>OZ014521.1:187908187-189108187 GCA_963966055.1 Lathyrus aphaca | reverse complement strand
TCCTATAAATCAGTAGCTTCTGATTCAATCCGGTTTTTCTTCCACAACTTTCTTCTGGACCCTTTTCAATCCTTTCCCCCATTCTTTTCTTCCCTCATTCAATTTCCATTCACAACTTCTCCATTTTTCGTTTCCTCTTCGATATCACTTCCTCTTATTCAATCTTCTCTGATACTCTCCATCAATCTCCCTAGACGTGCTTCGTCTATTTTTCTTAAACCATCTTTCTTCACCAAGATTGAGGACCTGAATTCTCATTCTGTTCTTCAATCGTTCATCCTTTCCTTAATCTTCGTCGTGTACAAGCAGAAGCTCTTATCTTCAATTTCTCGGAATTCATCATATAGCTCCAACCGGTGTTCATCCGTTTCTTCTTCTTTGAGTACCTATCACTCTTCATCACCACCGCTGTGAAATCAATGTTAATCGAGTGTTAATCTTCATCAAGGTGTACAAATCAACAGAAGCAGGAGAGAGATAAGAAGCAGATTCAAATTTCTTACCTTAAGGAGTTTCATCTCGTTCGTCAGCAGAGTCGTGAACATCTTCGTTTTCGGCAAATCAAGGTACGAGCCAATTCGCCCTATCCGTGGCTTTTTCTTGTTGCGTTAGATTTCAATGTGGTGGTAGTGTAGTTTGGCAACGAGCTTAGTCATGGTTTTGAACCTGGAAGTCGCGAGTTCATGGCGAAGGAGGCGTAGATGTTGGTCGGTGGCGGCGAAAGGAAAATGGAGGAGAAACCTAGGTTTGCCGTCTTGGTAGTGTTTTTGATTTCAGAGTCGATTGTGAGAAGAATTGAAGTTAGGTCTTGGATATGAGATGAAGATAAGAAAGTTGGGTTGTAGGCTAGGTTTGTGACTAGGATGGAAGCTTAGGTCGAAGATGAGGAGAGGAGTATGGCCATGGATTCGGTGAAGGTGATGAGTGTGGTGAGGAAGAGGCGGCGAAAGCTGGAGAGAAGAAGGGGGGATTGCCGCCGCCAAGGATGAAGGCCCTAGGGTTCTTTGTTCTTGTGTCTTCTGGATTTTCTTTTTTGTATATTAGTTTTGATGATTAATATTGTTATGTCAATTATAAATAATTGTGGAGATAATTTTACATTAAACCAAATTAATCAGCATTAAAATTTATTAACCACTAATAATTATTCTTATTTTAAGTTTAAAGCTTAATCCCTTGGATTTAATGAAGAAGATAAGGCTTTCGTATTAATATTGCTATTCAAACCCCCATCTTAAGCCCATAACGAAAAACAACTGTAAAAAACTTCTTCCTGCACCTCCCCCATCTCCCTGCGAAAATGGGCTTTCCTTGTTTGCTATCAGCACCCCCATTTGGGGCCCATTGAGAAAACAGTTAAAAAGAATACTTCCTGCACTCCCCCTTAAGTCCTGCGCAGCTGGGCCTATTTATTTTTCTATTAACACCCCTTCATTCTGAGCCCATTAAGAAAAACATTAGAAAAATCACTAAGTCTACCCCCCCTTTAGTTTTCTTTAGATTTTATTTTTGTTAATATCTTAGTTAGAAAATAATTCATTAAAAAAAATAGGAAAAACCATAATAAAATTCTACAAAAATTCCAGTAGCTTAATAATTAAATTTAGAAATTTGTGACAATTTTATTTTCTGAAATTTTGTTATTTTTGAATTAATTCTGAATTTTTCTCTTAATTAGCATTTTATGAAATTTCTTTAACTACACTTGTTTTTGTTCATTTTATATTTATGACTTCCAGCAACTTTTTTGACCCATTCTTTTTTCTGTAATTAGAGGACTCATAATAGTGCTTAGGATATTTTTTGTGGATTTTTTAGGACCTTTTATCTTAGGTTTTAGTGGTGTAATCCTTAGAAATTAGTGGTTAATTCTTAGCTGAAATCAAATAATTTTTTAGGCATAGGAAAAATATGTTTTTTTAGAATCCCTTTTAATACAATATTATAGATAGTATTAGGACCCTATAGTTTAATTTTCATATTTTTTTCAGAAGTTTAGATATTTTTTAGGATATTAGTTCTTAGGCCTAGTTATGCATAATCCCCATTAGCTTAAGTCATGAAAATAAAGTCAAAAAAAAAATAAATAATAGTCTAGATTAGATTTAGTATTAGAATTTAATTTAGACTTAGGTTAGTTAAAATTTGTTTTTAGAATGAATATTAGGCTTAACTTGGATTTAGTACTTAGGCTTAAAGTTCCCTTTTCATTAGAATTAGAATAAATAAAAATAGACTATTTTTTTAATTCATGCCTTTAATGGTTTTGTTTAGAAGTTTATTTCTTAATTCCATTTCTATTGTTTTGCCTTGCCATTTGATTTTATAACTTGTATAGGCTTTCCCATTGTTCTTAGAATCAACTTAACTTCATTAAGAAGTAAGTTGAATTCTAGTGGTTTCTAGTTTATCATTAGGATTAGAAAGCCTCACTAACCACTAGGACCTCTTGTAAATAAACAAAATTAGGATTGAGTCTTAGTCCCCTTAGATTTTTCCTTTTTTGCAATTTGAGTCATTCTCTTCTTATCTTCAAACAAAATCCAAAAACACTTAACAAATAAATGAAAGGATTCCTTGTGTATAGCCTTATTCCATGAAGCACTTGCATTCATTCCATCTTGGAGTGGTGTAAGCTTGTCTATCATGATGCACAAGTCTCATCAAGGAGTTGTTCACAAAGAAAAACTTAAAAAATACTTCTTCACAAAAACAACAAAAAAACACTTAATAAAGTTCAACAAGCCAGTGAACTTAAGCCCTAATCCTAGGAAACCAGTCTTGGATAAATTCTCCTTGCTGGGTATGCTTGTTCTATTATTCCATCTTGGAATGTAGTGGCAAGTGTACATTCCATGGAAAAGAGTTTGAATTCACTTTCTTGTGCCAAATTCATACAAAAAAACTCTTAAAAGACAAAAAACAAACAATAAGCGACTATCCTGCAGGAACTTCTTTTCTCATCTCATTCACTCACAACGCGAACTCGCGGCGACTTGTCACACATGCAAGACGGTAAACGCACTCGTACCAGACGAGCTTGCAACACCTGAGCATAGACATACGCAGTTCCAGCTGTAAAAAACACAAACAAATAGTTCCCGCCTAGGTTAGGCGAACTACGTCGACTCTGATCCTCATTATCCCGATGAGGTACGTAGGCAGCGGGGTAGGGCCCGTTCGAGCACATTCTTTATTTTCCCTACATTTCCCTCTCTCATTCCATTTTCTTTTCCGATTCCCTTTCTCATTTCATTTCCATTCTAGTTAGCGGTTTTATTCAGCAGCAGTTATATTTCTCACCCTTTGAAACAAACAAGCAAGCGTGGATCCCGTCGGGTACGACGGACGATCTGGGGTGCTAATACCTTCCTAGGTCGTAACCGACTCCCGAACCCCGATCTTTGGTTCGCAGGACCTTGTCCTTTCCTTCTTCCTCAGGTTTGTGCAACATTACCTTTCCCATTCTTTTGGGATAAAAATGTCTGGCTGGCGACTCTAACCTTTCCGCGCCACTTTCGCGTTTGTACTAGGATGAAAATCCCGGGAGCGACAGCTGGCGACTCTGCTGGGGACTAACCTGATTCTTCCGGTTTCCCTTGTAGAGTCAATCCTAGCGCCTGTTTGGTTTTGTTTCTTTGGGTGTTTATTTGTTTGATGCTGAGTGCTTTAGTTTAGCTTTACTGTTTTCATTTACAGTTTTACTTTACAGCTTTACTTTATCGCATTTATTTACCGCTTTCAGTATTTTATTTTCCATGCATCATACTATACTGGACTGTCTGGCTGTGCTGGTTTTCATTTTTTCTGTGGGATGGGGTTACTGTGAGATGAGCTCGTAACCGGGGCTCGAGTGCACCCTAGGACATAGAGTGGTTCCACTTTGGCTTCATGGCATCTTGCTATGTTGGTAGTAGTGAGTTCCACACCTTGACTTGCGACCTTCTCGGGAATGTATTGATACCGGAATCTTTCTGGGTTAATGCGCTACCTTGATAGTTATGTGCAGTCAGGGGACCGATCATTGAGGACCTTTGTGGAAACATCCCTCTCCAGTGATGACAGTGGCAGACCACATTTGTTGGCAAACCCACTCGCATCCGAGGGCCCACTGGGAACTCGCATAGGATGGCCTGGTTCTCTCATAGGAATTCAGTTAAAGCAAACTGATCGTATGACGATAGTATTGTACCCTTCGGGATGAATGTACTATTGTTTCTCGACTCAGTGCTTGAAGTTGGAGACTTGTGAGGGATGCTTGTTCTTTCCGGACTCAACTGAGACCTCCCTGAGTAGTACATAATGCCAAACCGATTCCCTGATTTGGTCATGAGCCATTTCTCGGAAATGGTGAACGTATTATTGCTATTCGGCCTCGAGAGTCCGTGATGTTTGACCCGAGTAGCACACCCGTGAGATTGGGAGGGGTTTACAGGTTTGCAGGAACCCTGATACCTTCAGCATACCCACTTTGCCTTTGGTTCAGTATTGTGATCTGGATTTCTGTTCTTAAGATATGGACCCCGGATCAGAGGGATGATTATTGTGATATCTGGATTTTGAGACCTGGCACCGACACCTGATTACTTGATTGGCACATCACAGACACTTCACTGATCACATGCCTTGTCTTGCATAAGCATCATAGCATCATTAATCATTTTGTGTTCTTTTTATTCTCAGGGTTCATTACTTCCTAGGTCCTGGTCATATTTGCTACTTCAGCATGGAGATTCCGAGAAAGAGAAATGTTCATTATACTTTCCCGCAGCCAGAGACAGAGAGTGTTCAGGGTTTGATTAGCTTGATAGGTGATCGAGTCCTTGATGATTTCCGGAAAGAGTATGGCAAGATACTGAATTATGTGAGCAAGCCCACAGTCGACCAGAAAGATAGCTTGCATTCTTTGTTGCAGTTCTATGATCCACAACTGAGGGTCTTTGTTTTTCCTGATTACATCCTGGCACCTACATTAGAGGAGGTTTCTAGCATGCTGAGTGTTCCTGTTAAGGAGGGTGTACCTTATTATGTTTCAGAGAGGATCCCTTCTCATGAGGATATCACTATTGCCTGTCATTTGAGTATGCCTAGACTCAAGATGGGATTAGAGGCTGGCCAAAGTAAAGGGATCCCTTTGGACTTTCTTGTTGCAGAGGCACGTATCATGGCGTCGGAAAAGAAGTGGGCAGACTTCAAAGCACTGTTAGCCATGATAGTATATGGAACCAGTTTGTTTCCAGGAGAGAAAGGGCTAATTAGCATGGAGGCCATCACCATCTTCGTCAAGAGAAATCCTGTTCCTACATTGCTAGCTGACTTTTATTATGGAGTTCACCACAGAAATGAAAAGAGGAAGGGATTTGTAAACTGTTGTGCTCCCATATTTGCTGATTGGTTTGTAAGGCAACTCCCTAAATCAGGACCCTTTCAGGATTTGAAACAATTTTGGAAGTGGTCCAAAAGATTAACGGGCTTAACCTCAGCTGACATTGCTTGGGGATGCAACAGAGACTTGGTGGGCAAAGAAATGTTGGTTAGTTGTGGTAGCTTTCCAAATGTGCCTTTGATGGGAAGGAAAGGTGGGATTAGCTACAATCCTATCTTGTCCAGGAAACAGTTCGGCTATCCTTTAAGAGATATACCTTTGATTGACAATGCAAATGAGTCCTTATATTTTCCAGCAGAGGGAAACTCCAAAATGAGCATCCTAGCATCCCAAGCTTGGGAAGTTAGGGTGATGAAAGGAAAGAAAGAATTTGGAAGAGTAGATCCTAATACCTATGATCCTTTTGCCAGCTGGCTGGAGGATCGTGTGAAGACTCATCTTCTACCATTTTCTAGAGAGACACCCCTCTACCCTAAAGAGGTAGCACCAAGGACTTCGGTACCTTTGGAGGAATATCAGAAGTTAGAGGCTTTGGTTAAGCAACTTAGGGTTGAAAATCAAGAGGCTCTTAATTCTTGTCAAAAGCTGATGATCCAGAACCGTCGATTGGAGGATAGAGCTGTACAAGCTGAGGAAATAGTCCGTCTCAAGCAGAAGGACTTTGAAGATAGAGATCTCTACTTCCGAAAGAAAGGTTTAGCTGAGACTCACAAGACGGCCCAACGCCGAAGAGAGAAGAAATATCTTAGTGAAGCCAATGAAGCTGTTACCTTATGGCAGGAGAAATGGGACGAAAATTTGAAGAAACAAAAGGAGTTAGACGCCAAGCACAAGCAGGAAATCAAAAGTCTTCAGGATTCTTTGGATGGGCAGAAAGAACTCCTCAGGAAGCCAGCAGGCACTGAAGGAAGCTCAAAAGGAAATTGAAGACTTGAAGTTGAAAGCTGATGTGAAAAGGTCGAAGGCCGAGTCGAGTCAAAGCAAGGAGAATGAGGCAGCATTCCTACAGCAGATCGAGGAGTTACACACTTCTTCTGATACGAGGGACCTCCTCATTCAGAAGCTCATCCAGGAGCCCGGTCATCCAGATGCAGTTCAGCTGTTCCAGAGCGTCAAACGCCTTAGCTGGAGATTGAAAGATATAGAGTTCCCTAGGGTTTAATTTCATGTTATTGTACTTGGATTACCCACAGGCTTGTTGTGGGATTCCCTATATGTGATGTACTTTTGTTGTTATTGTGATTGGTACCCTTCGGGGACTTTGTATTTTCAAACTCCAGTTTATATGATTGATTTGTTCCGGATTTCTTGTTCGTTATTTGCACTGACACGGGGTAATGAGCATCAATTCTCCACAGCAGTCATTATACTTGAATATTACTTGGGTCTTCTTCCCAATTCTTATCTTCTTAATGCCAGGACCGGACACAGGAAAATACTCGGGAATAAAAGGAACACACTGCATTGCATACACATCATTTGCATTTTGTCTTTGTCTTTGCAGGTTTTCCTTCGGGATGTTTAATTTATCTGTGTTCAACAGGCAAAGATTGCGAGGGCCGCCAAGACCCGGTACCTTCGACAAAATATCCCTCATCGGTACGCGACCCGCAGCAATCAAAGAACAGCAATGGACGCCATGCAGACAGAACTCAATGAAGTCCGTACCAAGATGGCAGAATTTATGACCCTGATGCAAGGGATGGCCCAGGGGCAGCAGGAGCTGAGAAACGCAATTCAAGAGTTAACTCCTCCTAACACTAATGCTCAGGCAACCACTTCCGGCGGACTAGGGGGTCCTCCCAACACTAACAACGGCCCAAATGGACCTCATGTTCCAGATCCAGCTATGGCTACGTATGTTCCTGTGCACGACAGGCAGGAGGACCAATTCCAGTACTTCAATAACGATATGGGTTTCGGCGGTGATGGAAATCTCAATGACTTCTTGGTGCTTGCGGAGAAGGTCAAGGCCTTAGAGTGCAAAGACACTTTGGGAATTGACGTGTCAGACATGGGTTTAGTACCTGGGGTGGTCATTCCGCACAAGTTCAGGCCACCAGCATTTGATAAATACAACGGCAGCTCTTGCCCGAAAACTCACCTACAGGCCTTCTACAGGAAGATTGCGGCCCACACGCGAGACGAGAAACTCTGGATGTACTATTTCCAGGATAGCCTCTCCGGAGGGTCCTTGGAGTGGTACATGAAGTTGGAGAGGAGCTCTATTAGAAGCTGGAAGGATTTGGGAGAGGCCTTCCTCAGACAATATCAATACAACATTGACATGGCACCTAGCCGTACTCAGCTTCAGAGCTTGATGCAGAGGAGCTCGAAGAGCTTCAAAGACTATGCACAGAGGTGGCGTGAGGTGGCCGCCCGAGTGCAACCACCTTTATTGGAAAGAGAGATGGTCGACCTATTCCTGAATACCCTCCCAGGGCATTTCATGGAAAGATTGGCTGGTTGTTCCTCAAGTGGTTTCTCGAACATTATCCTGACTGGAGAAAGAATTGAAAGCTGGCTCAAACAGGGGAAAATTCAGAATGAGAGCGCTTCGGTGTCTGGCATCAAGAAACCCTTTGTGAAAAGGAGGGAAGGAGAAACAGGTGCAGTATACGCACAGAGGGGAATGATTCACCAAGGATATTATCAGCAAGTGGCCCCTGTCACTATTTCAACTCCGCCCGTTCAACAGCAGGTCCAGCCTCCACAGCCGCAGCGCTCACAGGGGTATCAGCCAAGAGCCCCTCGTCCGTACTACTCTCAGAGGTCGAAGGATAGACATATTGAAGCTCCACCAATGTCTTACTCCCAACTGTTGAAGAATCTCCTGCAGCTTCAAATGATTCAGCTCCGGACCTTGCAACCTCCGAAGCCAGGCCAAATTCCTGAGGGTTATGACTTAAATGCTAGATGCGAGTTTCATTCTGGAGCTCCCGGCCATAATACTGAGAATTGTAAAGCATTGAAGCATGTTGTTCAGGACTTGTTGGATTCTAAAGCGATCAATTTCGCTCCCTCTCCTAATGTGCTGCAAAATCCCATGCCTCCTCACAGGGGCACGGTTGGTGCAATTGGTGAAGGGGAGAACTTGAATTTGGTGGATGATGTAGATGACTTGCAGACTTCATTGGTTGCTATCAAGGTTTGTTTGTTGAAGAAAGGTATCTTCCCTGGGTGCAAGGAGGATTGTCCAGAATGTACTGAAGCTACTAATGGTTGCAAACGATTGAAGGCAGGAATCCAAGGCATGATTGATGAAGGAGTGCTGCAGTTTGACAAGATTGTGAAAGAAAGTGAAGTCTCCACAGTGACTATCTTTTATGATCCATCCCAAGTTCCTTCACGAGCCAGAGCGACACCAATAACCATTACCACTGCTGGGCCCATAATGTACCAAAGTGACAGAGCCGTTCCTTGGAATTATGGTGGCGAAGTGTACTGTAACGACCAGAAGCAAGAGTTGGCCACGACTAGTATGACCCCAGCTCAAGTAGAAAATGTTGGAGTAGGGGGTTTTACTCGAAGTGGACGGTTGTTTGCGCCTGAAGCACTGAGAAACAATGTGATACCACCCAGAGATACTGTCGAAGCTCAAGCTAGAGCCAGAGGGAAGCAACCAGTAGTTGTCAATGATCCAACTCCATCAACTGATCCAGACCTCACCTTTGATAAAGAAGCCGAAGAATTCCTGAGGATCATCAAGAAGAGTGACTACAAGATCGTGGACCATCTGCAACAGACGCCGTCGAAGATCTCCATCTTGTCCTTGCTTATGTGTTCCGACTCTCACAGGAAAGCTCTCCTGAATATTCTGAACAAGGCATACGTGCCTCAGGATATTTCTGTAAACCAGTTAGAAACAGTTGTGTCCAGCGTCAATGCCAGTCATGGATTGGGTTTCACAGACTTGGATTTGACTTCTGATGGGCGTGCTCACAATCGGGCATTGCATATCTCTCTGGAATGTAAAGGTGCAGTACTCTCCCACGTGTTGGTAGATACTGGATCATCTTTGAACGTATTGCCCAAGAAAGCACTGATGAAGTTGGACTATGACGGAGTGGTTCTAAAGCCCAGTGATCTAGTAGTTCGAGCATTCGATGGATCGAGAAGATCGGTGTTTGGAGAGGTGGAGTTACCTATCAAAGTAGGTCCACAGGTCTTCAATACCACGTTCTACGTGATGGATATCCAACCTGCGTATAGTTGTTTACTCGGAAGACCTTGGATACATTCGGCAGGAGCGGTATCGTCTACACTCCATCAGAAGCTAAAGTTTGTATGGGAGGGTCAAATTGTGACTGTCAGTGGGGAAGAAGATATATTTGTTAGTCATCTCGCTTCGTTCAAATATGTGGAGATGGACGGAGAAATTGTTGAGACCCCATGTCAAGCTTTTGAGCCCTTGAAGTCCGAGCAAGCCTCCGCAGTAGCAACTTCTCCTGAAGTACCGAAGAAAGGGGTTTCCATAGCCTCTTATAAACAAGCGCTTGAATTGGTCGAATCTGGAATACGAGAAGGCTAGGGCAGTCCGGTAGAAGTGCCAGAGAAGAAAGACATGTTAGGGATTGGCTATCACTCTGGAAGATCTTCGTCTGAAACAAGTGCTAAAGGCTGTCAGAGCCCGGTTACTTTCACAAGTGCGGGAGTAGTAGACTACGAAAACATCAGTGTTGTGCAAGATGACATTGTCGATAGTGATTGTGACTTGGATGAATGGATCAGGCCTGCCGCACCAGGAACTCAGCTTAGCAACTGGACATCGGAAAGGCCTATTTCGGTCACCTCTTTCGAAGAGTAATAATGTTTTGTTTCTATTTTTCCTGTATTAAAGCACTATGTCTTGCCCGAGGCATAGTGGCTCTTTGTAAGGGTTCATTTGTTCATTAACACAATCATAAATAAAATTGACGTTTCACATTCATTCATGTTGTTCTCTGTCTTTCATTTTTTACTTTTGTTTTTCAAAAAGAAAGAAATGTTTTAAAATGGCAATGTTTCTCATTTTCTCAAGTTGTTGCTAAAGCCTTGCATGAATCATCATTCATGCAGGTGCTCGTCACCGGATCTTATCAATGACGACCCTGTTATGGCTAAGTATGACTTCGACAATCCAATTTATCAAGCCGATGAGGAAGGTGAAGAGGATTGCGATTTACCCGAAGAGTTGGCCAGACTGCTTAAACAGGAGGAGAAGACGATTCAACCGCACGAAGAAGATGTTGAAATGATAAACCTGGGTACTGAAGAAGACAAGAAAGAAGTCAAGATCGGAGCTGCATTAGAAGAATCTGTCAAGACTCGTTTGATGGCTATGCTTCGAGAATATGTTGACGTCTTCGCATGGTCCTACCAAGATATGCCTGGTTTAGACACTGACATTGTGGTACACAAGCTACCTCTCAGAGAAGGTTGTCCTCCGGTAAATCAGAAGTTGAGGCGCACGCGTCCAGACATGGCAATTAAAATAAAAGAAGAAGTGCAAAAACAGTTTGATGCTGGCTTCTTGGCCGTGACCAGTTATCCTCCGTGGGTTGCTAACATTGTGCCTGTTCCCAAGAAAGATGGCAAAGTCAGGATGTGTGTGGACTACAAGGATTTGAATAGGGCTAGCCCCAAAGACGATTTCCCTCTACCTCACATAGATGTACTTGTCGATAATACTGCTCAGTTTTCCGTGTTCTCCTTCATGGACGGATTCTCAGGTTATAATCAGATCAAGATGGCTCCCGAGGACATGGAAAAGACAACTTTCATTACTCCTTGGGGCACCTTTTGTTACAAGGTCATGCCATTTGGTTTAAAGAATGCAGGAGCTACCTATCAACGAGCAATGGTGACGTTGTTTCACGACATGATCCACCATGAAATTGAGGTTTATGTTGATGACATGATAGCAAAATCCCAGACAGAGGAAGAGCACTTGGTTAACCTAGCAAAATTGTTTGACAGGCTTCGGAAGTTCAGACTGAGGTTGAATCCGAATAAGTGTACCTTCGGGGTTCGTTCTGGCAAGTTACTCGGTTTCATCGTTAGTGAACGAGGAATTGAGGTTGATCCAGCCAAGGTGAAAGCTATCCAAGAAATGCCTGAGCCGAAGACTGAAAAGCAAGTGCGTGGTTTCTTGGGGAGACTAAACTACATTGCACATTTTATTTCTCACCTGACGGCCACGTGCGAGCCCATCTTTAAGCTTATGAGGAAGAATCAGGCCATTAAATGGAATGAAGACTGTCAGCAAGCCTTTGACCGAATCAAAGAATACTTGTTAGAACCACCAATTCTTATGCCTCCAGTGCCAGGGAGACCTCTGATTATGTATCTTACTGTGCTTGAAGGATCGATGGGATGTGTGCTGGGTCAGCAGGACGAGTCTGGTCGAAAAGAGCATGCCATTTATTACCTTAGCAAAAAGTTTACCGATTATGAGACACGATACTCACTACTCGAGAAAACTTGTTGCGCTTTGGCATGGGCTGCTCGCCGACTAAGACAGTACATGCTGACACACACTACTCTCTTAATTTCCAAGATGGATCCTGTGAAATACATTTTTGAGAAGCCGGCTTTGACAGGAAGAGTGGCCCGTTGGCAGATGATACTAACGGAGTATGACATACAGTACACTTCACAAAAAGCGATCAAGGGGAGTGTGTTGTCAGAATACTTGGCCCAGCAACCGATCGATGATTATCAACCCATGAGGTTTGAGTTTCCGGATGAGGACATCATGTTCCTCAAGTCTAAAGACTACGAAGAACCACTTTCGGAGGAGGGGCCCGACCCCGAATCCAAATGGAGGTTGATGTTTGACGGGGCTGTAAACATGAATGGGAGTGGAGTAGGTGCTGTTATTATCTCGCCAGAAGGAGTCCACACACCTCTCGCCGCTCGGTTGACTTTCGAGTGCACTAACAATGAGGCAGAGTATGAAGCTTGTATCATGGGGATCGAAGAGGCAATAGACTTGCGAGTCAAGAACCTTGAGATCTTCGGAGATTCTGCTTTGGTGGTAAATCAAGTCAATGGCAAATGGCTAGTTCATCAAGCTCGTTTGATTCCTTACAGAGATTATGTCAGGAGGCTGTTAACTTTCTTTACTAAAGTCAAGTTGAGCTATGTTCCTAGAGACGAAAACCAGTTCGCCGATGCTCTCGCAACTTTGTCGTCCATGATTAAAGTTTGTCGAGAGAATTTCGTGCCTCAAATTTCGATCTCCCGGCTTGAAAGACCTGCTTATGTCTTTGCAATTGGTGATGGTGAAGATAACAAGCCTTGGTACCACGACATCAAACAATTCCTGAAGGCTCAGGAATACCCGACTGGGGCATCTAGTAAGGATAAGAAAACTCTTAGAAGACTGGCAGGAGGTTTCTTCTTGAATCAAGACGGTGTGCTATACAAACGAAACTTTGACATGGTGCTGCTCAGATGCGTGGATAGACACGAAGCAGACCTGTTAATGCAGGAGGTTCACGAAGGCTCCTTTGGTACCCATGCTGGAGGACATGCCATGGCCAAGAAATTATTGAGATCGGGATACTATTGGATTACCATGGAATCTGATTGCTGTAAGTACTCCCGCAAATGCCATAAGTGTCAAATTTATGCCGACAAGGTCCATGTGCCTCCGAATCCGTTGAGTGTCATGTCTTCACCATGGCCGTTCGCTATGTGGGGCATCGATATGATTGGCAAGATTGAGCCAACAGCTTCTAATGGTCATCGCTTCATCCTAGTTGCTATTGATTATTTCACGAAGTGGGTTGAAGCAGCTTCCTACACCAATGTCACTAAACAAGTGGTCGGTCGATTTATTAAGCGGGACATCATCTGCCGGTATGGAGTCCCTGAAAGGATCATTACTGATAATGGTTCTAACCTCAACAACAAGATGATGGCTGACTTGTGTCAAGACTTCAAAATAGAACACCACAACTCTTCTCCATATCGTCCGAAGATGAATGGCACCGTCGAGGCGGCAAATAAAAACATCAAAAAGATTGTGCAGAAGATGGTTGTGACGTACAAAGACTGGCACGAGATGTTACCATTCGCGTTTCATGGGTACAGAACATCAGTACGCACTTCAACTGGGGCAACTCCATTCTCATTGGTGTATGGTATGGAAGCAGTCTTACCAATCGAAGTGGAAATCCCCTCATTGAGGTTGATGATGGACATCAAGCTAGATGAAGCTGAATGGCTCCGATCCAGATATAATCAATTGAGCCTCATTGAAGAGAAGCGTCTAGCAGCTGTATGCCATGGACAGTTGTATCAGCGACGAATGAAGCAAGCTTTTGACAAGAAGGTGCGACCACAGAGGTACACGCCAGGAGATTTAGTGCTGAAAAGGATTCTTCCTCCTCTCAACAATCACAGGGGCAAGTGGACACCCAACTATGAAGGACCGTTCGTGGTTAAAAAGGTTTTCTCAGGCGGAGCCTTAATGCTGACAACCATGGACGGAGAAGACTTTCCATCCCCTGTCAACGCAGATGTAGTAAGAAAATACTTCGTGTAAAAAGGACCCGCTGGATAAAAACAGAATAAAAATCCAGGCAAAAATGGGCATCCCGGCGAGCCAAAAACAGAATAAAAGGCTCGGGCAAAAGTTAGGGAAATCTTGCAAAAAATGTACACCCGCTGAGTTGAAAAGCCACATCGGACAACTCAGGCAAAAAAGGGTATCCCGGTGGATTGAAAACCTGAAAGGGCGATCCACGCAAAAGAGGGATTAACACGAACGACTGCGATCTGCGAGATCCGTGACCTACCTACAGTTGAGGCTATCCTAAGGGTTAAAGATCAGTTCACTTACTTTCTCTCAAGAGGCAGAAAGAGCGGAGCGTCTTGAAGACATACGAGTCATAACTGGGTTGAGACTTGATGAGATTCACTTCCCACATTGCCAATAGGATAGTTTGTTTTTCTTTTCAGTTGTTCCCTCATCCCAGGGGACTGCTTCCTTTGTATTGCCTATTCAGGGCCATCTTTCCAAATCAATAAGAATTCAACTTCAGTCAATTGACTATTTTACTTCTTTGTTTTTACTTTTTTTCATCTTGCATTGATTGATTGTGAAAACGTCTAGCAAATGGTAACTTGCATTGTGTTATGAACATTTGAATGCTTTTCTAATTCGTGCAGGAGAATAGAAACATTTAATATAACTCAGAAAGGGTGTTGAGATGCCCAGACAATGATTCATGCTATGAGCATGGGGCAAGCAGGTCCCAAACTAATTCTCTATGTTGCAGGTACTATCGATTGTGTTCGTACAGGTACAGGTACTGATGTTGCTAACAGAGCTAAAGATTTATCCAGGATGGGCATTCCCTTTTGTTTGAACAGAAACAAGTATCTCCCAGGGTGTTTCCAATCATCCCCAGCCATGTGGAAGTTGAAATTTCACCCAGCAAGGTAGCAGAGAACGGGTGTCGTCCCCAAGCAGAAGTTTCCCTTCAGACAGGGGCAATTCTCAGCAGTATAAGGAGTGTTTTGCCTCCCCAGCAGTTGCTTCCTCAGCAGTATCATGCCTTTGGTTCCCCACCAGAGTTCAAGAAGGGTCCATTTCCAGCAGGGTCTTGGCACTCCAATCTCAAAGTCCAATTTATTTTTGGCAGTGGCGGCTGTTCAGAGCCAGTGAATTATTAACAGCTTTCCCCGCAGAGTTGTTTCCTCCTCATCAGGATGAACTAGATCAATGCAGTGATCATCGTTTCTTCCCAGCCGAGTTATCTGGGATACCTGCAGTCTCCTTATCAGGAGATCTCCTTTGCATTGTCATTTGCATAATCATCATCACGTCCGCATCCTCCAAAGCGTAGCATTTCCATCATCATGGAGCATTACGCCATAAATTCAAACATATGCATGCCAGCATGGGCCAGTTTTGAGGTATATTACATGAGACCCGTTATATCTCCAATCAGATTGAAATATTCCCCACAAAATACAACTTCGTCTCCCAGGGTGGATGCGTCCACCAAGTCTTGTTGTTATCCCCAATTGAGTCTTGTTTCAGTACAACAGTCTCATTCTTTCGCGTCTCCGTTTCAGTACAACGGTCGCGTCTCAGGTTATCATTTAAGTACAATGATCCTGTTTGCTTGGGCTCTCGTTTAAGTACAACGATCCCGTTCCTTTCGAGTTTCCATTTAAGTACAATGGTCTCGTATTTGAGTCTTGTTTCAGTACAACAGTCTCATTCTTTCGCGTCTCCGTTTCAGTACAACGGTCGCGTCTCAGGTTATCATTTAAGTACAATGATCCTGTTTGCTTGGGCTCTCGTTTAAGTACAACGATCCCGTTCCTTTCGAGTCTCCATTTAAGTACAATGGTCTCGTATTTGAGTCTTGTTTCAGTACAACAGTCTCATTTGTTCGCGTCTCCGTTTAAGTACAACGGTCGCGTCTCAGGTTATCATTTAAGTACAATGATCCTGTTTGTTTGGGCTCTCGTTTAAGTACAACGATCCCATTCCTTCCGAGTCTCCATTTAAGTACAATGGTCTCGTATTTGAGTCTTGTTTCAGTACAACAGTCTCATTCTTTCGCGTCTCCGTTTCAGTACAACGGTCGCGTCTCAGGTTATCATTTAAGTACAATGATCCTGTTTGCTTGGGCTCTCGTTTAAGTACAACGATCCCATTCCTTCCGAGTCTCCATTTAAGTACAATGGTCTCGTATTTGAGTCTTGTTTCAGTACAACAGTCTCATTCTTTCGCGTCTCCGTTTCAGTACAACGGTCGCGTCTCAGGTTATCATTTAAGTACAATGATCCTGTTTGCTTGGGCTCTCGTTTAAGTACAACGATCCCGTTCCTTTCGAGTCTCCATTTAAGTACAATGGTCTCGTCATTGAGGTTTGTTTCAGTACAACAGTCTCATTTGTTCGCGTCTCCGTTTAAGTACAACGGTCACGTTTCGGGTTATCATTTAAGTACAATGATCCTGTTTGCTTGGGCCCTCGTTTATGTACAACGATCCCGTTCCATCTTGTCCTATTTTCTTTTTGTATCGGTCGAGGCTGATATACCTTTGCGTCTCCATTCGAGGATGGTTTCATATTAGATCCGAGGATTTTTTGAGTTGTCATTCGGGGATGGCATTCTTTCCAGCATATTTCTATCTGGTCTTATTCCCCGTTACCTATTCAGAGGTCAAAATCAGAAAAAGATAAATAAATAAATGGGCAGATGACTTTTCCGTTACCCTCAGTGTGCAAATTTTCAGGTTTTATTCGAGTATTCAATCACTTCACACCTCGAACGTATAAAATCCATTGCAATTATTCGTTCAGGTATGCAGATGATTGAATAGGGGCAGCTGTAATACCTCAAAATTTGCCCTCCTATTTATTCTCTCTACTGGCTTATGCTTCGTGTTCATCTGCATTTCTCATCAGTTCATTAACAGCATACTAGTGCATTTCATTGTTTCATAAGGCATGTGTTCGAAGCATTTCCTTGTGATGTGGATTTTCCTGTTCATAGGTGGTATATTTGGTTATTGCATTCAAGTTCAAGACAAAGGTTGAATGCACATCATCAGGGGAATATTCCTATTCAAAAGATCGCCAAGTTCTAAAATTCTTCCTATTCAGAGGATCCATAAAAATGCTAAATCGGGATATTGTCAATGTGATTAAAGGTTTACTTCTTTTCATTATGGGTGGCTGCTCCCTTTATCGGATTATGATAGTGGAATGTGGAATTAGTATCCTGATGTAAGAAGTCTTTAACATCACTGTTCACCCATGTGAGTGACCCAGGGTTTCGGGTTGCGAAGAAAGTCATCAATTTTCATGGTTGTTTTGCTGTTGATTTGAGTTGAGAATCGAGGTTGGAGGGTAGTTAGAGATATAAGTGTGGTGCATTAAAATCTATTCGTATTCACTATCCAAAGTCAGTCAAACACAATGGAATGTCATTCGGATCCGTTATTTGGCCTGTTCACAAATTTAAATATTATTCGCCATGTTATAAGACCATGTCCCAATTTCATTTAATTGTTCAATTCCCTAAGGTCCATTAAACCAAACATTTTTGTTTTATCTAAATCCCAATTTCTAGTCACATCCAAATGTCTGAATTTTATCCAATTCCGTCCATTTTTTGTTTATTTTTGAATTCTATTCATACTATGTTTTGGTCTCTAATCAAGCTTTTTTTTAGCCATGGTCTTGTTACAAGTTGGATATTTGTTTCCAGGATTACAATCCCATATTCATTTCCAGCCCATGTTCACAACAAGAAAAGGAAAGTGATAAGAAGTTCAGTTGTTTATATTGACAAAAGAGAAAGTTTGCTTCTATGGAAAAAAAAATTCAATACAGTTCATTATTGAAAGCACACAAAATTCTAGTTTTACAAATAAAATCCAGCTCTATAAAAGCAGTCCTAATAACTGATATAGCTGAACACCAGTTGAGAAATAGAAGGAAAGAAAATTGAGTTACAGCAGGAAAATACAAAGAAAAAAAAGAAAGAGAAAGGTGATGGTACATTGAAACAAGCTTGCAAGA
The DNA here is from genome assembly GCA_963966055.1 of Lathyrus aphaca. NCBI lineage: Eukaryota > Viridiplantae > Streptophyta > Magnoliopsida > Fabales > Fabaceae > Lathyrus > Lathyrus aphaca. The sequence goes on along the minus strand of OZ014521.1, from coordinate 189,090,265 downwards.
GCTGATTTGGTTGTGGAGAAAATTACCAAATTTAAACATCTCAAAGGACTTTGGCTGAACAACAATCCAATCCTTAAGGAAATATCAGAGCTGGAGATTTATAATTCAATTTTCACAAGCAATTTTGGGGAGTGGGCATTAGGCTTTTGCGCAGAGAAATATGGAAGGGATATCCCAGCAAATGCTGATCAAGCTGACAGTCAACTGCTGAGTGTATTTGTTTGCCATCCCTTTCGTACTTGAACATCCAAAGAAATCCATTGGAGCAAAGCTCAGTTAGCAACTTGTTTGGTTTGCAGAACGGATTCCCTAGCTTATGTTCATTAGAAGTTGAGGTGCCTGGTCCTCTTGGTGGAAGCGCCGTTGAAGTTTCAGAATCTCTTCCAAACATTCCTGAAATAAACGGTATTAGTACATCCAAAATACTGGAAACTGGAATGCATATAATTGGGTCATTGCTTCTTCACTCACCCAAAATCTATAGTAGTGTTGAAGCTTCTTTTCATTTAGAGATGATTCCCTTCGGTATATGGTAGTCTTGCCCCTTCTTGTTAGCGACATTCTTGCTGCTTCTGGCATCAGAATTGGCCCTATTGTAGGATGGTTAGCTACATGTTGCTGGTTTCACAGTTATAGCCGTAAGAAAAACCGTCAAAACAACGTTGATCGATGCCGAGCCGATAGGAAAGCCTTCTCCATTGTCCACCATTAAAGTGTGGACGTGTACTGGAATGCTCCTAATATTTCTTGTCAGTGCACTATATTATCCAGCATTGTTGGGGGAGAAGCATCAAAGCATTGCCTTCCGTTTGTGCAGTCAGCAACTGTGTTGGATTACATAGCCGGTACGGGGCTGCCATCAAGGGTGAAGAAAGCCTTCCGTCCTATACTTTGTTGTACACTATCAGTAGATCGGACAACATGGGCTTTCGGGCTCGATCCTGTTCTAGGATATTACCTTACCAATGCATCAATCTCTCCAAGGGTTCTTCTGCAAAAGACACCATAATAGAGTTCAGTTAAGTGAGTACGACAACAAATTGTCGCAAAAGTTAGAAGATCATAAAAGCGAAAAAACAGTGCAAATATCACTTAGGCAATTGTAAACAGAACTCAGAAAATTTCCATATAATTGAAGACAGGGGATTGTAACTCAAAAAAAAAAATCAATCAAATTCTAACCGAAATCACCAAGTTCATAACAAACTCATAACTGAATCATAACAGAAATCCACAACAGAAAGCAAGAGAAAGTAACTGAAAATAATAGAATTCTGAGGTGTTTACCTGAAGCTTCTAGAATCGTCTTCAAATCTCCTATAAATCAGTAGCTTCTGATTCAATCCGGTTTTTCTTCCACAACTTTCTTCTGGACCCTTTTCAATCCTTTCCCCCATTCTTTTCTTCCCTCATTCAATTTCCATTCACAACTTCTCCATTTTTCGTTTCCTCTTCGATATCACTTCCTCTTATTCAATCTTCTCTGATACTCTCCATCAATCTCCCTAGACGTGCTTCGTCTATTTTGCTTAAACCATCTTTCTTCACCAAGATTGAGGACCTGAATTCTCATTCTGTTCTTCAATCGTTCATCCTTTCCTTAATCTTCGTCGTGTACAAGCAGAAGCTCTTATCTTCAATTTCTCGGAATTCATCATATAGCTCCAACCGGTGTTCATCCGTTTCTTCTTCTTTGAGTACCTATCACTCTTCATCACCACCGCTGTGAAATCAATGTTAATCGAGTGTTAATCTTCATCAAGGTGTACAAATCAACAGAAGCAGGAGAGAGATAAGAAGCAGATTCAAATTTCTTACCTTAAGGAGTTTCATCTCGTTCGTCAGCAGAGTCGTGAATATCTTTGTTTTCGGCAAATCAAGGTACGAGCCAATTCGCCCTATCCGTGGCTTTTTCTTGTTGCGTTAGATTTCAATGTGGTGGTAGTGTAGTTTGGCAACGAGCTTAGTCATGGTTTTGAACCTGGAAGTCGCGAGTTCATGGCGGAGGAGGCGTAGATGTTGGTCGGTAGCGGCGAAAGGAAAATGGAGGAGAAACCTAGGTTTGCCGTCTTGGTAGTGTTTTTGATTTCAGAGTCGATTGTGAGAAGAATTGAAGTTAGGTCTTGGATATGAGATGAAGATAAGAAAGTTGGGTTGTAGGCTAGGTTTGTGACTAGGATGGAAGCTTAGGTCGAAGATGAGGAGAGGAGTATGGCCATGGATTCGGTGAAGGTGATGAGTGTGGTGAGGAAGAGGTGGCGAGAGGAAGGAATCAGCGGCGGCGAAAGCTGGAGAGAAGAAGGGGGGATTGCCGCCGCCAAGGATGAAGGCCCTAGGGTTCTTTGTTCTTGTGTCTTTTGGATTTTCTTTTTTGTATATTAGTTTTGATGATTAATATTGTTATGTCAATTATAAATAATTGTGGAGATAATTTTACATTAAACCAAATTAATCAGCATTAAAATTTATTAACCACTAATAATTATTCTTATTTTAAGTTTAAAGCTTAATCCCTTGGATTTAATGAAGAAGATAAGGCTTTCGTATTAATATTGCTATTCAAACCCCCATCTTAAGCCCATAACGAAAAACAACTGTAAAAAACTTCTTCCTGCACCTCCCCCATCTCCCTGCGAAAATGGGCTTTCCTTGTTTGCTATCAGCACCCCCATTTGGGGCCCATTGAGAAAACAGTTAAAAAGAATACTTCCTGCACTCCCCCTTAAGTCCTGCGCAGCTGGGCCTATTTATTTTTCTATTAACACCCCTTCATTCTGAGCCCATTAAGAAAAACATTAGAAAAATCACTAAGTCTACCCCCCCTTTAGTTTTCTTTAGATTTTATTTTTGTTAATATCTTAGTTAGAAAATAATTCATTAAAAAAATAGGAAAAACCATAATAAAATTCTACAAAAATTCCAGTAGCTTAATAATTAAATTTAGAAATTTGTGACAATTTTATTTTCTGAAATTTTGTTATTTTTGAATTAATTCTGAATTTTTCTCTTAATTAGCATTTTATGAAATTTCTTTAACTACACTTGTTTTTGTTCATTTTATTTTTATGACTTCCAGCAACTTTTTTGACCCATTCTTTTTTCTGTAATTAGAGGACTCATAATAGTGCTTAGGATATTTTTAGTGGATTTTTTAGGACCTTTTATCTTAGGTTTTAGTGGTGTAATCCTTAGAAATTAGTGGTTAATTCTTAGCTGAAATCAAATAGTTTTTTAGGCATAGGAAAAATATGTTTTTTTAGAATCCCTTTTAATACAATATTATAGATAGTATTAGGTCCCTATAGTTTAATTTTCATATTTTTTCCAGAAGTTTAGATATTTTTTAGGATATTAGTTCTTAGGCCTAGTTATGCATAATCCCCATTAGCTTAAGTCATGAAAATAAAGTCAAAAAAAAAAAAATAATAGTCTAGATTAGATTTAGTATTAGAATTTAATTTAGACTTAGGTTAGTTAAAATTTGTTTTTAGAATGAATATTAGGCTTAACTTGGATTTAGTACTTAGGCTTAAAGTTCCCTTTTCATTAGAATTAGAATAAATAAAAATAGACTATTTTTTTAATTCATGCCTTTAATGGTTTTGTTTAGAAGTTTATTTCTTAATTCCATTTCTATTATTTTGCCTTGCCATTTGATTTTATAACTTGTATAGGCTTTCCCATTGTTCTTAGAATCAACTTAACTTCATTAAGAAGTAAGTTGAATTCTAGTGGTTTCTAGTTTATCATTAGGATTAGAAAGCCTCACTAACCACTAGGACCTCTTGTAAATAAACAAAATTAGGATTGAGTCTTAGTCCCCTTAGATTTTTCCTTTTTTGCAATTTGAGTCATTCTCTTCTTATCTTCAAACAAAATCCAAAAACACTTAACAAATAAATGAAAGGATTCCTTGTGTATAGCCTTATTCCATGAAGCACTTGCATTCATTCCATCTTGGAGTGGTGTAAGCTTGTCTATCATGATGCACAAGTCTCATCAAGGAGTTGTTCACAAAGAAAAACTTAAAAAATACTTCTTCACAAAAACAACAAAAAAACACTTAATAAAGTTCAACAAGCCAGTGAACTTAAGCCCTAATCCTAGGAAACCAGTCTTGGATAAATTCTCCTTGCTGGGTATGCTTGTTCTATTATTCCATCTTGGAATGTAGTGGCAAGTGTACATTCCATGGAAAAGAGTTTGAATTCACTTTCTTGTGCCAAATTCATACAAAAAAACTCTTAAAAGACAAAAAACAAACAATAAGCGACTATCCTGCGGGAACTTCTTTTCTCATCTCATTCACTCACAACGCGAACTCGCGGCGACTTGTCACACATGCAAGACGGTAAACGCACTCGTACCAGACGAGCTTGCAACACCTGAGCATAGACATACGCAGTTCCAGCTATAAAAAACACAAACAAATAGTTCCCGCCTAGGTTAGGCGAACTACGTCGACTCTGATCCTCATTATCCCGATGAGGTACGTAGGCAGCGGGGTAGGGCCCGTTCGAGCACATTCTTTATTTTCCCTACATTTCCCTCTCTCATTCCATTTTCTTTTCCGATTCCCTTTCTCATTTCATTTCCATTCTAGTTAGAGGTTTTATTCAGCAGCAGTTATATTTCTCACCCTTTGAAACAAACAAGCAAGCGTGGATCCCGTCGGGTACGACGGACGATCTGGGGTGCTAATACCTTCCTAGGTCGTAACCGACTCCCGAACCCCGATCTTTGGTTCGCAGGACCTTGTCCTTTCCTTCTTCCTCAGGTTTGTGCAACATTACCTTTCCCATTCTTTTGGGATAAAAATGTCTGGCTGGCGACTCTAACCTTTCCGCGCCACTTTCGCGTTTGTACTAGGATGAAAATCCCGGGAGCGACACTTATGTCTTCCCAGAAAAGACTGCAGGTGAGTTCGTGGACAGGAGGTTCCATTGTATTTCTCAAAGCACGGGGGTTTAAACTTGTGGGGAATTCTTACCCCATCCACTAACCCCATATCCATTACATCGAAGCCTAAGGAATTTTGAGACTCCAGAGATCTCAACTTCTCAGCAATTTCATCAAACCTCCTATGATAGACTTCATCCCCAGCTCCCATTACAGTAAACTGCTCTTCTTGAGGATCTTCTTGCAAGATCCTGCCTGCAGCAGTGTTGCGCTGTACATTTCTTGGGATGTTGACTTCCGGATCTAGATGAGGTCCAAATACTGGTGGGTTAACATGAGGCTGACCTCCCTCATTATTACTAGTCCCTCCAGTCCCAGGATGAGGTTCCTCGGGGGTTTGTCTTTCTACCAATGCCCTTAGCCTTTCCTGACTCTAGGCCAAGCCAGTCATCACAATCATGAATTGGGCCATTTGGTTTCTCATCTCCGCTCTTTCATTAGCCATCTGGGTTCTGACCTCAGTCAGGTCTTGCTGTACTTGCTCCATTAAAATACCCGGAAGGTTGTTGCGAGTAGGATACCGGTGTGCACGGTTGACAGGGAACACTCTTCTGCGAGCAATATTTCCTGAACCACAACAGAGTTAGAAACAAACAAAATAACAAAACCTACAAAACAAAACAAAAGTTAGTATGCAATGCAGTATGCTTATTTGTTTTCCAAGGTATCCAGCTTGGTTCTTGGTTTTGACCTTTCCAGACCTCAAGGAAGATGCTTTGATGTTGTTGAGAAAAGAAACCCAATGAAAGCAAACTAATATATTACAAATGATGAACAATACATAGTTTGTTTTACAACACATGCCCCTGAAGGGTCAAAATACATCAAAAAGAAAAAAAGTACATCAAATGAAAACAACAACAAACAAAAAGTCAGACATCTAGTCCAAACTCATCTTCTTTAACCTCCTTCAAAAGTGCCTCAGTCACTGGACCAGCTGGATGCTCTATAATGGTCCTGATAAGGAGGTTTCTAGTGGCAATGGCAATGGTCAGCTTCTTGTGCCTATCCTGGTCCTTTGATCTCTTCAATCCAGCCCTAAGCTTCAACTCTGAAATCTCCTTCTGGGCTGCCAACAAAGCTTCATGTTGCTTCTTTTCATTGGCCTCTAACTGCTCAATCTTGGCTTGAGTTCTCTGATCTTCTTGTGTCCGGGCTTCAGTGATCCTGACCCACCTAGCCTGACTTTCTTGCAGATAGAGCTCAGTCCTAGCCTTGTGAATCTTGGCCTCCTTACAGGCATTCTTCAATATTTGCTTCCCAGCTCTTGCTTTCTTGATGTAGTCCTCTGTTTTCTCAATCTTGGCCAGATGTTCCACCCTAAGCTTCTCCAACCTCTCAATGTCCAGACGACCATCACTCCTCTCCCAAAGGGTCTTCTTCAGAGCTTGAGACAGATTCTCATTCCTTTCCTTCAGTTTCTCAAATTCTTCCAGGCTGACAGTGGCTGCTGGCTGTACTGTAGAGGGTCCAGGTATATCCTCAATGGTGAAGGGCATCCCATAAATCTGAGCTCTAGCATGGGACCAGTCATAGTACTGAGCTGAAGCAACATTATTGCACCTTCCAAGAATAGCCATCCCTTTTGTTTGGATGTTGTCCCAAGCCCAAGATGCTTGTCTGACAGCAGCTAGATTAGGCTTTATTTCACAATACAGGGTCTCAGCTAAATCTTGCACTCTAGGAGGATGAATCAAAGCATAGCCTAGTTGTCTCTTAAACAGCAAAGGATTGTAGTTGATGCAACCCTTTACTCCTATCAGAGGTACATTTGGGTACTGCCCACAGCTAGTGATAATGTCCTTGCCTTTGGTACTCTGGGCGCACCATCTGATGTCATCTGAAGTCAAAGCAATGAGCCTCTTGGCCCAATTCTTCTGTTGGTGGGGATTCAGGAAGGCATCTGCCTTAGGCAGGTGTCTGAGCAGCCAAGTGTGAAACAAAGGAGCACAGCATCTCACTAACTTCCCCCTTTGTTTCTCATTCCTCTGATGGATGGAATAGTAGAAATCTCCCAGCAATGTGGGTACTGGGTTCCTCAGAAGAAAAAGATGAATGGCATTCCTGCTGATAAATTTGGGCTCATCTGCAAACAGTATAACCCCATATATGCTGAGAGCTAGCAATGCACAAACTGCCCTCCATTCTCCCAAAGAGGCCTTCAGGATGGTCTGAGAAATCAAGAAGTCTAAGTGTAAACCAGGGATCCCAGCCTTTGTTGTCATGTTCTGCTCAATCAAAGTAGGCTCTAGGTACAGTGCCTTTGCCACTTCTCCATTGCTGGGAGAAGTCATCTCTGGGTTGAAGGGGACACCACCCCTGACAGGTACTCCAATCAATGATGAATACTCCTCCAGCAGAGGTCCTAGCTGAAAGTCTGAAAATGTGAAACATCTCAAAGGAGGATCATAAAACTGTAAGCAGGTGTGGATCATGCTCCTCTGAGAAGGGTCAAGGTCCATAACCATATCAAGGATACCTCCATAATGCTCTCTGAACAAAGGGATGTGGTCAGGGGTGATAAGTGACTGGACCTGCCTGATACCAGTCAACACAGGCTCAAAGAAATGGTAAGATATGTTGCTCTTCCTAGGTGTAGCCATGAATGCTGATGAAGAGCTGAAGACAAGTGCTGATGAGGATCAAGACTGATACTGGAGATGAGCCACTGATAGGCTGATGTTGGTGATGATGAAGATAGTTGAAGCAGACAACTAATGAAGACAACTGAAGCAGAGGTCTATGCAAAAGAAGGGGTCAAAACCAAACCAGATAAAATGTGGATACCCTGAAAAACAAATAAACAAATGTTAAATGATGCAAATGATGAGTATGCAAATGATATGCAAGGGTTTGTGATCAAGCTGGATCTGATTATCTGTCTTGATATAAGGTCCCTGTATGTTCAAGAAGTCCATATGGAGGCTTAGAAATCCAGTAACCAAGGTGGGGGACTCAAATAAAGAGTCACATGTCCAGGGTTAATCACAAGAACTGTCCAAAATGAGGTATTCTTAATCAAAACAAGTAACAAGGTATGATGTGGTCAATGGTACCTGCAAACCTGTAAACAGCCCGACCCCCTCACAGATGGTGTTCTAAAACAAGGATCCTCAGACTTGGATCAGTTATGAGAAGTGTAAACACTTCTAACCCGGAGGTACAATGTTTACAATAACCATAAAAGATCCTCCTCTAATTCACCTCATTTTCTGAAGGTCATAATAAAGGTCATCCAGACTTAGCAGGCTTCCCAGATAGCCCTAGCACTACAGGAAATCTGTAGCACAGAGTTCTCAAGAAGAAACCCACATCTGAACCGTGTTTCATATTCCCGCACCAGACCGAAATGGAATGGGAAAGAACATGAACCACTCTAGCCTAGGTGTCACTCAGGTCCCAGGTATAGGACCTCAAACTCTTAATAGAACCCCACCCACCAAGACAGAAGAACAGATCCAGCAATGATAATGACAGTATGAAATATGAAAAAACTGTAAAGAAAGCAACAAATAAGGCTGCCAAATCATTATTAAGCAATAAATAAAGCACATAAACATACATAGCACATAACGCCCCAATAAACACAAATCAAACAAGCGCTAGGAGGAACCCACCAAAAGAACCAGAAGCCCTGGTTACAGTATAAGGGTCCCCAGCAGAGTCGCCAAGCTGTCGCTCCCACCAAATGAGGCCAGGCCAAAGAGGGGTACAGACGCGAACGGTCGACGAAAGGAGATAGAACACACAAGGGTGAACTCAAAAGACAAGAGTCGCTAGCTAGGCATTTTTATCCCGGAGGAAAGGTAATGCTGCATAAACCTAGAAAGATATGGATAAGACGGTCGCGAACCAGAGAGACTGAGAAAGGGGGTTGGTTACAACCTGGGAATGTGTTAGCACCCAGATTGTCCGCCGTACTCGAAGGGATCCACGCTTAAGAGATTTGTGTTTTAAAGGGGTAGTGTCAGTGCAATCTGTGTATCAAAGCTGGAAAGAATGCAAGTGTCAGTGTAAAAGAAAAGTGAAGTGTATAAAAGAAGTGTCAGTGTAAGAACAAGAGTATAATGCTCATGACTATGAGGCTTAAATAATAATGCTGGAAAGAGGAGGGAATATACAGAGACTTTTGTTCGATAACTGTTAAGTTATGCCTACGTATCCTCTAGTGCAATGAGGAAGTCAGAACACCGTAGTTCGACTCAAAGAGACTGAAAGATAAATTGACTTGTGAACTGCTTACTTGTCTATGCTCAAGTGTATGACCTATCTGGCTCAGGTGCAAACTGTCTTGCATTAGACGAAAGAAGCAAGTTCTCGTTTGTGAGTGAAGATGATGAGAAAAGAATCCCGAAGGAGGCGATTGTTGTTTGTTTTTTGGTGTTTTCAATCTTTTATTGCTTTTGGAAATTTGTCAGAGGAAATGAGCTTAAGCCTAAACCAAAAGTTAGTGAACTCATCACATCCTCCCTTTGATTAGGGGTAATGAGAATACCTTAAGCATGAAGTAAGCATCTCACACTTAATCACCATGATGTAGGATTAAGATCATTAACCTACTTGTAATTATTTAGATGTTTTTGGAGTTTTTTGTTTAGTGTTAAGTAATGAGTTTAAGCCATAATCAAGGATTTGATGGACCCATTACATCATCCTAATAGAAGGATAATAGATGAGAACATTTAAGCTGAGGAAGGCTCCTCAACTTAACCCATGATTAGGGATTAACCTCATGACAAAACAAAGCCTTTATTAAAGAGGATTTTAGTTAATGATAAGATTAAGAAGTGATTTTCATGGTTTGTAAGACAACTTGAGGGGGACTTGTCCATTAACACTAGGGTTAGTCCTTCTTAACCAATTAAGGAAGAATTAGAACCCTAATGCAAGGCCCAAGTTACAAGCTTGATGTCTTGATGATTATTAAGATGGATTGATTAAGAGGATTTAAACACATTAAGGATCTAACACTTAGGATTAAAGTTATACACTCCATCCTAATAGAAGGATGCAGGCATAAGCTTAAAACCTTGAAGGTTTAGTCCTTGATTATGAGGTGAGAAGAGAAGACTCAAAGATGACACAAAGGTAAAACTAATGGGGGGACTACTCAAACCCTAAATGTGACCATGCTTGGATGTTCCTATGGTTTGTGAGGCTTAAGAAATATCTTCAAGGAAGCCACCAATGGAAGAAGCAGATGAAAGAAGGAAGAAGCAAAAGAAGCAAGTCAACTTACTTCACTTAAGAAGATAAATTGCTTGAAGAAAGAAAGTGAGAAGGGGACATGAATGAGCAAGCTCACTCTAAAGCACAAGAAACATGCAGTAATGAATGCATAAGAGAGATGAGAAGACAATATGAGAAGTGAAGGCAAATTCACTTCTCAAAATACTTACCACCTGAAAAGTTAGCAAAAGGAAATGAAATGAAATGGAAATGGAATGAAATGAAAATATGCAAACCAAAACCAGAAGCATAAACATGATGTTAATGATGATAAGAGATGATGCAAACACATGTCAAGAGTTGTGGATGATCGTACAAGGATGAGGATGCAAATGAAGCATGCTTTGAACCATACAAGTTCATGAAAGTTTATGAAATGGAATGAATGCATAACATGGAAAATGAATGATGCAATGATCAAACATGATTCTAATATGTCCTAAGATGTCTTAGAAGTTATGTGGATGCACAAAATGTCATGGCAAGTTCATGTATGCAAGCATATGAGAGATGAATGCAAATGAAGGAAAAAATTAGGGTTTATGCACAAGACACAAAGCAAAATTCAAAATCAGAAGCAAATGACAAGATAAAAAAAATTTGAAAATGGGATCAAAGGAACCCTAACCCTACATAAGTTCACTACCCAAAGGAGGGGACCTAACTCTTAACCTAATGGGAGTTATGATTTCCTTAAGTTGGCTAGGGTTTTAAGGTACTTCAAAAGGAAAAATGCACATCAAATTGAAAATGAAAGATAAATTCATAACAATTTTACCCTAGAAACTACATGATATGAAGAAGGAAATGCAAGAAGAACCAACATCAAACTCTTCATGGTTAGGCAGAATGAATTTTTCTAAGTTAGAACCAAAATATTTCCTTTTAAGAACTTTAATTCCAAAGAAAAATATCAAAATAGGTCAAGAACCAAAAAGAAATTTGTTTGAAGAGTTTGATAATGTTTCTAAATGTATCAAAATGCAATGTGAATTTTTTTGTGATTTTTAGAAACCTAAATGCTATTTTAATTAATTAATTATCATTAACTAATTAAAATAAACATTTAAATATTTTTAAAATACGAAAATTATGCAAAAAAAATATTGTTTTCAGAAAGAGAAAAATATTTTAAGGTATGATGCAAAAAATGAGATTTTTTGGAAATGATTTACTATTTTAAATAAATTGGGCAAAACAAATGAATAAAAAGAAAATAAAATTGAATTAAAGGGGAAGTATGTAGATCCAAGAGTCAGGATTTGAACTGAAGATGGCAGGGTTGACTGCGCGCGCCTTTCAAAGGCTGGGATTCACTCTGGCTTAATTAACCTAATTATAATTAATTAAATTAATAAAATCAGATTAGGGCTAAGTGAGTTGATCTGGGCCGCCCAAAAGCTAATCTAATCCACATCCAATGGTCACGAAGCAAGCTGACTAATTAATTAGGGTTAGGACCTAATGACTTTCAGGTGACCGGAGAGGAGCTCCAGTCATCTTCTCCGGCGGGTCAAAAACCCTAAATCTCTCTACAGGCCACCCCACCTCAAATTAACTGCCCAGAAATGATCCCCTACCCAAACCCCATTCAAATCACCCCTCAAACATCATTTATGAACCAAGAATGAAGAAAATCGAAGCAAAGTTATTTCACGGGTGAAATTTCAGAAGACCACGAAATACTTAAATCTTCACATTTTTCAAATCTAAAACCATCAACATGACCAGCATAACATATATTTTAATTTTGTAACAAAAAAGCTAAGCTCTGAAAAGTTTGGTTCTTGAGGTTTCCTGAGGTGATGAACTGCAAATGTGAGCTTTCAGAGCCTCTCCTTCGTGCAAAAAGTCTCCTTTGACCCTCCTGAAGCTAGTGGAATGCTTCAAAACCTTTGATGTTGGCTGGTTTGAATGTTTCAGTTCTGGTATAGCAGAAATGGAGGTTTGTGTGTGTGATGTTTCAGGCTGTTTTAATGGTTGATTCTTGTCTATGGATGATGTGTGACTTGTTGGTGAAGAAAAATTTGGAGTTTGTTGGCTGGTTTGAGAGAATCGAAGAAGGGAAGGTTTTTGCAAGTTTGGTGCAATCTGATTGTGTATGAGGTCTGAGCTTGTGTGAGGCTTGTTTTATGATCCTTATACAAATCCTAAACTATTGGAATGAGTCAGAAGACTTGACATGCACTGTGGGAATGGCATGGGGTAATTGGCCAAAAAGTCAATGTTAGGTGTACTCCAAGCATGGGCCATGGCAGAAGCTACTTTAGGGCTGCTCTGAGTTCAGCTGTCTTCAAGGATGACCATGGGATGAATTAGAATGATCAGAAGTGAATGGATGGTGAGATGTCACATGTTTTGCAATTTTCACAACTTGTTGCATTTTGAGATTTTGGTCATGGACATGTCATATTCCAAGCTGAATTCTTGTTGTGAAATGTTACATGATGTTATGGTAATGCTTTGAGATCAGTTAGAGACCACACAAACCCTTGGGAATCACTTTTGCAAGAATTCCCCCTTTTGAACTTCATGGAAAATGGCTTATGATACTTGGAATCCAAGGCATGAAAGTGAGAAATTCTTTGGGAAAATCTGATTTATGGACCATGAATGATGTTTGTGTGATGATTAGAAGTTGATTTGAAGTCACATTTGGCTTTGGCAAGTGTTTTTGCAAGTTTCCTCTTTGGCACAAAAGTGAAAATTTAGTGATTTTGTCCAACTTTGCAAGGCCATAACTTTTGTTCTAAAATGAATTAGAATGAGTTCTTGTACTTTTTGAAAATGGGAGGATCCAATCTACAACTTCCATGACCAAGAATTTTTCATTTGAAGCATTTTTGAATCAAAAAGAGGAGGTTGAAAAACTTTCCCAAAATGGCAAGTTTACATTACAAGTCACTTTCCCAAAATGGCAACTTTGCAAATGGCTTGAAATTCTTCAATTTTGTGAACTTCTAACCTCTTCTATGATCAAATAAATACCATACACATCCAAAATGATGGAGAAAACCCTTTGGTTGGATGATTGGGGGCCTCAGATGCCTTGATTTTGCACTGACTTGCTCAAGAAGTCATCTTGTGATCAGATGCCTTCCCCTTTGAATTTCTTCATGAAAATTGGTATGCATGATCCTTATACCATATAGAGACTAATAGAAACAAGAATGACCAAAAAATTTGGAGTTATGGCCTCTGAAACCAAAACCCTAATTTTAGGTCATCTGTGCAGTTAAGCTTGGCTCTGCTTCCATGCCTTTCCTCAGTTCTTGTGATTTTTGACTTTCTTGATCTTGGGAGGATAAAATATGATGCTTGAACATACATGGAACCTCTTGAGATGATTGAAGGCCTTTGGAGTGGCTCAGATAGCTCATGGATTGCTCAGATCACAAACCCTAAATGCAGATGACCTTGAATCAATGCAATGAAGCAACAATGCAATATGAGATGTTATGATTGAAACTATGCAAATGGAAAGAATCAAAAAACATGGTGAAATGAGTGAGGGAAAATTTGGGGTGTTTACAGCTGCCCCTATTCAAACATGAGTTAACTGTGTAGGATGTAAGTGACGGCTTAACAGACAAACAAGATAACTTGTGGTTGAATACCGAAGACAGTCCAACATTTGCACTCACTGAATGAAGAAGAAAAGGGATATAGATTGTAAAAGGAAGTATGATTATAAAGTGCAGGCGACGGAGGACGACCGTCGAGCAGAGGACGACTGCTGGGAAAAGGCAAGGACGGGGACGACCGACATGCTGGGGAAATAAAGAGATTACGATGGGGACGGTCATCAGGTAAAGTAATAAGACTCTCTGGGGATTGAAGATAAATGATGGGGACGACCATCGGGTTGAAGAAATAAATGATGAGGAACGGTCATCAAAGGTGAAGGACGATCACCTAGCAGGGGACGACTGCTCTGTTGGGGAAAAGGATGAGGGACGGTCATCCAAGGTGAAGGACGATCACCTGGCAGGGTACGGCTGCCGAAAGTATCAAGACATAGGACGAATGTCGGATAGAAAAGGTCGACGATGGGGACGGCCATCGGATAAGCATGCTGAAGGAAGATCATCAAGAGGTGAAGGACGATCACCTAGCAGGGTACGGCTGCTCTCGGAATTTATCATGACATAGGACGAATGTCACATAACAAGATCAACGATGGGGACGACCATCGGATAAAATGATGAAGGACGATCATCAAGAGGTGAAGGATGATCACCTAGCAGGGGACGACTGCTCAAATATCATGACATAGGACGAATGTCGGATAGGAAGGGGTTCTAATGAATAGAGACTCCGCTGGGGATGATGAAGGACGATCATCAAAAAGGTGAAGGACGATCACCTGGCAGGGTACGACTGCCGGAAGGTATCATGACTTAGGACGAATGTCAGATAGAAAGGAAATAGTTTATCCAGATTTGCCGGGAACTCTTCTGGGGAATGGTAGACACGGACGAGTGTCTAATTTCAAGAAAGAAAAGGCATAAGTGTTTGACACGGTGTATAGATTAAAGATGCGGACGAGCATCCTTAAGACTATGATACGGACGAGTATCAGTAGAAACAAACGCTTGACGCATGTTCAGAGTAGGTGACATGGACGAGTACCAGGAGAGTGTATATATATATGTATCTGTCTATAGAGAACGTTCAGGCGACCTTACTGGGGGATGATGACACGGACGAGTGCAAGAAAAGAACATGTATCTGTATTTGTGAGTGTAAAGGAAATGCTTTGATATTCTGCCGGGGAGTTTGAGAAGTATTTTGTATATTTGCAAACGGAGTGTTGGTATACACAGCTGTTTGATTCAGAACACGGCTTATGATTATGCAATATGTTTGATTTTTGCCGTAATGCTCCGTATCAGACGGAATGCTACGCTCTGGGGGGAGAATATGATGAGAATGCTATGATTATGCAAAAGATACCGATCCGGGATTCAGATCCTGTTGCGGCGAAGGTCTTTGGCTGATCTGCTTGAAGTGGATATCCCAGATGGGGATGGGATCGTTGGCAGATCTGATATGTATGACTCTGCTTGGGGGAATAAGTCACTGATAGACCTATTCTTGGTAGGGAGGAGCCCAGCTGGGATCCGTGGAAGCTTTCGTCACTTTGTTGTGAGATCCTCAGGCATTGCTCTTCTGGATAGAGGTTGGGACTCTGCGGGGAGATGGTTCCCTTCCTGACACTTGGCTGAGGAGGAATGATGACTGGCAACTCAGCTGGGGATAAAGCATCTTCGGTGCTATTTTGGAAGACGTGTCGGGTAAGTAATGATTTGGCAGCCTGCTGGGGAAAAGCTCTCATGCCCTATGTCGTACTTTGACTGCCTGCAATCATGTATGACAAAGAAACGTACAAGTATCTCGAGGTGTCCCTTACTAGGTTCCATCATAGGAGTTTAGGCGCTCCCGGGAGCAAATATATTTCCTATAAGCATGTAATTTAGAAAAGACGCATTTGTACTTATGCAATCAATACTATGAGGACATCGAACATTTTTGCAAACGAAAATAAAATGCACGAGACAAAGTGTAACGGAAGATCTGATTTTATTAATTTGTGTGCCCTGAATTGGCAAGATACAGTCAAAGAAACAGATCCCCTGAAATGAGGAGATTGTTACAAATTGAGAAAACAAACAGATGCTGGCAATGTTGATGACGCTTTCAGTGCTTCCCCTTTGCTATGACCCATATGACATTGATGTTCTTCTCATCCTGCTTTTGAAGAAGGTTGATTCTGACCGAAGCTTGAACCTTTCGGAGCTTACTATGTTGTAAGTGATACAGACGAATTCAAAATGCAGTTGTTCGCTTATTCCCTTATTTTGCGTGGATCGCCCTTTCGGGTTTTCAATCCACCGGGATACCCATTTCTGCCTGAGTTGTCCAATGCGGCTTTTCATCTCAGCAGGTGTACATCTTTTATTTATTTTCCCTTATTTTTGCCCGAGTCTTTTATTCTGTTTTTGACTCGCCGGGATGCCCTATTTTTGCCTGGACTTACATTCTGATTTTTATGTCCAGCGGGTCGTTTATGCGAAGTATTTTTTAACTACATCTGAATTCACAGGGGACAAGAAGTCTTCACCATCCATAGTACTGAGCATCAGTGCTCCACCAGAGAAAAATTTCTTTACTATGAACGGACCATCATAATTCGGAGTCCACTTGCCCCTGTGGTCTGTATGAGGAGGGAGGAGTCTTTTCAGCACAAGATCTCCTACTTGGTATTCTTGGAGCCTGACTTTCTGATCAAAGGCTTTCTTCATTCTTTCCTGATACAGCTGCCCATGACAAATTGCAGCTAACCTCTTCTCTTCGATCAAACTAAGTTGTTCGTACCGGGATCGGACCCATTCTGCTTCGTTCAACTTAACATCCATCAATACCCGCAAGGAGGGTAATTCAACTTCAACCGGTAGGACTACCTCCATACCATACACAAGCTGGTACGGTGTTGCCCCAGTGGATGTTCTGATTGACGTTCGGTACCCATGTAAGGCGAATGGTAGCATTTCATGCCAGTCTTTGTAGGTGACCACCATCTTCTGCACAATCTTCTTGATATTCTTGTTAGCTGCCTCTACAGCGCCATTCATCTTTGGCCTGTAAGGAGAAGAATTATGGTGTTGGATCTTGAAGTCCCGACACAATTCTGCCATCATTTTGTTGTTCAAGTTGGAACCATTATCAGTAATGATTCGTTCGGGAACTCCATACCGACAGATGATGTCTCTCTTCAGAAATCGAGCCACCACTTGCCTTGTAACACTTGCATAAGAAGCTGCTTCGACCCACTTGGTAAAATAGTCAATGGCTACCAAGATGAATCTGTGGCCATTTGAAGCAGTCGGTTCAATCTTGCCAATCATATCAATGCCCAACATGGCAAAGGGCCAGGGTGAAGACATCACATTCAGAGGATTGGGAGGTACATGCACTTTATCTGCATAAATTTGGCATTTATGGCATTTTCTGGCATAGGCACAACAGTCTGCATCCATTGTGATCCAGTAATAGCCTGATCTTAGCAACCTTTTAGCCATAGCATGCCCTCCAGCATGGGTACCAAAAGATCCTTCGTGCACCTCGTGCATCAACAAGTCTGCTTCTGCCCTATCAACACATCTGAGAAGTACCATATCAAAGTTTCTCTTATACAGGGAACCATCAGCGTTCAGGAAGAAACTCCCAGCTAGCCTTCTTAATGTCTTCTTATCATTGGAAGATGCCCCAGGTGGGTATGTTTGATCCTCCAAGAAGCATTTGATGTCATGGAACCAAGGCTTATTATCTTTAACAACATCCGCTGAGAATACATATGCTGGTCTGTCAAGTCTGGATACTGATATTCGAGGCACAAAGTTGGCAGCTTGAACTTTGATCATGGATGAAATGGTGGCCAGAGCATCTGCAAACTGATTTTCATCTCGAGGGATATACTCAAGCTTGACTGTAGTGAAGAAAGTCAATAACCTCCTTGTATAATCCCGGTATGGTATCAGATGATCCTGGTGCGTGTACCATTTGCCATTGGTTTGATTAATTACCAGAGCTGAATCTCTGAACATAGTCAAAGTTTTGATCCTGAGGTCAATAGCTTCCTCAAGACCCATAATACAAGCTTCGTTGTTAGTGCAGTTAAAGGTGAGTTTTGCCGAGAAAGGCATGTGAACTCTTTTAGGTGTAATGAGTACTGCACCAACACCACGACCATTCATATTAACGGCCCCATCAAACATCATAGTCCATTCTTCTTCTGGGTCAGGCCCTTTAGTGTGAATAGGCTCTTCATGATCTTTTGCTTTTATGAACATGCCATCTTGCAACCCGTCCGGTAAGTGCTGGCTTCTCAAAAATGTACTTAACTGGGTCCATCTTCGAGATCAATAAAGTGGTGTGGGTCAAAATATACTGCCTTAGTCGGCGAGCAACCCACGCTAAAGCATAGCAAGTTTTCTCGAGCAGTGAATAACGTTGTTCACAGTCGGTAAACTTTTTGCTTAGGTAGTATATTGCATACTCTTTTCGACCAGACTCGTCATGCTGGCCCAGCACACACCCCATTGACTCTTCTAATACTGTCAAGTACATGATTATAGGTCTTCCTTCGACTGGAGGCATAAGTATAGGTGGCTCTTGTAAGTATTCCTTGATTTTGTCAAAAGCCCTCTGGCAGTCTTCGTTCCACCTGACCGTTTGTTCTTTTCTTAACAACTTGAACAAGGGCTCACAGGTTGCTGTAAGGTGAGATATGAACCGTGAAATGTAGTTCAATCTACCTAGAAACCCCCGAACTTCTTTTTCAGTCTTCGGTGCAGGCATTTCTTGAATGGCTTTGACTTTGTCAGGGTCAACCTCAATCCCTTTCTCACTTACAATAAATCCCAACAGCTTACCGGATCGCACCCCGAATGTGCATTTGTTGGGATTCAGCTTCAATTGGTATTTCCTCAGACGCTTGAATAGCTTTAACAGATTCACCAGGTGGTCTTCTTCTGTGAGGGACTTGGAAATCATGTCATCCACATAACATTCAATTTCTTTATGGATCATGTCGTGTAATAATGTTACCATAGCCCGTTGATAAGTGGCACCAGCATTCTTCAGTCCGAATGGCATTACCTTATAGCAGAATGTGCCCCAGGGTGTGATGAAAGTTGTCTTCTCCATGTCTTCAGGTGACATCTTGATCTGATTATATCCTGAAAATCCATCCATGAAGGAGAACACTGAGAACTAAGCCGTATTGTCGACCAATACATCAATGTGAGGTAAAGGGAAGTCATCTTTTGGGCTGGCTCTGTTCAGATCCCGATAATCCACACACATTCTCACCTTACCATCTTTCTTAGGCACAGGTACAATATTAGCAACCCACGGCGAATAGCTAGTTACAGCAAGGAAACCGGCGTCCCACTGTTTTTGTACCTCTTCCTTTATCTTCATGGCCATATCTGGGCGAGTACGGCGCAACTTCTGTTTTACTGGCGGACAGTCTTCTTTTAGAGGCAGCTTGTGCATGACAATGTCGGTGTCCAACCCTGGCATATCCTGATAGGACCAAGCGAAAACATCCACATACTCCTGAAGCATGTCAATCAGTTGCTCTTTCACCGAATCTTGCAGGCAGGCCCCGATCTTGACTTCTTTCAAGTCTTCTTCTGTACCAAGATTAACCATTTCGACCTCCTCCTGATGAGGAGTGATAACCTTCTCCTCTTGTCTCAACAACCTAGCTAGCTCTTCAGGTAGCTCATAATCTTCTTCAACCCCTTCATCAGCTTGATTGATTGGATTGTCAAAGTCATACGAAGTCATAGCAGTGTTGTTGTCGGTGCAGTCTGGAGGGCACTTTCTGCAAGGGTTTAGATTTGTTCATTTTAGTGATCAGTTTTATCTTGCTTTAGAAAAAGTGAAAATGAAGTTATTTATTTTGAAAAGCATTGCCATTTTATTTTTGTACAAAAAGTGAAAAAATGAAAAACAGTGAGCGGAAAAGAAAAGACTCATTTGCAAAAGATGTCCTGATATTCATTAATTGATCTTTGCACAAAATACAAGATGGCCCGATTACAAAATGAGTCCTGACATCTTGGGCAAGATGCAGGACTTGATGCATGCTTAAAGACAGGAAATAATAATTACTCTGCAGGAGTAACTCTTATAATTTCATGGGAAGACCAGTTTGAGACATGGCTCCCCGGGATCCTTGGACGTATCCAGCTTTCTAGGTTGCACTCGTCTTCTGACTCATCTTCCAAACTGTTCACAGCATCCGGGGTGAGCATCCCCCCGCTGACAAACTTGGGCTCCGTTGCAGCCTCTGATTGATCTTGTCGAGTTGGTCTGTAACCCAACCCGAATCGGTCTTCTTTCTTCTCCATGGGCAGCAGCTTGCCCCAGCCTTGGGAGGTACCTTCCTCAACAACCTTCCGGGCTTGCTGATATGATGTGATGGAGGTCCCAAGCATAGCAGATGCTTCATTAATATTAAGGGCCTCAAACCCTTGGCTCATGGTTTCATGGATCTCCCCATCCATCTCAATGTATTTGAAGGTGGCCAGCTGGCTAACAAAAATATCTTTTTCCCCACAAATAGTAATGACTTGGCCTTCCCACTCGAATTTTAACTTCTGGTGAAGGGTTCACGTCACGGCGCCATCGGCGTGTATCCATGGTCTACCCAATAGACAGTTGTAGGCAGGCTGTATATCCATCACGAAGAAGGTCGTTTTGAAGACTTGTGGGCCAATCATTATAGGCAACTCTATCTCTCCCAGAACTGATCTTTTAGAGCCATCAAAGGCTCTCACTACCAAGTTACTTGGGCGTAGTTCCAATCCATCATACTCCAGCTTCACAAGGGCTTTCTTGGGCAGGACATTGAGGGATGACCCTGTGTCCACCAATACATGGGAAAGAACTGCACCCTTACACTCCAAGGTAATGTGCAAAGCCTTGTTGTGGTTGCGACCTTCCATTGTCAGATCAGTGTTGGTAAATCCTAGTCCATGACTAGCGTTAACATTTCCAACGACAGCCTCCAACTGATTGACGGTAATCTCCTCCGGCACATAAGCTGCGTGCATGACTTTTAAAAGTGCGTTCCGATGGGCCTCGGAGCACATTAGCAATGATAATATGGAGATCTTGGAAGGTGTTTGGTGAAGCTGGTCTACCACCTTGTAATCACTTTTCTTTATGATTCTCATGAATTCATCAACTTCTTGATCAAACGGAGTCTTCAAAGCTTCTTTGACAACTTGTTCTTCTCGCACCATGCTCTTCCCTTTTGCCTTGGCAGCAGCTTCTGCTTCAGCAACGGGTCTTGGAATTTGCGAGGCAAAGAGACGTCCGCTTCTAGTGAAGCCTCCGCCCCCCCCCCCACATTGTCTACTTGAGGTGAAGAAGTTGATGATTCCAAAGTGATTTTCTGCCCTTCGCAGTATAGATCTGAGCCATAATGCCAAGGGATGGCATTATTTCTTTCATAAGGAACTGGCCCAGGGACCGTGATAGTGACTGGACTGATAGCAGCTGCAGAAGGGACCACAATGGTGTGTGGATCATAGTATATGGTAACTGGGGCTCTGATAGGAGTAGCATTTTGTGAGTTGTTGGCAGGAACATTTGCAGGGTCATAATATATGGTAACCGTTGAGACGCTTTCATCAATTGTGGTTGATGTTGTAGAAGACACTATTAACTGGATGGGTGTTGAAGTTGTAGCAGGAATGGCGACTGAACTTGTATCCGTCGAAGTGATTGATTGAGCAGTTGTTGGAGTTGTAGTGGAATCTGTTGGAACAATGGTTGTTGACGTTGTAGGAGTATCTGTGATTGCAGGTGAAGGAGTTGCTGGATTTGTAGGTGTCGTTGTCGTAATCTGAAGGATACCATCCTTAATAAGACCATCTATGCCGTCTCTCAGCCTTTCACACCTATTGACTGCAATATTGCAATACCCACAGCCGAGCTCACACCCAGGGAACACTTGGCATTCTAAATCTGGGCCTTGATTTCAACCAAAGGTGTTCGAATCTGTGCAACACTGGTGATTAGGGTGGATGGTTTGCCTTCCTCAATAGCATTAATCCTAGGTCCGTTGTGACTAGGCATTGGATTTCTTGTGACATTAGGAGGAGGTGCAAAGTTGAGAGCTTTTGAGTCCACCAAGTCTTGGACTTTCATCTGTAAGGCCCTGCATTTTTCGGTATTATGCCCCGGTGCGTTTGAGTGGAATGCACACCTGGCATTGGCATCATAGTTCTTTGGGAGATTGAGGGGATCTGGAGGTGCCAATGTCCTTAACTCAACTAGGTTGAGCTTCAGGAGTTGTGGCAAGAGTGCAGGATACGGCATTGGGATTGGGTCAATTACCCTGTTTGCCTGTGATGGTCTTTGTTGGAAAGGACGTTGTTGTTGGTTGTTGTTGCTGTTGTTGTAGGTTCTCTGTTGCGGATACTGAACTTGTTGTTGATACTGTGGTTGTTGTTGTTGAGGATATGCTGATTGTTGAGGAATCGGAGCTGGAATGGTAACAGCTGCTACTGACCGGTGAACATATTGAGGTCTGCCCCTGCTTGCAAGAATGGAATTGGTCTCACCGGCTCTTCGGGGTCCCACAAAAGGCTTTCTGGGATTGCTGGATGAACTTGCACCACTGTCAGAAATCTTGCCCATCTTTAAAAGGCTTTCAATCCTCTCACCAGCTATGACCACATCAGCAAAACTGGTAGAGGAGAAGGCAGCCAATCTATCAATATAGGTCCCTTGCAATGTATTCATGAACATGTCAGCCATTTCTCTCTCTGACATGGGTGGTTGGACAGCAGCAGCAAGCTGTCTCCACCTTTGGGCATATTCCCTGAAGCTTTCTCGGGAAGATTGAGACATTCCCATCAGAATGGTCCTGTTAGGATCCATGTCCAGATTGTACTGATATTGTCTGATGAAAACTTCAGCTAATCCTTCCAGCATCTAATAGTGGCCCTAGACAAATGTGAATACCACTCTCTTGAAGCCCCAGTCAGACTGTCTTCAAAGTAGAACATCCACAGCTTCTCATCCATAGTATAAGCTTTAAGTCTCCCCAGGAAAGACTGCAAATGAGTGCGAGGACAAGAGGTACCTTTGTACTTCTCAAAGCATGGGGGTTTGAATTTGTGGGTAATTCTCACCCCATCCACTAGCCCCATGTCCATCACATCGAAGCCCAAAGAATTTTGAGACTCCAGAGATCTCAACTTCTCAGCAATTTCGTCCAATCTCCTGTCATAAACTTCATCTCCAGCTCCCATAACAGTAAACTACTTTTCTTGGGGATCCTCTTGCAAGATTCTCCCTCCAGCTATATTACCCTGCATATTCCTTAGGATGTTGGCTTCTGGATCCAAATGAGGTCCAAATACTGGTGGATCAATACGAGGCTGGCCCCGTTCATTGTTACTAGTTCCTCCTGTTCCAAGGTGAGGTTCCTCAGGAGTTTTTCTTTCCACCAGTTCTCTTAACCTTTCCTGACTTTGGGCTAAGCCAGTCATTACAGCCATGAATTGAGACATCTGATTTCTCATCTCCACTCTCTCATTAGCCATCTGATTTCTGACCTCAGTCAGATCCTGCTGTACTTGTTCCATTTGAATACCGGGAAGGTTGTTACGAGTCGGGTACCGGTGCGCGCGGTTGACAGGGAACACTCGGCGACGAGCAATGTTTCCTGAGATCACAACAAAGTTAGAAACAAAAAATAATAAACCTACAAAACAAAACAAAAGTTAGTATGCAATGCAGTATGCTTATTTGTTTTCCAAGGTATCCGGTTTGGTTCTTGGTTTTGACCTTTCCAGACCTCGAGGAAGATGCTTGATGTTGTTGAGAGAAAACCCAAATGAAAACAAACTGAAATATATTACAAATGGCGAACAATACATAGTATGTTTTACAACATAGGCCCATGGAGGGTCAAAATACATCAAAAAGAAAAAGTACATCAAATGGAAATAACAACAAACAAAGAATCAGACATCCAGTCCAAACTCATCCTCTCTAACCTCCTTCAGGAGTGCCTCAGTCACTGGACCAGCTGGGTGCTCTGTGATGGTCCTAATGAGGAGGTTCCTGGTGGCAATGGCAGTGGTCAGCTTCTTATGCCTGTCATGATCCTTGGATCTCTTCAATCCTGCTCTGAGCTTCAACTCTGAAATCTCCTTCTGGGCTGCCAACAAAGCTTCATGCTGCTTCTTCTCATTGGCCTCCAGCTGTTCAATCTTGGCTTGAGTCTTCTAGTCTTCTTGTGTACAGGCCTCAGTGATCCTGACCCACCTAGCCTGACTCTCTTGCAGATAGAGCTCAGTCCTAACCTTCTGAATTTTGGCTTCTTTACAGGCATTCTTCAATATTTGTTCCCCAGCTCTTGCTTTTCTGATGTAATCCTCTGTCTTCTCAATCTTGGCAAGATGCTCCACCCTGAGCTTCTCCAATCTCTCAATGTCCAGACGACCATCACTTCTTTCCCAAAGAGTCTTCTTTAAAGCTTGAGATAGGTTCTCATTCCTTTCCTTCAGCTTCTCAAATTCTTCTAGGCTGACAGTTGCTGCTGGCTGTGCTGTAGATGGTCCAGGTATATCCTCCAGGGTGAAAGGCATTCCAGTAATCTGAGCTCTTGTACGGGACTAGTCATAGTACTGAGCTGAAGCAACATTATTACACCTTCCAAGAATAGCCATCCCTTTTGTCTGAATGTTGTCCCAAGCCCGGGATGCTTGTCTGACAGCAGCTGAATTAGGTTTTACTTCACAATACAAGGTCTCAGCTAAATCTTGCATTCTGGGAGGGTGAACCAAAGCATAACCCAGTTGTCTCTTAAATAGCAAAGGATTGTAGTTGATACAACCCTTTACTCCTATCAGAGGTACATTTGGGTATTGTCCACAGCTGGTGATAATGTCCTTGCCTTTGGTGCTTTGGGTGCACCATCTGATATCATCTGAAGTCAAAGCAATGAGCCTCTTGGCCCAATTCTTCTGTTGGTGAGGGTTCAGGAAGGCATCTGACTTAGGTAGGTGTCTGAGCATCCAGGTGTAAAACAAAGGAGCACAACATCTCACCAACTTCCCCCTTTGTTTCTCATTCCTCTGATGAATGGAGTAGTAAAAGTCTCCCAGCAGTGTAGGCACTAGGTTCCTCAGAAGAAACAGATGGATGGCATTTTTGCTGACAAATTTGGGCTCATCTGCAAACAATATAGCCCCATATATGCTGAGGGCTAACAGTGCACAGACTGCCCTCCATTCTCCCAATGAGGCCTCCAGAATGGCCTGAGAAATCAAAAAGTCCAAATGCAAACCAGGGATCCCAGCTTTTGTTGTCATATTTTGCTCAATCAAGGCAGGCTCCAGGTACAATGCCTTTGCACCTCTTCATTTCTGGGAAAATTCATTTCTGGGTTGAAAGGGATTCCACCCTTGATAGGTACTCCAATCAAAGAGGAAAACTCTTCCAGCAAAGGCCATAGCTGAAAGTTTGGAAATGTGAAACATCTCAAAGGAGGGTCATAAAACTGCAAGCATGTGTGGATCATGCTCCTCTGAGA
This sequence comes from Lathyrus aphaca, assembly GCA_963966055.1. Lineage (NCBI taxonomy): Eukaryota > Viridiplantae > Streptophyta > Magnoliopsida > Fabales > Fabaceae > Lathyrus > Lathyrus aphaca. The sequence goes on along the minus strand of OZ014521.1, from coordinate 189,064,947 downwards.
AGGGTCAAGGTCCATAACCATATCCAGGATACATCCATAGTGTTCTCTAAACAATGGGATGTGGTCAGGTGTAATAAGTGACTGGACCTGCCTGATACCAGTCAACACAGGTTCAAAGAAATGGTAGGATATGTTGCTCTTCCTGGGGGTAGTCATAAGTGTTGAGGAAGATCACAGACTGATGCTGGAAATGAGCCACTGACAGGCTGATGCTGGTGATGATGAAGATAGCTAAAGCAGATAACTGATGAAGCAGAGGTCTATGCAGAAGAAGGGGTCAAAACCAAACCAGATATAATATGGATACCCTGAAAAGCAAATAAACAAATGTTAAATGATGCAATGATGATATATGCAAATGATATGAAAGGGTTTGTGATCAAGCTGGATCTGATTATCTGTCCTGATATAAGTCCATGTATGTTCAAAGGAAGCCCAGATGGAGGTTCAGAAATCTAGTAACCAAGGTGGGGGACTCAAATAAAGAGTCACATGTCCGGGGTTAATCACAAGAACTGTCCAAAGTGGAGTACTCTTAAACAAAACAAAAACAGGGTATGATGTGGCCAAGGGTACCTGCAAACCTGTAAACAGCCCAACCCCCTCACAGGTAGTGTTCTAGAACAAGGATCTTCATACTTGGATCAGTTATGAGAAGTGTAAACACTTCTAACCTGGAGGTACAGTGTTTACAATAACCATAAAAGATCCTCCTCTAATTCACCCCAGATTCTGAAGGTCATAATAAAGGTCATCCAGACTTAGCAAGCATCCCAGATAGCCTTAGCAGTATAGGAAATCTGTAGCACAGAGTTCTCAAGAAGAAACCCACATCTGAACCGTGTTTCATATTCCCACACCATACCGAAATGGAATGGGAAAGAACATGAACCACTCTAGCCTAGGTGTCACTCAGGTCCCAGGTATAGGACCTTAATCTCTCAATGGAACCCCAAACACCAAAACAGAAACCAGATCCAGCAATGATAATGATAGCATGAAATGTGTAAAACTGTAAAGAAAGCAATAAATAAAGTTTTGCATAAAGCAATAAATAAAGCAAAATAAATAAACACACATAGCACATAACACCCCAGTAAACACAAATCAAACAAACGCTAGGAGGAACCCACAAAAAGAACCAGAAGCCCTGGTTGCAATATAAGGCTCCCCAGCAGAGTCGCCAAGTTGTCGCTCCCACCTGATGACACAGGGCCAAGAGGGGTACAGACGGGAACGGTTGGCGAAAGGAGAGAACACAAAGGGGTGAACTCAAAAGAAAAGAGTCGCCAGCTAGGCATTTTTATCCCGAAGGAAAGGTAATGTTGCGTAGACCTGGGAAAAGATATGGATAAGACGGTCGCGAACCAGAGAAACTGAGAAAGGGGGTTGGTTACAACCTGGGAAGGTATTAGCACCCAGATTGTCCGCCGTACTCGACAGGATTCACGCTTGAAAGACTTGTGTTTAAAAGGGGGTAGTGTCAGTGCAATTTGTGTATCAAAGCTGGAAAGAATGCAAGTGTCAGTGTAAAAGAAATGTGAAGTGAAATATGAGGGTGTCAGTGTAAGAAAAGAGTGTCAAGCTCAAGACTATGAGGCTTAAAGAATAATTCTGGAAGAGGGGGGATATACAGAGACTTTTGTTCGATAACTGTTAAGTTATGCCTACGTATCCTCTTGTGCAATGAGGAATTCAGAACACCGTAGTTCGACTTAAAGAGACTGAAAGATAAATTGACTTGTGAACTGCTTACTTATCTATGCTCAAGTGTATGACCTGTCTGGCTCATGTGCAAACTGTCTTGCATTAGACGGAAGAAGCAAGTTCTCGTTTGTGAGTGAAGATGATGAGAAAAGAATCCCGAAGGAGGCGATTGTTGTTTGTTTTTTGGTGTTTTCAATCTTTTATTGCTTTTGGAAATTTGTCATAGGAAAATGAGCTTAAGCCTAAACCAAAAGTTAGTGAACTCATCACATCCTCCCTTTGATTAGGGGTAATGAGAATACCTTAAGCATGAAGTAAGCATCTCACACTTAATCACCATGATGTAGGATTAAGATCATTAACCTACTTGTAATTATTTAGATGTTTTTGGAGTTTTTTGTTTAGTGTTAAGTAATGAGTTTAAGCCATAATCAAGGATTTGATGGACCCATTACATCATCCTAATAGAAGGATAATAGATGAGAACATTTAAGCTGAGGAAGGCTCCTCAACTTAACCCATGATTAGGGATTAACCTCATGACAAAACAAAGCCTTTATTAAAGTGGATTTTAGTTAATGATAAGATTAAGAAGTGATTTTCATGGTTTGTAAGACAACTTGAGGGGGACTTGTCCATTAACACTAGGGTTAGTCCTTCTTAACCAATTAAAGAAGAATTAGAACCCTAATGCAAGGCCCAAGTTACAAGCTTGATGTCTTGATGATTATTAAGATGGATTGATTAAGAGGATTTAAACACATTAAGGGTCTAACACTTAGGATTAAAGTTATACACTCCATCCTAATAGAAGGATGCAGGCATAAGCTTAATCACAAAGCCTTAAAACCTTGAAGGTTTAGTCCTTGATTATGAGGTGAGAAGAGAAGACTCAAAGATGACACAAAGGTAAAACTAATGGGGGGACTAATAAAACCCTAAATGTGACCATTCTTGGATGTTCCTATGGTTTGTGAGGCTTAAGAAAGATCTTCAAGGAAGCCACCAATGGAAGAAGTAGATGAAAGAAGGAAGAAGCAGAAGAAGCAAGTCAACTTACTTCACTTAAGAAGATAAGTTGCTTGAAGAAAGAAAGTGAGAAGGGGACATGAATGAGCAAGCTCACTCTAAAGCAAAAGAAACATGCAGCAATGAATGCATAAGAGAGATGAGAAGACAATATGAGAAGTGAAGGCAAATTCACTTCTCAAAATACTTACCACCTGAAAAGTTAGCAAAAGGAAATGAAATGAAATGCAAATATGCAAACCAAAACCAGAAGCATAAACATGATGTTAATGATGCTAAGAGATGATGCAAACACATGTCAAGAGTTGTGGATGATCATAAGGATGAGGATGCAAATGAAGCATGCTTTGAACCATACAAGTTCATGAAAGTTTATGAAATAGAATGAATGCATAACATGGCAAATGAATGATGCAATGATCAAACATGATTCTAATATGTCCTAAGATGTCTTAGAAGTTATGTGGATGCACAAAATGTCATGGCAAGTTCATGTATGCAAGCATATGAGAGATGAATGCAAATGAAGGAAAAAATTAGGGTTTATGCACAAGACACAAAGCAAAATTCAAAATCAGAAGCAAATGACAAGATAAAAAAAAATTTGAAAATGGGATCAAAGGAACCCTAACCCTACATAAGTTCACTGCCTAAAGGAGGGGACCTAACTCTTAACCTAATGGGAGTTATGATTTCCTTAAGTTGGCTAGGGTTTTAAGGTACTTCAAAAGGAAAAATGCACATCAAATTGAAAATGAAAGATAAATTCATAACAATTTTACCCTAGAAACTACATGATATGAAGAATGCAATGCAAGAAGAACCAACATCAAACTCTTCATGGTTAGGCAGAATGAATTTTTCTAAGTTAGAACCAAAATATTGCCTTTTAAGAACTTTAATTCCAAAGAAAAATGTCAAAATAGGTCAAGAACCAAAAAGAAATTTGTTTGAAGAGTTTGATAATGTTTCTAAATGTATCAAAATGCAATGTGAATTTTTTTGTGATTTTTAGAAACCTAAATGCTATTTTAATTAATTAATTATCATTAACTAATTAAAATAAACATTTAAATATTTTTAAAATACGAAAATTATGCAAAAAAAAATATTGTTTTCAAAAAGAGAAAAATATTTGAAGGTATGATGCAAAAAATGAGATTTTTTGGAAATGATTTACTATATTAAATAAATTGGGAAAAACAAATGAATAAAAAGAAAATTAAATTGAATTAAAGGGGAAGTATGTAGATCCAAGAGTCAGGATTTGAACTGAAGATGGCGGGGTTGACTGCGCGCGCCTTTCAAAGGCTGGGATTCACTCTGGCTTAATTAACCTAATTATAATTAATTAAATTAATAAAATCAGATTAGGGCTAAGTGAGTTGATCTGGGCCGCCCAAAAGCTAATCTAATCCACATCCAATGGTCACGAAGCAAGCTGACTAATTAATTAGGGTTAGGACCTAATGACTTTCAGGTGACCGGAGAGGAGCTCCGGTCATCTTCTCCGGCGGGTCAAAAACCCTAAATCTCTCTACAGGCCACCCCACCTCAAATTAACTGCCCAAAAATGATCCCCTACCCAAACCCCATTCAAATCACCCCTCAAACATCATTTATGAACCAAGAATAAAGAAAATCGAAGCAAAGTTATTTCACGGGTGAAATTTCAGAAGACCACAAAATACTCAAATCTTCACCATTTTCAATTCTAAAACCATCAACATGACCAGCATAGCATATATTTTCAATTTGTAACAAAAAAACTAAGCTCTGAAAAGTTTGGTTCTTGAGGTTACCTGAGGTGATGAACTGCAAATGTGAGCTTTCAGAGCCTCTCCTTCGTGCAAAAAGTCTCCTTTGACCCTCCTGGAGCTAGTGGAATGCTTCAAAACCTTTGATGTTGGCTGGTTTGAATGTTTCAGTACTAGTATAGCAGAAATGGAGGTTTGTGTGTGTGATGTTTCAGGCTGTTTTAATGGTTGATTCTTATTCTATGGATGATGTGTGACTTGTTGGTGAAGAAAAATTTGGAGTTTGCTGGCTGGTTTGAGAGAATCGAAGAAGGGAAGGTTTTTGCAAGTTTTGTGCAATCTGATTGTGTATGAGGTCTGATCTTGTGTGAGGCTTGTTTTATGATCCTTATACAAATCCTAAACTATTGGAATGAGTCAGAAGACTTGACATGCACTGTGGGAATGGCATGGGGTAATTGGCCAAAAAGTCAATGTTAGGTGTACTCCAAGCATGGGCCATGGCAGAAGCTACTTTAGGGCTGCTCTGAGTTCAGATGTCTTCAAGGATGACCATGGGATGAATTAGAATGATCAGAAGTGAATGGATGGTGCGATGTCACATGTTTTGCAATTTTCACAACTTGTTGCATTTTGAGATTTTGGTCATGGACATGTCCTATTCCAAGCTGAATTCTTGTTGTGAAATGTTACATGATGTTATGGTAATGCTTTGAGATCAGTTAGAGACCACACAAACCCTTGGGAATCACTTTTGCAAGAATTCCCCCTTTTGAACTTCATGGAAAATGGCTTATGATACTTGGAATCCAAGGCATGAAAGTGAGAAATTCTTTGGGCAAATCTGAATTATGGACCATGAATGATGTTTGTGTGATGATTAGAAGTTAATTTGAAGTCACATTTGGCTTTGGCAAGTGTTTTTGCAAGTTTCCTCTTTGGCACAAAAGTGAAAATTTAGTGATTTTGTCCAACTTTGCAAGGCCATAACTTTTGTTCTAAAATGAATTAGAATGAGTTCTTGTACTTTTTGAAAATGGGAGGATCCAATCTACAACTTCCATGACCAAGAATTTTTCATTTGAAGCATTTTTGAACCAAAAAAAGGAGGTTGAAAAACTTTCCCAAAATGACAAGTTTACATTACAAGTCACTTTCCCAAAATGGCAACTTTGCAAATGGCTTGAAATTCTTCAATTTTGTGAACTTCTAACCTCTTCTATGATCAAATAAAGATCATACACATCCAAAATGATGGAGAAAACCCTTTGGTTGGATGATTGGGGGCCTCAGATGCCCTGATTTTGCACTGACTTGCTCAAGAAGTCATCTTGTGATCAGATGCCTTCCCCTTTGAATTTCTTCATGAAAATTGGTATGCATGATCCTTATACCATATAGAGACTAATAGAAACAAGAATGACCAAAAAATTTGGAGTTATGGCCTCTGAAACCAAAACCCTAATTTTAGGGCATCTGTGCAGTTAAGCTTGGCTCTGCTTCCATGCCTTTCCTCAGTTCTTGTGATTTTTGAATTTCTTGATCTTGGGAGGATAAAATATGATGCTTGAACATACATGGACCCTCTTGAGATGATTGAAGGCCTTTGGAGTGGCTCAGATAGTTCATGGATTGCTCAGATCACAAACCCTAAATGCAGATGACCTTGAATCAATGCAATGAAGCAACAATGCAATATGAGATGTTATGATTGAAACTATTCAAATGGAAAGAATCACAAACCATGGTGAAATGAGTGAGGGCAAATTTGGGGTGTTTACAGCTGGACACAAGGACCCTCTGATCACTGACAAACCACAAGTCCTCTGAATCACAACTCTCTGATAGAAGATCTCAGAACTACAGTACCAAGAAAACCAGAATACCAGAACCATAGAACCAATAGGACCAGAAATCATAATCATAGGACCACTAATAATGAGTGTATGTAGAGGCCAAGGGTTCCTGCAAACTTGTAAACCCCTCCCAATCTCACTGGTAGGCTCCGGGTCAGACATCACAGACTCTCAAAGCCGAATAACAATAATACTTTCACCATCTCCGAGAAATGGCTCATGACCAAATCAGGGAATCGGTTTGGCATTATATACTACGCAGGGAGGCCTCAGCTGAGTCCAGGAAACAAGGTCATCCTATTGTAATACCTCAAAATTTGCCCTCTCATTTCCTCAACATTTTGCATAGCATTTTGCATATATGGATTCATAAAAATAACCAAAAACATTGCATCATATATAGCATAGCCGAGGCGTGGGTATGTGATCAGTGATCGGAGCAATCGAAAGTTATGAAGAGGCTACCGAAGGGCCACAAAGCTTCTCAACCTTGTGCAAAGGGTTCACAATATCCCACAAGTCTTCACTTGAAGCCACAAGTCATGGAAAGTTTTGGTTTGATTGAAGGAGGCAAGCAGTGCAATACTTCTTGAGGGAAAAGAGCCGAATTAGGGTTTCATTTCTACAGGGCTTCTACATAAATTTTTGAGTCGAAGTGGATTTCTTTGACTTATATATGATGTCAAGTGCCTAGGGTTCAAATCTCGTCCACAAATTCATTTTGGAAGGGGTTCGACTGGCCGGACGACGGAAAATCGAGGAATTGGAGAAAAGGCAATCGGGCTAGGTAAAAAGGGTCGACTCCGGACTTTTAAGATCGAGATCGTGAAATTAGGGTTACAATGATCCTATGGTTCAAACTTGATCAAGAAATGATGGAGGAATCATAGAAAAACCAAAGAAAAATCATTTGAAAGGTAGTTAGTTTCACCATTTCCCTCCACCTTTCCTTCCACTTTCTTCCCACACTTCCTTTCATTCTTTCCGTCTCATTTTTCCACTTCAATTCCACTCCATTTCCCTTGGAAACTTCCACCACCTTCCACCATCTTCTAGAGTGTTCCAAGGAATATTCCAAGGAAATATTCCAAGGAATATTCCCTTTTCCAACCCTAACCCTAACTAACTTCCAAACCTAATTTTGGATCCCAAACCTAATTTTTGGGCCCCAAACCCAAACCTAGCTCCTAGCCTAATCTCTATATAACCATTAATCACTTCATTGAAAAGGTTCCCACAATTCCAAATTTTTCACTTCTTTCATAATCACTTTTTCTCTCTCACTTTTCCTCCATTTTCCCTCCTTTCACCAAAGCTTCTTTGAATAAGCTCTTCAAGTTTCACATTGAAACTTGAAGATCTTGAAGCTTAAGCCTCCAACCTCCATTAATTGTGGATCGTAGAAGAAGAAGCTAGTGATTTTGTTGAAGATTTCGGCTTATCGGAAGTGTGCAAAGATTCAAGCATCAAGAACGCATTTATTTTGCGATTTCTCGGTTTTCGGTTTTCTCTTCGATCAAGCTCCGATTATTGCAACAATTACCGAAGCACTCCTCCGCTTCGTAGGTTGGTGATCTTAATCACTTCTTCTTTAAGTTATTCTCTTCATCTCGCCGTTTCGGCATTCTTTAATTGTTTTTTTTCGATTTGCTTGAAATCGTTTCGTTTCGATTATGTTTGTTTGTGATTTGTGATTTTTTGATTTAGAAGTTTAAGGTGTTGATGGCTATAGGTGCTAGCATGTGTAAATAAGCTCAAAATAAGTAGAAATTAGTGTTAGCATGTTCCTAGGTATGTTAGGGATCATTAGAAGCAAGATTGTGGCCAAAAGCACTTATTTCAAAAGCATTTTTCACTTTTTGTTCAGGGTTAACCGGTTAACGCATATGGTTAACCGGTTAACGCATGCGTTTTTTGGCCAAAATGCTGATTTTTTTGCCCGTTAACGGGTTAACCTATATGGTTAATCGATTAACGCTGTCCATTTTTGGATTTTTAGCCTATTTTCTTGCTCAATCTTGCTTCCTAGTGCCTCTAATGTTCATACATGTTTAGGTATTGATTTTAGGGAATTTTTGGGTCCATTTTCAGTAGCTAGTTCCCCCATTTCGAGTCGTTTCGACACGATTCCGTTCATGTTGCGTTTTATGCATTTTTGTGTTCTTTGTGCATGCCTTGAGTTCTTGCATTGTGTTGCCATGTTTATACATCATTTGGTATGTAATAATCATGTTGCATTCTGTTTTTACATGTTTGCATTGCATTAAATCATTTTTTTTCATTCCCATTATATCAAGGTATGTTGCATTTTGCATAATCATATGTATGTGCATTTGGTTGCATACTTTATCATGTCATATGCATCAATTAAATTCTGAATTTTGCATTGAGTTTAGTATGTTTGTTGAGCAATCATGTTGCATGTTCATAATCAAAGATCATCATGTTCATATGCATGTTTAGGTGTTACTTTGTGCATTTACTTGTTGCATAATTCATGAGATGCATGCTTGCATAATCATTCAATGATGTGCATGTTCTTGCCTTGGTATATGTTGACTTAAGTTCAAATACATGTTCATGATGAGATTAGTGATTTTTGCATTGAGTGTGTGCATTAAAGAATGAAAATAAGCAATTTTAGATTTTGCATTTCATAGCTGTTTTTTGCATGAGTGCTGTAAAATGTATGATGTTTGCTATGTGTACATGCTGTTTGTAACCTTTCTGCACCTACTTTTCCATGTTGCATGCTGGCTGTAAAAAGCTGGTGGGTGTTAGGCTTAGTGTCATAGCTGTTTGTGTATTAAGGGGCTGTAATAGGTGCTGTATTTTGGTTTTAGCATTTTTTTAGTTCCTTTAGGATTAGAATAGGGTCTAGTTTAGGTCCAAGTTTAATTAGGATTTAATTAATGTGTGTTTGCCTTATTCTTTAATATAAAATGCACACTAACCATTTGTTTTGTAGTGGGGAAGATTGAGGTAAGTTTACTTCACTTTATCCTTTATTTTTTATGCATTTCTTTTAGGCTTTTTTATTCATTTTTCCTTCCATATTTGTGATTGGTAGGATTCCCCATTGTTAGGACCAACTTATCTTCCTTAGGAAGTAAGTTGCATCCTTTTTCCTTTTTCTTTTCCTTTTTATCTTTAGGATTAGAAAAACCTCACTAACCATTAGGATCTCCCTTTGTAAATATAAATAATTTAGGGTTGTGTCTTAGCCCCCCTTAGATTTTTTCCTTTTATCAACTTGAGTCTCTTTCTCACCTCCAAAGAAAAACAATAAAACACTTAATAAAAACCGAACAATCTTGTACGACACGAGACTTTGTTGCGGAGTGTTTATACGCGTCCTGTTTCGGGGCGAGGTGTAAATACTTCCCGCGATGGATAGGTCTTAGTACAAGACCGTTCACAAACAAATTCAAAACACTTCTCTTAAAAGACCAAAAACAAACAATAACAAGCGACTATCCTGCGGGAACTTCTCTTCTCATCTCATTCACTCACAACGCGAACTCGCGACGACTTGTCACACATGCAAGACGGTTAACGCACTCGTACCAGACGAGCCTGCAACACCTGAGCATAGACATACGCAGTTCCAGCTGTAAAAAACACAAACAAACAGTTCCCGCCTAGGTTAGGCGAACTACGTCGACTCTGATCCTCATTATCCCGATGAGGTACGTAGGCAGCGGGGTAGGGCCCGTTCGAGCACATTCTTTATTTTCCCTACATTTCCCCCTTTCTTTTCATTCTCATTTCAGTTCATTTCTCATTTTCCATTCCCTTTATTCCAGTAGCGGTTTTATTCAGCAGCATTCGTATTTTCTCACCCTTTGAAACAAAATAAGCAAGCGTGGATCCCGTCGGGTACGACGGACGATCTGGGGTGCTAATACCTTCCCAGGTCGTAACCGACTCCCGAACCCCGATCTTTGGTTCGCAAGGCCTCGTCCTTTTCCTTCTTCCTCAGGTTTGTGCAACATTACCTTTCCCATTCATTCGGGATAAAAATGTCTGGCTGGCGACTCTACCTTTCCGCGCCACTTTCGCGTTTGTACTAGGATGAAAATCCCGGGAGCGACAGCTGGCGACTCTGCTGGGGACATAACCTGATTCTTCCGGTTTCCCTTGTAGAGTCAATCCTAGCGCCTGTTTGGTTTTGTTTCTTTGGGTGTTTATCTGTTGTTGCTGTGTGCTTTAGTTTAGCTTTACTGTTTTTATTTACAGCTTTTATTTACAGCTTTACTTTATCGCATTTATTTACCGCTTTCAGTATTTTATTTTCCATGCATCATATTATACTGGACTGTCTGGCTGTGCTGGTTTTCATTTTTTCTGTGGGTTGGGAGTTACTGCGAGATAAGCCAATTACCCGGCTTGAGTGCACCCTAGGACTTAGAGTGGTTCCACTTTGGCTTCATGGCATCTTGCTATGTTGGTAGTAGTGAGTTCCACACCTTGACTTGCGACCTTCTCGGGAATGTATTGATACCGGAATCTTTCTGGGTTGATGCGCTACCTTGATAGTTATGTGCAGTCAGGGGACCGATCATTGAGAACCTTTGTGGAAACATCCCTCTCCAGTGATGACAGTGGCAGACCACATTTGTTGGCAAACCCACTCGCATCCGAGGGCCCACTGGGAACTCGCATAGGATGGCCTGGTTCTCTCATAGGAATTCAGTTAAAGCAAACTGTTCGTATGACGATAGTATTGTACCCTTCGGGATGAATGTACTGTTGTTTCTCGACTCAGTGCTTGAAGCTGGAAACTTGTGAGGGATGCTCGTTTTTCTGGACTCAACTGAGACCTCCCTGAGTAGTACATAATGCCAAACCGATTCCCTGATTTGGTCATGAGCCATTTCTCGGAAATGGTGAACGTATTATTGCTATTCGGCTTTGAGAGTCCGTGATGTTGACCCGAGTAGCACACCCGTGAGATTGGGAGGGGTTTACAGGTTTGCAGGAACCCTGGTACCTTCAGCATACCCACTTTGCCTTTGGTTCAGTTTTGTGATCTGGATTTCTGTTCTTAAGTTATGGATCCCGGATCAGAGGGATGATTATTGTGATATATGGATTCTGAGACCTTGCACCGACACCTGATTATATGATTGGAATATCGCAGACACTTCACTGATCACATGCCTGTTGCATACATAACATCATAGCATTCTATCATACATGTTCGGCTATTTCCAAAGATCCTATGTTTGAACCATGTCGTTATTAGAACAAAAGCAGATGGATCCCTTGGAAATAATCGAACATGGCATTTGCATGCATCCTTACTCTCATTACAGGTGTTGGGGGACAGATTCTCATCCTGATTCGTTTACTCTTCAGAATGGCCAATTTGAATCACAGTCATCAAGAGGTGGGCATGGAACAATGCCGAGCAGAAATAGCTGAAATGAAAGTCCGAATGGATCAACTCTCGGAAGACATGCAGACTTTGTGCCATGACCACACGCTATTGATGGAGAAGGTTTACCAACTGAAGAAACAAGAGAATCAGACCAGGGAAGCCCCAAAGCTCCAAGAAGGCCATCATCTCCCCTTTATTACTGCAGAAGTTGTTGGTCATCCTAGTTCAGTGATTTTGTTCCAAGATCAGGAAGCGTTTCGCGAGAATTCTCCTCAACTTTGGGATCTTAATCCTCACAATTTGCAGACTCTTCCAGTTCATCAAAGGGAAGGTAAAGGCAAAAGCTGCGGACAAATGCCAAAGACGTCTGAAGCCAAGTTTGATTTGATCCCGGTATCATATGCACAGTTGCTTGTTTGTTTGCTCGAGCTTAATTTGGTTGAACTTGTCACCGTAACAACCACACCCAAAAAGCTTCCCCCAGATTTTGATGCCAATGCCAGGTGTGTTTTCCATTCTGGAGCACCTGGTCACCATGTGGAAAATTGCAAAAGGCTTAAGCATCAAGTTCAAGAGCTCATTGATGCCAAAATAATCGAGTTCGCACCGATCAGCGGGGATGTGTCAAAAGATTTCATATCACTAGAAGGGACTTCTCCTTTCCTTACCACAAGAGTTATCCCCAATCAGGGGTGTGTGCCTCCGATCTGGGTTTTGAAGACATCGTGCCAGGCACCTTTACCCATTCACCGATCCGACATAAAGAAGAAAGTGCAGAAGAACTCTAGGTGTTCGAATTCATTTCATCATCAGAATTATCAACAACAGGGGAAACTCAAGTTCAAGCAGGTTGAAGAAGTGTTTACTCCTGGTCAAGTGTTTGCCCGTTTGCTCGAGAACTCTTTGATTCAGCCAGGGAATGCCTTGCCAATACCCTACCCCATTCCCCCAGATTACAATATGGATGTCAGGTGTGAATTCCACTCTGGAACATTTGGACATACCATTGACGAGTGCAAAGCCTTCAAGCAAAATGTCCAATATCTAATTGATTCAGGGATCATTACACCAGAAGGGTACCTCAGGAGCTGAAGCCTTTGATCCAGCTGGCCATGCAGACTGCACAAAGCTCAAATCAGGAGATGTAGATTCCTTTGATGCATGTGTTTTGCTTTATTGTGTTTCTAGATTACCTTCAGAGCTGTTGAAGGAATCTTTTGTTTTTCTGTTGTGGATTGCGACATTTTCCTGTATTTCAGTATTGTTGGCAAATAATTGTATAAGGTTTCGCATGTTGGTGTATTCTTTGCTTTATGGAAGTGTGTCGGTACCATTGTTGCAACTTTTCTATCCTGGCAATTTCATTTTGAATTCCCGATACACAACACTTTCCCCCTGCACGCTCACAGAGTTTAACTTATGATGTGGCATTCCGTGGGTATCTGTCCCCTGATCTGAATGAAGTGGGATCAGTGACATGGCATTTTCACGCATATCATTCTTGCATACTAACGAGTTATCTGGATTTCCTAATTTATTTGACCATTTCAGGAGAAGTATCAGCTGTACCAGTACGCTACCTGAGTCAAATCATGGATACAATACAAGCCGAGTTGAACAATTTTCGCACTCAGATGGGGGAGTTCATGGTAACAATGCAGAGTATAGTGCAGGGGCAACAAGAGATGAGAACTGCCATGCTGAGCCTTAATCGTCCACAGGTGGATCCTCCAATGATTACCTTGGACGCCGAAGGCAATCCGATCAACACAGTCATCCCGTCTACGGATAATAGGCCTCCTATCCCTGAAGGCATTGGTCCAATCCCTGTTCGTGTAGCAGACCGACAGGAGGATCAATTTACTTTTCTCAATGAAGATGTGGGATTTGGTTATGGGGTCAATAGTCAGGACTTTCAGATGCTAACCGATAAGGTAAAGGCTTTAGAATGCAAAGACACCCTGGGCATTGATGTTGCTGATATGGGGTTGGTTTCAGGGTTGGTGATCCCTCCAAAGTTCAGACCTCCTGTTTTTGACAAGTACAGTGGTAGATCTTGCCCGAAGATGCACTTGCAGGCCTTCCATCGCAAAATCGCTGCACATACGAAAGATGAGAAGCTTTGGATGTACCACTTCCAAGACAGCCTTTCCGGGGGTTCGTTAGAATGGTACATAAAGCTGGAAAAGAACTCCGTCCGTAATTGGAAAGAACTTGGGGAAGCCTTTCTCAAGCAGTACCAGTATAATATTGACATGGCTCCCAACCGAACCCAGCTTCAGAGCATGTCACAAAAGAAATCTGAGAGCTTTATGGAGTACGCGCAGAGGTGGCGCGAGGTAGCAGCCAGGGTACAACCATCATTGCAGGAGAGAGAAATGGTAGACCTATTCATGGATACCCTCCCGGGGCACTTCATTGAACGTTTGGCAAGCTGTTCAGCTAACGGTTTTTCTGATATTGTCTTGACTGGTGAAAGAATTGAAAATTGGATGAAGCAAGGAAAGATTCAAATCAACGGTGCCTCCACTTCTGGGACTGAGAAGTCGATGTCCAATGAGCAAAAGAAGCAGTACGAAGAAGCAGGGGCAGTTTGTGTCCAGCGAAAGAAGAGAAATCAAGGTTCGCGTTACCAGACAGCATCCATGATCATCCAAAGTGCCACACGTTCACAACAACAAAATCGTCGTCAGCATAATCCTCAACAGGGTCGGCAACAAAGGAGAGAAAGATTTTTTGACCCTTTGCCAATGTCTTACACTGATCTTCTCCAGCATTTGCTTCAACTAAAGTTGGTTGGGCTTCGTAAGCTGTCTCCACCTCCTTTTCCACTACCGGAAGGATGGGATGCCAATGTCAACTGTGATTTTCATTCTGGGGCACCAGGGCATCATATTGATGGATGTAAAGCTTTTCACCACACAGTGCAGGACTTAATCGATTCGAAAGCTATCAACTTCGCACCAAACATATGAGAGAGATGACACTTTCTTTGATTCGAAACTTTGAAGCCAGAAGTAATTCGGATACTCTTGTTTTGGTAATGGTGCGTCTTTGCAGTGCAGTTTCATCCCTGTTGAGGGGAACTACGTCGCTCTGATTCTTCATTGGTCTTGGGTCAATGGAGATACGTAGGCAGAAGATCGTCAGGTCTTTCCGAGCAACCTTATGGGGAAACTTTTACTCCTCAGCTTCACTTCTCCCTTCAGATGTCTCGCGTCGGAGTCAGAACAACTAGAAGAAGAGGTATGATTGTCGTGGGTAACTATATCACTGCGAATTGAAGACTACAAGTCCGTGAAAGAGTTGTTGATTGCTGAAAGTATCCGAGACTGACAGGTCCAGACGGAGCCAAGCCTCCTCAACTACGGCTTTATTCAGTTTCTTTACTGCATTTCCATTTGTAGTTTCTTTTATATGCTAAACATTTGTTTACTTGCATGAAATTTATTTGTTTTTGAATGTTAACCATAATAAATGCACATGTTTTTCTTGAAGCAATCCATACGTATTCACTCATGATTTTGTGTTTGTGCATTGCAATACCAACTGTCGTGCTTAAACTCTATCAAGGAGGATGACGAAATGAGAACGCCAAAACTTTAATTGTGTGCTTTTGAGAAAGACCCTGTTGATGATGTACAGGCATTGTTTCAAATCCTAAACACCGGAGATATAAGGGAGATAGACCCTCGCCAACCCATTTGAGCCTTGAAGTAGGAGTTTCTTTTTGCATGAAAAAACCCTTGCATTCAACCCAGGGGCAGGGTAGGTGTCAGCTAGCTGGACCGATCGTTCAAATTTCGAAAAGGAGTGCAAATCTGAGGATCCATTACCTTTCGTTGTACCAAATCAGGAGGTCCAATGACCAGGAACCACAATGGTTATCCCAATCAAGAGGTCCAGAGACCGGAAACCACAAAGGTTATCCTTCCTCAACCAAGAAGTGAGACAGTCACGATCCTTTCAAATCCATCAAGACTAACAGTGTCACACGATTTGTTCAAAAAAAAAGAGAATGAAAAAAAAAGAAATGAAAAAGCCCGCTAAGTCGAAACTTGAAAACAAGCGACTTAGGCAAAAATTAGGGCATCCCGCTGGACTTCGCAATCAAAGATTCACAAGAATCAGTCCAGGCAAAAGTTAGGGACAAAGAAAAAGAATGAAAAAGTGAAAGACGAAAAGGATTACACCAGAAAGATCCTTGAACAAGTACAGAGTCGTGTGGCACAGACACCAATGATAAGAGGGGTGACTGACTCCAAACAACAACCTGAGTGGTGCTTAACCGTTAGTGTAATTGGTTCCTCAATCATCACAAAACCCTTTTTGAGAAGTGAGCGCTTGTGAAAGCTAGCTGAATATAGGAATGGAGAACATCACGAAGATGGGTGGGCACAAATGAATTTCGAGCCTATATCTTTTGTTTCTATAACCATGAACCAGGCCACGATACAACCCTCAAAAGTCCTAACTGAAACAGGGTTATTTTTGAGAGCGTACTACCACGAGACCGCGTTCCTGACTCCTATGAGTGGTGTTGAAAGGTATTTGTTGGTGTTGCATGTGCATGCTTTCTATTATTCAAAAATAAAAATTAATGTCGTATCTTAACCAGTGATTCGCTCACAAAGGTTTACGACATCTTTTTCAGTAAAACTTCAAAATTAACATGTGTGTTGCATTAGAATTTTCATTCTAAAAAATAAACATTTTCTGCTTGCATACATTTGTTTGGCATCATAAAAGTCCATGTATGGAATCTCAGTCCAGAAGCTTAGTCATGCCAAGTTGAGAAGTCTGAAACTTCCGAAGGACAATCTGTCGAGGTGTACTTTTCCAGAAAATTCCATTGAGTAGGAATTTTTCCCAACACTCATAGCAAGAGCCAATTAATCTGGGGCAATCATGTCGAGCAATCTCTTCAAATTCAGCCAAGCTGGGGCAATCACTTCGAGATCCAATCTCTCAAAGAACAATTGATCTGGGTGTTTTCTTCAAAGCACAGTCATTCAGAGGTGATCACTTCAAGGCTCGTACTGGGGCAGGCCACCCCAAGAGCACTAGAAGTTACTCTCTCCCGAAGACGGTTTATCAGAAGCACTTATCCGGAGTTCAATATACTGGGGCAGAATATCTCACAGTGATATGAGGCTTTTCATGAATCCTTGCGAGGCCAATTCTCGCACAAACCATGCATTCTGGGGCAGTTATTTCGAGATCCAACGAATCTCTCCAAGAGTTTGAAGACATTGAGGCATTTTATATGTCATGTTTTCTGTAAAATCCTCTTGAGACATTTTCTTCCGATGGACCTTATTCTGAGGTGAGTTGAAAATTGCAAAGAACCATTGTTCACTCATGATTAGTTGACAACCTATCAACCCAGGGCTAGGGGCAAGGCCATTGTCAGCATAATACTGCAAGAGTTGTTTCATCTGCGGATTTCATCGATCAAGGTTCCTTAGCAAGTCTCATGGGAGGTTACCTCTTGATCAGAAGGGTATCATCGTCTCTCATCCCCAGCATGAAACGCCTTACATCTCTCATTCCCAACATGAGAGGATTTATCTCTTATCCCCTGCAAGTGGCAGCTTGAGCTTTTATCTTCAGCAGGAAGCTTTATCATTGATATTACCCGTCATCCCCAGCCATGTGGAAAGTGAAATGTCACCCAGCAAGGTAGCAGAGAGTGGGTGTCGTCCCCAAGCAGAAGTTTCCCTTCAGACAGGGGCAATTCTCAGCAGTATAAGGAGTGTTTTGCCTCCCCAGCAATTGCTTCCTCAGCAGTATCATACCTTGGGTTCTCAGCCAAGTCAAGAAGGTCCTCACTTCCCCGTCAGAGTTCAAGAAGAGTCCATCTCCAGCAGGGTCCTGGCACTCTAATCTCAAAGTCCAATTTATTTTTGGCAATGGCGGTTGTTCAGAGCCGGTGCATCATTGACAGCATTCCCCGCAGAGTTGTCTACTCCTCACAAGTATCAACCAGATCAATGCAGTGATCATCTGTTCCTCCCCAATCAAGCTATCTGGGATGCCTGCAGTCTCATTATCAGGAGACCCCTTTGCATTTGCATTTGCATCCAATAATCATCATTACATTTGCATCCTCCAAAGCGTAGCATTTCCATCATCATGGAGCATTACGCCATAAATTCAAACATATGCATACCAGCATGGGCCGGTTTTGAGGTATATTACATGAAACCTGTTACATCTCCCATCAGATCGAATTATTCCCCACAGAATGCAAATTCATCTCCCAGGGTGGTTGTTTCCTTCAAGTCTCGTTGTTACCCCCAGTTGAGTCTTGTTTTAGTACAACAGTCTCATTTTTTTCGCGTCTCCGTTTCAGTACAACGGTCGCGTCTTGGGCTCTCGTTTAAGTACAACGATCCCGTTCCTTTCGAGTCTCCATTTAAGTACAATGGTCTCGTTATTGAGTCTTGTTTCAGTACAACAGTCTCATTGTTTTTGCGTCTCCGTTTCAGTACAATGGTCGCGTCTTGGGCTCTCGTTTAAGTACAACGATCCCGTTCCTTTCGAGTCTCCATTTAAGTACAATGGTCTCGTCTTTGAGTCTTGTTTCAGTACAACAGTCTCATTTTGTTCGCGTCTCCGTTTCAGTACAATGGTCGCGTCTTGGGCTCTCGTTTAAGTACAACGATCCCGTTCCTTTCGAGTCTCCATTTAAGTACAATGGTCTCGTCTCAGTGCAAAGATAATGGATCGGTTGATACCATTTCCGTGTTAGATCGGTTGATCTTATTTGAGTCATGAATCGGTTGATGTCATTTCTCTTCGAGTTGTAAATCGGTTGATATTACATTCTCGCGTTTCCGGGGTGGATCGGTTGATACCATTTCCGTGTTAGATCGGTTGATCTTATTTGAGTCATGAATCGGTTGATGTCATTTCTCTTCGAGTTGTAAATCGGTTGATATTACATTCTCGCGTTTCCGGGGTGGATCGGTTGATACCATTTCCGTGTTAGATCGGTTGATCTTATTTGAGTCATGAATCGGTTGATGTCATTTCTCTTCGAGTTGTAAATCGGTTGATATTACATTCTCGCGTTTCCGGGGTGGATCGGTTGATACCATTTCCGTGTTAGATCGGTTGATCTTATTTGAGTCATGAATCGGTTGATGTCATTTCTCTTCGAGTTGTAAATCGGTTGATATTACATTCTCGCGTTTCCGGGGTGGATCGGTTGATACCATTTCCGTGTTAGATCGGTTGATCTTATTTGAGTCATGAATCGGTTGATGTCATTTCTCTTCGAGTTGTAAATCGGTTGATATTACATTCTCGCGTTTCCGGGGTGGATCGGTTGATACCATTTCCGTGTTAGATCGGTTGATCTTATTTGAGTCATGAATCGGTTGATGTCATTTCTCTTCGAGTTGTAAATCGGTTGATATTACATTCTCGCGTTTCCGGGGTGGATCGGTTGATACCATTTCCGTGTTAGATCGGTTGATCTTATTTGAGTCATGAATCGGTTGATGTCATTTCTCTTCGAGTTGTAAATCGGTTGATATTACATTCTCGCGTTTCCGGGGTGGATCGGTTGATACCATTTCCGTGTTAGATCGGTTGATCTTATTTGAGTCATGAATCGGTTGATATCATTTCTCTTCGAGTTGTAAATCGGATGATATTACATTCTCGTTTTTTTTCTTGGTTATGGATCGGTTGATACCATCTCCATGTTAGATCGGTTGATCTTATTTGAGTCATGAATCGGTTGATATCATTTCTCTTCGAGTTGTAAATCGGATGATGTTACATTCTCGCTTTCCGGGGTGGATCGGTTGATACCATTTCCGTGCTAGATCGGTTGATCTTAGTTGAGTCGCAAATCGGTTGATATTGCGTTAAGCTCTGTTACGCCAACAGGCACCCTCGGTGTGGTTTTGATTCGCTCAGCAGTCGCATTGATTGCACTGATTCTATTCCGCCTCGTTCTATTTTCGCTACTTATTCAAAGGTCAAAATCAAAAAATACATAAATAAATAAATGGGCAGATGGCATTTCCATTACCCTCGGTGTGCAAATTTTCAGGTTTTATTCGAGTATTCAATCACTCCATACCTTGAACGTCTAAAAGCTGTTGCAATCATCCGTTCAGGTCTGCAGTTGATTGAATAGGGGCAGCTGTAATACCTCAAAATTTGCCCTCTCATTTCCTCAACATTTTGCATAGCATTTTGCATATATGGATTCATAAAAATAACCAAAAACATTGCATCATATATAGCATAGCCGAGGCGTGGGTATGTGATCAGTGATCGGAGCAATCGAAAGTTATGAAGAGGCTACCGAAGGGCCACAAAGCTTCTCAACCTTGTGCAAAGGGTTCACAATATCCCACAAGTCTTCACTTGAAGCCACAAGTCATGGAAAGTTTTGGTTTGATTGAAGGAGGCAAGCAGTGCAATACTTCTTGAGGGAAAAGAGCCGAATTAGGGTTTCATTTCTACAGGGCTTCTACATAAATTTTTGAGTCGAAGTGGATTTCTTTGACTTATATATGATGTCAAGTGCCTAGGGTTCAAATCTCGTCCACAAATTCATTTTGGAAGGGGTTCGACTGGCCGGACGACGGAAAATCGAGGAATTGGAGAAAAGGCAATCGGGCTAGGTAAAAAGGGTCGACTCCGGACTTTTAAGATCGAGATCGTGAAATTAGGGTTACAATGATCCTATGGTTCAAACTTGATCAAGAAATGATGGAGGAATCATAGAAAAACCAAAGAAAAATCATTTGAAAGGTAGTTAGTTTCACCATTTCCCTCCACCTTTCCTTCCACTTTCTTCCCACACTTCCTTTCATTCTTTCCGTCTCATTTTTCCACTTCAATTCCACTCCATTTCCCTTGGAAACTTCCACCACCTTCCACCATCTTCTAGAGTGTTCCAAGGAATATTCCAAGGAAATATTCCAAGGAATATTCCCTTTTCCAACCCTAACCCTAACTAACTTCCAAACCTAATTTTGGATCCCAAACCTAATTTTTGGGCCCCAAACCCAAACCTAGCTCCTAGCCTAATCTCTATATAACCATTAATCACTTCATTGAAAAGGTTCCCACAATTCCAAATTTTTCACTTCTTTCATAATCACTTTTTCTCTCTCACTTTTCCTCCATTTTCCCTCCTTTCACCAAAGCTTCTTTGAATAAGCTCTTCAAGTTTCACATTGAAACTTGAAGATCTTGAAGCTTAAGCCTCCAACCTCCATTAATTGTGGATCGTAGAAGAAGAAGCTAGTGATTTTGTTGAAGATTTCGGCTTATCGGAAGTGTGCAAAGATTCAAGCATCAAGAACGCATTTATTTTGCGATTTCTCGGTTTTCGGTTTTCTCTTCGATCAAGCTCCGATTATTGCAACAATTACCGAAGCACTCCTCCGCTTCGTAGGTTGGTGATCTTAATCACTTCTTCTTTAAGTTATTCTCTTCATCTCGCCGTTTCGGCATTCTTTAATTGTTTTTTTTCGATTTGCTTGAAATCGTTTCGTTTCGATTATGTTTGTTTGTGATTTGTGATTTTTTGATTTAGAAGTTTAAGGTGTTGATGGCTATAGGTGCTAGCATGTGTAAATAAGCTCAAAATAAGTAGAAATTAGTGTTAGCATGTTCCTAGGTATGTTAGGGATCATTAGAAGCAAGATTGTGGCCAAAAGCACTTATTTCAAAAGCATTTTTCACTTTTTGTTCAGGGTTAACCGGTTAACGCATATGGTTAACCGGTTAACGCATGCGTTTTTTGGCCAAAATGCTGATTTTTTTGCCCGTTAACGGGTTAACCTATATGGTTAATCGATTAACGCTGTCCATTTTTGGATTTTTAGCCTATTTTCTTGCTCAATCTTGCTTCCTAGTGCCTCTAATGTTCATACATGTTTAGGTATTGATTTTAGGGAATTTTTGGGTCCATTTTCAGTAGCTAGTTCCCCCATTTCGAGTCGTTTCGACACGATTCCGTTCATGTTGCGTTTTATGCATTTTTGTGTTCTTTGTGCATGCCTTGAGTTCTTGCATTGTGTTGCCATGTTTATACATCATTTGGTATGTAATAATCATGTTGCATTCTGTTTTTACATGTTTGCATTGCATTAAATCATTTTTTTTCATTCCCATTATATCAAGGTATGTTGCATTTTGCATAATCATATGTATGTGCATTTGGTTGCATACTTTATCATGTCATATGCATCAATTAAATTCTGAATTTTGCATTGAGTTTAGTATGTTTGTTGAGCAATCATGTTGCATGTTCATAATCAAAGATCATCATGTTCATATGCATGTTTAGGTGTTACTTTGTGCATTTACTTGTTGCATAATTCATGAGATGCATGCTTGCATAATCATTCAATGATGTGCATGTTCTTGCCTTGGTATATGTTGACTTAAGTTCAAATACATGTTCATGATGAGATTAGTGATTTTTGCATTGAGTGTGTGCATTAAAGAATGAAAATAAGCAATTTTAGATTTTGCATTTCATAGCTGTTTTTTGCATGAGTGCTGTAAAATGTATGATGTTTGCTATGTGTACATGCTGTTTGTAACCTTTCTGCACCTACTTTTCCATGTTGCATGCTGGCTGTAAAAAGCTGGTGGGTGTTAGGCTTAGTGTCATAGCTGTTTGTGTATTAAGGGGCTGTAATAGGTGCTGTATTTTGGTTTTAGCATTTTTTTAGTTCCTTTAGGATTAGAATAGGGTCTAGTTTAGGTCCAAGTTTAATTAGGATTTAATTAATGTGTGTTTGCCTTATTCTTTAATATAAAATGCACACTAACCATTTGTTTTGTAGTGGGGAAGATTGAGGTAAGTTTACTTCACTTTATCCTTTATTTTTTATGCATTTCTTTTAGGCTTTTTTATTCATTTTTCCTTCCATATTTGTGATTGGTAGGATTCCCCATTGTTAGGACCAACTTATCTTCCTTAGGAAGTAAGTTGCATCCTTTTTCCTTTTTCTTTTCCTTTTTATCTTTAGGATTAGAAAAACCTCACTAACCATTAGGATCTCCCTTTGTAAATATAAATAATTTAGGGTTGTGTCTTAGCCCCCCTTAGATTTTTTCCTTTTATCAACTTGAGTCTCTTTCTCACCTCCAAAGAAAAACAATAAAACACTTAATAAAAACCGAACAATCTTGTACGACACGAGACTTTGTTGCGGAGTGTTTATACGCGTCCTGTTTCGGGGCGAGGTGTAAATACTTCCCGCGATGGATAGGTCTTAGTACAAGACCGTTCACAAACAAATTCAAAACACTTCTCTTAAAAGACCAAAAACAAACAATAACAAGCGACTATCCTGCGGGAACTTCTCTTCTCATCTCATTCACTCACAACGCGAACTCGCGACGACTTGTCACACATGCAAGACGGTTAACGCACTCGTACCAGACGAGCCTGCAACACCTGAGCATAGACATACGCAGTTCCAGCTGTAAAAAACACAAACAAACAGTTCCCGCCTAGGTTAGGCGAACTACGTCGACTCTGATCCTCATTATCCCGATGAGGTACGTAGGCAGCGGGGTAGGGCCCGTTCGAGCACATTCTTTATTTTCCCTACATTTCCCCCTTTCTTTTCATTCTCATTTCAGTTCATTTCTCATTTTCCATTCCCTTTATTCCAGTAGCGGTTTTATTCAGCAGCATTCGTATTTTCTCACCCTTTGAAACAAAATAAGCAAGCGTGGATCCCGTCGGGTACGACGGACGATCTGGGGTGCTAATACCTTCCCAGGTCGTAACCGACTCCCGAACCCCGATCTTTGGTTCGCAAGGCCTCGTCCTTTTCCTTCTTCCTCAGGTTTGTGCAACATTACCTTTCCCATTCATTCGGGATAAAAATGTCTGGCTGGCGACTCTACCTTTCCGCGCCACTTTCGCGTTTGTACTAGGATGAAAATCCCGGGAGCGACACCTATGTAAGTCCCAAGTGGGCCCTCGGATGCGAATGGGTTTGCCACACAATGTGGTCTGCCACTGTCATCACTAAAGAGGGATGTTTCCACAAGGTTCTCAATGATCGGTCCCCAGCTGCACATAACTGTCAAGGTTATGAAATGAGAGAGGAAGATCCCCAAATCAAGACATTTCCAAGACGGTCGCAAATCTGGGCGTGGAACTCACTACTATCCCCATGACAAGATCTCATGAGGCCAAAGTGGAATCACTCTAAGTCCTAATTTGCTCTCGAGCCGTGGTAATGAGCTCATCTCTCAGACACAGGTAACACCCATCCCACCAAACAGAAAACCAGCCCAGACAGACCAGTATATATACATGATGCAGAAAATAAATACTGAAAACTGTAAATAAAGCTGTAAATAAAGTTGTAAATAAACAACAATAAAATACAACAAGCCACAACAAACAGACATCACCCAAAGAAACAGCAACAAACAAGCGCTAGGAGAGACTCACAGGGGAACCATAGATTCTGGGTTTGATCCCCAGCAGAGTCGCCAGCTTTCGCTCCCCGAATTTCCATCCTGGTACAAACGCGAAAGTGGCGCGGAAAAGAAAAGAAAAGAGTCGCCAGCCAGGCATTTTTATCCCGAAAGAACAGGAATGGTAATGCTGCACAAACCAGAAGAAAAGAAAAGGAAGGACACGGGTCCTGCGAACCAAAGAGACTGAGTTCAGGAGTCGGTTACGACCTAGGAAGGTATTAGCACCCAGATCGTCCATCGTACCCGACGGGATCCACGCTTGCAAAAGAAACTGTTTCAAAGGGTGAGGGTATGAAAGCTGCTGCAAAAGAAAATGAAATGAACTGGATAGAAACCTGAGAAAAGAACTGAATAAGAAAACAAAAGAGAAAAAATGTAGGGAAAATAAAGATTGTGCTCGAACGAGCCCTACCCCGTTGCCTACATACCTCATCAGGATAATGAGGATCAGAGACGTCGTAGTTCCCATAACTAGGGGTGGAAAATATAGCTTATGAATTAAGGCTTAAACTTCCTATGTCAATGCTCAGGTGTTGCAGGCTCGGACGACGAGTGCGTAACCGTCTTGCAAAATGACAAGTAGGAGCAAGTTCTCGTACAGAGTGAATGAGATGATAAAATAATTCCCGGAGGAAAGACGCTTATTATTTGTTTGTGTTTTTTATGAAGCTTTTATGAGTGTGTCACAAGGAAGTGAACTCAAGCTCTTTTCCATGGAATGAGTACTTGTCACTACATTCCAAGATGGAATAATAGAACAAGCACACTCAAGTAAGGAGAAGATCCCCAAAACTTGAATCCAAAGATTAGGTCCTAAGCTCACTAAATTGTTGAATTATTAAGTGTCTTTGGTTATTTACAAATGAAGAAGTGTTTTTTTTATGCTTTTCTTTGTGAAGAAGATACCTTGATCGGACTTGTGCATCACAAGGTAAACTCGTACTATCCCAAGATGGGAAGACTACAAGCATACCTCATGGGATAAGGCTATTGCTCATGGCATTACTTCAAACATTATTAAGATGTTTTTTATGGTTATGAGATGAGAAGAGAAGAAGAACCAAAAGGATCCCAAAGGCAAAAATTCTAAGGGGGACTAAAGAATCCTAAGTGTTATCATGCATGGATACCCTAAGGTTAGTGTGGTTCTCTATCCTAATGAAGAAGGAAAAGAAGAAGAGAAGAAGAAGAAGAGAGGATGATATGAGAAAGGCCTAAGCCCAACAAGCAAATGGTTAGTACAAATAAACATAAGAAGAGAAGATGAGATTTGGAGATGTGGAACTCAACTTCCACACCTCACACTTACCATAGCCCCTGCAAGGTTAGTAACATGCATACAAGTGAAATACAATGAACAAGATGACATGCTAACATCATACAAACAGAAGTGAAGTGATATGTACAAATACTCAATGCAAATGCAAATCATAAGAATGAGGAATGAAGCATACAAGTTAACATGATGCAACATGAAACAAATGCAAACTTATGCAAACTTAAGAAAGATGCAAGGCAAAGATGCACAAACATGGACTCAATGCACACAACCAGAACCAAAACAAGTCAAAGAAGAGCTTAAGAAGCTAACAATATGAAGAGAAGAGAGGTACAAGACCAAACAATTACATTATGAGGTGAAAGAAGCAAAGAAGTGAGATGAATACACTTAAGAAATGAAAGGATTTAAAAGGTAAGCAAACACAAAAATTTCTAAGACTCAAACCCTAAGTCAAGACCATAATGGAACCCATACCCCAAAAGGACCCCAAATGAGAAGAAGAAGTTGGCACAAGTGCCCTTCTAAGCTTATGAGAGAGCTAATGGACCAAAAGAAGCAAAATGGGACAAGGTGAGAACAAAAATTCAAATCAATTCAAAAATGCATCTAAAAATTCCACAACTTAATTCAAATGATCCTCAAACATGATATAACAATGAGCCAAAAGGACTTGGAAAAATTCAGAAGCAAACTAGGTCAAATGGAGGCAAGAACACAAACTAGGGTTAATAACTTCCAACACAAGTTAAAGGACCAAGACCCAATGGAAAAGTTTCTAAAAATCAGGGGGAAAATCACATAAGAAATACATCATCTTAGGAATCCAGAGCAAAAAGAATGAACACAAAACTCCAAATAATGAACTCTATAGAAAATGGACAAGGCAGATTGCTCAAAAAAGAATTAAAAAGAAGTTAATTGAAATGAGGAATTAATTGCCACGTGGAAAACAGGAATAAATGAAAAATAAAAATGTAGAAAATTATGGAAAACTTAAATGAAGACTCAAGAATATTTTTGGAATTTTTGGATAATGGGAACTATTTTAAATAATTAAAAACCAAAATGGAATAAAAAGAAATAAGAAAAAAGAAATAAAATATGAAATAATGAGATGGGGTGCAAATAGCATGAGGTTTGCATTGAACTGAGTTGGGCTTGATGCAGGAGGGGGTAAGAATAGCAGGGGCTGAGCCCATTAGCTGCACAGGCTCATAAGAGGCTGGGTGGAAATTCATGGAAAAATAAGGAAAAATAGCACAGCCAATGGATTGATCCAGCGTACACTAAAACACCTTCATTAAATGACGTGGCATGAACTATTGGCCCAGAGGTGAAGACGCATGGGAGTTATTGTGTGCTGAGAAACATGTGGAATTAAAACAGAATGAAAGAAACACGTGAGAATGAGGGTGGTGTTTAGGGCAACGTGGCAACATCCTGGACGAAGAGAGCCAAGATCCAATGGCGTGTGAGTCATCTTCTTCATGACAAACCCTAGCTGAATATTTCCAGTTTCCGGTGACCAGAGCTAGGGCTCCGGCACCGGAATTCACAACAGGTGAACAAACAACAACAAAAATGGCTAAAAGACTCCAGATCCACTAATTGATAGGCTCTGAGTTCGAAAATGTGATTAAAATGAGCAATGGATTCATGAAACAAGCGGATCGAACAAAAACAATTTTGACCAAGAAACTTTGAATTCAAATATCTCACATTACAATGCACCATTTACTAAACTACAAGTTGTAGAATGATCAGTGCACCTCAAATATCATAAAACACACAATCAATTTCATTTTTAGACTTGAAGAATTTGGAGCTTACCTGAGTTGCAGATTTTGAAATAATGTGATAGAAGACCAGATGATGGATGCTAATCACTCTACACTCACTCTAGATGCAAAATAAATGAATCTAAAGTATTGAATGAGGCTGGATATGAAGCTTTGCCAACACCTGCCCTGAAATGGCAAGGTTGTTGATCTTGAAAGAGAGCTTGAATGATGGTGTGATTAATGATCCTTAGCTTGCACTGATCAAGAATCCACAATTTGTTTTCTGATTGAGCAAGTGTGTGATGAGAAATGAGAGAAAATGCAAGTTGTGCATAAACTTGGAAATGAGAGAATGAGAGAGAGTTCGAGCTTTCTGAAACCCTAGCTTCTTAAGTATGACCTCACAAACCAATGTTGAAAGAATGAAAAGGTTTGCACGTGTGAATCAATAGAATTTGGTGATTTTGCAAATTTTGCAAATTGTGAGGGAAGCATGCACTCCTCATGCTTTCCTTGGCCTCTCAGCACATGGGCAATGCAAATCCATCCCTTAATTTGAATTCACAAAATATTGGCCCTTAGATCAAAGTTATCACACCTTTCTCATGATTTTGCAAAATTTCCACTTATGGAATAACAAACTTGCCTTGCACGAATTTGGGGTATTATTTGGAGCAAAATGATCCAAATGCAATGTGTTTTAACATTGTACCCATAATTGATCCATACCAAGTCTTGAAAATAAGTTTTGAACATTTTTGCTTTGGGTGCATGCATGAACTTTTGGATTTTGCCCTAATTTGCAGCATTTTTCGAAGAGCCTAGAGGACAAACCATGAATCCCATGAAAACGTACTTGTGCTTTTTGAAAATGGGAGCCCTTAATCTCCAACTTTCATGTTTTGCTTTGGAAATTCTCAAAAACCAACTTTGTGCCAATTTTGCAAAAAGCCTCAAATCTCCATGATTCTTGATCCTTGAACCTTACAAACCTCTTATAACATTGTAAGAACACCCCTTGGCAAGAAAAAGTGGATTGGACCCCTTGAAATCACACAGTTGACTTTTTAAGGGCACAGTTGACCAATTACTTCATCTGCAAGCATCTGAAGAATTTTCTGACTTCCACAAGGAATTTTCTCATGAAAATTGGTACCTAGGATCCTCTTGACATATAGAAGACTTTGCCCAAATGAAATGGCCAAATTTGTGAAGTTTTGATGCTTGAATCTCAAACCCTGGTTTAGGTGCCTTGTGTAGGAGCTTTGCCTCATCCTGAAATCTCTGGTGATCATGCAACCTTCTGAGCTTTTGTGAATGGACTTGAACTTGTAAATGGAGTTTATACCCCTCATAGGACTTGTACAAAACCATTGGGCTCCTTGTGGTGGCTTGTGATGCCTCAAGAACCTCCACAGATGATCATATGCCTAATGCTAGGACATGAAGAATGTTATGCCTCATCTTTCCATGCTAGGATGTTAAGAAAATGATATGTTCATGATGAATATGACATGATATGATTCTTAAAATGAAGAGGGCAAATTTGGGGTGTTACAATGATGTTTCAAGGCTAGGTCGAGGATACGACCTGCTCTGATACCAACGGTAACACCACATATAATATATATCTAGAATAATATCATACAAGTGTTTATTTGGTACTGACACCATCATAAGTGCCTAATATTATAATTCACATTCTTGACCAATTCTAAAAACAATACAATCTATGGTGCAACACATGGAAATTATACTAAAAAGTAAAATACTAAGATCAATACAATATCCATTATTGTACAAATATAAATACACTGCGGAAACTAAACCTATACTTCTCTTGAAACATCTCGAGCATAGCTCTAGTTGTAAATCAACCTGCAAAATAAACCTGAAAAGCAACAATAATAGTGGGGTGAGATACCAACATCTTAGTGAGTTCCCTATCTTAGAGTTCTCTCGGGTCTAAGGGTTCTAATTTATCCACTACTTGGGTCTTTGGTCACTTCTATACAAGGAACCAAGATAAGATGGGAAAGTCCATACAACACTCTCAACACCTTACATGGGACTCAGTGGAATACCCATCGTAAGTGTTATCAGCAAGGCTTCCCGTGGGACTCAGTGTAATACCCACCTAAAGCCACTACCTAAGTATTTACGGATGCTTCCCATGGGACACAAAGTAATTCACCTCAAGACTTACTCAAGACTTCGACGGGAAAGACTTCCCATGGGACTCAGTGTAATACCCACCTCAAGTCACTACCATGCTTCCCGTGGGACTCAATGTAATACCCAGCTCAAGCCTTAACTTGGGCAAGACATCTCGTGGTACTCAGTGTAATACCCATCTCAAGTCACTACCATGCTTCCCGTGGGACTCAATGTAATACCCACCTCAAGCCTTAGCTCAGACAAGACTTCCCGTGGGACTCGGTGTAATACCCACCTAAAGTCACTATCCGCCTCACCAACGGTTTTCTCATCAACCTAGGCTATTCCTAAACACCTCACAATTTATACCTTTTATTTCCAATAGCTCACAAGTTATACCATCTAACAATTTCTAGTTACATTACTACGCCATACTATTGGTTTATGGTAAGGTTTCCTCACAATACTTATTTCATTTTAAGCATATTATCACACAATCACATTTATTAATATATATATATATATATATATATATATATATATATATATATATATATATATATATTGCATATCATAGTAGCATTCATGTATCACATATAATAGCCCATCACACCAATATAACCAAACATGGTGATTTGCAATTCCATAATTATGAATATTATCACATATAATACTTTTTATATTTATCTCATCAATCCATGAAACATAACTAGGTTTCTACTTCACCAACTTATAGAACATAAAATTATCTTTTCAAGGCTTCGAATAAGGGCCGAAACGGACTTACGGTTCAAAAGATACGCTTGTTTTAAATTACCATTTTTTTGTAAATAGCAGTGGTAATTGGTTACTAACAGGAGGGTAACCGTTTACTGTGTGACAGAACTCAAAAATATGATTTTTTTTTCTTCACTCTAAACCATCCCAAATCATACCTAAACATGGTGGGACATCTAGGTAAGCATAATAGGTTCAAACCACATATAACCCGACTATTCTACCCGATTATTTCAGCATTTTATCCGTTAGGTTCCATTGATTAACAATGTTATCATTTCTAACCTAAACTCTAAACATAAAACCTCTTAAAAGAAATGCTTCTAACTAGAACTCACCTTGACAATGAAGAGGATTTTGATGAAGATGAAGATGATTGATGAATAAGAATGATGATCCAAGCATTTCCTCTTCTAGGGTTTCTTCTTCTTCTTCTCTTCCTTTCCCTTTCTTTCTTTCTTTCTTTCTTTTTCTTCCTTTCCTTTTTTACCAACTTTATTTTTCTCTTTATAACAAATACAATAATATAAATACTGATATAACTTTAGTTAGTTACAATCGGTCCAAATTGAGAATATCCAAAAAATATCTTTGAGTCAATTATTTAATAAAATCTCTGAGTCAGATAATACTAATTAATTAATTTAGGTTCGTCGGTTTCTCTAATTATTTTAAATTGAAACTCTCAGAGCATATCGGAACCATATTAAGCTTAATTAATATTATCCAGAGCATTTATTAAAATACGGGGTATTAAGGGGGGATCAATGTGAGATGCATACAATAGATTCAAGAGATGCTTAGTCGCATGTCCTACTCATAACATGGATGCGTCTGAGAAAATGGAGAATTTTATGAATGGTCTCAGGATTAAGACCAAACAGCTCATTGACACGACTGCAAGTGGTTCCGTAAATTTCTCAACAACCACTGTGTAAACACCCCAAATTTTCCCTCTCCTTTTTCTCACACCATGGCTTGTGATCTCTCATATTGCATTGCATAAGCATATCACTACATCTCACATTGCATAAATAACTTCATTAAATCATTGCATGACTGCATAGTTAGGGTTTGTGATCAGGAGAATCCAAAGAAGTGATCTGAGCCATCTCAAAGGCCTTGAAGCTTATCAAGAAGATCCATGTGTGTTCTATGATCATAATATGCTCCCCAAAGTTCATTAAAGTCAAAAAATCATAAAGCATTGCAAATGTGTTCAAGCAGACTGAGCAGTTTCTACACAGATGACCTAAAATTAGGGTTTTGGGTTTGAGGCCCTTAATCTCAAATTTTTTGGTCACTCTTGATTCCATTGGTCTTAATATGTTATAAGGAGCATGTGTACCAAATTGAAGAAATTCATTATGGAAGTCATTTGATCAACTGATAACTTATTGTGCAAGAAAAGTCAGAATCAGGGCATCTGAGGCCACACCAATGGTACCAAAGGGTCATCTTCATCATTTTGAGGTTATATGATCTTTATTTGATCTTATAAGTGGTTAGAAGTTCACAAGATTGAAGAATTTCAAGCCATTTGCAAACTTTCCATTTTTGGACATGACTTGTAATGAAAACTTTCCATTTTGGGAAATATTTTCAACCTCCTCTTTCTTGATCAAAAAGGCTTCAAATGAAAAATCTTTAAACATGAAATTTGTAGACTGGATCTTCCCATTTTCAAAAAGTAAGAGAACTCCTCTTGATTCATCCTAGAACTCAAGATATGATGATTCAAAGTTGGCAAAAATCTTATAAATTTCAAGTTCATGCCAAAGAGGAAATTTTGCAAATTCAAGTTCTAAGCACTTTCATGACTTCTAATTGACTTCTACACTCCATAACAACATAATGCAACATGTTTGGACCAAACTTTGTGCCTTGGATCACAAGTTTTCATGCCTAATCTTCACAAAATTTCCAAAGAGGGAAAATTGCAAAAGCCATGCTATC
Source organism: Lathyrus aphaca (assembly GCA_963966055.1). Classification (NCBI taxonomy): domain Eukaryota; kingdom Viridiplantae; phylum Streptophyta; class Magnoliopsida; order Fabales; family Fabaceae; genus Lathyrus; species Lathyrus aphaca. The sequence goes on along the minus strand of OZ014521.1, from coordinate 189,032,773 downwards.
TTGCAATCCAAGTGGTACAGATCCTCAAATCCAATCCAAAGGCTCTCCGCAATGCTAGCTGAAGCAGATCCACCCTTTTGATCCCCCGTGTCTCGTGCCATGCTTGTGGTACACATTCTTTGACTTTTTTGCAAATGAAACCATACTAATCAGCCTGAGCCACCACCAACTTTCTGACCAATCACAATACTTTATGCAAACATCATGGACCTCAAAACACACAACACATAAGCTCAGAACCTCTCATACATTCAGATTGCCAAAAACTTGCAAAACCTTCCTCTCTTCGAATTCCATCACACAACCAACAAAACTCAAAACTCATTGCACCATTCATCTCAAAATCACTCAAGGAACACAAACCACCCTTCACAATGGCTTGAGAACCCCTCAAACATAAACACGAGTTCTGCCTCATCAGAACTGTAACTCACAAAATAGGCCATTCAAACTCTTGCAAAGCTTCTCAATAGCCTCAGGGGATCAAGTGGAGGGGGTTTGCACAAGGAAGAGGTCCAGAAAGCTCAAAGTTGCAAAGTTCCAGCTCAGGTAACCATCCAAAAACATTTTTCCAGAACTTGTTTTTTAGGTTATAAATTGATTATACATTATATGCTAGTCATTGTGATGTGATTATTTTTTTAAATGACTGAGAAATGAGGATGTATGCTTGCTCTGAAATTTTGCCCGTAAAACTTGTTTGATTCGATTCTCTTTGTATGTGCATGATAAATTTTTGTTGTTGTTGGATTCATGTTCAATGGTGTTTAATGATTGATTCTGGAGAGTTTGATGTGTTTTTATGGCGTTTTGAGTGAGTTCAAGGGAGGGGGTGCCGGAGAAGACGACCGAAGCTCTTCTCCGGTCGCTTGAGAGTGATTTGCCCTAATCCACATTTAATTAGGCCAGTTTGAATGTGGACCCTTTGATCTGGAGTTTACCGCGCGCGTGGATGGCCAGGATCATTTCACTTAACCCTAATCTTTAATTAATTAATTTAATTAAGTTTAATTAATCAGATTCAATCCTAGCCTTAGGATCACGCGCCAAACCTCAACTTCAAATCCTGACCACTGATCTTGCATACTTTCATTTTTCTTTTTATTTATTTCACATTTTATTTCTTGCATTTATTTAAAATAGCAAATTAATTTCTAAAATCATGAGACTTTGCATTTTCATTTAAAATATTTTTCAAAACTCAAAAACATTTTTATTTTAAATTTTTGCATTAAAAATGTAATTTTAAATCATTTAAATGTATTATTTAATTAATTAATTGATTTTAATTAATAAAAAATACATTTAGATATCTAAAAATCACAAAAAAAAAAATCATGAAGCATTATCATACATTTAGAACAATTTACAAACTCATCACACAAATTTCTTTTTAGGTTTGATCATATTTTCACAATTTTCTTTGAATTAGGGTTTATAAAATTCACATTTTTCTAACCCTAACTTGAAAAAATCATTCCTAATCAACCATGATGAGTTTGCATTTGGTCCTTTTTGCATTATTTCATACTTTGCATCTACTATCTAGGTCATTTAAATCATAATTTTGCATTGCATTTTCAATTTTTTTTGCATTTTTCATGAAGAACCACCCAAAAACCCTAGTTAACTTAGAAAATTCATAACTTCCTTTGGGTTTAGCTTCTAACCTCCATTTTTGGGGAGTGTTCTTGTGTGTGTTTAGGGTTTGTTTGAGTTCATTTTCAAATTTTTATCATGATGTATGCTTCTGTTGTGGACACTTGCATCTCATACATTCATAAAACCCTAATTTTCTATGTTCATTTGCATTCAACTTTGCATATCATCATCATAAGAACTTGCCATGACATTCCATGCACTTGTATGACATCTTAGACATCCTAGGACATGTTAGAACATTGCTTGATCATTTCTTCATTCATTTTATATGCTTTGCATTCATTACATTTCATGTTTATCCATGTGTTTTCAAGCTTCCAACATGCTTCCTTTGCATCTCATCCTTTGTATGATCATTCATATGCATCATGTCTGTCTTTGCATCATCTCATGAAACATTTACATTGCATGATTGCTTCTGGTCTTGGTCATTGCATCATTACTTGTTGCATTTCATTTCATTTCTTTCCTTATGCATCTCATACTAACCTTTCAGGGGTTTATGGTAAGTTGTTTGGGATGTGGATTTGCCTCCACATCCTACCTTCTTCTTATCTCTTCATATGAATTCTTTGTTTGTATTTGAAGTGAACTTGATTCATTTGTGCTCTCTTGCTCCTATCTCTTTCTTTTAGGTTACTTATCTTCTTCAGGAAGTAAGTAACTTATTCCCTTTCTTCTTCTCTTTTTCATCTGCTTCTTCTTCCTTGGTGGCCATCTGAAGACTTCTCTTTAAGCCTCACAAACCATAGGAACCACTAAGCATGATAACTTTAGGGTTTTATATAGTCTGCCCTAGTCTTTTACCTTTGAGTCTCCTTGAGTCTCTCTTCTCATCTCATAATCAGAGGCTAAACACGTAAAGCTTTAGGACTTTGAATTAGGGTTATGCATGTATCCTTATCTTAGGATGGAGTGTATAACTTTAATCCTTAGTGTTAAACCTTTAATTTGTTTACACCTTTTAATCAAAACACCTAATAATGATTAAGACTTAAGCTTGTAACTTGGGCCTTATATTAGGGTTACATCTCTTCCTCTTGGTTAAGAGGGACTAACCCTAGTATTTAATGGACAAGTCCCCCTCAAGATAGTCTTACAAACATAAAACTCATTTCTTAATCTCACCCTTTAATTAAAATCCACTTAATAAAGGCTTGTTATATAATGAATTTAATCCCTAACCATGGATTAAGTTGAGGTATCTTCCTCAACTTAAGTGTTCTCATCTATCATCCTTCTCTTAGGATGGTGTAATGAGTTCACTAATCTTTGATTGGAGATTAAACTCATTACTTAACACTAAACAAAACCCAAAAACATCTTAATAATTACCAAAGCAGGTTAATGATCTTAATCCTATATCATCATGGTAATTAAGTTGAGATCTTCATCTCATGCTTAAGTAGGCTCATTATCCCTAATCAGGGAGGATATAATGAGTTTACAACCCTTGATTTAGGCTTAAGCTCATTATCTTACGCAAAACACACAAAAAATAATTAAAAAAACTGAAAACACAAAAACAAATAATAAACGTCTCCTCTGGGATTCTTTTCTCACCACACTCATGCTGAAAACGAGAACTCGCTTCTTCCGTCTAATGCAAAAAAGTTAGCACTCGAGTCAGACGAGTCACACACTTGAGCATAGACAAGTAAGCATTCACAACAAATCATTTAGTCTCTTTGAGTCAAACTACGGTGTTCCGACTTCCTCATTGCACGAGATGATACGTAGGCATAACTTAAAAGTTATCGAACAAAAGTCTCTTTGTCTCCCCCATCTCCTTCCTCCAGCTTTTCTTTTCAAAACCCTAATCTTGGATTCCATATCCTTTTTGCACTGACACTTTGTACATCCTTTTCTCCCTAGATTTTTATGCACAGTTTAGCACATACACTACCCCTTTTAAAACACAATCAAGTAAGCATGGATCCCGTCGAGTACGACGGACGATCTGGGTGTTAATACCTTCCCAGGTCGTAACCAACCCCTTTCTCAGTTTCTTTGGTTTGCAACCGTCTTATCCATACCCTTCCAGGTTTATGCATCATTACCTTTCCTCAAGGATAAAAATGCCTAGCTGGCGACTCTATTCAACCTCAACCTCCAACATCGCCGACGGTTCGCGTTTGCACCGGGACGAAAGTACGGGGAGCGACACACTGGTATAAAGAAAATCATAGAAGCTATAGTTGCGAACGAACACTTGGAATTATATGACAGAATGATGAATAAACCTAAAGGAAAGATTAATTTGAATCTTGTCGAGCATGTTGTAAGGATGGAAGATAAGATTGCGGAAGAGGTTGAAAGAAGGCTTAAAAAGATGAATCTTGAGCCACAGACTGTAGCACAGGTGCAACCGGTCCAAGCAGTTAATTGTGATATTTGTGGGGGACCCTATTTTTCTATGCATTGTGTAGCAACACAAGAACAGTTTAAAGCAATAAACATCCTGAGGCAGAATAATCCTTACTCTAACACATACAATCACGGGTGAAAAAATCATCCAAATTTCTCCTGGAAGGATCAACAAGGAAATGCTCAGAAGCAAGCTCAAGCTCCACCGCAACAACAATATCAACCTTATCAATATCAACAACCTCGGCAGCAATATCAACAACAGGCACCAAGAAAAGTTGATTGGGAGATCGCCATCGAAAAAATGGCCGCTCAAAGCTCTCAATTCCAAGAGGAAACAAGAAGTAATTTTAGGAACACAAGTGCTTCAATAAAAAACCTAGAAGTTCAGATGAGTCAAATTTCTCAACAACTTGCAGGTTCTCAGGCACCAGGAGCTCTCCCTAGTGCAATTGTTACTAATCCAAAAGAGTATCATCATGTTAATGCAGTGAACACAAGAAGCAAGAAATATGATGATGTTGTTGAGAAAGATTCTGAATTGGAAAATCAAATGCTTGAAGTTGAGTTAGAGATTAAAAAGAATGCGGTAGTAGAAGAAGAAGTCATTGTACCAAAACCTGTGACACAAGAGAAAGTTGTTGAACCCAAACCGGAGATTAAGTTACCTTATCCTTCGAGAGTGAAAAAGAAGAATTCAGACAAAAAGGATTTCGAGAAGTTCAAGACAATGTTAAAAAAAAATTAAAGATCAATATGTCATTATTTGAAGCGCTTGAGCAAATGCCTCTGTACAAAAAATTTATGAAGGAGGTAATTGCTAAAAAGAGACCTATTGAGGAGGAGCTAAAAATGGTACATGAGAAGTGCAATGAAGAACCCATGAATAGTAGAATCCCAACTGATCGTACCTGGAGATCAGGATCCAATACGGCTGGTCGGAAGAGTGAACGGACGTGGTTGTTTGAGGAAGAAAAAGGGGTGTACCTGCAAGGCACTCCGATGCTAAAGTAAGTATCCGAGCAAGAGTGAGCAAGTACTAGTGTAGGGTTGAAAGATTGAATACCTGTCCCTCTCAAGTGAGAGGGTTTTTATAAGAGACCGGCTAGAATGCTATTGGTTCGTTAGGTACATCGCGGATTGAGGGGCCCGTGAAGATAGGAAGCGGTTAATATTGGCCGTTGTATGATTTCCTTAAGTCCGGATCATTGGTGGTCGACTGAGGACCATTTTTCCTGGTTGTGCTCGGAGTCGACCGAAGTAAATGGACCAATCTTCCTGGCCCAATAAGAAGAATCGGGCCGAGCCGGAACAGGAGCCCCCCAAGTTATTGCTCGTGCAATCGAGCAATGACTTAAAGAACGATGAAGTGATCGACAGAGTATGAGGTCGCGATCGAGGGTTTATGCTGTCGGTCTTCCGGGCAGACGGTACGTTGCTCGGCAGAGGAATATGAAACGAAAAGCTGGGATATCTGGATATTCGCGCCTATTAATGATTTGACGGCTAGCCTAGGGGCTAGCGTATAGGGGTCACGCGTGCGCACACGTGTCTTCTTTCCTATAAATAGGATTCTCAGGGCCCATTTTAACCTTTTCGTTTCGTCTTCTTCCTCAAGCCTCTGCTCGTTCAACCGCCGTTGTCTCAGCCGTCGACCACCGTCAGTTTTTGCCGACCACCCTTCGCAGAAGCTTAATCTCTTTCAAAATGTCTTCTCAAGCCCAAGGTACCGTTCTTTTCCTCTCTCTTGAGTGTATATAGCGTAGTTTTTGTAGAATGCATGTGGTTTAGGGTGATTTTACCGGTAGTTTTAGGATTTAGAATTAGAGAACCTTAAAGTTCTTGCCACCGTAACTGGTCGGCTGTGAACCCTAACTCTGGGGTCGACGGAGATCTTGGTCGACTTAGACTTTAGATTTTTTGATAGATTTCTGTCATCTGTATTGTTGGGCGTCAGCTGTTGCCACGAGCAACGGTTAGCCAGGGCTACAGCTCGGAACATAGTTCCTGAACTGAGGCGCGCCCTTTCACTTGTTGAGCGGTGGAAGGGTGGATTTGATATTCTTAATCGAATTCACTGATGCCTTTCCTCTGCTTTTCAGGTGATAACTTGCTCGGGGACCCGTTGGTTGTGCTTTCTGAGGATACGTCCTCGGAGAGTACAGAATCGTCTGCGTCCATACCCTCAGGCTCGGGAAGCCCTTCGGATAGTTCGAGCACAAGTACCACGGGGCAGTCGACAGAATCGCCTCAGTGTCCTACCCGGTCGAGGGTCTCGCCTGAAGAATGGGTAGTCGAAGACTTGCTGGACAAGGTGTCTTCCTTCTCGAGACCTCGGTCGAAGCCGCTGCCAGTTGTTGGGGATCCTGCTGACTGGATCGTGACCTGCCCGGGAGATGACGACCGCATCTTCTCAGACTTTCGCGGTCGGGCATTTTCGATGTATGAATATGTTACTTAGGTCTTGGGGGTGACGCTGCCCTTCAGTGATTTCGTGAGCGCTGTGCTCGGACACCTCTGCATAGCCCCTTCTCAACTGCATCCTAATTCATACGCCTTCCTCCGGGCGTTTGAGATGACGTGCGCTTTTCTGGGCGTCGGGGCCACGCTGCCTCTCTTCTTTCGCCTCTTCTCCTTACAGCGCCAAGTCGGGCGGGGGACCGATCGGAAGGGGTTCGTGTCTTTTAAGCAGCGGACCAAAATCTTCAAGGCCCACTCAGAGTCCATCCGGGCTTTCAAGACCGACTACTTCTTAATAAAGCCAGCGAGCGATGCGGCCGTGAGAGCTACGAGTTTTCTCGGGATTGATACCGATGAAAATGACGAGCCCAGGTTGGACGACCAAGGGGAAGTGATTCCGAGGAGGTTATGGATGTTCCCCTTCTCCTGGAGTTATATGCATTATGAGCGACCGGTGGGGGAATTTGTTCAAGTGGGGGACACCCTGAATGATGATGATGCGGCTAGCTTTGAAGCTTTTAGGAGGTTGATAGCTTCTTTTACCCCGACCCCTCTATTGGACGGGGAAGGGAAAGTTATGGTCGACCAAGATGGGGGAGAAGCTTTGGAGCGTCCCCTGATCAACGTTACTGACCTGCTGGCCTGTAATAACGGGCAGGAGATAGCTGACTTTTTTGGTATCTGTTTGCTTATGCTTGTTAAGTTTTTTATTTAACTTTCCTGCTCGTAGCTAATTTTGGTTTTGTTCCCCTTTTCAGGTTCTTTGACAAATCCTCTGGACAAGATCCACGAGCGGCTGGTCCAGCAGCAGCGGAAGCGGTCGAGGGTCGTGCAGACCAAGCTGACTGAAGCAAGCGGTTCAGGCTCGGGTCCATTGGTCCAGGGCTCTCCGGGGGCTTCTACCGACTCTTTAATGAAGAAACATAAAGCGGCGGCCACTGTGGATCTGACGGCTGGAGCTCCCCCAAAGCCAAGGCATGGGATACCCCCGTGTTTTGTTGTCCGGAACTTCTTCGAGGGGAACGCAATGGATGTGGACCGGGCGGATTCTTTATTTCTGGAGGGGATGGATCGTCCTGCCCGGCGACTCTCTTTGGCCCAGGATGCGAGCGCGGTGATGCGGGTCTTGACTATGGCCTGGATGACGGCCGAGGGGTCTCCTATGCTGGAACGGGAGAACAGCAAACTCAAAGAGCAATTGGCTGCTTCCGAGGCCAAGCTGACGGCGTCTGCCGAGGAGGTAAAAAAGGTCACCACAGAGTCGGCTGAGCGAGCAACGATCATCGCCAAGTTAGAGGTCGACAAAAGGAGGTTGCTCGATCAGAATAAAAAGCTCAAAGATGCCTTTTGCCCCAAGGAGGATGAGGATGAGGACACCAAACATTTGATGACGAGGGCTCAGCTTCTCGCTCGGATCGACCAAGATATGGAAGATCTGAACGCGTCTACTGAGTTCAGTTTTCAAAATGCGGTGGACCAAGTAAAAGCTCTCCACCCTGACCTCGCCTTGGATGTTGACCGAATGAACTATCTTTACAAGGTGGTGGATGGTCAGATTGTGGTGCCTGCGGACTTGGTGGTGGCCGACTCTCAGCCGGGGACGATTGTCCAGCCTGATCAGCCAGAGGAGCAGCCGGGCCAGGAGGAAGCTGGTGCAGAGGAAGATCGCCCGGCAAACGAGGATAATTAATTGGTGGCCTGCGTGCCTTGTATTTTATAATGTATTGTCTTTTTTGGGGGGCGTGGCCCCCTTTGTTTGTAACTCCGAACAAGTCGGCCTTTTGTTGCCGCATTTTTGTTAAGTGTTTGACCCTGGAGGTCGGTTGTATAAATATTGTTTGCTCGCAATCATTCGTCCGTCGGAGGACATAATTTGTTATTATTCTTACTAAGTGTTTGACGCTCGTATTTACATAAATTAGAAGAGATTGGATAGACACAGGGGGGTATGGACGACCTGTTGGTTAGGGGAACCAATCAGTCTTGGAGGGTTGTATCCTCGGTCGGTGCCCGAGTCAAGGTAATGGCTCGGGTCCCATGGCGTGAACGTCCCATCGCGAGCTGGGGTTCTACCTGGTCGTGGTACTTAGGCGACGTCGGACTCGTTTGAGTATCCGTTCGTGCGACAAGTCTCCCTTTTGCTCGAAAAGAGGTCTTGTTTGTTTTATTATATTTCGGCTGACGTGCTCGTACCTAGGCACGCAGTTTTTCGTTAGTCTCTTCTTCTCTTCGCTTGGTTGCTGAGCAAGGAGACCGATTTAACTATAGTACTGTTTGAGTTTCTCGGCGTTCCAAGGCCGAGCGAGCTCTTCCCCGTGTAAATTTTCTAAGTAATAAGCGCCGTTCTCAGTTTTCGCCCGGATGCGATATGGGCCTTCCCAGTTGGGCGTTAGTTTTCCCTCGCGGGGATCCCTGTGGTTTCTTCTGAGGACCAGGCTGCCTACTTCGAACGTTCGCTTGATGACTTTGGAATCATATCGAGCGGCTATTTTTTGTTTGAGAGCAATTTCTCGAAGAGCAGCTTCCGACCGGATCTCTTCGACCATGTCGAGCTCATCTCTCAAAGCTTCATCATTAATATCTTGTTCCATGGGGAATTCCGTGCGTCTTGATCGGACGTGCATTTCTATTGGAATTACGGCTTCGGTCCCATATGCTAGTCGGAATGGGGATTCTCTGGTCGTTGAATGGGGAGTGGTCCTATATGCCCATAGTACGCTGTGTAACTCCTCGACCCAGTGTTTTTTATGCTCGTCCAACCTTCGTTTCAGCCCTCTCAGGATTACCCTGTTTGCGGCCTCTGCTTGCCCGTTAGTTTGAGGGTGCTCGACTGAAGCAAAGTGTTGTTTAGTCCCTATTGACGCAACGAACTCTTTAAAATGTCTGTCCGTGAATTGGGTCCCGTTATCGGTCACAATGGCGAGGGGGACTCTGAATCGAGCGAGGATGTTTCTTTTAAAGAATCGAAGGATATTGAGTGCAGTGATTTTGGCCAGGGCCTCGGCCTCTATCCATTTGGTGAAATAGTCGACGCCTACAATTAAGTATTTGTTCTGACCAGATCCAACGACGAAGGGTCCTAGAATGTCCATTCCCCACCATGCGAACGGCCAGGGTGATGATAACGATTTTAGCTCGGATGGAGGTGCTACGTGTACGTCTCCATGTCGTTGGCATTTGTCGCATCTTCTTACGTGTTCCTTTGCGTCGTGCTGTAGGGTGGGCCAGTAATATCCTGCCCTGAAAATTTTTCGAGCTAACGAACGTCCGCCAGGATGTTGACCATTGATTCCCTCGTGAACTTCCCTTAGAACGTGTGGAATGTTTTCCTCTTCTACACATCTGAGGAGGGGCGTAGAGAATCCTCGACGATACATACGTCCGCCTACTAAAGAGTATGAGCATGCCCTCCGTCGTATGGTTCTAGCCTCTTTTGGGTCGGCGGGTAATTCTCCTTTAGTTAGATAGTTGAATACTGGGGTCATCCAGCAACCTGTGTCGCCCACTAGGTTAACGTGTATGCAGGGTGATGGGTGCCCGATACTTGGTCGGGGAAGCATTTTTTGTATGACGGACTTGTTGTTTCCTTTCCTTTTAGTGCTCGCCAGTTTGGATAGGACATCTGCGCGAGCGTTGCTTTCCCGTGGAACGTGTTTGATTTCTACACTCTTAAACTTCTTTATTTCGTCTTTTACGAGGGCTAGATATTCGGCCATGCTGTCACTTCTGGCCTGGAAATCTCCTCGGACTTGGCTCGCGACCAATTGGGAATCCGTGCAAATTATGATCTCTTCTGCTTCTAGGTCGTTCGCGAGCCGTATGCCTGCCAGGAAGGCTTCGTATTCCGCTTGGTTATTGGAAGTAGGGAAGGATAAAGTCAAGGATACTTCGATGACGTTCCCTTCCTCGCTCTCCAGAATGATACCGGCCCCACTGCCCGTTGGGCCAGATGCTCCATCCACGAAAATAACCCATTTGGACGAAGCTTGCGTGTTTTGCTCGGTGAAGGTAAGTTCGGCCACGAAGTCGGCTAGTGCTTGAGCTTTGAGGGCTTGTCTTCCTTCGAACTTGATATCGAATTCAGATAGTTCTAGTGACCATTTTAACATTCGTCCGGCCATGTCTGGTCGACCGAGCAACTGTCTTATGGGCTGATCGGTCCTTACGATGATGGTGTGGGCCAGGAAGTAGTGGCGTAGTCTCCTAGCCGCGAGAAGGAGGGCCAATGCGACCTTTTCTATCTGAAGGTATCGAACTTCTGGGCCGTGGAGAGCCTTGCTCGTGAAATACACAGGTTTTTGCCCTTCGGGTCGTTCGCGCACGAGGGCCGCGCTTACTGCTTCATTCGCGACCGCGAGGTAGAGATATAGAGTCTCCCCCTCCTCTGGTCGGGATAAGACTGGAGGTTCACTTAATGCTTTTTTCAGGTGGGATAATGCTAACTCGCATTCTGCTGTCCACTCGAACGTCGTTTCCTTACGGAGTAGTTTGTAAAAGGGGAGAGCGTGCTGAGCAGATTTTGCCACGAATCGGGCAAGGGAGGTAATGACCCCGTTCAGTGATTGTATGGACTTTTTTGACGTGGGAGTTGGGAACTCCGCAAACGCTCGACATCTATCGGGGTTTGCTTCGATGCCTCGTTCGGTTAGATAGAATCCGAGGAATTTTCCTGCTCGGACACCAAAGGTGCATTTCTCAGGGTTGAAACGCATTTTGCACTTTCGTGCCTGGTCGAAGACTTTTCGCAAATGGGACGCGTGGTCCGTTTCCCGTTGAGATTTGATGATCATGTCGTCCATGTACACTTCGAGCATGTCTCCGATTTCGGTTTGGAAGACTTTATTCATCATACGCTGATACGTCGCTCCTGCGTTTTTTAGGCCGAAAGGCATAACGTTGTAAAAGTAATTGCCCGACTCGGTCATAAAGGCCGTGTATTTTTTGTCAGACACGGCCATGGGTATCTGATTGTACCCCGAGTACGCGTCCATGAAGGATAATAATTTGTATCCGGACGAGTTGTCGACCAACTTATCAATGTTAGGTAAAGGGTATGCATCTTTCGGGCATGCCCGATTGAGATCGGTATAATCAACGCACATTCTCCATTTTCCACTAGATTTTTTCACAAGTACAACATTTGAGAGCCAGGTCGTATACCTGGCCTCGGTTACAAATTTAGCCTCTAGGAGGTCTTTAACGGCAGATTCGGCAGCTTCAGTCTTCTCGCTCGACTGCTTTCTCCTGCGTTGAGCGACCGCTTTATGTGTTTGGTCGATAAAGAGGTGATGGCAAGCTGTTTCGGGGTCGAGCCCTGGCATTTCTGCGGCGCTCCATGCAAACAAGTCCGCGTTCCCTTTGAGGCAAGCTTCCAACTGTCGCTTCACTAATTCGGGCAAGTGTGCCCCAATCTTGACGCACCGGGCAGGATCTTCTCCCAAAGGAATTAGCTCGAAGTCACCGTCTGGTATTGGTCGGGCTAATGCCTCTGCTGGTCTTTGGACGTTCTCGCTACTATTTGAAAACCTGCAGTCTAAGTCGATTGAATCAACTTGAGGGAAGGCCTTGGGCACATCCGGTGGATCTAGTGTCGGGGAAACTGGTTGGTATGATATCGAGCTGAGGCCTTTTGATGCTGCCTCGAAACATCTGCGGGCAGCGTCGACGTCTCCGTGCAACGTGGCGACTCTGCCCGAAGTAGTATAGTACTTCATCTTCAAATGGACGGTGGACGACACAGCTATCAACTCGGCCAGGGTTGGTCGTCCTAATATGGCTTGGTATAGTGATGGGCAATCCACAACAAGGAATTGGACTCTGACCGTTCTGGTTGTCTCGCCTGCCCCGAAAGTGACAAACAGGTCAACATAACCCCATGGTCGGGATACCGCTCCGTTGAAACCTTGCAGGTCCGACCCGACGTACGGAGTCAGATGTGTTTCGTTCAGTTGGAGTGTTGAAAATAGTTGGGAGTACATGATGTCGCATGAACTTCCTTGGTCTACCAATATTCTCCTTACGTCGAAGTTCGCCATGCGTGCTCGGATGAGTAAAGGAATGCTGGCGTTGGGTGCTCCTCCCAGGAGCTCTTCTCGATAGAATGCGAGGGGTACGGAACCTTCCCTCGGGGGATCTAAAGTGGTGTTCTGCGCGGGCCCTTTGGCGATTAACTGGTCGAATTTTCTCTTCACAGAACCGACCGTGATTTTATTGAAGCCTCCTCCTGATATGACCATTGCTGACGGGAAAGCTTCCCATGGACTGTGGGAGGAGAGGTACCCCGCGCTTTTGGTGTGGTCCGGCAAGAAGAAATCTTCCGGGCGATAAATGCTCAGGGCGACCTGCATATTGGCGTCCGCAGGAATGGGCACGGCCTCTTCGATTTTCTGGGTCTCTTGCGTATCCTGCCGAGGATTATCTCTGGACTTCGTGAACTGTTTCAGGTGCCCGTCTTTGATGAGGATTTCGATCGCGTCTTTAAGATGGATGCAATCCTCTGTGTTATGCCCATGGCTCTTGTGGAACCTGCAATATTTCGTTTTATCTGTGCCGGGCTTGCTAGGCTGTTGTCTCGGGAAACGCACTCCTGCCTGTTTGAATTCTGAATTGGCGCATTCAGACAAAATTTTCTCCCTGGAGGCTAGGAGGGGCGTGTATTCGTGAAAACGACCGATGGGTCCCCGGTGCTCCCGCGGCTCACGGGAGCGTTCGTCCTTTCTTCTGTCTCCTCCTCGACGAGATGTCGAGGGCTCCTCGACTCGGGGAGGTTTGGCTTCTTCACGGCGTCGAGCGTCTCTTACTGAACTGGCCGCTTGCTTTTCTTCATATTGGATGTAAGCTTGGGCTTTTAGCAAGAACGCGTCGAGGGTGGCCGGGGTTTCAATACCGACCGCCCGGTGGAAATCAGTCGAGGGGCGTAACCCTCGCTCTAGCAGATACTTTTTCATGTCATCAGTCGTGGATACTTGAACTGCCTCTTTATTGAACCTTTCGATGTAAGTTCGTAAGGGTTCGTCTCTCCCCTGGATTATTGCTTCGAGCGAAGCCTCTGTCTTAGGGTGTCGTCTTGATGCAGTAAAGTGTCTTGAAAATGTGCGTCCCAGTTGTTTCCACGATGTGATGGATTCGACCTCAAGACTCTTGTACCATGTCATTGCCCCTTTCCTCAGCGTCGTGGGAAAGAGCCGACATTTAATTGCTCCCCGAACACCTCGATAGTCGAGCAAGGCATCGATGTTCTCGATGTGTTCGTCTGGGTCAGTAGTCCCGTCGTATGAACCTAGAGGAGGAGGCTTCTCCAAGCCTTTTGGTAGTTTGGCTGCCATAATCTCAGAAGATAGGGGACCCCGAGCGTCTTCGTCGTCACTGGACACAAGTGATGATCTGTGATCGCGTTTCTTTGTTCTTCGAGGGGAAGCGGATCTTGATCTGCTCCTTCTTGATTTTCTCTTAGGGGAAGGTTGCGGAGATGATTGACGAAAGCGTTTGTTGCCTGTTGATTCGTCTGTGTTTCCCCTCTTTTTCTTCGGAGGAGACGGAGTGTGTTCCCCTTGGGGTCTTTTGGGAGAATGAGGTCGACGAGAGTTATTCTCAAGTCGGGCGATCTTTTCACCATGAGCGAGGAGCAGCAAGTTTGTTTGGTTTAGGATTTCGGCCAACGCCGCGAAATCTGACCCGGAAGGAGTCGAAGGCAAAAGAGTTTCCGGGCGACTCTCCAAGGGTTGGTCGCGATCGGGTGAAGGTGATGTTGCATTCCCTTCTGGTTGGTCCTGCACGGTACCATCATGTAGGGGAGGTTGAACGTTGCTCTCATGTTGCGTGAGAATCATGCCATCATTTGATCGATTTTCCTGGTTGTCCCGAGCAGCCATGGATTTTGTTAAAACTTTTGTTCTTTGAGGATCTTGAAAGAAGAACGGGGAAATGCGCTTTCCCACAGACGGCGCCACCTGATCGTACCTGGAGATCAGGATCCAATACGGCTGGTCGGAAGAGTGAACGGACGTGGTTGTTTGAGGAAGAAAAAGGGGTGTACCTGCAAGGCACTCCGATGCTAAAGTAAGTATCCGAGCAAGAGTGAGCAAGTACTAGTGTAGGGTTGAAAGATTGAATACCTGTCCCTCTCAAGTGAGAGGGTTTTTATAAGAGACCGGCTAGAATGCTATTGGTTCGTTAGGTACAGCGCGGATTGAGGGGCCCGTGTAGATAGGAAGCGGTTAATATTGGTCGTTTTATGATTTCCTTAAGTCCGGATCATTGGTGGTCGACTGAGGACCATTTTTCCTGGTTGTGCTCGGAGTCGACCGAAGTAAATGGACCAATCTTCCTGGCCCAATAAGAAGAATTGGGCCGAGCCGGAACACCAACCAAGTAGAAGGATCCTGGATCTTTTGCCATACCTTGCACCATTAAAAGATAGGAATTTCAAAAAGGTTCTGATTGATTCAGGTGTTGGTGTTAGTCTCGTGCAATTATCCATCTACAAAAATTTGGAAATTGGAAGGGTGAGTGATGCGGGAACAAAGCTAAAGTTTGCAAACCACACAACTGAGAGATCTTATGGGCTCGCTGAAGATATGTTGGTGACAGTCGGTGACTTTGTTTTTCCAGTGGACTTTGAGATCATGGATATTGTAGAAGATGAAGAAAGCCCTATTATCTTAGGTCGACCTTTCCTTCTCATTAGTAGGTGAAATGTGGATATTGAAAAAGGCACAGTAACGGTTAAATATTTTGAGGAGTAAATAACTTTAAAAGTGGTGGATGTCAAGCAGCAAAAAGAAGGAAAGGGTAATCAAGGTTCACTTGGAATGATCAAAATGGTGGGAAAAATTATAAGTGCAAAACCACATCCAAACAAAATCTCGGGAAATATATATAAGATTGAAGTCTCTCAGGTATATAGTGCACAGGTTAACACTCTAAAATCCATTTGTGAAATTAAGAAAAGGAAGAATAAGGAGGTGGGTGTTGACTTGAGGAAAAAAGTAGCTTGTATCTCTGAACTAAGGCAGTACTCGGCTGCGGAAAGAGCACACAACAAGGTGTGGAAGTTGAAGTATCCTCCCTAAGAGGGGGAATAAGGTAATATGTCGAGTCGTGTGACGTTAAACATATTGTTGCGTGGGAGGCAGCCCACGATTTTTCTTGCTAATTATTGTTTGTTTTTTGTAGTTGTTTGTCTTGTCATTCACATACCAAGTTTGAGGAAAGAAAGTGCTGAAGAAACGGGTTAAAAATCTTTGTCAGAATGAAGTTTCGAGAAAAATAAGTGTCCTAACACGGTCGCCCGTGTCAGAAAGGCATACGAATGAAAAAAAATGGTTTTGGAAAGAGTCAGTGCCCTAGTGTCACAGAACAAGGCTCGTGTCAGGCGTACTGAAGCATTCATAATTTTTCATTTTTGGAAGAGGAACCAGAACCGTGACACGGCCACCCGTGTCACGGGACACGGACCGTGTCAGGGGGCGCGAATGGAAATTTTTAAATTTTTGTTAAGAGTCCTCCTCTCTCATCTGGTGGGACCCATAATCTTTAGCCCTCTTTATTTCTCCTTTACCTCTCATTAACCCAATTTTATATCGTTCTAATCATCTTCCTCTCTCACTCTCCAAAAACCTACACCTCTATTATTCTTCCTCACAAAACCTTCAATTTCCTCAACACCCACTCCCCTAAACCCCATACCCGCTTCACAAAAAGTGCTCTACTCATCACCCTCATCACTTCTACGGTGACAGTTTACTCTAATCTCTATTTCAAATTTTTATCTTTTTGTTGCAGGAACATCATTATGCCTCCGCAAAGAGACACTGGAAAAGCCATAGCGGAAACATCTCGCCCGAGAAAAAGGGCCCATCGCATGGCCAATGCTCATGACATTCTGTTCGAGGAAGACTAAGTATTCATTATTGGTCAAGTGCAAGTTTATTCCAACCAGGTATATTTGTAATGAGACTTTGGATAATTTAGGGTTGAAAATGGAGGTTCATAGGATGTTCCATACGCTTGGTATGTTAGAGTTTATGCAGTTCCAAGTGCCGACATTTGAGCTCATTACTTTTGAATTCTTAAGTACGCTGAATTTTAAGCTCAAGCATAGATGAACAGGTTCTGATGAGGAATATTTTGGTACTCTGAAATTTTTGTTTGTTTGATAATGAGCACACTTTATCTATGGCAGAGTTAGGAAATGTTCTTAAACTCCCAAATTTAGGACCTAGAGCACCCCGAAACACTTTTATGGCGAGGGATTTCTAGAGAGCTATATCAGGTAAACCTGATTATGTCGCAAATGCTTCATGTATTCATAACCCATGTTTCAGGTACGCTAAAAAAGGATTGGCTTAGACTCTATTCGGTAGGGGTAACAACACTGGTGTTGCTACATAGAGAGGTTTGTACTTACTATATGGCATGGCCCATAAGAAGTTGATTAATGTAGTTACCTTTGGAACTTATCATTTGAAACGTGTTGCAAATGCCACCTCGGGTGAGATTTCTATGGGTGGTATGATAACCCAAATAGCTTATCATTTTGGGTATGGTAAACTGTTGATGGAGGAACTGTCGCTCTCGAAGATTTGCATCCCGGTACAAGCGCGAACGGTCGGCGAGAGGAGAAAATGAAATGAAGGTGAAAAGAGTTGCCAGCTAGGCATTTTTATCCAGAAGGAAAGGTAATGCTGCATAAACCTGGAAAGATATGGATAAGACGGTCGCGAACCAGAGAAACTGAGAAAGGGGGTTGGTTACAACCTGGGAAAGTATTAGCACCCAGATTGTACGTCGTACTCGACGGGATCCATGCCTTAAAGTTTGTGTTTAAAGGGGTAGTGTCAGTGCTATCTGTGTGCAAAAGCAGGAAAAGGATGTACAGGTGTCAGTGCAAAAGGTGAATGCTCAGGGATGAGGCTTAAAAGAATAATGCTGGAAGAGGGGGAAAGAGACAGAGACTTTTGTTCGATAACAGTTAAGTTATGCCTACGTATCCTCTCGTGCAATGAGGAAGTCAGAACACCGTAGTTCGACTCAAAGAGAATAAAAGATAAATTGACTGATGAACTGCTTGCTTGTCTATGCTCAAGTGTATGACCTGTCTGGCTCAGGTGCTAATTGTCTTGCATTAGACGGAAGAAGCGATTTCTCGTTTTGTGAGTGAAGATGATGAGAAACGAATCCCAGAGGAGACGATTATTGTTTGTTTTTGTTGTTTTCAATCTTTTATTGCTTTTGGTGTTTGTCATAAGTTAATGAGCTTAAGCTTAAACCAAAGGTTAGTAAACTCATCACATCCTCCCTCTGATTAGGGGTAATGAGAATACCTTAAGTATGAAGTAAGCACCTCACACTTAATTACCATGATGCAGGATTAAGATCATTAACCTATTTGTGATTATTTAGATGTTTTTGGAGTTTTTGTTTAGTGTTAAGTAATGAGTTTAAGCCATAATCAAGGATTTAATGAACCCATTACACCATCCTAATAGAAGGATAATAGATGAGAACATTTAAGCTGAGGAAGATACCTCAACTTAATCTATGATTAGGGATTAACCTCATGACAAAACAAAGCCTTTATTAGAGTGGATTTTAATTAGTGGTAAGATTAAGAAGTGAATTGTATGGTTTGTAAGACAACTTGAGGGGGACTTGTCCATTAACACTAGGGTTAGTCCTTAACCAATTAAGGAAGAATTAGAACCCAAATGCAAGGCCCAAGTTACAAGCTTATTGTCTTAGTGATTATTATATGGATTGCTTAAAAGATTTAAACACATCAAGGGTTTAACACTTAAGATTAAAGCTATACACTCCATCCTAAGAGAAGGATGCAGGCATAACCTTAATCACAAAGCCTTAAAACCTTAAAGGTTTAGTCTCTGATTATGAGATGAGAAGAGAGACACAAAAGAAGACACAAAGGTAAAACTAATGGGGGACTAATCAAAACCCTAATTATTGTCATTCTTGGATGTTCCTATGGTTTGTAAGGCTTGCAAGAGATCTTTAATAGAAGCCACCAAGGAGAAAGCAAGATGAAAGGAGGAGAAGCAGAAGAAACAAGTTAACTTACTTCTCTTAAGAAGATAAGTTACTTGAAGAAAGAAAGTGAAGGAGGGACATGAATGAGCAAGCTCACTCTAAAGAAAAAGATAAAATGCAGCAAGGATGCCTAAAAGAGAATGAGAATAGGAATGAGAAGTGAAGGCAAATTCACTTCTCAAAGCACTTACCACCTGAAAAGTTAGCATAAAGGGATGAAATGAAATGAAAAGGAGATGTATGCAAGAATGAAAACCAAAACCAGAAGCATATTAATGATGTAAATGATGCTAAGAGATGATGCAAATGTATGTCAAGTGCAATGGATGATCATACAAAGGATGAAAATGCAAATGAAGCATGTAGGAAGCATGAAAGTTCATGAAAGTTCATGGAATGTAATGAATGCATAACATGGAAAATGGATGAAGAAATGATCAAGCATGATTCTAATGTGTCATATGATGTCTTAGAAGTCATGTGAATGCATGAAATGTCATGGCAAGTTCTTAAATGAATGCATATGCAAGAAGTATGCAAATGAACATGAGAAATTAGGGTTTTCATGCAACATGAGATGCAAAAGTCAAAAATAGAAGCAAAACATAAGATAAAAAAATTGAAAATGAACTCAAAGTAACCCTAACCCCATATGACATCACACCCCAAAGGAGAAGACCTAACTTTTAACCTAATGAAAGTTATGAATTTTCTAAGTCATCTAGGGTTTTAAGGTACCTAAATGGAAAAAATGCAAATCAAATCAAAAATGCAAAATAAATTCATGACAAAATTATGCTAAATACTGCATGCTATATGAAGATCAATGCAAAAATAATCAATGTCATACCATTCATGGTTAGGCAGAAAATGATTCTTGAAGTTAGGGTTCAAAAATAGGAATTTTATGAACCCTAAATTCAACAAAATTGTCAAAGATGATTCAAAACTAAAAATAAATGTGTATGGATGGGATGCCAATGTTTCTAAATGTCCTAAGATGCAATGTGAATTTTTTTGGGATTTTTAGAAACCTAAATGATATTTTAATTAATTAATTTCCATTAATTAATTAAAATAAACATTTAAATACTTTAAAAATGATTGTTTAATGTAAAAAATAAAAATAAAAATGTTTTCTGGTTGATAAAAATATTTGAAGGGAAAATGCAAGAGAAAATATTTTTTGGAATTTTCTAGCTATTTTAAATTAATTGTGCAAAATAAATAAGAAAATATGAATTAAAAACTGAATTAATTGGAAGTAAGTTGATCTAAGGGCTTAGGTTGATTCTGGGAAAATTAAGGTTGACTGCGCGCCACATCCTAGGGTCACAATTCAAATCCAGCTAATCTCATTTAATTAATTAATTAATCCAGAAATTAGATTAATGAACTAATCTCCACCATCCAACACACGCGGGAACCTAAGATCAAACGGTCCTCATTTAAACCTAGCCCTAACCCTAATTAACACATTAATCCTTTTCAGGTGGCCGGAGAAGACCTCCGGTCATCTTCTCCGGCCAGACCCTCCCTGAGCAAACTCCAAACTTCAACCCTAGGTTATTTCTGGAGCTCTAAAGCTCCAGATCAAATCCTCTCATCCTCCTAAACTCAAATCCAACCTCAAAACAGATTTATAATGGCTCATAAACAAGATTCGAAGAGAAAATCAAAAATGGCAAAACTTTTAGAACATGCATACAAGCTCATTTCTCAACCATTCTCAAAAGTAAACACATCATGGTGATCAGCAAAGCATGAAGATCATTCTAAGAACTCAAAAAAACATTTCTGGAAAAAAGTTTGAAGAAGTTACCTGAGCTTGAGCTTTCTCAAACTGAGCTTTCTGGCTACTTCTCTTGTGCAAAATGACTCCCCTTGACCTCCTGATGAAGCTTTGATGCTTAGAAGGAGTTTCTTTTGGCTGGTTTGTGAGATTGCACTTCAACTAGCCAAGAATCGTGTTTTGGCTATGGGGTGTTTTTGGATGTTTCAATGGTTGCTTTAATTTCAGTGGATGATTTTGAGATGAATGGTGAAATTTGTTTGGAGATTGGGTGAGTATTCAGAGAGTTTCGAAGGAATTTGCAAGAGGGATGATTTTTGAGAACTGTAGAATACTGAGGTTTCTGGCTGCAATCTTGTGTGTTATGGCTTGGGTTTGATCCACATAACATGTTGTAATAGGCCAGAGAGTGGGTGGTGGTTGCAGCTGATTGGTATGGGCTTCTTGCCAAAAAGTCAAAAGTTTTGTACTTGAGGTATGGGCAATTGTGCAGCTGGCTTCTTGGCTTGTCCCTGCGCAGCATGGATCAAGGAGGTCCATGGAAATGGTTTTGAGGCAATTCAGCAAGTTGAAACAAAGTTATGTGTCATTTAGCAAATTCTATGAAGTTTGGCCCTTTTGTAATTTCTTGATGTTCAAGGCATGGAATGACACAATTCTTTGGGCAATTCTGATCTTTATGCAATGCACTGTGATGTTATGATACTTAGAAGTGTGTTTGAAGTCACAAAATGCCTTGGCAAGAGGTTTTGCAAAAATCCCTCTTTGGTGCATTCTTGAAAATTATGTGATTTTTGCCAACTCCGACAAGCCATAACTTGAGTTCCATAATGAATTAGAACTTGTTCTTGTACTTTTTGAAAAGGGAATGATCCAATCTACAACTTTCATGACCAACAATTTTTCATTTGAAGCATTTTTGGTTGAGAAAGAGGAGGTTGAAAAACTTTCCCAAAATGGAAAGTTTACATTACAGGTCATTTCCATTTTTGGCAACTTTTGGTTTAGCTCACTTTTCTTCAATTTTGTGAACTTCTAAGCACTTCAATGATCAAATAAAGATCATGTAACTTCAATTTGATGAAAATCCACTTTGGTTCCATTGATGGGGGCCTCAGATGCCCTGATTTTGCTTTGACTTGCTCAAGAAGTTACCTAGTGAACAGATGACTTCCACAATGAATTTCTTCATCAAACTTGGTACACATGACCCTTATAACATATTGAGACCAATAGAAACAAGAATGACCAAAAAAATTGGAGTTATGGCCTCTGAAACCAAAACCCTAATTTCAGGTCATCTGTGTAGTGAAACCCTGGCTCTGCTTCCATGCTTTGCAAGTTCTTGTGATTCTTTGACTTCCTTGATCTTTGAGGGATATAAGATGATGATTGAACATACATGGACCCTCTGGGAGTATTGGAGACCTTTGGAGTGGCTCAGATGGATCTTGGATTGCTCATATCACAAACCCTAGATGCAGATGAACTTGAACTATGC
This sequence comes from Lathyrus aphaca, assembly GCA_963966055.1. NCBI lineage: Eukaryota > Viridiplantae > Streptophyta > Magnoliopsida > Fabales > Fabaceae > Lathyrus > Lathyrus aphaca. Next base: position 189,010,946 of record OZ014521.1, on the reverse strand, counting down.
AGTGAAACAAAAATGCAATATGATATGATATTCTTATACTAATGCAATGATGGAAGATCACAAGCCATGGTGTGAACTTAGTGAGGGAAAATTTGGGGTGTTTACAGGAACGTATGGTTGAAGGTAAGACTAAGATTGACTTAGCTACTCTCACCACTCAAGGTATGATAGTGGTTCATAATGATTATTATTCTTTGATAAGCTATAATAGACACCTGCTAGCTTTACCTGCACCAAATTTCATTAGTATTGAAAATGTGGCTAATTGGTTATATGATTGTCCTACATAGGATAAAGAAGATGGTGTAACACCCCAAAATTTGCCCTTTTATTTATTATCAACCTCGAGCGGTTTACGTTTCATTCCCGCATCATTCCGCATATCATTGCATCGCATTTGAAAAAATAATAAATCATCATCCTTTGCATACACATGAGGTGTGTGGTCGATCGAGGCTTGACAAACATTGGAGTTCAAGAGAAAAATAATATCCCAAAAATAATCCAAACCATTTCCAAACTAACCAACCAAAAAGGGAAAAATTCACCTTTCTCCCCATTTTCTTTCCCTTTTCCTTCCACTTTCCTTCCACATTTCCTTTCATTCTTTCCCTCTTGTTTTTCCACTTCAATTCCACTCCATTTCCCTTGGAAACTTCTACAATGTTCTACCATCTTCTAGAGTATTCCATGGAATATTCCAAGGAATATTCCCTTTTCCAACCCTAACCCTAACTAACTACCAAACCATAATTTTGGATCCCAAGCCTAATTTTTGGGCCCCAAACCTAATTCCATTCCCACAATCACTTTTCACTCTTTCACAATCATTTTTATCTCTCACTTTTCCTCAATTTCCCTTTTCACTAAAGCTTTTTGAATAAGCTCTTCAAGTTTCACATTAAAACTTGAAGATCTTGAAGCTTAAGTCTCCAACCTCCATTAATTGTGGATTTTAGAAGAAGAAGCTATTGATTTTTGTGAGGATTTCGGATTATCGGAAGCACACGAAGGTTCAAGCATCAAGAACGCATTTATTTTGCGGATTTGCGGTTTTCTTGGTTTTTTCTTCGATCAAGCTCCGATTCTTGCAACAATTACCGAAGCACTTCTCCGCTTCATAGGTTGGTGATCTAAATCACTTCTTCTTTAAGTTATTCTCTTCATCTCGTCATTTCGGCATTCTTTAATTGCTTTTCGTTTTGATTGCGATCGATTATGTATTGCTTGCGATTTGTGATTATTATTGGATTAGGATTTAAGGTGTTGATAGTTATAGGTTCTAACATGTGTAAATAAGCCCCAATTAAGTAGAAATTAGTGTTAGCACGTTCCTATGTATGTTAGGGATTATTAGAAGTAAGATTGTGGCCAAAAGCACTTATTTCAAAAGCATTTTTCACTTTTTGTTCAGCGTTAACCGGTTAACGGTTTGGTTAACCGGTTAACGCATGCGTTTTTGGCCATTTTTAGTGTTGTCCAGGGTCCGTTAACGGGTTAACTGTTTGGTTAACTGGTTAACGTTGTTCATTTTTGGATTTTTAGCTTATTTTCTTGCTTAATCTTGCTTCCTAATGCTTCTAAGGTTCATGTATGTTTAGGTATTGATTTTAGGGAATTTTTGGGTCTATTTCCAGTAGCCAATTCATTTGTTTCGAGTCGTTTCGACATGATTCCGTTCACTTTTCCATGTTTTGTGTTAAATGTGCAAATGTGATATAATTGATTCTTGATGTGTTTTGCTACATTTTAATCATTTGTTTCACATGTTAATTGCTTGCTTAAATTCAACATATGCTTCATGATTATGGTCATTGCTTGCTTGATTGATAAAGTGATTAAAGCCCATGTTGATTTTTTTGTCAAAAGTGATTAAATACTTCACATGTTCATGCAAGTTTCTTGTGCTTAATTGATCATATCTTAACATGAGTTCAATTCTGATTTTTATGACATGCATGTGTAACAATTGATGCTTGTAGTGATACTTGTTCAATCTCATGATAAAATGCTCATTTGTGCAACATGAAAAGTATGTTTGTTCTTGATTGATCATTGTCATTTTTAATCAAATAAATGATGTAAATAAATTCACATGTTTGAGTTCATTTTGTGATGCATGTAGATTTATGTTAAGTGACATTAATGTGTTGTTTATCATTCACTTTGTACACATAAATAAAATTAATCAAATCTGTATTTTGCATTTCATAGCTGTTTTTACATATAGGTGCTGTAAAATGTATGTTGTTTGTTATGTTTGCATGTTGTTTGTAACCTTTTACACCTACCTTTTCATGCTGCATGCTGGCTGTAAAAAGCTGATTTGTGTTATGCATTGTTTCCATTGTTGTTTAGGTAATAGGGGTTGTAGTAGGTGTTGTATTTTTGTCTTAGCATTTTTTTTAGTTCTTTGGAATTAAAATAGAATTTAGATAGGGTCCTAGAGTCATTAGGATTTAAAAAGGATGTGTTTGCTTTAATATTTTAAATAAAAATGCAACACTAATCTTTGTTTTGTAGAGGGGAAGATTGAGGTAAGTTTCCTTCAACTCATTCTTTTACTTCCTTTATGCATTTAATTTGCATTTAATTTCCTTTACTTTCCATACTTGTGTTTGGTAGGATTTCCCCCTCTTTTGTAGAATCAACTTAACTTCTCTAGGAAGTAAGTTGCATTCTATTTCTTTTCCCTTTAGGATTAGAAAACCTCACTAACCATTAGGGTCTCCCTTTTGTGCATAATAAATAACTTAGGGTTGGTCTTAGTCCCTCTTATTTTTTTCCTTTTTCCGATTTGAGTCTTCTTCTCTCATCTTCAAACAAAAATCTAAAAGAAATTTAATAAAGGATTGAAATAGTCTCTTGCGCATAGCCTTATTCCATGGGGCACTCATATTCATTCCATCTTGGAATAGTATGGGCTTGTCTAGCATGATGTACAAGTCTAATCATGAGACTATTTTCACAAACAATAAACTCCAAAACACTTCTCATAAAATACAACCAACAAAGACATCGTGTCTCCTCTTCTCATCTCCTAATCTTTGCGGACGAATGCGACTTGCCTCGACAGTTCAAATAGCAATACGGTAAGCACCCTCGATTCTGAGCCGGTAACACCTGAGCTAGAGCTATGGCAACGTCATCCTAAAAAACACAAACAAATAGTTCCCGCCTTAGTTAGGCGAACTACGTCGACTCTGATCCTCATTTTCCCGATGAGGTACGTAGGCAGCGGGGTAGGGCCCGTTCGAGCACATTCTTTAGTTTCCCTACATTTCCCTCTTTCTTTCCATTCTCTTTTCCAATTCCCTTTCTTTCATTTCCCTTCCAGTCAACAGTTTTATTCAACAACAGTTATTTCTCACCCTTTGAAACAAGCAAGCAAGTGTGGATCCCGTCGGGTACAGCGGACGATCTGGGGTGCTAATACCTTCCCAGGTCGTAACCGACTCCCGGACCAAGATCTTTGGTTCACAGGACCTTGTCCTTTCCTTCTTCCTCAGGTTTGTGCAGCATTACCTTTCCCATTCCTTCGGGATAAAAATGCCTGGCTGGCGACTCTACCTTTACCGCGCCACTTTCGCGTTTGTACTAGGATGAAAATCCCGGGAGCGATAGATGGCGACTCTGCTGGGGACCACTCCCAGAATCTCTGGTTTCCCTTGTAGAGTCAATCCTAGTGCTTGTCTGTTTTTGTTTCTTTCGGTATTTATCTGTTTGATGTGGTATGCTTTAGTTTAGCTTTACTATTTTCATTTACAATTTTACTTTACAGCTTTACTTTACGGCATTTATTTACTGCTTTCAGTATTTATCATGCATCATATACTGGACTGTTTGGCTTTCATTTTTCTGCGGGATGGGAGTTACTGTGAGATAAGTCAAATACCCAGCTTGAGTGCACTATAGGATTAGCGTGGACATGTTGTATTCGCATGGTTACATGATGAGTGGCGATGTGTTCCACACCCAGGTTGCGACCGTCTTGGAACTATCTTGTGTGGGGGTTCTTCACCACTTCGGGATACGACCTTGATGGTTATATGCAGTTGGGGACCGATCATTGAGAACCTTAGTGGAAACAACCCTCTCCAGGGATGACAGTGGCAGACCACATTTGTTGGCAAACCCACTCGCATTCGAGGGTCCATTGGGAACTCGCATAGGATGGCCTGGTTCTCTCATAGGAATCCAGTTAAGGCAAATTGTTCGTATGACGATAGTATTGTACCCTTCGGGATGAATGTACTATTGTTTCTCGATTCAGTGCTTGAAGCTGAAGACTTATGAGGGATGCTTGTTTTCCCCGTACTCAGATGAGACCTCCCTGGTTAGTACATAATGCCAAACCGATTCCCTGATTTGGTCATAAGCCATTTCTCGGAAATGGTGAACGTATTATTGCTATCCGGCTTGAGAGTCTGTGATGTTGACTCGGAGTAGCATACCCGTGAGATGGGAGGGGTTTACAGGTTTGCAGGAACCCTGAAACTTCCAACATACCCACTTTGCCAGCATTGTTCAGTATTATGATCAGGTTCTACATGGTCCTTTGGTTTGAAATCCGGGATGTCGGTGGTACTGTTATTACGAATCTTCACCAGCACATGACTGTCTTCTCAACACCAACGTCAGACCAGTGATTGCCAGACCTTTGATCACATGCCAGTGCATAACATAACATCCTCTGCATGCTTGCATTACTAACACATGTTTACTCATTTGCAGGGTTGCATATAGCATCCTCATGAACATATCATACGCATTTACTGCATGATTTGCATAATTTGCATTTTTACAGGTTATTCGGACTTCCTAACTTATTCAACTTTAGGCAATATAGTTGGTCAACGCGTTCATCGGTATCCAACAAAAAGAAACCGAGTGAGAATGGTTGAACGAATGCAGACTGATCTCAATGAGCTCCGACAGAGGATGGATCAGTTCATGGACATGATGACCGGCATTGCTCAGAATCAAGAGTGTCTCAGGTTGATGGTTGAGCAACCCCATGGGAATGCTAATGCTGGAACCCCGATTGAGAATGTGGATCCTAACGTTGCCCGTAACGGAGGGCCAAATCTAAATGGGACTGCGGCCCGTAATGAAGACACTCAGGAAGACCAGTTCACTATATTGGATGCTGATATGGGTAATATGAATGAGGTCAATAATCGAAGGTATGAAGAGCTGGCGGAGAAGATTAAGGCCATGGAATGTCAGAATTCCCTAGGCATCGATGTAACCAATCTTGGGTTAGTGCCAGGAGTCAGAATCCCTCCTAAGTTCAAGGGGCCATCATTTGACAAGTACAACGGCAACACATGCCCTAGAACTCACATTCATGCATACTTTGGAAGAATCTCGGCTCACACCGATGACGAGAAACTTTGGATGCATTTCTTCCAAGATAGTCTATCTGGAGCTTTATTGAGCTGGTACATGAAGCTAAGCAGGTGTAAACACCCCAAATTTTCCCTCACTAAGTTCACACCATGGCTTGTGATCTTTTCATTTGCATAAGTTCAATCATATCATATCATGTTGCATTTTTGCTTCAGTGCATTGGTTCAAAGTCATCTGCATCTAGGGTTTGTGATCTGAGCAATCCATGAGCTATATGAGCCACTCCAAGGGTCTTTAATCATCTCAAGAGGGTCCATGTATGTTCAAACATCATATTATATCCTCCCAAGACCAAGGAAGTCAGAAAATCACAAGAACTGGCAAGACATGAAAGCAGAGCCAGGTTTAACTGCACAGATGACCTAAAATTAGGGTTTTTGTTTCAAAGGCCATAACTCCAAATTTTTTGTTCATTCTTGTTTCTATTGGTCTTAATATGATATAAGGATCATGCATACCAATTTTGATGGAAAAATTCATTATGGAAGTCATCTGATCACTGGGTAACTTCCTAAGCAAGTCAGAGCAAAATCAGGGCATCTGAGGCCCCCAACATGGAACCAAAATGGATTTTTCATCAAAATGAAGTTATATGGTCTTTATTTGATCATTGAAGTGATTTGAAGTTCACAAATTTGAAGAAAAGTGGGCTAACCCAAAAGTTGCCAAATATGGAAATGACTTGTAATGTAAACTTTCCATTTTGGGAAAGTTTTTCAACCTCCTCTTTCTCAACCAAAAAAGCTTCAAATGAAAAATTCTTGGTCATGAAAGTTGTAGAATGGATCATTCCCTTTCCAAAAGTACAAGAACAAGATCTAATTCATTTTGGAACTCAAGTTATGGCTTTCCAAAGTTGGGAAAAATCACATAAAATTCACTTTTGCACCAAAGAGGCATTTTGCAAAAAGGCATGATAAGGCATTCTAAAGGCTTCAAATATGCACAAATACTTCATAACATACTCATGTGACCTCTAAAGATCAGATTTGTGCTTTGAATCACTCCATTCCATGCCTTGAACTTCAAGTAATTCAAAAGGGGCCAAACTTCTTCAAAATTGTAAAATGGATCAAATCTCTTCATCCACTTGTGCCAACTACAAAATATGACTTCCATGGACCTCCTTGAAGCTAGATGACTCGAGCCATACCCTTGTACCATGCCTGAACCAGCCCATGCCTTCACTTACACAAAAATTGACTTTTTGCATTTTGAACCATACCAATCAGCATAGGCCACCAACAACTCTCTGACCTATCAGGACTTGATATGTGTACCAAAGGCAAGCCATTTCACACAATCTTGGAGGCTGAAACATTACACAAGCCAAGTTCACAAAAAATCCCTCTTGCCTTCATTCCTTCGAAACTCATCACACAAGCTACAAACATCCAAACAAACTTCATAGAAAAACTCACCATCAACCACTGATCATCTCCCACCCATCATCTTGCCCTAAAAGCAACCATATCAAAAACACGATTTCCCTCCCCCTTTGAACTGAACTGTATCAAACTCACAAACTAGCCACAAAATACTCCAACCAAGCATCAAAACCTCTTCAGGGAGTGCATTGGAGGCAGTTGGAAGCAAGAAAGCAGCCTGAAAGCTCTAGGGTTGAAAGCTTCACCTCAGGTAGCCATACGGAATTATTTTTCCAGAAGTTTTATTTTAAGTTCTCAATTGGTTTAGTTTGATCCCCTGAGGGCAATGAACCTTTTACTTTTGAAAATGATGAAGAATTGAGAGTGTATGGCTTGTCTAAAATTTTTTCAGTTTTTGTTCTTGGCTTCGAATCTTGTTAATGGTTGAAAATAAATCTTGTTTGAGGTTAGATTCAGGTTTAGGAAGGTGAAAGGAACAAATCTGGAGCTTTAGAGCTCCAGAAATGGCCTGGGGAGTGAGTTGAGATTTTTCAGGGGAGAATGTCACCGGAGAAGACGACCGGAGCTCTTCTCCGGTGACCTGAAAGTGATCAGGGTTTCTAATTAGGTTTAGGGCTTTGTTTGAATCTGGACCCTTGGATGAGGCTTTCCCCGCGTGTGATGAAGGGCCTGGATCATGTCATTAATTTTTTAATTAGGTTTATTAATTTAATTAATTAGGTTTAGTCAGATTTAAATTTGGGCCATTGGATGTGGCGCCAGTCAACAAACTTAAACCCAGAACCAATCTGAGCCTTCCATCATGCATACTTTTCTTTTTATTAATTATTATTTCATTTTCTTTGTTTTATTTTCTACGAATTTTTAAAAATAGTAAAAGACTTCAAAAAATTCTGAAATTTTTTATCCAAGCTTTAATTAATTTTCAGAACCCAAAACTATTTTTATTTTTATTTTTTGCATTAAAAAATATTTTTAAATCATTTAAATGATTATTTTTAATTAGTTAATGGAAATTAATTAATTAAAAATACATTTAGGTATTTAAAAATCCCAAAATAATTCAGAGAGCATTTTCAAACATTTAGAAGCATTTACAAACTCACAACACAAATTTCTTTTTGGTTTTGATCACACTTTAAAAATTTTCAAATGAATTAGGGTTCTTAAGTTTGAATATTTTTAACCCTAACTTCAAAAATTCATAACTTTTGAACCAAAGTGAGTTTGTGAATGATTCGTTTTGCATTGTGTTATGCATGACCTCAAGTTCCTAAAAACATTTTTGTTTCATTTTTCTAATGCATTTTAAATTTATTTGGCATTTTACCTTTAGGATCACCCTTAAAACCCTAGAAACTTAGGATATTCATAAGTCCCTTAGGGTTTAGCTTCTGACCTTCCCCTTTGGACAGTGAACTAGTATAGGTTTAGGGTTCCTTTAAGGCCATTTTCAATTTTTTTATCCCATGTCTTGCTTCTGTTTTTGAATTATGCATCTCATATGATCATGTAACCCTAATTTGCATCTTCATTTGCATCCATCTTGTATAAGTTTGCATACATGAACTTGCCATGATATTTTGTGCATCCATATGACATATAAGACATCTTAGGACATATTGAAATCATGTTTGATCATTGCATCATCCATTTGCCATGTTTTGCTTTCATTTCATTCCATATGCATTCATAAACTTTCATGCCTCTTGTATGCTTCATTTGCATTCCCATCCTTTGTATGATCATCTCCATCTCATGACATACATTTATGTCATCTCTTTGCATCATTAGCATCATAAGCATACTTCTGGTTTTGGTTTGCATCATCATTTCATTCCATTTCCATTTCATTTCATTTCCTTTTGCTAATTTTCAGGTGGTAAGTGTTTTGAGAAGTGAATTTGCCTTCACTTCTCATAATCTATTATCATCTCTCTTATACATCATTGTTGCATTTTACTTTTGTATTTGAGTGAGCTTTCTCATTCGTGCTCCTTCCTCACTTTCTTTCTTCAAGCAACTTATCTTCTTAAGTGAAGTAAGTTGTCTTACTTCTTTCTGGTTCTCTTCCTTTCATCTTGCTTCTTCCATGGTGGCTTTTCCTTGAAGATCTCTTGCAAGCCTCATAAACCTTAGGAACACCCAAGTATGATCACAATTAGGGTTTTATTAGTCCCCCCATTAGTTTTACCTTTGTGTCATCTTTGTGTCTTCTTTTCTCATCTCTTAATCAAGGACTAAACCTTAAAGGTTTTAAGGCTTTGTGATTAAGTTTATGCCTGCATCCTTCTATTAGGATGGAATGTATAACTTTAATCCTAAGTGTTGAACCCTTAATGTGTTTAATTTCTTTAATCAATCCACCTAATAATCACTAAGACATCAAGCTTGCAACTTGGGCCTTGCATTAGGGTTCTAATTAATTCTTCCTTAATTGGTTAAGAAGGACTAACCCTAGTGTTAATGGACAAGTCCTCCTCAAGTTGTCTTACACACCATAAAACTCACTTCTTAATCTTATCATTAGCTAAAATCCACTCTAATGAAGGTTTTGTTTTGTCATGAGGTTAATCCCTAATCATGGATTAAGTTGAGGAGCCTTTCTCAGCTTAGATGTTCTCATCTATCATCCTTCTATTAGGATGGTGTAATGGGTCCATTAAATCCTTGATTATGGCTTAAACTTATTACTTAACACTAAACAAAAACTCCAAAAACATCTAAGTAATTACAAGTAAGTTAATGATCTTAATCCTACATCATGGTGATTAAGTGTGAGGTGCTTACTTCATACTTAAGGTATTCTCATTACCCCTAATCAAAGGGAGGATGTGATTAGTTTACTAACCCTTGGTTTAGACTTAAGCTCATTTTCTTATGACAAACACAAAAAGCAATAAAAGATTGAAAACTCAAAAACAAACAATAATCGTCTCCTCCGGGATTCTTTTCTCACCTCATTCACTCATAATCGAGAACTCGTTTCTTCCGTCTAATGCAAGACAGTTTGCACCTGAGTCAGACAGGTCATACACTTAAGCATAGACAAGTAAACAGTTCATCAGTCAATTTATCTTTCAGTCTCTTTGAGTCGAACTACGGTGTTCTGACTTCCTCATTGCACGAGAGGATACGTAGGCATAACTTAACAGTTATCGAACAAAAGTCTCTGTATATTCCCCCTCTTCCAGCATTATTCTTTAAGCCTCATAGTCTTGAGCTTTGCACTCCTTTCCAACACTGACACTTCTCTTATCCACTTCACACTTCTTTTGCACTGACACTTGCATTCTTTTCCAGCTTTTGCACACAGAATATCACTAACACTACCCCTTCAAACACAAATCTTTCAAGCGTGGATCCCGTCGAGTACGACGGACTATCTGGGTGCTAATACCTTCCTAGGTTGTAACCAACCCACTTTCTCATTATCTCTGGTTCGCGACCGTCTTATCCATCTTTTCCTAGGTTTATGTAGCATTACCTTTCCTTCGGGATAAAAATGCCTAGCTGGCGACTCTTTTCAGTTCACCCTTGTGTTCTCCCTTTCGCCGACCGTTCGCGTCTGTACCCCTCTTGGCCCCGGTGTCATCAGGTGGGAGCGACAGCTTGGAGACTCTGCTGGGGACCCTTATATTGCAACCAGGGCTTCTGGTTCTTTTTTTGTGGGTTCCTCCTAGCGCTTGTTTGATTTGTGTTTACTGTGGTGTTATGTGCTAATTGTGTTTATTTGTTTGCTTTATTTATTGCTTTATGTACAGCTTTATTTATTGCTTTCTTTTACAGTCTTATGCATATTTCATACTGTCATTATCACTGTGCTGGATCTGGTTTTCTGTTTTGGTGGGTGGGGTTCCATTGAGAGATTAAGGTCCTATACCTGGGACCTGAGTGACACCTAGGCTAGAGTGGTTCATGTTCTTTCCCATTCCATTTTGGTCTGGTGCGGGAATATGAAACACAGTTCAGATGTGGGTTTCTTCTTGAGAACTATGTGCTACAGATTTCCTGTAGTACTAGGGCTATCTGGGAAGCCTGCTAAGTCTGGATGACCTTTATTATGACCTTCAGAAGTTGGGGTGAATTAGAGGAGGAACTTTTATGGTTATTGTAAACACTGTACCTCCGGGTTAGAAGTGTTTACACTTCTCATAACTGATCCAAGTCTGAGGATCCTTGTTCTAGAACATTACATGTGAGGGGGTTGGGTTGTTTACAGGTTTGCAGGAACCTTTGGCCACATCATACCCTGTTACTGTTTTGTTTAAGAATACTCCACTTTGGACAGTTCTTGTGATTAACCCTGGACATGTGACTCTTTATTTGAGTCCCCCACCCTGGTTACTGGATTTCTGAGCCTCCATCTGAACCTTTGAACATACATGGACCTTATATCAAGACAGATAATTAGATCTAGTTCTTGATCACAAACCCTTGCATATCATTTTCATATATCATCATTGCATCAGTTAACATTTGTTTATTTGTTTTTCAGGGTATCCACCTCATTATATCTTGGTTTTGGTTTTGACCCCTTTTTTTGCATAAACCTCTGCTTCAGCTGTCTTCATCAGTTATCTGCTTCAGTCATCTCCATCCTCACCAGCATCAGTCTGTCAAAGGTTTACTTCCAGCATCAGTCTGTGATCTTCATCAGCATTTGGCTTCAGCTTCTTCAGCAGCACTCATGGCTACTCCCAGGAAGAGCAACATATCTTATCACTTCTTTGAGCCCATATTGACTGGTATCAGGCAGGTCCAGTCACTCATCGCACCTGACCACATCCCACTGTTTAGAGAGCACTATGGGGGTATCTTGGATATGGTAATGGATCTTGATCCTTCTCAGAGAAGCATGATCCACACATGCTTGCAGTTCTATGACCCTCCACTGAGATGCTTCACCTTTCCAGACTTTCAGATTGGGCCTCTGTTGGAAGAGTTTTCTTTGTTGATTAGAGTACCTATCAGAGGGGGAATCCCCTTCAACCCAGAGATGACTGCTCCCAGAAGTGAAGAGATAGCAAGGGCATTGTACTTGGAGCCTGCCCTTATTGAGCAAAGCATGACAACAAAAGTTGGGATTCCTGGTTTACATCTGGATTTCTTGATTTCTCAGGCCATCCTGAAGGCTACCTTGGGAGAATGGAGGGCAGTCTGTGCATTACTAGCCCTCAGCATATATGGGGCTATACTGTTTGCAGATGAGTCTAAATTTGTCAGTAAGAGTGCCATCCATTTGTTTCTTCTAAAGAACCCAGTGCCTACATTGTTAGGAGATTTCTACTATTCTATTCATCAGAGGAATGAAAAACAAAGGGGGAAGTTGGTCAGATGCTGTGCTCCTTAGTTTTATTCTTGGCTACTCAAACACCTGCCTAAATCAGATGCTTTCTTGAACCCACACCAACAGAAGAATTGGGCCAAAAGGTTCATTGCCTTAACTTCAGATGATATCAGATGGTGCACCCAGAGCACCAAAGGCAAGGACATTATCACCAGCTGTGGACAATACCCAAATGTGCCTCTGATAGGAGTGAAGGGTTGCATCAACTACAACCCCTTACTATTTAAGAGACAATTGGGTTATGCCTTAGTTCACCCTCCCAGAGGACAAGATTTAGCTGAGACCCTATATTGTGAAGTGCAACCTAATTCAGCTGTTGTCAGGCAAGCTGCCTGGGCTTGGGACAACATCCAGACAAAAGGGGTAGCTATTCTTGGAAAATGTAACAATGTTGCTTCAGCTCAGTACTATGATTGGTCCCATACTAGAGCTCAGATTACCATAATGCCTTTCACCTTGGAAGACATACCTGGACCGTCTACAGTACAGCCTGCAGCAACTGTTAGCCTGGAGGAATTTGAAAAGTTGAAGGAAAGGAATGAGCAGCTATCTCAGGCCTTGAAGAAGACTCTTTGGGAAAGAAGTGATGGTCGCCTGGACATTGAGAGATTGGAAAAGCTCAGAATTGAGCATCTAGCCAAAATTGAAAAGACATAGGACTATATAAGGAAAGCAAGGGCTAGGGAACATATATTGAAGAATGCCTGTAAAGAGGCCAAGATTCAGAAAGCTAGGGTTGAGCACTATCTGCAAGAGAGTCAGGCTAGGTGGGTCAGGATCATCGAGGCCCGTGCACAAGAAGACCAGAAGTCTCAAGCCAAGATTGAACAGCTGGAGGCCAATGAGAAGAAGCAGCAGGAAGCTTTGTTGGCTGCACAGAAGGAAATTTCAGAATTGAAGCTTCGAGCAGGGTTAAAGAGATCAAAAGACCAGGACAGACACAAGAAGCTGACTATTGCCATTGCTACTAGGAACCTCCTCATTAGGACCATCACAGAGCACCCAGCTGGTCCGGTGACTAAGGCACTCCTGAAGGAGGTCAGGGAAGATGACTATGGATTGGATGTCTGATTCCTCTTTGCTTGTTGTTCTTTCCTTTTGATGTACTTTTCCTTTTGTTGTATTTGTGACCCTCCATGGGCATGTGTTGTAAAATAAACTATGTATTTTTCATCATTTGTAATATATTTAGTTTGCTTTCATCGGGCTTTTTTTCTCAACAACATCAAGCATCTTCCTCGAGGTCTGGAAAGGTCAAAACCAAGAACCAAACCGGATACCTTGGAAAACAAATAAGCATACTGCATTGCATGCTAACTTTGTCTTTGTTTTGTAGGTTTGTCATTATTTTATTGTTTCTAACTTTGTTGTGACCTCAGGAAACATTGCTCGTCGCCGAGTGTTCCCTGTCAACCGCACACACCGGTACCCTACTCGTAACAACTTTCCCGGCATCCAGATGGAGCAGGTACAGCAGGACCTAAATGAGGTCAGAAATCAGATGGCAAACGAGAGAGTAGAGATGAGAAACCAGATGTCTCAATTTATGGCTCTCATGACTGGCTTAGCCCAGAGCCAAGAAAGACTGAGAGAGCTGGTGGAAAGACAGACACCTGAGGAGCCCCATCTTGGAACAGGGGGAACCAACAATAATGAACAGGGGCAGCCTCGTATTGACCCACCAGAGTATGGGCCTCATTTGAATCCAGATGTTAACATCCCCAGAAATGTTCAAGGTAATACTGCTGGGGGAAGAATCCTGCAAGAGGATCCCAAAGAAGAACAATTTACTGTTATTGGGGCTGGAGATGAGGTATATGATAGAAGATTGGATGAGATTGCTGAGAAGTTAAGATCTTTGGAATCTCAGAACTCTTTGGGCTTCAACGTAATGGATATGGGATTAGTAGATGGGGTGAGGATTCCCCACAAATTCAAACCCCCATTCTTTGAAAAGTATAATGGTACCTCCTGTCCGCGTACTCATCTGAAATCTTTCCTAGGAAGACTCAAGGCTTATACCATGGGTGAGAAGTTATGGATGTTCTACTTTGAGGACAGTCTGACTGGAGCTTCAAGAGAATGGTATTCGCACTTGACGAGGGCCACTATAAGGTGTTGGAAGGACTTGGCCGAGGCTTTCATCCGGCAATATCAGTACAACCTAGACATGGCCCCCAACAGAACTCTGCTAATGGGCATGTCTCAATCTTCAAGGGAGAGCTTCTGGGATTATGCTCAGAGGTGGAGACAGCTTGCTGCTGCTGTCCAGACACCCATGTCAGAAAGGGAAATGGCTGACATGTTCATGAACACCTTGCAAGGGACTTATATTGATAGACTTGCTGCTTTCTCCTCTACCAGTTTTGCTGATGTAGTTATAGCTGGTGAGAGAATTGAGAGTCTCTTGAAGATGGGCAAAATCTCTGACAATGGTGCAAGTTCCTCCAACAACCCCAGAAAACCTTTTGCAGGACCCCGAAGGGCGGGTGAAACAAATGCTATTCACGCAAGCAGGGGCAGGCCCCAATATTCTCACAGGTCAGTAGCAGCTGTTACCATCCCAGCTCCAGCTCCACAACAACCATTATATCCTCAACAACAACAACAACATCACTATCATCAATCATCTCATTTTCCACAACAAAGAACGTATAACAACAATAGCAACCAACAACAGCGTCCCTTCCAATAGAAGCCATCTCAGGAAAATAGGGTGATTGACCCTATCCATATGCCTTATGCTACCTTATTGCCACAACTCCTGAAACTTAACCTGGTTGAGTTAAGGACGTTGGCACCACCATATCCTCTCAATCTCCCAAAGAATTATGATGTTAATGCCAGGTGCGCCTTTCACTCCAACGCACCTGGTCACAATACTGAGAAATACAGAGCCTTACAGATGAAGGTTCAGGATTTGGTTGATTCTAAAGCTCTCAACTCCGCGCCTCCTCCGAACGTTAACAGAAATCCTATGCCTAATCACGGTGGGCCCAGGATTAATGCCATTGAGGAGGACCAACCATCTACACTAATTGATAATGTTTCACGGATTCAAACACCACTGGCTGAAGTCAAAGTTCAACTTTTAAGATGCCAAGTGTTCCCAGGCTGTGGGGCCTGCTGTGAATTATGTAAGACAGCTAGTAATGGTTGTGAGAAGCTAAGGATTGGCATAGATGGCCTCATCAAAGATGGAATCTTACAAATTACTTCAACAGCTCCTTCAGCAACTCTTGTTTCAGCAACAATGGATCCTCCTACAACACCAACAATTCTTCTTTCAACAGATTCTCCTACAACAGCAGCAACAATCATTCCTACTGATTCATCAACAACACCAGCAATCACTCTGTCCATTATTTCAACAAGTCAAAGTTCAACAACTTTTTCTTCTACAACGTCAGCACCCCTTTTATCAGCAGAATCTTCTACAATGCCAGCAAAAGTTAATGAAGATGTCTCAATGGTCACAATCTACTATGACCCATCAAATGTTCACAACAACAATAATTTCCAACAACAAACTGTGGCACCTCCTGCCAGATCTCCAGCCACAATTTACTATGATCCGCACACCATTACAGTACCCTCCTCTGTAGCAATCAGTCTAGTTACCATTACGGTACCTGGGCCTGTTCCTTATGAAAGCAGTAATGCTATACCTTGGCACTACGACTCTGATCTCTACTGCAATGGGGAGAAAATCACTCTGGATTCATCAACCTCTTCACCACAAATTGACAATGTTGGGGGAGGCGGAGGCTTCACCAGAAACGGACGCCTTTTTGCCTCACAAACACAAAGACCTAATGCTGAAGCAGAAGCTGCTGCTAAAGCAAAAGGAAAGAATGTGGTATCCGAAGAGCCATCTGCTAAGGAAACTCAAAAGACATCTTTTGAGCAAGGTGTAGACGAGTTCATGAGAATAATAAAAAGAAGTGATTACAAGGTGGTGGACCAGCTTCACCAAACACCCTCCAAAATCTCCATATTATCACTGTTAATGTGTTCCGAAGCTCACAGGAATGCATTGTTGAAGGTCCTGCACGCAGCATACGTGCCGGAGGAGATTACTGTTAATCAGTTAGAGACCGTGGTTGCAAATGTCAATACCAGTCATGGACTGGGCTTTACGAATGCTGATTTAACAACGGAGGGGCGTAACCATAACAAGGCTTTACATATCACCTTGGAATGCAAAGGTGCCGTTCTGTCTCATGTGCTGGTGGACACAGGGTCTTCCCTCAATGTTCTACCAAAGAAAGCCTTAGTGAAGCTGGAGTATGATGGCTTGGCATTGCGCCCAAGTAATTTGGTGGTGAGAGCATTTGATGGCTCTAAAAGATCGGTGCTTGGAGAGATCGATTTGCTTGTGTTGATTGGCCCGCAGTCCTTTAAAACTACCTTCTTTGTGATGGACATACAGCCGGCCTACAACTGTCTGTTGGGTAGACCCTGGATCCACGCCGCTGGCGTTGTTACGTCTACCCTTCACCAGAAGTTAAAATTCGAGTGGGAAGGCCAAATCATCACCATCTGTGGGGAGGAGGACATCTTTGTTAGCCAGCTGGCTACGTATAAGTATATAGAAATGGATGGGGAGATCCATGAGACCATGAGTCAGGGGTTTGAGGCCCTTAACATTAATGAAGCATTTGTTGTGTCTGGGACATCCATCACTTCATATCAACAGGCCCGGAAGGTTGTTGAGGAGGGTACCGCTCAAGGCTGGGGCAAGCTGCTGCCAGTTGAAAAGAAAGAAGACAGATTCGGGTTGGGTTACAGACCAACTCGACAAGATCAACCAGAGGCTACAATGGAGCCCAGATTTGTCAGCGGGGGAAATCTAACCCTGGATGTTGTGAACAGTTTGGAAGACGAGGAAGAAGACGAACGCAATCTGGAAAACTGGATACGTCCAAGGATCCCGGGGAACCAAGTCTCAAACTGGTCTTCCCAGGAGATTATAAGAGTTACTCCTGCAGAGTAATTATTATTTCCTGTCTTTAAGCATGCATCAAGTCCGGCATCTTGCCCAAGATGTCAGGGCTCATTTTGTAATCGGGTCATCTTGTATTTTGTGCAAATGATCAATTAATGAATATCAGGACATCTTTTGCAAATGAATCTTTTCTTTTCCGCTCACTATTTTTCATTTTTCATTTTTTGTACAAAAATAAAATGGCAAAGTTTTTCAAAATAATAACTTCATTTTCACTTTTTCTAAGCAAGATAAAACTAATCACTAAAATGAACAAATCTAAACCCTTGCAGAGATTGCCCTCCAGACTGCACCGACAACAACACCGCTATGACTTCGTATGACTTTGAAAATCTGATTAATCAAGCCGATGAAGGGGTTGAAGAAGATTATGAGCTACCTGAAGAGCTAGCCAGGTTGTTAAGACAAGAGGAGAAGGTTATCACTCCTCATCAGGAGGAAGTTGAGACGGTTAATCTTGGTACAGAAGAAGATTTGAGAGAAGTGAAAATCGGGGCCCGCCTGCAAGTTTCAGTGAAATAACAACTTATTGACATGCTTCGGGAGTATGTAGATATTTTTGCTTGGTCTTATCAAGATATGCCGGGACTGGATACCGACATTGTTATGCACAAGCTGCCTCTAAAAGAAGACTGTCCTCCGGTAAAACAGAAGTTGCGCCGTACTCGTCCGGATATGGCAATGAAGATAAAAGAAGAAGTACAAAAATAGTGGGACGCCGGTTTCCTTGCTGTAACTAGTTACCCGCCGTGGGTGGCTAACATTGTACCTGTGCCTAAGAAAGATGGCAAAGTACAGATGTGTGTGGATTACCAGGATCTGAACAGAGCCAGCCCGAAAGATGACTTCCCATTACCTCACATTGATGTATTGGTCGACAACACGGCTCAGTTCTCGGTGTTCTCCTTCATGGATGGATTTTCAGTATATAATCAGATCAAGATGTCACCGGAAGACATGGAGAAGACAACTTTCATCACACCCTGGGGCACATTCTGTTATAAGGTAATGTCGTTCGGACTGAAGAATGCTGGTGCCACTCATCAACGGGCTATGGTGACATTATTCCATGACATGATCCATAAAGAAATTGAATGTTATGTGGATGACATGATTGCCAAGTCCCTCATAGAAGAAGACCACCTGGTAAATCTGTTGAAGCTATTCAAGCATCTGAGAAAGTACCAACTGAAGCTAAACCCCAACAAATGCACATTCGAGGTGCAATCCGGTAAGCTGCTGGGATTTATTGTAAGTGAGAAAGGGATTGAAGTTGACCCTGACAAAGTCAAAGCCATTCAAGAAATACCTGCACCAAAGACTGGAAAAGAATTTCGGGGGTTTCTAGGTAGATTGAACTACATTTCACAGTTCATATCTCACCTTAATACAACCTGTGAGCCTTTGTTCAAGTTGTTAAGAAAGGAATAAACGGTCAGGTGGAATGAAGACTGCCAAAGGGCTTTTGACAAAATCAAGGAATACTTACAAGAGCCTCCAATCCTTATGCTTCCAGTTGAAGGAAGACCTCTAATAATGTACTTGACAGTATTAGAAGAGTCAATGGGGTGTGTGCTGGGCCAACATGACAAGTCTGGTCGAAAAGAGTATGCAATATACTACCTAAGCAAAAAGTTTACCGACTGTGAACAACGTTATTCACTGCTCGAGAAAACTTGTTGTGCTTTAGCGTGGGCTGCTCGCCGACTAAGGCAGTATATGTTGACCCACACTACCTTGTTGATCTCAAAGATAGATCCAGTCAAGTATATATTCGAGAAGCCAGCACTTACCGGACGGGTTGCAAGATGGCAAATGATTCTCATGGAATACGACATTCAGTACACATCTGAGAAAGCCATCAAAGGTAGTGTGTTGTCTGATTATTTGGCTGAGCAACCCATTGATGATTACCAGCCTATGAGATTTGACTTCCCGGATGAAGACATCATGTTCATAAAAGCAAAAGATCATGAAGAGCCTATCCACACTGAAGGGCCTGACCCAGAAAAAGAGTGGACAATGATGTTTGATGGGGCTGTTAATATGAATGGTCGTGGTGTTGGTGCAGTACTCATTACACCTAAAGGAGTTCACATGCCTTTCTCGGCAAAACTCACCTTTAACTGCACTAACAATGAAGCTGAATACAAAGCCTGTATCATGGCTCTTGAGGAAGCCATTGACCTCAGGATCAAGACTTTAACTGTATTCGGAGATTCAGCTCTGGTAATCAATCAAACCAACGACAAATGGTATACTCACCAGGAGCATCTGATTCCATATCGGGATTACACGAGGAGATTACTAACTTTCTTCACTAAGGTCAAACTTGAGTACATCCCTTGAGATGAAAATCAATTTGCAGATGCTTTGGCTACCATTTCTTCCATGATCAAAGTTCAAGCCGCCAACTTTGTGCCTCGGATTTCAGTATCCAGACTTGACAGACCAGCGTACGTATTCTCAGCAGACCTTGCTAAAGATGAAAAGCCTTGGTTCTATGACATCAAATGCTTCTTGGAGGATCAAACATACCCACCTAGGGCATCATCCAATGATAAGAAGACATTAAGAAGGTTGGCTGGTAGTTTCTTCCTGAATGCTGATGGTTCGTTATATAAGAGGAACTTTGATATGGTACATCTCAGATGTGTTGATAAGACAGAGGCAGACTTGCTGATGCACGAGGTGCATGAAGGATCTTTTGGTACCCATGCTGGAGGACATGAAATGGCTAAGAAATTGCTAAGATCAGGTTACTACTGGATCACAATGGATGCAGACTGTTGTGCCTATGCCAGGAAGTGCCATAAATGCCAGATTTATGCAGATAAAGTGCATGTGCCTCTGAATCCTTTGAATGTGATGTCTTCACCTTGGCCCTTTTCCATGTGGGGCATTGATATGATTGGCAATATTGAACCGACCGCTTCAAATGGCCACAGATTCATCCTGGTAGCCATTGACTATTTCACCAAGTGGGTTGAAGCAGCTTCGTATGCGAACGTCACCAGGCAAGTGGTAGCCCGATTCCTGAAGAGAGACATCATCTGTCAGTATGGAGTGCCTGAGCGAATCATTACTGATAATGGTTCCAATTTGAACAATAAAATGATGGCAGAACTGTGTCGGGACTTCAAGATCCAACATCACAATTCTTCTCCTTACAGGCCAAAGATGAATGGCGTTGTAGAGGCAGCTAACAAGAATATCAAGAAGATTGTGCAGAAGATGGTGGTAACCTATAAAGACTGGCATGAAATGCTACCATTTGCCTTGCATGGGTACCGCACCTCAATTAGAACATCCACTGGGGCAACACCGTATCAACTTGTATATGGCATGGAGGCAGTCCTACCTGTTGAAGTTGAATTGCCCTCCCTACGGGTACTGATGGATGTCAAATTGAATGAAGCAAAATGGGCCCGATCCCGATACGATCAACTGAATCTGATCGAAGAAAAGAGATTAGCTGCAATCTGTCATGGGCAGTTATATCAGAAGAGAATGAAGAAAGCCTTCGATCAGAAAGTCAGGCTTCGGGAATACCAAGTAGGAGATCTTGTGCTGAAAAGACTTCTTCCTCCTCATACAGACCACAGGGGCAAGTGGACTCTGAATTATGATGGTCCATTCATAGTAAAGAAAGTTTTCTCTGGTGGAGCACTGATGCTCACTACTATGGATGGTGAAGATTTCCTGTCCCCTGTGAATTCAGATGCAGTTAAAAAATACTTCGCATAAAAATGACCTGCTGGACATAAAAACAGAATGTAAGTCCAGGAAAAAATAGGGCATCCCGGCGAGTCAAAAAAAAAAACAGAATAAAAGACTCGGGCTAAAATAAGGGAAAAATAAAGAAAAATGTACACCCGCTGAGTTGAAAAGCCACATTGGACAGCTCAGGCAAAAATGGGTATCCCGGTGGATTGAAAACCTGAAAGGGCGATCCAGGCAAAAATAAGGAAATAAGCGAACAACTGCATTCGGAATTCGTCTGTATCATTCACAACATGGCAAGCTTCGAAAGGTTCAAGCATCGGTCAGAATCAGCCTTCTTCAGATAGCAAGATGAGAAGAACGTCAATGTCATACGAGTCATAGCAAAAGGGAAGCTCACTGAAGCATCATCAACATTGCCAGCACCTTTTTGTTTCTCAATTTTGTAATAATCTCCTCATTTCAGGGGATTTGTTTCTTTGACTGTATTTTCCAATTCAGGGCACACAAATTAATAAAATCAGATTTTCAGTCACACTCCGTCTTGTACGCTTTATTTGCAAAAATGTCTGATATCCTTGATATAATGGTTGCATAAAAACAGATGTGCCTTCTTAATCACATGCTTGCAGGAAATTTATTACTTACTCCCAGGAGTGTCTAAATTCCTATGATGGAATCCGGTAAGGGATGCCTCGGGGAACTTGTACGTTTCTTTGTCATAACAGGATTGTAGGTATTCAACGCGCAACATGGGGCATGAAAGATTCTCCCCAGCAAGCTGCCAAATCATTATTTCCTCAGCGCATCTTCCAAGCAGCATCGGGGATGCTTTCTCCCCATCAGAGCTGCTAGGCATCACTTCTCCAACACTTTCTCCAGAGCAGCATCAGAAGGGGCTCATTTCCCTAGCTAAGTTCATCATCCTCAGCAGGATCCCCACAGAAATCTCTAGGAAGATTGTTCAGTGATCATTCCTCCTCAGCCAAGTGCTAGACAGGGAACCATCTCCCCGCAGAGCTCCAGCCTCTATCCAGAAGAGCAATGTTTGAAGATCTCACAACAAAGTGACGAAAGCTTATACAACCCCAGTTGGGTCCCTCATTATTAAGATAGGTCTATCAGTAACCTATTCCCCAAGCAGAATCATTTGTATCAGATCTACCAATGATCTCATCCCCAGCTGGGATATTTCTTTCAAGCAAGATCAATTAGATATCTCCACAACATCGGGATTCAAATCCCGGGTCGGTATCTCTTGCATAATCATAGCATTCGCATCATATTTTCCCTCAGAGCATAGCATTCCGTCTAATACGGAGCATTACGGCAAAAATCAAACATGTTGCATAATCACAAGCCATGTTTTGAATCAAACACCTGTATATACCAACATTCCTTCAGTAATGTATATATGGACTCACAGTCCTAGCAGAAAGCCAAAGCATCCCCTTTACACTCACTAATACATATTAATATATACTCCATTCAACGCTCGTCCGTGTCACATCATTCCCCTGTAGATATAAACCACAAACAAATATCTATACACTCCTTTGACACTCGTCTGTGTCACCCTTCCCCAGCACGGTTGCCTAAACACTTATTGTAAACCAAACACTTGTTTATAATACACTTCTTCCGACACCCGTCCGTGTCATCTTATCCCCACAGATCATCAGAATATCTTGTACAAATTATAAGTTCGTAACTTATACATTTCCTCTTATGATACTCGTCTGTATCATACTCTCCCCAGCAAGTTGAACACTCATCTGTGTCTTACTCATGCTTATTTTTCACTCATACAGATACTCGTCCGTATCTTGTATACACCGCTTATCTCTCCTCAGATTCAACACTCGTCCGTGTTCTTTGTTACCCAGTTGATACTCGTCCGTATCACCATCCCTGAACATGCGTCAGCGTTTGTTTCTACTGATACTCGTCTGTATCATAGTCTTAAGGATGCTCGTCCGCATCTTTAATCTATACACAGCGTCAAATACTTATACCTTTCCTTTCTTGAATGTAGACATTCGTCTGTGTCTACCATTCCTCGGCAAATCCCCATTAAAAAGCAAATTTCTCTTCTATCTGACATTCGTCCTATGTCATGATACCTTTCGGCAGCCGTACCCTGCCAGGTGATCGTCCTTCACCTTTGGATGATCGTACCTCATCCCTTTTTCCCAGCGGAGTCTCCATTATGTGGAACCCCTTTTAAATCCGACATTCGTCCTATGTCGTGATATTTAGCAGCCGTCCCCTGCTAGGTGATCGTCCTTCACCTATTGATGATCGTCCTTCATCATTTTTATCCGATGGTCATCCCCATCATTGATCTTGTTATCTGACATTCGTCCTATGTCCTGATAAACCCTGAGAGCATCCGTACCCTGCTAGGTGATCGTCCTTCACCTCTTGATGATTGTCTTTCGTCATGCTTATCCGATGGCCGTCCCCATCGTCGACCTTTTCTATCCGGCATTCGTCCTATTTCGTGATACTTTCGGCAACCGTACCTTGCCAGGTGATCGTCCTTCACCTTAGATGACCGTCCCTCATCTTATCCCCAACAGAGCAGCCGTCCCCTGCTAGGTGATTGTCCTTCACCTTTGATTACTGTACCTCATCATTTATTGCATTTTCTTCAAACCTGATGGTCGTCCCCACCATTTGACTTTACCTTTAATCCCCGTAGAATCCTGATGGCCGTCCCCATCATGATGCCCCCATCTCCCCAGCATGTCGATCGTCCCCGTCATTGCTCTATTCCCAGCAGTCGTCCTCTGCTCGACGGTTGTCCTCCGTCGCCCGCACTTTATAAACATACTTTACTTCCTTTAACAATCTATATCCCTTTTCTTCTACATACCCAGTGAGTGCAAATTTTGGACTGTCTTTGGTATTCAACCACAAGTTATCTTGTTTGCCTGTTAAGTCGTCACTTACATCCTGCACAGCTAACTCATGCTTGAATAGGGGCAGCTGTAAACACCCCAAATTTTCCCTCACTAAGTTCACACCATGGCTTGTGATCTTTTCATTTGCATAAGTTCAATCATATCATATCATGTTGCATTTTTGCTTCACTGCATTGGTTCAAAGTCATCTGCATCTAGGGTTTGTGATCTGAGCAATCCATGAGCTATCTGAGCCACTCCAAGGGTCTTCAATCATCTCAAGAGGGTCTATGTTGTCGCTCCCACCAAATGACACAGGGCCAAGAGGAGTACAGACGCGAACGGTCGGCGGAAGAGGAGAGCACACACAGGGGTGAACTCAGAAGACAAGAGTCGCCAGCTAGGCATTTTTATCCCGAAGGAAAGGTAATGCTGCATAAACCTAGAAAGATATGGATAAGACGGTTGCGAACCAGAGAGACTGAGAAAGGGGGTTGGTTACAACCTGGGAAGGTATTAGCACCCAGATTGTCCGTCGTACTCGACGGGATCCACGCTTAAAAGATTTGTGTTTTAAAGGGGTAGTGTCTGTGCAATTTGTGTTTCAAAGCTGGAAAAGAATGCAAGTGTCAGTGTAAAAGAAGTGAGAAGTGTGTAAGGGGAGTGTCAGTGTAAGAACAGGAGTATGGAGCTCAAGATTATGAGGCTTAAAGAATAATGCTGGAAGAGGGAGAATATACAGAGACTTTTGTTCGATAACTGTTAAGTTATGCCTACGTATCCTCTCGTGCAATGAGGAAGTCAGAACACCGTAGTTCGACTCAAAGAGACTGAAGGATGAATTGACTGATGAACTTCTTACTTGTCTATGCTCAAGTGTATGACCTGTCTGGCTCAGGTGCAAACTGTCTTGCATTTAGACGGAAGAAGCAAGTTCTCGTTTATGAGTGAATGAGATGAGGAAAGAATCCCGGAGGAGACGATTATTGTTTGTTTTTGTGTTTTTAATCTTTTATTGCTTTTTGAGTTTGCCATAAGAAAATGAGCTTAAGCCTAAACCAAGGGTTAGTAAACTCATCACATCTTCCCTTTGATTAGGGGTAATGAGAATACCTTAAGTATGAAGTAAGCACCTCACACTTAATCACCATGATGTAGGATTAAGATCATTAACCTACTTGTGATTATTTAGATGTTTTTTGGAGTTTTTGTTTAGTGTTAAGTAATGAGTTTAAGCCATAATCAGGGATTTAATGGACCCATTACACCATCCTAATAGAAGGATAATAGATGAGAACATTTAAGCTGAGGAAGACTCCTCAACTTAATCCATGATTAGGGATTAAACTCATGACAAAACAAAGCCTTTATTAAAGTGGATTTTAATTAATGATAAGATGAAGAAGTGAATTTTATGGTTTGTAAGACAACTTGAGGAGGACTTGTCCATTAACATTAGGGTTAGTCCTTCTTAACCAATTAAGGAAGAATTAGAACCCTAATGCAAGGCCCAAGTTACAAGCTTGATGTCTTAGTGATTATTGAGATGGATTGATTAAAGGATTTAAACACATTAAGGGTTTAACACTTAGGATTAAAGTTATACACTCCATCCTAATAGAAGGATACAGGCATAAGCTTAATCACAAAGCCTTAAAGCCTTTAGGGTTTAGTCCCTGATTATGAGATGAGAAGAGAAGACTCAAAGATGACACAAAGGTAAAACTAAATGGGGGACTAATCAAACCCTAATTGTTATCATACTTGGAGATCCTAGGGTTTGTGAGGCTCAAGAGAGAAAGATCTTCAAAGAACCACCAAGGAGAGGAGCAGATGAAAGGAGGAAGAAGTAAAGAGAAGCAAGACAACTTGCTTCACTTAAGAAGACAAGTTTCCTGAAGAAAGAAAGTAAGAGATGAACATGAATGAGCAAGCTCACTCTAATACAAAGATATAATGCAGCAAGGATGCATAAGAGATGAGAAGAGATTATGAGAAGTGAAGGCAAATTCACTTCTCAAAACAACTTACCACCTGAAAAGTTAGCAAAAGAAATGAAATGTAATGCAAATGAGATGAAATGTCATGATGCAAACCAAAGTCAGAAGCATAGACATGATGTTAATGATGCTAAAAGGGGATGCTGTTGCACCCCAAAATTTTCCCTCACAAGACAAGACTTTGTGTAATAATAGGTTCACAATACATCTCATGAGGTTCACAAGGTTCACAAAGTTCAAAATTAGTCAGAAGATTTGACATTTCCCTCAGACAATGCATCCTCCTAAGCAATGCATCTTAAACTAGGGTTTTTGACTTTAATCAGGCTAAATGGTCTTCTAAGACTTCAAGTGAGCTTCATAGCATCTTATATGTGTTCAATAATCCCCATGACAAGTTTCAAGACTTTTCTCAAAGGTTTGCTCAGTCAGATGATCAGATAGGTTAAAAACAGTCAAAGTAGTTAAAAAGTCAAACTGAGGTCAACTGTGGTCAAACCAAAGTCAAACTTCATGATTTTTTTGCCAACATCAAGTATATGAAGTAAAATTCATCATTTGATCAAGGTTTGATCATGATTCATCAAGGAGATTTCAGATCATCAAGAATCAGGAGTTTCTAAATTAGGGTTGTCACAGGAAAAGTCAACTGAACTTTGACCAACCACAACTTTCACATGCTTCATCAAATTTTTTCCATCCAAATCTAATTTTGAAGGAAATTGAATTCTCTACAACTTTGTGTCTCACAAGCCAAGCCCAAAAATGCTTCATTTGGAAGGTATGAGCTAAGACATTATAGGTCCTTTTAAAAGTCAACAAAAAGTCAACAACTTCAAAAGAGCATAACTTGAGAATGGTAAAAGATATGAACATGAGACTAAAGAGGTTGGTTAGAGTACTATTTAAGCTTTCCAAAATGTCCAAGAACATCTTCATAGCATTAAAATTTAAGGATTTGCGCCCTTGCAAAGTTGGGAAATTTTTGAGAGGTTTATGAAGCAAATGGGGTCTTAAAACCATAATTCACCAAATGGGCTTGCTTTTTTATGATCCAAACACTTCCATGACATCATGCACGAATTAAAATTTATTTATTCATAATTTTATTCATTTTATTTATTATGATTTTTTATGTTAAAAATCATTTTAAATTAAAATAAAATATAAAAGGATGGATATTTGATTTGATTTTGGTTCTAGAAGGTCTTAATATTCATTTAAAAGTTAATTGGAATCATATAATATCAGATCAACCAAAATAGCAAGGAGATATTAGATTTTTTTTCAATATTTGAATCATATCTTTCTTCATGATCAAGTTATCCAAAAGTCCAAAGAATAGATTGATTTTTTGACCTAATTTTCTTTTACTATATAACCACAACCACATCACAAGACAAAAAAAAAGATGGAGAGCAAGAGGATGATATTCATACTTTAAAATTTCACATAATTCAAAATTTGGTTTCCACAATCCACCACTTTTACTAGTTGATTAAAGGCTGCAAATGAATCCTTGAGGTTTCCTGAACCTATTCCAATCATCCTCATCATCAAATTCATGCCAAATCATACAAACCAAATTCATATTCTTGCCTTTCTTTTGATTTTTTTCAATTTCAATGATTTACGCATGATTAATTGATTTTGATTACATAATATGTTTGTTTGATTGTGTAGATGGTTTTTGGATAGTTGGATTTAAGTTTCGATGCAGGAATCATAGGGCACCATGGAGAACTAAACTATTGGTTAATCTGCTGTAATCTGTTTTAATCGATACTTCGAAGGCTGCAGTAGTGATAAACATTACAGACTGACAGGTAAGTCAGGTAAGTACTACTGTTTCGATTTGCTCCGAATTTTTTCCAGAAATTCAGAAAAAAATCGACAAACAATACTCTTTTAGAATAAAATTCTAAAAGATTTTGACCCTCAAAATCGCAAATTCCTCTTTTTTCTATTTTATTTGATTTATTTTCTATTTTCATATTCTCAACAAAATCTAAAAAAAATTGTGCGTTCTTTATTTGATTTTATTAGATTTTTAGCATCGTTTTAATATTTTTTAGATTTTATTTTAATCGCTTTTCTTATTTTTCATTATTTTAAAATCTGCAGCAATTTTATTTGATCCTGTTTATTTCTTTTTTTATTCTTCCAACAGTATATACAAAAAATATGCAGGTGGGAGGAAGAAGATGGTGTGTGGCATGCGCTGATTGACCTAGTGACAAAGACCTAAGGTTGAAAGTATGAGGGCGTGGGTTCAACACTCATTCTCAATATTTTGGCAAAGAAACATGGGTTCTTCATCATTTTTTTTCCTTAATTTATCTTTTAAACATGACTAACCTATTATTTTTAATTAACTTTTTTTAACAAATCTTTTTTTTATTAAATTTAGGTTAGCATTTTTTTATTAGTATTATTACTTTTATATTTAGGTTTATTAAAACCTCAAATTTTTTTTTTATAAAAACCTTAATCAACCTTTAAATGTTTTTTAATTTAATTAATTCTCATAATTCATTTTTCTTAGATTTATTTAATTATTAGGCTATTTTAATATAAACTGTTTATATATTTTCTTTTGTAAAACTTAACCTTGGAAAATTTTGTTTTACTAACATGTTTTTTTTTCATTTTTATTATATAATAGGTATTTGTTACACTTATTCATATGCAGGCCCACAACCTAGTGGCAAGGAACTGAGGTTTGGAGCATTTTGATGAAGAAACGTGGGTGTCCCAGTGACAAAGAACTCAATGAAGCAAAATGGGCAAACCCCCAATATTTTGGGTATCTCTAACTTTATTTTTTCCTTTTTCATCAAATTATGTATTTTCTTTGAATTTCCTTATTATTATTATTAAACTAATTTCTAAAAGATAAAACATAATCTTTTTTTTATTTTATTTTTAAAACTTACATTTTTATTATAAACCTTAATTTTTTTTTTTCATAAACCTTAATTTTTTACCTAAACCCTAATTTTTATTAACTTTAATATTTAACTTAATTAAATAATTAATCATTTTTTATTATAAGTAATTATTATTTGTTTATTATTATAATTGTTATAATTTTCTTCTAAAAATTTTCTAAATCATTTATTTAATTTAAAAAATAATATTTTCTCTTAGATTGTTATTTTTCTTTATATTTTTGCTAACCCTTTTATTATTATTATTATTTCATTATTACAAACCATTTAAATTATTGCTTATTTATTTTCTATTTAATCGTTATTACTATTTTTCCGATTATATTGTAACTATCCCAAAGCTTTGTAATAGTTTAGGTTTATATTTTTGCTTTATTTTTATTGTAAAGATATTAACTGTGTGGTTAGTAACTATAGGGTGTGCATAACATGTTTGTGATTAAAATTAATTTAGAAAATTAATTAAATAAGATAAATATTTGAAAATAAACACTCACACACGTAAGTCGATCTTTGATCGCCATCTCACTTCCTTAAGGGTTATCCCTCATGTTGCCTAAACCAAAAGGTCAAGTAAGGTGTCTAAAAGCAAGGTCCCTTCTCCTAAAAATATCATCAAGTCCCTTTACGATTATAAGATCAAGTCCCCTCGGTGTTGCCTTCGTAAATGATCTTGTCCCTTTCGAATAAAAGATGATAAGTCCCTTCGTATTGCTAAGACACCTTACAGTTGCCTAAACACAGATGACCCTTCACTTGTCCCTCATAACATCCAAGGTAATGACTACCTATTCCTTAATGATAGGGATAGTCTTACCATTGAAAGAACATTTAAGAACAGTAAAGATTCAAATTAGGGTGGGTTCCTCTTAAGTACTTGCTCACTTATTCAAAAATACTTCATTACACTTCACATTTTTCAAATAATTTTCAAAACAAAGGTTTTATATATATCCGTACATGGATCATTATAAAACACTTAAGAAAATTTCTAATCACACACTACACTTTTCAAAAACATTTTAAAGTGAGCTAAGTAACTAAGAGCCCATGGATAACCATGGATGTAAAGGGTGCTAACACCTTCCCTTTACATAACCTACCCCCCGAACCCAAAAATCTTTTAAAAGGTCTTTCCTGTTCTTTTATGCCTTTCCTTTGGATAAAATAAAAGTCGGTGGCGACTCTTGCTATCCGCAACATAACTAAAAGTCAGTTCACCCACCGTGTTACAGAATTGGCGACTCTGCTGGGGAGTTTAAATTAAAGAGGGGTACCCTTAGGAATTAGATCACTTTAAAATTGTTTGCCTTGTTTGCTTTATACTTATCTGTTCGGGTGCTCTTATGTGTGAAAGATCCTAACCCGGATCTAGTGTATCTTAGGTAAATGGCAATAGACCAAGGAAACTGTACGGCGTATACCGATATGGTTGATCTGGTGGCCATAGTTAGTGTGACTTCTTGGTTGGTGCTTATGTTCCTTAAGTCAAGTTGAGGATAATATGAGGCTGTCATATGTTGTCAATGCACTAACTAACTTTTAGAACCCTAGTTATCCCATCTTGGCCTTTAGAAAGTAGTGAGATAACCGGCTTTGGTGAAGACTGAAGTTGGTTGATACTCGATACTACGCTCATTGAGATTCTAAACTTGGAGGGTTTTGGTTGGCAAGTAAGTTGCCTACTGAACAACCACCCTTGTGAAGGATCAATGATATTGAGATCCCTTAGAACCTGGTTACTTTATAGGACAGGATGAACCATCTAAACTTCAGGGGAGGGTACTTACCTTTGAACCTCATGCAAGCCTTTAAACCTAGGGCTATTGTGTGACTTGTTTGTGTGTGCCACATGTTTGTGATTGAGCATAACATCATGACATCATCATGCATCATAAGCATAGCATTTTCACTAACCATTTCAAGGACCAAAGGATTTATCTTTGTTCTTTGTTGCAGGTCATGGCTTCTGCTTGTAGAAACACTATCAGGATCAACTTTGTAGGGATACCTGCTAAGCTTAAAGAGTTGGTTTCTCAAGTGTCTGAACACTCCCAGTTCATCAAGAGACATGGTCACCTACTGGTTCTAGTCACTTCAGGGTTCAATGAAGACATGATGAGTGTTCTGTTTCAGTTCTTTGATCCTAAGCACCATTGCTTCACATTCCCCGACTACCAGCTGGTTCCTACAATGGAAGAGTTCTCTAAACTTCTGGGTATACCTGTACTTGATCAGAAACCATTCTCAGGCTTAGAAAAAGAGCCTAAACCTGAAATCATTGCTGCAGCTCTACATCTGAAGAAGTCTGACATTGTTCTAGAAACGAGAAGCGGAGTCAAGGGTATTCTTGCTAAGGTATTAATGGATAAAGCTCAAGTGTTCCTGAAGGCTATGAGCTATGATGCTTTTGAGGAGATCTTAGCCTTGTTGATTTATGGCTTAGTGTTGTTCCCCAATCCTGATCAGTTCATAGACGTTCATGCCATCAATATATTCCTAAGTCACAACCCAGTGCCTACATTGCTTGGAGATATTCTGCATTCTCTTCATACTCGTACTACAAAGGCATGAGGAACTCTGATGTGTTGCATACCTTTGTTATCTAGGTGGTTTATTTCTCACCTTCCTCGATCAGTAATGAAGAATGAGCAAGGGTTCAGGTGGTCCAAGAGGATTATGTCACTCTCTCATTCAGATATCCATTGGTGCTCTCGATCTATGGAGAATGTAACTATCATTGACCGTTGTGGGGAGTTTCCTAATGTGCCACTCCTTGGCATAAGAGGGGGCATTACTTACAACCCTTCCTTAGCTTTATGTCAGTTTGGTTATGCTCGGAGTGATGGTCCTCATGACATGTTGATTCAGGGTATTGTGTTCGACTACGACAATGATCTACAAGGTTACCGTCAAAGGTTCATACGAGCATGGGGTAAAGTGAACAAGGTTGACAACAAAACTCTGGAACCCAAGTACACTATTCCTATGGAACCTTATCTCAGATGGGTGCGAGCACGTGCTCAGACTCTTATGATGCCATATCCTGCTATCCTGCCAGTTACCATAGAGCCTGTTGATGAAGGAGATACATCTTATATCATTCTTCATCCAGACATGCCCACTGACATGGAGGAGTTACAAAGGTCCTGGATCCAGTTGAAGGAGCAAAGGGATACTTTTAAGACTCATTACAAAGCAAGTCAAGAAAGAATCCTGGAGCTAACAAAATAACTTCACGAGGAGCGGAATCTTAACTCATACCTCAACACAAAGAGGAAACGTCCATGGGAGACTTAAAACCCCATATTTGTACTCATTTCATTTTTGTTGTAAGCCCAAGGGGCAAACAAGTTTATTTGCTTACTAATAAAAGTTTACTTTTTGGTTGTTTAAATAAAATTAAATCCTGCGGTCCTTGAAAACATTGCATATGCATTTACATACCATATCATTGCATCACAGGTTTCTTATAAACAGGTATCTTATCTTCTCGTTGTTTTTAAGCAAGAATGGATCTCGAACAATCTGTCAAAGATCTTTAAGCTCAAAATGCTCAGTTTCAAGAAGTGATCATGAATTTGTCCAAGGGGCAAGAAGAGTTAAAAGCACTTCTCTCTGAAAATCCTGAAGATAACAAGAATGGTCAATTGGAACAACTACAAGCTGAGATGGCAGAGATGAGGATCCAGATGAATGGCCAAATGGATCTTATCCAGAGTTTGGCCCAGGGGCAAGAAGAGCTGAGAAGCTTTGTCAATAAGCTTCGACATAATGGGGTTGGGAATCTAATCATCAGTCAACCTCCATTGAAACAAGCCGACTTGGATGAAAGGAAAGTAAGGATAAGAGAAGGAAAGAGCAGGCTACCACTGATTGTTCTTCAATGGAAGAAGGAAGACCCTGTAAGATTAATCCACTTCGACACAAGGAATATAAAAGACAGTTCAACAAATTCAACACGCCAATGCCACAAATGCTGCAATGCTTGTTGGAAATGAAGTTAATTTCCTTGGAAAATTCTCCTAAAAATCCTAATACCTCTTCTCCTCGCTATAATCCCAAGGCAAGGTGTATGTATCACTCTGACTGTCCTGGACATGACACTAATAACTGTTGGGCATTGAAGAATAAGATTCAAGACCTAATTGACGAAGGAATACTCGAGGTTACTCCAGAAGACCAGGTTGAGTTCTTCTATCGTCCATTAAGCATCAAAGTTTCCAGATAACTGGAGTGACGGATTTAGAGGAAGAGGCTTTGAGAACATTTGAATTTTCATTTGTAATTTCTTTTGTTTGTTTAAACACTTACTATTATCTTAAACTTTTGTTTTCATTAATGCATTGCATATGTTTGTCTTGAATTAATCCATTCGTTTCACTATATTTTGAACTATGCTTCATATTTCTATTTTGTGATATTTAACTCCTGATAAAGCTATAAGCCTGTAGAAGGAGGATGACGAAAACAATACCATAATATTAGGCAGTATGCTTTTGAACAGACTATGCTGACGATGTACAGGCATTGTTTCAATTCCTAAACAGTGGAGATATAAGGAAGTTAATCCCTAGTCAACCCTTTTGAGCCTATGAAGTAGGAGTTTTTATTCTCGCACAAATTAAAACCCTTATTCATAACCTGGGGCAGGGTAGTTACTCGGTTAACTCAAATATGCCAATTATCTGTGTTGTACACAACTAATGATGGTTCTCTGTAATCATTAAACCTGACAGTCAATATTCAACAAAAGAAAAGCTCACTAAGTCAAAACCTATGAAGGAGACTTAATAAAAAAATTAAGACATCCCGCTGACTGTAACCTTGAAATAAACAGTTCAGGAAAAAAGAAGATATAACAAAGTCAAAAGAAAAAAGACGTCACTATGAATCCTCAACAAAGAAAGATGACTGAATGTTCAAATAAATTTTTGGTTTCTGAACCATCATAAATGTCAGTGTTACAATTCCAAACTCCTTTGAGCCTCAATGCATAAGTTAACTGAGCATAGGACTGAAGAACATCATGGAGATTGGGTTGGGTACAAATAAAATTTGAGCCTTTATCCTTTGTTTCTTAAACCGTGAACCAGGCCACGTTACAACCCTTTAAAAGTCCTAACTGAAGCATGGTTAGTTCGAAAGCGTACTGCTACAAAAAGGTATCCTGACTCCTTTAGGGCTTATTATAAAACTTGAGTTAATATCACAGTTTTCACAAAAATTGTTTTTCTAAAATAACTTTTTTTTTTCAAAACTTCAAGACAGACATAAGCATTGCATTTTTGAATATATTTGTTTGCATATACCTGAATGTTTGATAAACAGAGAAACTTACAGGATGAATGTTCAATAAACCAAAGTCTTTCTGATAAACAAAGTTGCTTCCTGGATCAAAGCCCATGTATGCAAAGGGGCATAGTCATTATCTCCCAATCAAGGGGGCAGGCCATGATACGTCCTAACTCATTTGGGGAAATCAGGACAGGATTCAATTATGTTTAAGTAGCCAGGGGCAGATCTCCTCATCTATCTAAATTACCAAGGGTAACATTACAGAGTTCATAATGACAGGGGCATAGTCACTGTTTCCCAATCAAGGAGCATACCAACTTACTGTTCAATTCATTCGGGGCAATCAGGTCCAGATTCAACAATGCTTAATAGCTAGGGGAAGCTCTCCTCATATATTTGAATTACCATGGGTAACATTATAAAGTTCATGATGTCAGGGGAATATTATTGTGGGGCATGCTGCTTATTTTTCTTGAGGTAACTACCTTCAGATACTTCCATTATGGGACAATTCATCCTCAACCAAGGGGCAATGCTCTCTTTTCAAAATCTAATACCCGGAGCGTATATGGTCCATCATAATTTGAAGACACGTTCCTCTCATTATATCACCTTGATATTGGATTCTCAGCAGAGGCCATTGTGGAAATTAATTGTCTACGCCAGTAGTATCAGATGGTGTCAGTATCATGTCTTCAGATCCAGCTATGAGGATTTCTGGGAAGGTATTCAGGAAAGTTAAGAATCTCAGGAGCTCTAAATCCAATTGGTTATACACTCTCAAAGTTGAAACGATTATGTTTTCGAGTTCAGCTTTACTTTTCCCTCTTTATTCAGGATTACTTTTCCTCTTTTACTAAAGCGAAAAACGTTTGTTGGTTATGTTTGAATGTATATATGCTTTGAATATGATTGATGCTTACCAGAAATGCATGAAAATGCAGTAATAGTATTTACTAAGGACGAACGAGGGAAGGAATTCAACGAAGCCTCGATGGTTCATCCCCACAAGATAGCTACAAATCCCCCAGTAGGGCAAATCTATCATCATAGATACTTCGAGTTACATCTCCCCTCGAATTTATATCCATCTCTTTTATCCTCAGACGGATAGTTGGGAATTTATTCTTTCAATAGGAGTACGACAAACGAAGACGGGAGGTTATGGATACCTTACTATCAAACGAAGACGGGAGGTTATGGATACCAAACTATCGAAAGAAGACGGGAGGTTATGAATACTATGTTATCAAACAAGACGGGAACGAGTTTCTTATATCCTTCAGCAACAAATCGGGATTTATTTTCCCTGGCCAGCAGTTGTTATATGAAGATATCCAGACGCTTCAAGCTGCATGATGCATACATGCATCATTTACATCATACCATAACATATATATCCATAAGTACATAATACATTACTTAAGTGCATCATACTATACATGCATACATAATGCGTAAACTAATATTATCTTGCAGAATGTTATATACATCATGATATTTGTATCGAACTAATCTTGTTTTTCAGATTAACTCTTCAGCAGACAAACTTCATCAACAACTTGTTACCTTGGGCCGTTGTTCATCTTCCCAAAGGTTATCTCATTATCTTGGGACGTCGTTTATCTTCCCGAAGGCTATCTTGAGACGTCGTTTATCTTCTCAAAAGCCATATCATTATCTCGGGACGTTGTTTATCTTCCCGAGGGCTATCTTGAGACGTCGTTTATCTTCTCAAAAGCCATATCATTACTTTGGGCCGTTGTTTATCTTCCCAAAAGTTATATCATTACCTTGGGCCGTTGTTTATCCTCCCAAGTACCCTATCATGACTTTGGGCCGTTGTTTATCTTCCCAAAAGTTATACCCTTACCTTGGGCCATTGTTTATCTTCCCAAGTACCCTATCATGACTTTGGGCCGTTGTTTATCTTCCCAAAAGTTATACCCTCACCTTGGGCCGTTGTTTATCTTCCCAAAGGTAATTTTGGGACGTTGTTTATCTTCCCAAAAGCTATATCTTCATACTTTGGATTACCTTATTCTCCAAGAAGTATATTTGAAGAACTTTTCTCTAGATGGCATCTTTAAGCCCATCTCCAGTTCATCCTGATGGCATCTCTAAGCCCATCTCCAGTTCCTCCAAGTGGCATCTTCAAGCCCACTTAAGCATACACAACTAATCATCAGTATTACTCTATGCACTGGTGAGTGCAAATTTTTGGGCTTTTGTGTTCAATCCCCTTCAACCTTCCAGGTCACGAATGGCATATATACCAATCTAACCCCTCAGGTTTCAGAAAATTGAACAGGGGCAGCTGTTGCACCCCAAAATTTGCCCTCACAAGACAAGACTTTGTGTACTAAGAGGTTCACAAGGTTCACAAGGTTCAAAATACATCTCATGAGGTTCACAAGGTTCACAAAGTTCACAATTAGTCAGAAGATTTGACATTTCCCTCAGACAATGCATCCTCCTAAGCAATGCATCTTAAACTAGGGTTTTTGACTTTAATCAAGCTAAATGGACTTCTAAGACTTCAAGTTAGATTCATAGCATCTTATATGTGTTCAAGAATCCCCATGACAAGTTTCAAGACTTTTCTCAAAGGTTTGCTCAGTCAGATGATCAGATAGGTTAAAATCAGTCAAAGTAGTTAAAAAGTCAAACTGAGGTCAACTGTGGTCAAACCAAAGTCAAACTTCATGATTTTTTGCCAACATCAAGTATATGAAGTAAATTCATCATTTGATAAAGGGCTGATCATGATTCATCAAGGAGATTTCAGATCATCAAGAATCAGGAGTTTCTAAATTAGGGTTGTCACAGGAAAAGTCAACTGAACTTTGACCAGCCACAACTTTCACATGCTTCATCAAATTTTTTCCATCCAAATCTCATTTTGAAGGAAATTGAATTCTCTACAACTTTGTGTCTCACAAGCCAAGCCCAAAAATGCTTCATTTGGAAGGTATGAGCTAAGACATTATAGATCCTTTTAAAAGTCAACAAAAAGTCAACAACTTCAAAAGAGCATAACTTGAGAATGGTAAAAGATATGAACATGAGACCAAAGAGGTTGGTTAGAGTACTATTTAAGCTTTCCAAAATGTCCAAGAACACCTTCATAGCATTAAAATTGAAGGATTTGCGCCCTTGCAAAGTTGGGAAATTTTTGAGAGGTTTATGAAGCAAATGGGGTCTTAAAACCATAATTCACCAAATGGGCTTGCTTTTTTATGATCCAAACACTTCCATGACATCATGCACGAATTAAAATTTATTTATTCATAATTTTATTCATTTTATTTTATTTATTATGATTTTTTATGTTAAAAATCATTTTAAATTAAAATAAAATATAAAAGGATGGATAATTGATTTGATTTTGGTTCTAGAAGGTCTTAATATTCATTTAAAAGTTAATTGGAATCATATAAAATCAGATCAACCAAAATAGCAAGGAGATATTTGATTTTTTTTCAATATTTGAATCATATCTTTCTTCACGATCAAGCTATCCAAAAGTCTAAAGAATAGATTGATTTTTTGACCTAATTTTCTTTTACTATATAACCACAACCACATCACAAGACAAAAAAAAAGGATGGAGAGCAAGAGGATGATATTCATACTTTAAAATTTCATATAATTCAAAATTAGGTTTCCACAATCCACCACTTTTACTAGTTGATTAAAGGCTGCAAATGAATCCTTGAGGTTTCCTGAACCTATTCCAATCATCCTCATCATCAAATTCATGCCAAATCATACAAACCAAATTCATATTCTTGCCTTTCTTTTGATTTTTTTCAATTTCAATGATTTACGCATGATTAATTGATTTTGATTACATAATATGTTTGTTTGATTGTGTAGATGGTTTTTGGATAGTTGGATTTAAGTTTCGATGTAGGAATCATAGGGCACCATGGAGAACTAAACTATTGGTTAATCTGCTGTAATCTGTTTTCATCGATACTTCGAAGGCTGCAGTAGTGATAAACATTACAGGCTGACAGGTAAGTCAGGTAAGTACTACTGTTTCGATTTGCTCCGAATTTTTTCCAGAAATTCAGAAAAAAATCGACAAACAATACTCTTTTAGAATAAAATTCTAAAAGATTTTGACCCTCAAAATCGCAAATTCCTCTTTTTTCTATTTTATTTTATTTATTTTCTATTTTCATATTCTCAAAAAAATCTAAAAAAAATTGTGCGTTCTTTATGTGATTTTATTAGATTTTTAGCATCGTTTTAATATTTTTTAGATTTTATTTTAATCGCTTTTCTTATTTTTCATTATTTTAAAATCTGCAGCAATTTTATTTGATCCTGTTTATTTCTTTTTTTATTCTTCCAACAGTATATACAAAAAATATGCAGGTGGGAGGAAGAAGATGGTGTGTGGCATGCGCTGATTGACCTAGTGACAAAGACCTAAGGTTGAAAGTATGAGGGCGTGGGTTCAACACTCATTCCCAATATTTTGGCAAAGAAACATGGGTTCTTCATCATTTTTTTTCCTTAATTTATCTTTTAAACATGACTAACCTATTATTTTTAATTAACTTTTTTTAACAAATCTTTTTTTTATTAAATTTAGGTTAGCATTTTTTTATTAGTATTATTACTTTTATATTTAGGTTTATTAAAACCTCAAATTTTTTTTTTATAAAAACCTTAATCAACCTTTAAAGATTTTTTAACTTAATTAATTCTCATAATTCATTTTTCTTAGATTTATTTAATTATTAGGCTATTTTAATATAAACTGTTTATATATTTTCTTTTGTAAAACTTAACCTTGGAAAATTTTGTTTTACTAACATGTTTTTTTTTCATTTTTATTATATAATAGGTATTTGTTACACTTATTCATATGCAGGCCCACAACCTAGTGGCAAGGAACTGAGGTTTGGAGCATTTTGATGAAGAAACGTGGGTGTCCTAGTGACAAAGAACTCAATGAAGCAAAATGGGCAAACCCCCAATATTTTGGGTATCTCTAACTTTATTTTTCCCTTTTTCATCCAATTATGTATTTTCTTTGAATTTCCTTATTATTATTATTAAACTAATTTCTAAAAGATAATACATAATCTTTTTTTTATTTTATTTTTAAAACTTACATTTTTATTATAAACCTTAATTTTTTTTTTTCATAAACCTTAATTTTTTCCCTAAACCCTAATTTTTATTAACTTTAATATTTAACTTAATTAAATAATTAATCATTTTTTATTATAAGTAATTATTATTTGTTTATTATTATAATTGTTATAATTTTCTTCTAAAAATTTTCTAAATCATTTATTTAACTTAAAAAATAATATTTTCTCTTAGATTGTTATTTTTCTTTATATTTTTGCTAACCCTTTTATTATTATTATTATTTCATTATTACTAACCATTTAAATTATTGCTTATTTATTTTCTATTTTATCGTTATTATTATTTTTCCGATTATATTGTAACTATCTCAAAGCTTTGTAATAGTTTAGGTTTATATTTTTGCTTTATTTTTATTGTAAAGATATTAACTATGTGGTTAGTAACTATAGGGTGTGCATAACATGTTTGTGATTAAAATTAATTTAGAAAATTAATTAAATAAGATAAATATTTGAAAATAAACACTCACATACGTAAGTCGATCTTTGATCGCCATCTCACTTCCTTAAGGGTTATCCCTCATGTTGCCTAAACCAAAAGGTCAAGTAAGGTGTCTAAAAGCAAGGTCCCTTCTCCTAAAAATATCATCAAGTCCCTTTACGATTATAAGATCAAGTCCCTTCGGTGTTGCCTTCGTAAATGATCTTGTCCCTTTCGAATAAAAGATGATAAGTCCCTTCGTATTGCTAAGACACCTTACAGTTGCCTAAACACAGATGACCCTTCACTTGTCCCTCATAACATCCAAGGTAATGACTACCTATTCCTTAATGATAGGGATAGTCTTACCATTGAAAGAACATTTAAGAACAATAAAGATTCAAATTAGGGTGGGTTCCTCTTAAGTACTTGCTCACTTATTCAAAAATACTTCATTACACTTCACATTTTTCAAACAATTTTCAAAACAAAGGTTTTATATATATCCGTACATGGATCATTATAAAACACTTAAGAAAATTTCTAATCACACACTACACTTTTCAAAAACATTTTAAATTGAGCTAAGTAACTAAGAGCCCATGGATAACCATGGATGTAAAGGGTGCTAACACCTTCCCTTTACATAACCTACCCCCGAACCCAAAAATCTTTTAAAAGGTCTTTCCTGTTCTTTTATGCCTTTCCTTTGGATAAAATAAAAGTCGGTGGCGACTCTTGCTATCCGTAACATAAATAAAAGTCAGTTCACCCACCGTGTTACAGATGCAAACATAAGGCAAGACATGAGAATGATCATACAAGGATATGGGTGCAGATGAAGCATGCTTGAACCATGGAAGTTCAAGAAAAGTTTATGAAATGCAATGGACATATAACATGGCAAATGAAAGATGCAATGATCAAACATGATTCTAATATGTCCTAAGATGTATTATGAATCATGTGGATGCACAAAATGTCATGGCAAGTTGTTGGATGCAAGCAAATGAAAGATGGATGCAAAGGAAGGCACAAATTAGGGTTTATGATCAACACACAAAGCAAAATTCAAAATCAGAAGCAAATGACATGATAAAAAATTGAAAATGCAATCAAAGATACCCTAAACCTATACAAGTTCACTGCCCAAAGGAGGGGACCTAACTCTTAACCTAGTGCAAGTTATGAATTTCTCAAGTCAATTAGGGTTTTAAGGTACCTCATCATAAAAAATGCAAAACAAATTGAAAATGGGAGATCAAATCAAACC
Source organism: Lathyrus aphaca (assembly GCA_963966055.1). Taxonomy (NCBI): domain Eukaryota; kingdom Viridiplantae; phylum Streptophyta; class Magnoliopsida; order Fabales; family Fabaceae; genus Lathyrus; species Lathyrus aphaca. The sequence goes on along the minus strand of OZ014521.1, from coordinate 188,970,042 downwards.
AAATTTATCCTATAGACTACATGCCATGAAGGATGCAATGCAAGAAGAACCATCATCAAACTCTCAAAGGTTAGGCAGAATGGATTTTTCAAAGTTTGCACAAAAATATTGCCTTAAAATGAATTTAATTCCATGGAAAATTGTCAAAATGCACCAAGAACTAAAAAGAAATTTGCTTTGAGAGTTGGATAATGTTTCTAAATGTTTCTAAATGCAATGTGAATTTTTTGGTGATTTTTAAATACCTAAATGCATTTTTAATTAATTAATTTCCATTAACTAATTAAAAATAAACATTTAAATGATTTAAAAATGATTTTTAATGCAAAAAATAAAAATAAAAATAATTTTGGGTTCTGAAAATTAATGAAATCTTTGACAAAAATTTTCAGAATTTTCAAATGTTTTTTACTATTTTAAATAATTTGTGCAAATTAAATACAAAATAAATGAAATTAAAATTAAAATATGAGAAGTAATCTAAAGGAGAGGCCAGGATTCATTCTGGGTTTGTGGGTGTTGACTTGGCGCCACATCCAATTGCCCAAGTTCAAACCAGGCTAATCTTTATTTAATAATTAATTAAACCTAGGTTAATTTAATAAATGACTGATTAGGGCTTAATGAGCCATCTGAGCCATCCACACGCGCGCGGGAAAGCCAGATCAAGGGCTGGAATTCAAAGTTGCTAATTAAACATGCTTAGCCCTAATTAACCTCAGGCGACCGGAGATAAGCTACGGTCGTCTTCTCCGGTCATCTCCCTCACCTGAAACACCCAAAACACATCCCCAAGGCTTCCAAAACTCCAGAATCAATCCCCTAACAATGGGTAGCAAGAATCCAGGGCCAAAAACAATTTAGCTTAACCACACAGTGAGAATCGAAGAAAATAAATTCTAGGGCAAAAGTTTCAGAACATCACAAAATGCTTGTTTCTGGCTCATTTTCAAAAATAAATACATCCCCATGATCAGGGCAAAACATAGAACAATATTTTAACAAGAAATCAGAGTTCTGGAAAATTTGTTCATTATGTTACCTGAGATTGAACTTTCGAATCCTGGGCTTTCTGACCTTCTGCTTTGTGCTTTTCCACTCTAATGAAACCCTTGAAGCTTCTGGTAAGCTTGGAATGAGTTTATATGGAGGATTTTGAAGTTTCCAGTTCAGGGGTGGTGAGAATCATATTTCTGTTTATGGTGGTTTTGGGCTGCTTTTATGGGTCAGGGATGATCAGTGGAGTGTTTTGAGATGGATGGTGGAAGAAATTTGGGGAATGGGTGGCTGAGTTATGGGATTCGATAGAAAATGCAAGATGGAGTATTTTTGTGAACTCTAGCAATGTTGTGTATTCAGCCCTGCTTGTTGTGTGTTTTCAGTCTCTTTTAGTCCACCTATCAAGCTGTGATAGGGCAGAGAGTTGTTGGTGGCACAACTTGATTGGTATGGCCCCTTTTGCAAAAAGTCAAGTCTAGGTGTACTATGAGGTATGGGCTGTTTTAGGGCTAGAACAAAAGCATGTCTGCTGCAGCTTGAATCAAGGCAGACCATGGAAGTGAGTTTGAGGCCAACTTGCAAGTGGATTAGGGTTTATGTGGCTTTTTGCAATTTTGTGATCTTTTGGCCCTTTTGTGATTACTTGAAGCATAAGTCATGAAAATGGGAGGTTCTTTGGTGCAATCTGATTTTTAGGTCATGATTCATGTTTGTGTAATGCATAGAAGTCAATTTGAAGTCACATAAAGGCTTGGCATGAGGTTTTGCAACTTTGCCTCTTTGGTACAAAAGTGAAAATTAAGTGATTTTTGCCAACTTTGACAAGCCATAACTTTTGATCCAAAATGAATTAGAATGAGTTCATGTACTTTTTGAAAATGGGAGGATCCATTCTACAACTTTCATGACCAAAGTTTTCTCATTTGAAGCATTTTTTAATCAAAAAGAAAGGGTTGAAAAACTTTCCCAAAATGGCAAGTTTTCATTACAAGTCACTTTCCCAAAAAGGCAACTTTGCAAATGGCTTGAAATTCTTCAATTTTGTGGACTTCTAACATCTTCTATGATCAAATAAAGATCATACACATTCAAAATGATGAAGAACACCCTTTGGTTGGGTCATTGGGGGCCTCAGATGCCCTGATTTTGCACTGACTTGCCCAAGAAGTCAACTCTTGATTAGATGCCTTCCCCATGCAATTTCTTCATGAAAATTGATATGCATGATCCTTATAACATATAGAGACCAATAGAAACAAGAATGACCAAAAACTTTGGAGTCATGGCCTCTGAAACCAAAACCCTAATTCTAGGTCATCTGTGCAGTTAAACCTGGCTCTGCTTCCATGCCTTTCTCAGTTCTTGTGATTCTTTGACTTTCTTGACTTTGAGAGGATATAATATGATGTTTGAACACACATGGACCCCTTTGAAGTGATTAATGACCTTTGGAGTGGCTCAAGTGGCTCAGGGATTGCTCAGATCACAAACCCTAGATGCAGATGACTTTGAATCAATGCAGTGAAGCAAATATGCAATATGAGATGCTATGATTGAACTTATGCATATGAAAAGATCACAAGCCATGGTGTGAATGGGTGAGGGAAAATTTGGGTTGTTTACAGCTGCCCCTATTCAAACATGAGTTAGCTGTGCAGGATGTAAGCAACGGCTTAACAGGCAAACAAGATAACTTGTGGTTGAATACCAAAGACAATCCAAAATTTGCACTCACAGAATGAAGAAGAAAAGGGATATAGATTGTTAAAGAGAATAAAGTATATTTATAAAATGAGGGCGACGGAGGACGACCGTCGAGCAGAAGATGACTGCTGGGAATAAAGCAATGACGGGGACGACCGACATGCTGGGGATAAGAGATTATGACGGGGATGGCCATCGAGTTCAAGGAATAAATGACATAAACGATGAGGTACGGTCATCAAAGGTGAAGGACGATCACCTAGAAGGGGACGGCTGCTCTTTTGGGGATAAGATGAGGGACGGTCATCTAAGGTGAAGGACGATCACCTGGCAAGGTACGATTGCCAACAATATCACGACATAGGACGAATGCCGGATAAAAAGGTCGACGATGGGGACGGCCATCAGATAAGCATGATGAAGGACGATCATCAAAAGGTGAGGGACGATCACCTAGCAGGGTACGGCTGCTCTCGGGGGTTTATCATGACATAGGACGAATGCCGGATAAAAAGGTCAACGATGGGGACGACCATCGGATAGAATGATGAAGGACGATCATCAAGAGGTGAAGGACGATCACCTAGCAGGGGACGGCTGCTGAAAATGTCACGACATAGGACGAATGTCGGATAGAAAGGGGTTCTAATGAATAGAGACTCCACTGGGAATGATGAAGGATGATCATCAAAAGGAGCGAAGGACGATCACCTAGCAGGGTACGGCTGCCGAAAGGTATCATGACATAGGACGAATGTCAGATAGAAAGGAAATAATTCATTGGGATTTGCTGGGACTCTTCTGGGGAATGGTAGATACAGACGAGTGTCTAAATTTAAGAGGACATAAGTGTTTGGCACGGTGTATAGATCAAAGATGCGGACGAGCATCCTTAAGACTATGATACGGACGAGTATCGGTAGAAACAAACGTTTGACGCATGTTCAGAGATGATGATACGGACGAGTATCAACTGGTTAACAAGGAACACGGACGAGTGTTGATTCTGAGAGAATTCAGGTGGCATATGTAAGATACGGACGAGTATCTGTATGAGTAACAAGTGATGAGTGAGACACAGACGAGTATTTAACTTGCTAGGGAAAGCATGACACGGACGAGTGCTAGGAAAAGCGTATTATAAACAAGTATTTGGTTTGCAAAGTGTTTAGGCAACTGTGTTATGGGAGGTGACACGGACGGGTGTCAGGGAAGAAGTATATATGTATCTGTGAGTGCAAAGGGGACGCTTTGGCTTTCTGCTGGGGAAATGACACAGACGAGTGTCGGGAAGCATTTGTAATATACGAGTCGTCTGTTTGTAAAGAATGCTCGGGCGACTTTACTGGGGAATGATGACACGGACGAGTGCCAAAAGGAGTGTGTATCTGCAAGGGAAATGTTTTGGCCCTCCGGTGAGGAATTGGGGAAATATTCTGTATACTGTCTGATGGGTTGCCAGTATTTACAAGTGTTCAATTCGACTCATGGCTTGTGATTATGCAATATGTTTGATTTTTTCCGTAATGCTCCGTATCAGACGGAATGCTACGCTCTGTGGGGAAAATATGATGCGAATGCTATGATTATGCAAAGATACCGATCCGGGATTCGGATCCCGCTACTGTGGAGATCCCTGGCTGATCTGTTTGAAGGGGATTTCCTAGCTGGGAATAAAATCATTGATAGATCCGTCATATATGACTCTGCATGGGGAAATAGGTCACTGATAGACCTATCTTGGTGATGAGGGACCCAGCTAGGGTTTGTAGAAGCTTTCGTCACTCTGTTGTGAGATCTTCAGGTATTTCTTTTCTGGATAGAGGTTCAAACTTCGTGGGGAGATGGTTCCCGGTCTTTGCTTTTGGCTGAGGAGGAATGATGAACGGCAACTCAGCTGGGGAGAGAGCACCTCCGGTGCTAATCAGGAGATAGACTGAGTAGATAATAGTTAGGCAGCTTGCTGGGGAGAGAGCACCTCCGGTGCTAATCAGGAGATAGACTGAGTAGATAATAGTTAGGCAGCTTGCTGGGGAGAAGCCTTCATGCCCCATGGTACGCTCTGAACACCTGCAATCCTGTAAAGACAAAGAAACGTACAAGCATCCCGAGATATCCCTTATTGGATTCCGTCATAGGAGTTCAGGCAATCCTAGGAGCAAACATATTTCCTGTAAGCATGTATTCTTTAGAAAGGAAGCAACTGTATTTATGCGCATCAATACCTAAGAGACATCGAACATTTTTGTAAACGAGAATAACATGTACGAGACGAAACATGACTGAAAATCTGATTTTATTAATTTATGTGCCCTGGATTGGCAAGATACAGTCAGAGAAACAGATCCCCTGAAATGAGGAAATCGTTACAAATTGAGAAACAAAAAGATGCTGGCAATGCTGATGACGCTTCAAGGAGCTTCCCTTGGGCTATGACTCGTATGACTTTTGACCTTCTTTTCATCTTGCTTTCTGAGGGAGGCTGATTCTGACCGACGCTCGAACCTTTCGGAGCTTACCATGTTGTAAGTGATACAAACGAATTCAGAATGCAGTTGTTCGCTTATTCCCTTATTTTGCGTGGATCGCCTTTCCAGGTTTTCGATCCACCAGGATACCCATTTTTGCCTGAGTTGTCCAATGTGGCTTTTCAACTCAGCGGGTGTACATTTTTATTTATTTTCCCTTATTTTTGCCCGAGTCTTTTATTCTGTTTTTGACTCGCCGGGATGCCCTATTTTTGCCTGGACTTACATTCTGTTTTTATGTCCAGTGGGTCATTTTATGCGAAGTATTTTTTAACTGCATCTGAATTCACAGGGGACAGGAAGTCTTCACCATCCATAGTACTGAGCATCAGTGCTCCACCAGAGAAAACTTTCTTTACTACGAATGGTCCTTCATAATTTGGAGTCCACTTGCCCCTGTGGTCTGTATGAGGAGGGAGGAGTCTTTTTAGCACAAGATCTCCTACTTGGTACTCTCGGAGCTTGACTTTCTGATCAAAGGCTTTCTTCATTCTTTTCTGATACAGCTGCCCATGACAAATTGCAGCCAACCTCTTTTCTTCAATCATACTTAGTTGCTCGTATCGGGATCGGACCCATTCTGCTTCATTCAGTTTAACATCCATTAGTACCCGTAAGGAGGGTAGTTCAACTTCAACAGGTAGGACTGCCTCCATACCATACACAAGCTGATACGGTGCTGCCCCAGTGGATGTTCGGATTGACGTACGGTACCCATGCAAGGCAAACGGTAGCATTTCATGCCAGTCTTTGTAGGTAACTACCATCTTCTGCACAATCCTCTTGATATTCTTATTAGCTGCCTCGACAGCGCCATTCATCTTTGGCCTGTAAGGAGAAGAATTGTGATGTTGGATCTTGATGTCCTAGCACAGTTCTGCCATCATTTTGTTGTTCAAGTTGGAGCCATTATCAGTAATGATTCTCTCAGGCACTCCATACCGACAGATGATATCTCTCTTCAGAAATCGGGCTACCACTTGCCTCGTAACATTTGCATAAGAAGCCGCTTCAACCCACTTAGTAAAATAGTCAATAGCAACCAGGATGAATTTGTGGCCGTTTGAAGCAGTCGGTTCAATCTTGCCAATCATATCAATGCCCCACATGGCAAAGGGCCAAGGTGAAGACATCACATTCAGAGGATTTGGAGGCACATGCACTTTATCCGCATAAATCTGGCATTTATGACATTTTCTGGCATAGGCACAACAGTCTGCATCCATTGTGATCCAGTAGTAGCCTGATCTTAACAACGTTTTAGCCATTGCATGCCCTCCAGCATGGGTACCAAAGGATCCTTCGTGCACCTCGTGCATTAACAAGTCCGCTTCTGTCCTATCATCGCAACTGAGGAGTACCATATCAAAGTTTCTCTTGTAAAGGGAACCATCAGTATTCAGGAAGAAACTACCAGCTAGCCTCCTTAACGTCTTCTTATCATTGGAAGATGCCCTAGGTGGGTATGTTTGATCCTTCAAGAAGCATTTGATATCATGGAACCAAGGCTTATCATCTTTGACAACATCTGCTGAAAATACATATGCTGGTCTGTCAAGTCTGGACACTGAAATCCGGGGCACAAAGTTGGCAGCTTGAACTTTGTTCATGGATGAAATGGTAGCCAGAGCATCTGCAAACTGATTGTCATCTCGAGGGATATACTCAAGCTTGACTGTTGTGAAGAAAGTCAATAACCTTCTTGTATAATCCATGTAAGGTATCAGATGATCTTGGTGGGTGTACCATTTGTCGTTGGTTTGATTGATTACCAGAGCTGAATCTCCGAACACAGTCAAAGTCTTGATCCTGAGGTCAATGGCTTCCTCAAGACCCATAATGCAAGCTTCGTATTCAGCTTCGTTGTTAGTGCAGTTAAAGGTGAGCTTTGCCGAGAAAGGCATGTGAACTCCTTTAGGCGTAATGAGTACTGCACCAACACCACGACCATTCATATTAACAGCCCCATCAAACATCATAGTCCATTCTTCTTCTGGGTCAGGCCCTTCAGTGTGAACAGGCTCGTCATGATCTTTTGCTTTTATGAACATGATGTCTTCATCAGGGAAGTCAAATCTCATAGGCTGGTAATCATCAATGGGTTGATCTGCAAGATAATCAGACAATAAACTGCCCTTGATGGCTTTCTGAGATGTGTACTGAATGTCATATTCTGTGAGAATCATTATCCATCTTGCAACCCGTCCGGTAAGTGTTGGCTTCTCAAAAATGTACTTAACTGGATCCATCTTTGAAATCAACAAGGTAGTGTGGGTCAACATATACTGCCTTAGTCGGCGAGCAGCCCACGCTAAAGCACAGCAAGTTTTCTCGAGCAGTGAATAACGTTGTTCACAGTCGGTAAGTTTTTTGCTTAGGTAGTATATTGCATACTCTTTTCGACCAGACTCGTCATGCTGGCCCAGCACACACCCCATTGATTCTTATAACACTGTTAAGTACATGATTATAGGTCTTCCTTCAACTGGAGGCATAAGGATTGGAGGCTCCTGCAAGTATTCCTTAATTTTGTCAAAAGCCTTATGGCAGTCTTCGTTCCACCTGACCGTTTGTTCTTTTCTTAACAGCTTGAACAAAGGCTCACAGGTTGCTGTAAGGTGAGATATGAACCTTGAAATGTAGTTCAATCTACCTAAGAAACCCCGAACTTCTTTTTTAGTCTTCGGCGCAGGCATTTCTTGAATGGCTTTAACTTTATCAGGGTCGACTTCAATCCCCTTTTCACTTACAATAAACCCCAGCAGCTTACCGGACCGTACCCCGAATGTGCATTTGTTGGGGTTTAACTTCAATTGGTACTTCCTCAAACGCTTGAATAACTTCAGTAGGTTTACCAGGTGGTCTTCTTCTGTGAGGGACTTGGCAATCATGTCATCCACATAACACTCAATTTCTTTGTGGATCATGTCATGGAATAATGTTACCATAGCCCGTTGATAAGTAGCACCCGCATTCTTCAGTCCGAATGGCATCACCTTGTAACAGAATGTGCCCCAGGGTGTGATGAAAGTGGTCTTCTCCATGTATTCAGGTGACATCTTGATCTGATTGTATCCTGAGAACCCGTCCATGAAGGAGAACACCAAGAACTGAGTCGTATTGTCGACCAATACATCAATGTGAGGTAAAGGGAAGTCATCTTTCGGGCTGGCTCTGTTCAAGTCCCAGTAATCCACACACATCCTCACCTTGCCGTCTTTCTTAGGCACGGGTACAATATTAGCAACCCACGGTGGATAGCTAGTTACAGCAAGGAACCCGGCGTCCCACTGCTTTTGTACCTCTTCCTTAATCTTCATTGCCATATCTGGGCGAGTACGGCGCAGTTTCTGTTTTACCGGTGGGCAATCTTCTTTCAAAGGCAACTTGTGCATGAGAATATCGGTGTCCAACCCTGGCATATCCTGATAAGACCAAGCAAAAACATCTGCATACTCCCGAAGCATGTTAATCAGTTGCTCTTTCACTGAATCTTGCAAGCAGGCCCCGATCTTAACTTCTTTCACATCTTCTTCCGTACCAAGATTAACCGTCTCAACCTCCTCCTGATGAGGAGTGATGACCTTCTCCTCTTGTCTCAACAACCTGGCTAGCTCTTCAGGTAGCTCATAATCTTCTTCAACCCCTTCATCAGATTGATTGATTGGATTGTCAAAGTCATACGAAGTCATAGCAGTGTTGTTGTCGGTGCAGTCTGGAGGGCACTTTCTGCAAGGGTTTAGATTGTTTATTTTAGTGATCAATTTTAATCTTGTTTAGAAAAAGTGAAATGAAGTTACCATTTTGGAAAACATTGCCATTTTATTTTTTGTACAAAAAGAAAAATGAAAAGACAGTGAGCGAAAAAAAAAAGCGACTTGTTTGCAAAAGATGTCCGATATTCATTGATTGATCTATTTGCACAAAATTACAAGATGGCCCGATTACAAAATGAGCCTTGGCATCTTGGGAAAGATGCAAGACTTGATGCATGCTTAAAAATACAGGAAATAATAATTACTCTGCAGGAGTAACCCTTATAATTTCCTGGGAAGACCAGTTAAGGACTTGGCTCCCCGGGATCCTTGGACGTATCCAGCTCTCCAGGTTGCGGTCGCTTTCCTCCTCGTCTTCCAAGTTGTTTACAGCATCCGGGGTGAGCATCCCCCCGCTGACAAAGTTGGGCTCTTTTGCAGCCTCTGATTGATCTTGTTGAGTTGGTTTGTAACCCAACCCAAATCTGTCCTCTTTCTTCTCCATGGGCAGCAGCTTGCCCCAGCCTTGGGCAGTACCCTCTTCAACAACCTTCCTGGCTTGCTGATATGACGTTATGGAGGTTCCTAGTACAGCAGATGCTTCATTAATGTTTATGGCCTCAAACCCCTGGCTCATGGTTTCATGGATTTCTCCATCCATCTCTATGTACTTATACGTAGCCAGATGGCTAACAAAGATGTCTTCTTCCCCACAGATGGTGATGATCTGGCCTTCCCACTCGAATTTCAACTTCTGGTGAAGGGTAGACGTAACAGCACCAGCGGCATGGATCCAAGGTCTACCCAACAAACAGCTGTAGGCCGGCTGAATGTCCATCACATAGAAGGTAATTTTGAAGGTCTGCGGACCGATCATCACAGGCAGATCAATCTCCCCAAGCACTGATCTTTTAGAGCCATCAAATGCTCTTACTACCAAATTACTTGGACGTAGTGCCAAGCCATCGTACTCCAGCTTCATCAAGGCTTTCTTTGGTAGAACATTGAGCGACGATCCAGTGTCCACCAGTACATGAGATAAAACAGCACCTTTGTATTCTAGGGTGATGTGTAAAGCCTTGTTGTGGTTATGTCCCTCAGTTGTTAAGTCAGCATTGGTAAAGCCCAGTCCATGACTGGTATTGACATTTGCTACCACGGTTTCTAGCTGATTAACAGTGATCTCCTCTGGCACGTATGCTGCGTGCAAGACTTTCAATAATGCATTCCTGTGAGCTTTAGAACACATCAAGAGGGATAATATGGAGATCTTTGAGGGAGTTTGGTGAAGCTGATCCACCACCTTGTAATCACTTCTTGTTATGATTCTCATAAAATCGTCTACATCTTGTTCAAAAGATGTCTTCTGAGTTTCTTTGACAGCCGGCTCTTCAGATACCACACTCTTTCCTTTTGCTTTGGCAGCAGCTTCTGCTTCCACATTAGGCCTCTAAGTTTGTGAGGCAAAAAGGCGTCCGCTTCTGGTGAAGCCTCCGCCTCCCCCAACATTATCAATTTGTGGAGAAGAGGTTGAAGAATCCAAAGTGATTTTCTCCCCGTTGCAGTAGAGGTCAGAGCCATAATGCCAAGGTATGACATTACTGCTTTCGTATGGAACTGATCCAGGCACCGTGATAGTAACTGGACTGACTGCAGTAGAGGAGGGTATTGTGATAGTGTATGGATCGTAGTAAATTGTGACTGGTGACCTGGCAGGAGGTGCCACTGTTTGTTGCTGAAAGTTGCTATTTGGAGGAACAATTGATGGATCATAGTAGATGGTGACTGCTGAGATATCTTCATTAATTTCTGCTGGTGTTGTAGAAGATCCGGCTGAATAAATGGATGCTGATGTTGTAGAAGGAATGGTTGTTGACATTTGGTTTGTTGAAGTGATGGACGGAGCCATTGTTGATGATATTGATGAATCGGTAGGAATGATTGTTGCTGCTGTTATGGAAGAATCAGGAATTGTTGTCAAAGGAATTACTGGATTTGTAGGCGCCGTTGTTGAGATCTGAAGGATACCATCCTTGATAAGACCATCTATGCCGCTTCTCAAATTATCACACCCATTGACTGCAATGTTGCAATACCCACAACCGAGCTCGCACCTGGGAAATACCTGGCACTCTAGAAGCTGAGCTTTAATTTCGACCAGAGGTGTCCGAATTTGTGCAACACTGGTGATCAAGGTAGATGGTCTGTCTTCCTCAATGGCATTAATCCTTGGCCCGCCATGATTAGGCATAGGATTCTTGTTGACATTTGGAGGGGGTGCAAAGTTGAGGGCTTTAGAATCCACCAGATCTTGGACTTTCATTTGTAAGGCTCTGCATTTTTCTGTATTGTGGCCAGGTGCATTGGAGTGGAAAGCACATCTGGCGTTGACATCATAATTCCTTGGTAGATTGGAGGGATCTGGTGGTGCCAATGTCCTTAACTCAACCAAGTTGAGTTTCAGGAGTTGTGGCAATAAGGCAGCATAAGGCATAGGGATAGGGTCAATCACCCTATTTGCCTGTGACGGTCTTTGCTGAAAAGGTCTTTGTTGTTGATTGTTGTTGTTGTTGTAGGTTCTTTGTGGCGGGTACTGAACTTGCTGTTGATAATGGGGTTGTTGTTGTGGTTGATATGCCGGTTGCTGAGGAATCGGAGCTGGAATAGTGATAGCTGCCACTGATCTGTGAACATACTGAGGTCTTCCCCTGGTGGTATGAATGGCATTTGTCTCACCGGTCCTTCGAGGTCCCACAAAAGGTTTCCTGGGGTTACTGGATGAATTTGCACCATTATCAGAAATTTTGCCCATTTTTAGCAGACTTTCAATTCTTTCACCGGCTATAACCACGCCTGCGAAGCTAGTAGAAGAAAAGGCAGCCAACCTATCGATGTATGTTCCTTGCAGAGTATTCATGAACATGTCGGCCATTTCTCTTTCCGACATGGGTGGTTGGACAGCAGCAGCAAGTTGTCTCCACCTTTGGGCATATTCCCTGAAGTTTTCCCTGGAGGATTGAGACATTCCCATCAAGAGGGTCCTGTTAGGAGCCATGTCCAGATTGTATTGGTACTGCCTGATGAAGGCTTCAGCTAAGTCCTTCCAGCATCTGATAGTAGCTCTGGTCAAGTGTGAATACCACTCTCTTGAAGGTCCAGTCAAGCTATCTTCAAAATAGAACATCCACAGTTTTTCATCCATGGTATATGCTTTAAGTCTTCCCAGGAAGGACTGTAAGTGAGTTCGTGGACAGGAAGTTCCATTGTACTTCTCGAAGCACGGGGGTTTAAACTTGTGGGGAATCCTTACCCCATTCACTAATCCCATATCCATCACATCGAAGCCTAAGGAATTTTGAGACTCCAGAGATCTCAACTTCTCAACAATTTCATCAAACCTCCTATCATAGACTTCATCCCCAGCTCCCATTACAGTAAATTGCTCCTCTTGAGGATCTTCTTGCAAAATCCTGCCTGCAGCATTGTTGCCCTGTACATTTCTTGGGATGTTGACTTCTGGATCTAGATGAGGTCCAAATACTGGTGGGTTAACATGAGGTTGACCTCCCTCATTATTACTAGTCCCTCCAGTCCCATGATGAGGTTCCTCGGGGTTTTGTCTTTCTACCAATGCCCTCAGCCTTTCCTGACTCTGGGCCAAGCCAGTCATTACAGTCATGAATTGGGCCATTTGGTTTCTCATCTCCACTCTTTCATTAGCCATCTGAGTTCTGACCTCAGTCAGGTCCTGATGTACTTGGTCCATTTGGATACCAGGAAGGTTGTTGTGAGTAGGATATCGGTGCGTACGGTTGAGAGGGAACACCCGGCGGCGAGCAATATTTCCTGAGTCACAACAGAGTTAGAAACAAACATAACAAAGGCAAAACCTACAAAACAACACAAAAGTTAGTATGCAATGCAGTATGCTTATTTGTTTTCCAAGGTATCCGGCTTGGTTCTTGGTTTTGACCTTTCCAGACCCCGAGGAAGATGTTTTGATGTTGTTGGAAGAAGGAAACCCCACAATGGAAACAAACTAAAATATATTACAAATGGTGAATCATACATAGTTTGTTTTACAATATATGCCCTTGAAGGGTCAAAATACAACACAAAAGAAAAGTACATCAAATGAAAATAACAACAAACAAAGAGTCAGACATCAAGTCCAAACTCATCCTCCTTAACCTCCTTCAGAAGTGCCTCAGTCACCGGACCAGCTGGATGCTCTGTGATGTTTCTGATGAGGAGGTTTCTGGTGGCAATGGAAGTGGTCAGCTTCTTGTGCCTGTCCTGGTCCTTTGACCTCTTCAATCCAGCCCTAAGCTTCAACTCTGAAATCTCCTTCTGGGCTGCCAACAAAGCTTCCTGTTGCTTCTTTTCCTTGGCCTCTAACTGTTCAATCCTGGCCTGGGTTTTCTGGTCTTCTTGTGTCCGGGCTTCAGTGATCCTGACCCACCTAGCCTGACTCTCCTGCAGATAAAGCTCAGTCCTGGCCTGCTGGAACTTGGCCTCTTTACAGGCATTCTTCAATATTTGCTCCCCAGCTCTTGCTTTCTTGATGTAGTCCTCTGTTTTCTCAATCTTAGCCAGATGCTCCACCTTAAGTTTTTCCAACCTTTCAATGTCTAGACGACCATCACTCCTTTCCCAAAGGGTCTTCTTCAGAGCTTGAGACAGATTATCATTCCTTTCCTTCAGCCTGGCTTGTTATGTGAAATGGCTAGCATTTGATTCACATAAAAAACTCTCATTGGTCAGATGATGTGACTTGGCCTTTATTGATTGGTAAGGTGCCTTTTGCAAAATGTCAACTTTGGTGTAAGGAAAGCATGGGTTGAGCCCTAGGCTAGTACAAGTGTGTGGGCTGGCGCAGCATGGTGTGTGAGAGATGCTAGAATGGTTCAGCAGCCAAGGAAACAAGTGGGTGAGGTGTGATGATGGTTTTTGCAAGTTGTTCACTTTTGGTTCATATGAAACTTTCTTGTCCCACAAGCCATAAAACATGAGGAAATCTTGGTCCAATCTGAACTTTAGGACTCACATGATGCTTGTGTGATGGTTAGACATGAATTAGAAGTTACAGGGTCTCAGTTACAGGGTCCCAAGCCCAGGATGCCTGTCTGACAGCAACTAGATTAGGCTTTATCTCACAATACAGGGTCTCAGCTAAATCTTGCACCCTAGGAGGGTGAACCAAAGCATAGCCCAGTTGTCTCTTAAACAGCAAAGGATTGTAGTTGATGCAACCCTTTACTCCTATCAGAGGCACATTTGGGTATTGCCTACAGCTAGTGATGATGTCTTTGCCTTTGGTGCTCTGGGTGCACCATCTGATATCATCTGAAGACAAAGCAATAAGTCTCTTAGCCCAATTCTTCTGTTGGTGAGGATTCAGGAAGGCATCTGTCTTAGGTAGGTGTTTGAGCAGCCAAGTGTGAGACAAAGGAGCACAACATCTCACTAACTTCCCCCTTTGTTTCTCATTCCTTTGGTGAATGGAGTAATAGAAGTCTCCCAGCAATGTGGGTACTGGGTTCCTCAGAAGGAAAAGATGAATGGCATTCTTGCTGATAAATTTGGACTCATCTGCAAACAGTACAACCCCATATATGCTGTGAGCTAGTAATGCACAAACTGCCCTCCATTCTCCCAAAGAGGCCCTCAGGATGGCCTGAGAAATCAAGAAGTCTAAGTGTAAACCAAGGATCCCAGCCTTTGTTGTCATATTCTGCTCAATCAAAGTAGGCTCCAGGTACAGTGGTTTTGCCATTTCTCCATTGCTGGGAGAAGTCATCTCTGGGTTGAAGGGGACTCCACCCCTGACAGGTACCCCAATCAATGATGAAAACTCCTCCAAAAGAGGTCCTAGCTGAAAGTCTGGGAATGTGAAGCATCTCAAAGGAGGGTCATAAAACTGTAGGTAAGTGTGGATCATGCTCCTCTGAGAAGGATCCAGGTCCATAACCATGTCAAGGATACCTCCATAATGCTCTCTGAACAGTGGGATGTGGTCAGGTGTGATAAGTGACTGGACCTGCCTGATACCAGTCAACACAGGCTCAAAGAAATGGTAGGATATGTTGCTCTTCCTGGGAGTAGTCATGAGTGTTGCTGAAGAAGCTGAATATAAGTGGTGATGAAGATCAAGACTGGTATTGGAGATGAGCCACTGATAACCTGATAATGATGAAGGTAACTGAAGCAAACAACTGATGAAGATAGCTGAAGTAGATAACTGATGAAACAAAGGTCTATGCAGATGAAGGGGTCAAAACCAAGCCAGATACAATGTGGATACCCTGAAAAACAAATAAACAAATGTTAAATGATGCAATGATGATGTATGCAAATGATGTGCAAGGGTTTGTGATCAAGCTGGATCTGATTACTGTCTTGGTATAAAGCCCATGTATGTTCAAGAAGTCCAGATGGAGGTTCAGAAATCCAGTAACCAAGGTGGGGGACTCAAATAAAGAGTCACATGTCTAGGGTTAATCACAAGAACTGTCCCAAAATGGAGTACTCTTAATCAAAACAAGTATCAGGGTATGATGTGGCCAATGGTAACTGCAAACCTGTAAACAGCCCGACCCCCTCACAGGTGGTGTTCTAGAACAAGGATCCTCAGACTTGGATCAGTTATGAGAAGTGTAAACACTTCTAACCCGGAGGTGCAGTGTTTACAATAACCATAAAAGATCCTCCTCTAATTCACCTCAGTTTTTGAAGGTCATAATAAAGGTCATCCAGACTTAGCAGGCTTCCCAGATAGCCCTAGCACTACAGAAAATCTGTAGCACAGAGTTCTCAAGAAGAAACCCACGTTTGAACCGTGTTTCATATTCCCGCACCAGACCGAAATGGAATGGGAAAGAATATGAACCACTCTAGCCTAGGTGTCACTCAGGTCCCAGGTATAGGACCTCAAACTCTCAATAGAACCCCACCCATCAAAACAACAAACCAGATCCATCAAGATGACAGTATGACAGTATAATGTATAAAAATGTAAAGAAAGCAATAAATAATTGTACATAAAGCAGTAAATAAAGCAACTATATAAACACAATTAGCATATAACACCCCAGTAAACACAAATCAAACAAGCGCTAGGAGGAACCCACAAAAGAACCAGAAGCCCTGGTTACAGTATAAGGGTCCCCAGCAGAGTCGTCAAGCTGTCGCTCCCACCAAATGACACAGGGCCAAGAGGGGTACAGACGCGAACGGTCAGCAGAAGAGGAGAGCACATACAGGGGTGAACTCATAAGACAAGAGTCTCCAGCTAGGCATTTTTATCCCGAAGGAAAGGTAATGCTGCATAAACCTAGAAAGATATGGATAAGACGGTTGCGAACCAGAGAGACTGAGAAAGGGGGTTGGTTACAACCTGGGAAGGTATTAGAACCCAGATTTTCCGTCGTACTCGACGGGATCCACGCTTAAAAGATTTGTGTTTTAAAGGGGTAGTGTCTGTGCAATTTGTGTTTCAAAGCTGGAAAAGAATGCAAGTGCCAGTGTAAAAGAAGTGAGAAGCGTGTAAGGGGAGTGTCAGTGTAAGAACAGGAGTATGGAGCTCAAGATTATGAGGCTTAAAGAATAATGCTGGAAGAGGGAGAATATACAGAGACTTTTGTTCGATAACTGTTAAGTTATGCCTACGTATCCTCTCGTGCAATGAGGAAGTCAGAACACCGTAGTTCGACTCAAAGAGACTGAAGGATGAATTGACTGATGAATTGCTTACTTGTCTATGCTCAAGTGTATGACCTGTTTGGCTCAGGTGCAAACTGTCTTGCATTTAGACGGAAGAAGCAAGTTCTCGTTTATGAGTGAATGAGACGAGGAAAGAATCCCGGAGGAGACGATTATTGTTTGTTTTTGTGTTTTTAATCTTTTATTACTTTTTGAGTTTGCCATAAGAAAATGAGCTTAAGCCTAAACCAAGGGTTAGTAAACTCATCACATCTTCCCTTTGATTAGGGGTAATGAGAATACCTTAAGTATGAAGTAAGCACCTCACACTTAATCACCATGATGTAGGATTAAGATCATTAACCTACTTGTGATTATTTAGATGTTTTTTGGAGTTTTTGTTTAGTGTTAAGTAATGAGTTTAAGCCATAATCAGGGATTTAATGGACCTATTACACCATCCTAATATAAGGATAATAGATGAGAACATTTAAGCTGAGGAAGACTCCTCAACTTAATCCATGATTAGGGATTAAACTCATGACAAAACAAAGCCTTTATTAAAGTGGATTTTAATTAATGATAAGATGAAGAAGTGAATTTTATGGTTTGTAAGACAACTTGAGGAGGACTTTTCCATTAACATTAGGGTTAGTCCTTCTTAACCAATTAAGGAAGAATTAGAACCCTAATGAAAGGCCCAAGTTACAAGCTTGATGTCTTAGTGATTATTGAGATGGATTGATTAAAGGATTTAAACACATTAAGGGTTTAACACTTAGGATTAAAGTTATACACTCCATCCTAATAGAAGGATACAGGCATAAGCTTAATCACAAAGCCTTAAAGCCTTTAGGGTTTAGTCCCTGATTATGAGATGAGAAGAGAAGACTCAAAGATGACACAAAGGTAAAACTAAATGGGGGACTAATCAAACCCTAATTGTTATCATACTTGGAGATCCTAGGGTTTGTGAGGCTCAAGAGAGAAAGATCTTCAAAGAACCACCAAGGAGAGGAGCAGATGAAAGGAGGAAGAAGTAAAGAGAAGCAAGACAACTTGCTTCACTTAAGAAGACAAGTTGCCTGAAGAAAGAAAGTAAGAGATGAACATGAATGAGTAAGCTCACTCTAATACAAATATATAATGCAGCAAGGATGCATAAGAGATGAGAAGAGATTATGAGAAGTGAAGGCAAATTCACTTCTCAAAACAACTTACCACCTGAAAAGTTAGCAAAAGAAATGAAATGTAATGCAAATGAGATGAAATGTCATGATGCAAACCAAAGTCATAAGCATAGACATGATGTTAATGATGCTAAAATGGGATGCAAACACAAGGCAAGACATGAGAATGATCATACAAGGATATGGGTGCAGATGAAGCATGCTTGAACCATGGAAGTTCAAGAAAAGTTTATGAAATGCAATGGACATATAACATGGCAAATGAAAGATGCAATGATCAAACATGATTCTAATATGTCCTAAGATGTATTATGAATCATGTGGATGCACAAAATGTCATGGCAAGTTGTTGGATGCAAGCAAATGAAAGATGGATGCAAAGGAAGGCACAAATTAGGGTTTATGATCAACACACAAAGCAAAATTCAAAATCATAAGCAAATGACATGATAAAAAATTGAAAATGCAATCAAAGATACCCTAAACCTATACAAGTTCACTGCCCAAAGGAGGGGACCTAACTCTTAACCTAGTGCAAGTTATGAATTTCTCAAGTCAATTAGGGTTTTAAGGTACCTCATCATAAAAAATGCAAAACAAATTGAAAATGGGAGATCAAATCAAACCAAATTTATCCTATAGACTACATGCCATGAAGGATGCAATGCAAGAAGAACCATCATCAAACTCTCAAAGGTTAGGCAGGATGGATTTTTCAAAGTTTGCACAAAAATATTGCCTTAAAATGAATTTAATTCCATGGAAAATTGTCAAAATGCACCAAGAACTAAAAAGAAATTTGCTTTGAGAGTTGGATAATGTTTCTAAATGTTTCTAAATGCAATGTGAATTTTTTGGTGATTTTTAAATACATAAATGCATTTTTAATTAATTAATTTCCATTAACTAATTAAAAATAAACATTTAAATGATTTAAAAATGATTTTTAATGCAAAAAATAAAAATAAAAATATTTTTGGGTTCTGAAAATTAATGAAATCTTTGACAAAAATTTTCAGAATTTTCAAATGTTTTTTACTATTTTAAATAATTCGTGCAGATTAAATACAAAATAAATGAAATTAAAATTAAAATATGAGAAGTAATCTAAAGGAGAGGCCAGGATTCATTCTGGGTTTGTGGGTGTTGACTTGGCGCCACATCCAATGGCCCAAGTTCAAACCAGGCTAATCTTTATTTAATAATTAATTAAACCTGGGTTAATTTAATAAATGACTGATTAGGGCTTAATGAGCCATCTGAGCCATCCACACGCGCGCGGGAAAGCCAGATCAAGGGCTGGAATTCAAAGTTGCTAATTAAACATGCTTAGCCCTAATTAACCTCAGGCGACCGGAGATAAGCTCCGGTCGTCTTCTCCGGTCATCTCCCTCACCTGAAACACCCAAAACACATCCCCAAGGCTTCCAAAACTCCAGAATCAATCCCCTAACAATGGGTAACAAGAATCCAGGGCCAAAAACAATTTAGCTTAACCACACAGTGAGAATCGAAGAAAATAAATTCTAGGGCAAAAGTTTCAGAACATCACAAAATGCTTGTTTCTGGCTCATTTTCAAAAATAAATACATCCCCATGATCAGGGAAACACATAGAATAATATTTTAACAAGAAATCAGAGTTCTGGAAAATTTGTTCATTATGTTACCTGAGATTGAACTTTCGAATCCTGGGCTTTCTGACCTGCTTTGTGCTTTTCCACTCTAATGAAACCCTTGAAGCTTCTGGTAAGCTTGGAATGAGTTTATATGGAGGATTTTGAAGTTTCCAGTTCAGGGGTGGTGAGAATCGTATTTCTGTTTATGGTGGTTTTGGGCTGCTTTTATGGGTCAGGGATGATCAGTGGAGTGTTTTGAGATGGATGGTGGAAGAAATTTGGGGAATGGGTGGCTGAGTTATGGGATTCGATAGAAAATGCAAGATGGAGGATTTTTGTGAACTCTAGAAATGTTGTGTATTCAGCCCTGCTTGTTGTGTGTTTTCAGTCTCTTTATGTCCACCTATCAAGCTGTGATAGGGCAGAGAGTTGTTGGTGGCACAGCTTGATTGGTATGGCCCCTTTTGCAAAAAGTCAAGTCTAGGTGTACTATGAGGTATGGGCTGTTTTAGGGCTAGAACAATGTCGCTCCCGATAAATGGGGAATAGGCCCAGATAAAGGTACAGACGCGAACGGTCGGCGAGAGGGAGGATGAGAACACACAGCAGTGAACTCACTGGAGATGAATAGAGTCGCCAGCTAGGCATTTTTATCCCGGGGGAAAGGCAATGCTGCATAGACCTAGAAAGATATGGATAAGACGGTTGCGAACCAGAGAGACTGAGAAAGGGGGTTGGTTACAACCTGGGAAGGTATTAGCACCCAGATTGTCCGCCGTACTCGACGGGATCCACGCTTAAAAGATTTGTGTTTTAAAGGGGTAGTGTCAGTGCAATCTGTGTATAAATGAGCTGGAAAGAGATGTACAGGTGTTAGTGTAAAAGAAGTGCAGTGTAATATGTATAGTGTCAGTGTGAGATCAGGAATGAAGTGCTCAAGACCATGAGGCTTAAAGAATGATGCTGGAAGGAGGGGGAATGTACAAAGACTTTTGTTCGATAACTGTTAAGTTATGCCTACGTATCCTCTCGTGCAATGAGGAAGTCAGAACACCGTAGTTCGACCCAAAGAGACTGAAAGATGAATTGACTTGTGAACTGCTTGCTTGCCTATGCTCAAGTGTATGATCTGTCTGGCACAGATGCAAACTGTCTTGCATTAGACGGAAGAAGCAAGTTCCCGTTTATGACTGAATGAGATGAGAAAAGAATCCCGGAGGAGACGATTATTGTTTGTTTTTGAGTTTTCAATCTTTTATTGCTTTTTGGAGTTTGTCATAAGTTAATGAGCTTAAGCTTAAACCAAGGGATTTAGTAAACTCATCACATCTTCCCTCTGATTAGGGGTAATGAGAATACCTTAAGTGTGAAGTCAGCTTCTCACACTTAATCACCTTTGATATAGGATTAAGATCATTAACCTATTTGTGATTATTTAGATGTTTTTGGTGTTTTTGTTTAGTGTTAAGTAATGAGGTTAAGCCATAATCGAGGATTAAACAGACTCATTATACTATCCTAATAGAAGGATAATAGATGAGGATGTTTAAGCTGAGGAAAGCTCCTCAACTTAATCCATGATTAGGGATTAAACTCATGACAAAACAAGCCTTTGATTAAGTGGATTTTAATTAATGATATGATGAAGAAATGAGTTTTATGGTTTGTAAGACAACTTGAGGGGGACTTGTCCATTAACACTAGGGTTAGTCCTTCTTAACCAGTTAAGGAATAATTAGAACCCTAATGCAAGGCCCAAGTTACAAGCTTGATGTCTTGATAATTATTAGATGGATTGATTAAGAGATTTAAACACATTAAGGGTTTAACACTTAGGACTAAAGTTATACACTCCATCCTAATAGAAGGATGCAGGCATAAGCTTAATCACAAAGCCTTAAAGCCTTTAGGGTTTAGTCCCTGATTATGAGATGAGAAGAGAAGACTCAATGAGACACAAAGGTAAAAGACTAAGTGGGGGACTAATCAAAACCCTAATCATTGTCATGCTTGGTTGTTCCTAAGGTTTGTGAGGTTTACAAGAGCAATCTTCAATGGAACCACCAGGAAGCAGATGAAAGGATCAGGAGAAGCAAAGTAACTTGCTTCATTCAAGAAGTCAAGTCACTTGAGGAAAGAAAGTAAGGAGGAGAAGAATGAGCAAGCTCAAATTCAAGCACATACAAAAATGCAGCATGGATGCAAGAGAGAGATGAGAAGAAAGTATGAGAAGTGAAGGCAAATCCACTTCTCAAAGTTACTTACCACCTGAAAAGTTAGTGAAAGAAATGCAATGCAATGCAAAATGAGATGAAATGACATGATGTAAACCAAAACCAGAAGCACACTCATGATGTTAATGATGCTATGAGATGCTACAAACATGGGACAACACATGGAGATGATCATACAAGCTTATGGATGCAAATGGAGCAAGTTAAGACACATGAGCATACATGAAAAGTTATGAGATGCATATGGCATACAACATGACAAATGCAAGGTGCAATGATCAAACATTCTTTCAATATGTCTTATGATGTTAAATGAATCAAATGGAGGCATGGAATGTCATGGCAAGTCATGTTATGCAAGAAAATGCAAGATGGATGCATATGGAAGCCCAAATTAGGGTTTATGAACAATACAACAATCAAAAACCAAAATCAGAAGCAAACATAATTACAAAAAATTGAAAATGCACTCAAAGGATCCCTAAACCTATACTAACTCACTGCCCAAAGGAGAGGTCTCAACCCCTAACCAAATTCAAGTTATGATTTTCTTAAGATTTCTAGGGTTTTAGGGTTCCTTAACAAGAAAATTACCAAACAAAAGGAAAATGAAAGATCAAATCATGGCCATTTAATCTCATAAACTACATGTCAAACACAATGCAATGCAAAAAGAACCAAGGTCCCACTCTTTAGGGTTAAGCAGAAATGATTTTTTGAAGATTGGATCAAAATAATGCATAAAAATGATTTTAATTCAATGAAAAATTCTCAAAATGCATCAAGATCAAAAAATAAATTTGGTTTGAAGGTTGGACAATGTTTCTAAATGTCTTAGAACATTTCATGAATTTTTGGGTGATTTTTAAATACCTAAAAGTATTTTTAATAAATTAATTTTCATTAATCAATTAAAAATAAACTTTTAAATATTTAAAAATACTTTTTAATGCTAAAAATGAAAATAAAAATATTTTTTGTGTTTTAAAAATTAATGAAACTCTTGACAAAAAGTTTCATAATTTTTAAAACATTTTTGCTATTTTAAATAAATTATGGAAGTTAAATACAAAGAAAATGAAAATAAAAGTAAATAAATGGAAAGTATTCTGATCCAACGCATGAGATTTAAAGCTGGAGGAAGACCATTGACTTGGCGCGTGAATCAAAGTACAGGATGCAATCTGACTTAATTATGTTTTACGAATTAATTAAATGGATTAGGGCTAATGAGAGCACATCTGGGCCACACAAACGCGCGGCAGGTCAACAAGTCAAAGCATCTAACGCTCCAGATTCAAATGGACATTAATGACATAATTAAAACCCTAATGATTTTCAGGTGGCCGGAGAATACCTCCGGTCGTCTTCTCCGGTGGGAACCCCACCTGAAAATCCCTAAAATCCTCAAAACACAACTAAAATGAAATCCAAGAACACTGGAATGATCCCCATAACCCACTGAATCAAAACCCCATCACAAACATCATTTATATTCCCTCAAACTCACGAATCGAAACAAAACATTTTTTAGGTCAGGGAGTTTCAGAACACAATTAAACTCTTATTTCTTCACCATTTTCAAAACTAAAGACATCAGAACAATCAGTGAATCATGAAGAACAACTTAAGAACTTAAAAAATGATTTCTGGAAAAAATGTTCTTGAGCTACCTGAGTTTCGAAGCTTTCACTCTTGCAACTTTCTGTCCCCTTCCTTTGATGAAAACCACTCCTTGTGACCCCTTGATGATGTTTGGATGCTTACACGAAGTTTATGTTGGCTGGTTAAGGAGTTTGAACAGCTTCTGCTCAAGCTTAGGTGAAAATGGTGTTTGTGATTCAGGCTGTTTCAGGCAAAGGTGAAGGGTTCTTTATGATCAGGATGATGAATGGAGAAGGTTTGTGAAGTTTGTTCAGGTGTTTATGAGCTGTGGAATGAGATTCGAAAGTTCTGGCTTTGGGGGTGAAAAATGGGGAAGCTCAGTTCTTGCTTGGTTCAGGCCTAAGTCTTGCTGGTTTTGGCTCAGTGAAGCAAGGTGAGTTGATCAGTGGAGTTGGTTTTTGTGTTTGTGAGTTGTGTAGAGAGATTCGAAGGGTTTTGCTTGAGGGAGTGAGTTTGTGAATGTGATGTTCTTGTGTGTTTCAGCCTGGCTTGTTATGTGAAATGGCTAGCATTTGATTCACATAAAAAAACTCTCATTGGTCAGATGATGTGACTTGGCCTTTATTGATTGGTAAGGTGCCTTTTGCAAAATGTCAACTTTGGTGTAAGGAAAGCATGGGTTGAGCCCTAGGCTAGTACAAGTGTGTGGGCTGGCGCAGCATGGTGTGTGAGAGATGCTAGAATGGTTCAGCAGCCAAGGAAACAAGTGGGTGAGGTGTGATGATGGTTTTTGCAAGTTGTTCACTTTTGGTTCATATGAAACTTTCTTGTCCCACAAGCCATAAAACATGAGGAAATCTTGGTCCAATCTGAACTTTAGGACTCACATGATGCTTGTGTGATGGTTAGACATGAATTAGAAGTTATAGGGTCTCAGTTACAGGGTCCCAAGCCCAGGATGCCTGTCTGACAGCAACTAGATTAGGCTTTATCTCACAATACAGGGTCTCAGCTAAATCTTGCACCCTAGGAGGGTGAACCAAAGCATAGCCCAGTTGTCTCTTAAACAGCAAAGGGTTGTAGTTGATGCAACCTTTTACTCCTATCAGAGGCACATTTGGGTATTGCCTACAGCTAGTGATGATGTCTTTGCCTTTGGTGCTCTGGGTGCACCATCTGATATCATCTGAAGACAAAGCAATAAGTCTCTTAGCCCAATTCTTCTATTGGTGAGGATTCAGGAAGGCATCTGTCTTAGGTAGGTGTTTGAGCAGCCAAGTGTGAAACAAAGGAGCACAACATCTCACTAACTTCCCCCTTTGTTTCTCATTCCTTTGGTGAATGGAGTAATAGAAGTCTCCCAGCAATGTGGGTACTGGGTTCCTCAGAAGGAAAAGATGAATGGCATTCTTGCTGATAAATTTGGACTCATCTGCAAACAGTACAACCCCATATATGCTGTGAGCTAGTAATGCACAAACTGCCCTCCATTCTCCCAAAGAGGCCCTCAGGATGGCCTGAGAAATCAAGAAGTCTAAGTGTAAACCAAGGATCCCAGCCTTTGTTGTCATATTCTGCTCAATCAAAGTAGGCTCCAGGTACAGTGGTTTTGCCACTTCTCCATTGCTGGGAGAAGTCCTCTCTGGGTTGAAGGGGACTCCACCCCTGACAGGTACCCCAATCAATGATGAAAACTCCTCCAAAAGAGGTCCTATCTGAAAGTTTGGGAATGTGAAGCATCTCAAAGGAGGGTCATAAAACTGTAGGTAAGTGTGGATCATGCTCCTCTGAGAAGGATCCAGGTCCATAACCATGTCAAGGATACCTCCATAATGCTCTCTGAACAGTGGGATGTGGTCAGGTGTGATAAGTGACTGGACCTGCCTGATACCAGTCAACACAGGCTCAAAGAAATGGTAGGATATGTTGCTCTTCCTGGGAGTAGTCATGAGTGTTGCTGAAGAAGCTGAATATAAGTGGTGATGAAGATCAAGACTGGTATTGGAGATGAGCCACTGATAACCTGATAATGATGAAGGTAACTGAAGCAAACAACTGATGAAGATAGCTGAAGTAGATAACTGATGAAACAAAGGTCTATGCAGATGAAGGGGTCAAAACCAAGCCAGATACAATGTGGATACCCTGAAAAACAAATAAACAAATGTTAAATGATGCAATGATGATGTATGCAAATGATGTGCAAGGGTTTGTGATCAAGCTGGATCTGATTACTGTCTTGGTATAAAGCCCATGTATGTTCAAGAAGTCCAGATGGAGGTTCAGAAATCCAGTAACCAAGGTGGGGGACTCAAATAAAGAGTCACATGTCTAGGGTTAATCACAAGAACTGTCCCAAAATGGAGTACTCTTAATCAAAACAAGTATCAGGGTATGATGTGGCCAATGGTAACTGCAAACCTGTAAACAGCCCGACCCCCTCACAGGTGGTGTTCTAGAACAAGGATCCTCAGACTTGGATCAGTTATGAGAAGTGTAAACACTTCTAACCCGGAGGTGCAGTGTTTACAATAACCATAAAAGATCCTCCTCTAATTCACCTCAGTTTTTGAAGGTCATAATAAAGGTCATCCAGACTTAGCAGGCTTCCCAGATAGCCCTAGCACTACAGGAAATCTGTAGCACAGAGTTCTCAAGAAGAAACCCACGTTTGAACCGTGTTTCATATTCCCGCACCAGACCGAAATGGAATGGGAAAGAATATGAACCACTCTAGCCTAGGTGTCACTCAGGTCCCAGGTATAGGACCTCAAACTCTCAATAGAACCCCACCCATCAAAACAACAAACCAGATCCATCAAGATGAAAGTATGACAGTATGATGTATAAAAATGTAAAGAAAGCAATAAATAATTGTACATAAAGCAGTAAATAAAGCAACTATATAAACACAATTAGCACATAACACCCCAGTAAACACAAATCAAACAAGCGCTAGGAGGAACCCACAAAAGAACCAGAAGCCCTGGTTACAGTATAAGGGTCCCCAGCAGAGTCGCCAAGCTGTCGCTCCCACCAAATGACACAGGGCCAAGAGGGGTACAGACGCGAACGGTCGGCGGAAGAGGAGAGCACATACAGGGGTGAACTCATAAGACAAGAGTCTCCAGCTAGGCATTTTTATCCCGAAGGAAAGGTAATGCTGCATAAACCTAGAAAGATATGGATAAGACGGTTGCGAACCAGAGATACTGAGAAAGGGGGTTGGTTACAACCTAGGAAGGTATTAGCACCCAGATTTTCCGTCGTACTCGACGGGATCCACGCTTAAAAGATTTGTGTTTTAAAGGGGTAGTGTCTGTGCAATTTGTGTTTCAAAGCTGGAAAAGAATGCAAGTGCCAGTGTAAAAGAAGTGAGAAGTGTGTAAGGGGAGTGTCAGTGTAAGAACAGGAGTATGGAGCTCAAGATTATGAGGCTTAAAGAATAATGCTGGAAGAGGGAGAATATACAGAGACTTTTGTTCGATAACTGTTAAGTTATGCCTACGTATCCTCTCGTGCAATGAGGAAGTCAGAACACCGTAGTTCGACTCAAAGAGACTGAAGGATGAATTGACTGATGAATTGCTTACTTGTCTATGCTCAAGTGTATGACCTGTTTGGCTCAGGTGCAAACTATCTTGCATTTAGACGGAAGAAGCAAGTTCTCGTTTATGAGTGAATGAGATGAGGAAAGAATCCCGGAGGAGACGATTATTGTTTGTTTTTGTGTTTTTAATCTTTTATTACTTTTTGAGTTTGCCATAAGAAAATGAGCTTAAGCCTAAACCAAGGGTTAGTAAACTCATCACATCTTCCCTTTGATTAGGGGTAATGAGAATACCTTAAGTATGAAGTAAGCACCTCACACTTAATCACCATGATGTAGGATTAAGATCATTAACCTACTTGTGATTATTTAGATGTTTTTTGGAGTTTTTGTTTAGTGTTAAGTAATGAGTTTAAGCCATAATCAGGGATTTAATGGACCCATTACACCATCCTAATAGAAGGATAATAGATGAGAACATTTAAGCTGAGGAAGACTCCTCAACTTAATCCATGATTAGGGATTAAACTCATGACAAAACAAAGCCTTTATTAAAGTGGATTTTAATTAATGATAAGATGAAGAAGTGAATTTTATGGTTTGTAAGACAACTTGAGGAGGACTTTTCCATTAACATTAGGGTTAGTCCTTCTTAACCAATTAAGGAAGAATTAGAACCCTAATGCAAGGCCCAAGTTACAAGCTTGATGTCTTAGTGATTATTGAGATGGATTGATTAAAGGATTTAAACACATTAAGGGTTTAACACTTAGGATTAAAGTTATACACTCCATCCTAATAGAAGGATACAGGTATAAGCTTAATCACAAAGCCTTAAAGCCTTTAGGGTTTAGTCCCTGATTATGAGATGAGAAGAGAAGACTCAAAGATGACACAAAGGTAAAACTAAATGGGGGACTAATCAAACCCTAATTGTTATCATACTTGGAGATCCTAGGGTTTGTGAGGCTCAAGAGAGAAAGATCTTCAAAGAACCACCAAGGAGAGGAGCAGATGAAAGGAGGAAGAAGTAAAGAGAAGCAAGACAACTTGCTTCACTTAAGAAGACAAGTTGCCTGAAGAAAGAAAGTAAGAGATGAACATGAATGAGTAAGCTCACTCTAATACAAATATATAATGCAGAAAGGATGCATAAGAGATGAGAAGAGATTATGAGAAGTGAAGGCAAATTCACTTCTCAAAACAACTTACCACCTGAAAAGTTAGCAAAAGAAATGAAATGTAATGCAAATGAGATGAAATGTCATGATGCAAACCAAAGTCATAAGCATAGACATGATGTTAATGATGCTAAAAGGGGATGCAAACACAAGGCAATACATGAGAATGATCATACAAGGATATGGGTGCAGATGAAGCATGCTTGAACCATGGAAGTTCAAGAAAAGTTTATGAAATGCAATGGACATATAACATGGAAAATGAAAGATGCAATGATCAAACATGATTCTAATATGTCCTAAGATGTATTATGAATCACGTGGATGCACAAAATGTCATGGCAAGTTGTTGGATGCAAGCAAATGAAAGATGGATGCAAAGGAAGGCACAAATTAGGGTTTATGATCAACACACAAAGCAAAATTCAAAATCATAAGCAAATGACATGATAAAAAATTGAAAATGCAATCAAAGATACCCTAAACCTATACAAGTTCACTTCCCAAAGGAGGGGACCTAACTCTTAACCTAGTGCAAGTTATGAATTTCTCAAGTCAATTAGGGTTTTAAGGTACCTCATCATAAAAAATGCAAAACAAATTGAAAATGGGAGATCAAATCAAACCAAATTTATCCTATAGACTACATGCCATGAAGGATGCAATGCAAGAAGAACCATCATCAAACTCTCAAAGGTTAGGCAGGATGGATTTTTCAAAGTTTGCACAAAAATATTGCCTTAAAATGAATTTAATTCCATGGAAAATTGTCAAAATGCACCAAGAACTAAAAAGAAATTTGCTTTGAGAGTTGGATAATGTTTCTAAATGTTTCTAAATGCAATGTGAATTTTTTGGTGATTTTTAAATACATAAATGCATTTTTAATTAATTAATTTCCATTAACTAATTAAAAATAAACATTTAAATGATTTAAAAATGATTTTTAATGCAAAAAATAAAAATAAAAATATTTTTGGGTTCTGAAAATTAATGAAATCTTTGACAAAAATTTTCAGAATTTTCAAATGTTTTTTACTATTTTAAATAATTCGTGCAGATTAAATACAAAATAAATGAAATTAAAATTAAAATATGAGAAGTAATCTAAAGGAGAGGCCAGGATTCATTCTGGGTTTGTGGGTGTTGACTTGGCGCCACATCCAATGGCCCAAGTTCAAACCAGGCTAATCTTTATTTAATAATTAATTAAACCTGGGTTAATTTAATAAATGACTGATTAGGGCTTAATGAGCCATCTGAGCCATCCACACGCGCGCGGGAAAGCCAGATCAAGGGCTGGAATTCAAAGTTGCTAATTAAACATGCTTAGCCCTAATTAACCTCAGGCGACCGGAGATAAGCTCCGGTCGTCTTCTCCGGTCATCTCCCTCACCTGAAACACCCAAAACACATCCCCAAGGCTTCCAAAACTCCAGAATCAATCCCCTAACAATGGGTAACAAGAATCCAGGGCCAAAAACAATTTAGCTTAACCACACAGTGAGAATCGAAGAAAATAAATTCTAGGGCAAAAGTTTCAGAACATCACAAAATGCTTGTTTCTGGCTCATTTTCAAAAATAAATACATCCCCATGATCAGGGAAACACATAGAACAATATTTTAACAAGAAATCAGAGTTCTGGAAAATTTGTTCATTATGTTACCTGAGATTGAACTTTCGAATCCTGGGCTTTCTGACCTGCTTTGTGCTTTTCCACTCTAATGAAACCCTTGAAGCTTCTGGTAAGCTTGGAATGAGTTTATATGGAGGATTTTGAAGTTTCCAGTTCAGGGGTGGTGAGAATCGTATTTCTGTTTATGGTGGTTTTGGGCTGCTTTTATGGGTCAGGGATGATCAGTGGAGTGTTTTGAGATGGATGGTGGAAGAAATTTGGGGAATGGGTGGCTGAGTTATGGGATTCGATAGAAAATGCAAGATGGAGGATTTTTGTGAACTCTAGAAATGTTGTGTATTCAGCCCTGCTTGTTGTGTGTTTTCAGTCTCTTTATGTCCACCTATCAAGCTGTGATAGGGCAGAGAGTTGTTGGTGGCACAGCTTGATTGGTATGGCCCCTTTTGCAAAAAGTCAAGTCTAGGTGTACTATGAGGTATGGGCTGTTTTAGGGCTAGAACAATGTCGCTCCCGATAAATGGGGAATAGGCCCAGATAAAGGTACAGACGCGAACGGTCGGCGAGAGGGAAGATGAGAACACACAGCAGTGAACTCACTGGAGATGAATAGAGTCGCCAGCTAGGCATTTTTATCCCGGGGGAAAGGCAATGCTGCATAGACCTAGAAAGATATGGATAAGACGGTTGCGAACCAGAGAGACTGAGAAAGGGGGTTGGTTACAACCTGGGAAGGTATTAGCACCCAGATTGTCCGCCGTACTCGACGGGATCCACGCTTAAAAGATTTGTGTTTTAAAGGGGTAGTGTCAGTGCAATCTGTGTATAAATGAGCTGGAAAGAGATGTACAGGTGTTAGTGTAAAAGAAGTGCAGTGTAATATGTATAGTGTCAGTGTGAGATCAGGAATGAAGTGCTCAAGACCATGAGGCTTAAAGAATGATGCTGGAAGGAGGGGGAATGTACAAAGACTTTTGTTCGATAACTGTTAAGTTATGCCTACGTATCCTCTCGTGCAATGAGGAAGTCAGAACACCGTAGTTCGACCCAAAGAGACTGAAAGATGAATTGACTTGTGAACTGCTTGCTTGCCTATGCTCAAGTGTATGATCTGTCTGGCACAGATGCAAACTGTCTTGCATTAGACGGAAGAAGCAAGTTCCCGTTTATGACTGAATGAGATGAGAAAAGAATCCCGGAGGAGACGATTATTGTTTGTTTTTGAGTTTTCAATCTTTTATTGCTTTTTGGAGTTTGTCATAAGTTAATGAGCTTAAGCTTAAACCAAGGGATTTAGTAAACTCATCACATCTTCCCTCTGATTAGGGGTAATGAGAATACCTTAAGTGTGAAGTCAGCTTCTCACACTTAATCACCTTTGATATAGGATTAAGATCATTAACCTATTTGTGATTATTTAGATGTTTTTGGTGTTTTTGTTTAGTGTTAAGTAATGAGGTTAAGCCATAATCGAGGATTAAACAGACTCATTATACTATCCTAATAGAAGGATAATAGATGAGGATGTTTAAGCTGAGGAAAGCTCCTCAACTTAATCCATGATTAGGGATTAAACTCATGACAAAACAAGCCTTTGATTAAGTGGATTTTAATTAATGATATGATGAAGAAATGAGTTTTATGGTTTGTAAGACAACTTGAGGGGGACTTGTCCATTAACACTAGGGTTAGTCCTTCTTAACCAGTTAAGGAATAATTAGAACCCTAATGCAAGGCCCAAGTTACAAGCTTGATGTCTTGATAATTATTAGATGGATTGATTAAGAGATTTAAACACATTAAGGGTTTAACACTTAGGACTAAAGTTATACACTCCATCCTAATAGAAGGATGCAGGCATAAGCTTAATCACAAAGCCTTAAAGCCTTTAGGGTTTAGTCCCTGATTATGAGATGAGAAGAGAAGACTCAATGAGACACAAAGGTAAAAGACTAAGTGGGGGACTAATCAAAACCCTAATCATTGTCATGCTTGGTTGTTCCTAAGGTTTGTGAGGTTTACAAGAGCAATCTTCAATGGAACCACCAGGAAGCAGATGAAAGGATCAGGAGAAGCAAAGTAACTTGCTTCATTCAAGAAGTCAAGTCACTTGAGGAAAGAAAGTAAGAAGGAGAAGAATGAGCAAGCTCAAATTCAAGCACATACAAAAATGCAGCATGGATGCAAGAGAGAGATGAGAAGAAAGTATGAGAAGTGAAGGCAAATCCACTTCTCAAAGTTACTTACCACCTGAAAAGTTAGTGAAAGAAATGCAATGCAATGCAAAATGAGATGAAATGACATGATGTAAACCAAAACCAGAAGCACACTCATGATGTTAATGATGCTATGAGATGCTACAAACATGGGACAACACATGGAGATGATCATACAAGCTTATGGATGCAAATGGAGCAAGTTAAGACACATGAGCATACATGAAAAGTTATGAGATGCATATGGCATACAACATGACAAATGCAAGGTGCAATGATCAAACATGCTTTCAATATGTCTTATGATGTTAAATGAATCAAATGGAGGCATGGAATGTCATGGCAAGTCATGTTATGCAAGAAAATGCAAGATGGATGCATATGGAAGCCCAAATTAGGGTTTATGAACAATACAACAATCAAAAACCAAAATCAGAAGCAAACATCATTACAAAAAATTGAAAATGCACTCAAAGGATCCCTAAACCTATACTAACTCACTGCCCAAAGGAGAGGTCTCAACCCCTAACCAAATTCAAGTTATGATTTTCTTAAGATTTCTAGGGTTTTAGGGTTCCTTAACAAGAAAATTACCAAACAAAAGGAAAATGAAAGATCAAATCATGGCCATTTAATCTCATAAACTACATGTCAAACACAATGCAATGCAAAAAGAACCAAGGTCCCACTCTTTAGGGTTAAGCAGAAATGATTTTTTGAAGATTGGATCAAAATAATGCATAAAAATGATTTTAATTCAATGAAAAATTCTCAAAATGCATCAAGATCAAAAAATAAATTTGGTTTGAAGGTTGGACAATGTTTCTAAATGTCTTAGAACATTTCATGAATTTTTGGGTGATTTTTAAATACCTAAAAGTATTTTTAATAAATTAATTTTCATTAATCAATTAAAAATAAACTTTTAAATATTTAAAAATACTTTTTAATGCTAAAAATGAAAATAAAAATATTTTTTGTGTTTTAAAAATTAATGAAACTCTTGACAAAAAGTTTCATAATTTTTAAAACATTTTTGCTATTTTAAATAAATTATGGAAGTTAAATACAAAGAAAATGAAAATAAAAGTAAATAAATGGAAAGTATTCTGATCCAACGCATGAGATTTAAAGCTGGAGGAAGACCATTGACTTGGCGCGTGAATCAAAGTACAGGATGCAATCTGACTTAATTATGTTTTACGAATTAATTAAATGGATTAGGGCTAATGAGAGCACATCTGGGCCACACAAACGCGCGGCAGGTCAACAAGTCAAAGCATCTAACGCTCTAGATTCAAATGGACATTAATGACATAATTAAAACCCTAATGATTTTCAGGTGGCCGGAGAATACCTCCGGTCGTCTTCTCCGGTGGGAACCCCACCTGAAAATCCCTAAAATCCTCAAAACACAACTAAAATGAAATCCAAGAACACTGGAATGATCCCCATAACCCACTGAATCAAAACCCCATCACAAACATCATTTATATTCCCTCAAACTCACGAATCGAAACAAAACATTTTTTAGGTCAGGGAGTTTCAGAACACAATTAAACTCTTATTTCTTCACCATTTTCAAAACTAAAGACATCAGAACAATCAGTGAATCATGAAGAACAACTTAAGAACTTAAAAAATGATTTCTGGAAAAAATGTTCTTGAGCTACCTGAGTTTCGAAGCTTTCACTCTTGCAACTTTCTGTCCCCTTCCTTTGATGAAAACCACTCCTTGTGACCCCTTGATGATGTTTGGATGCTTACACGAAGTTTATGTTGGCTGGTTAAGGAGTTTGAACAGCTTCTGCTCAAGCTTAGGTGAAAATGGTGTTTGTGATTCAGGCTGTTTCAGGCAAAGGTGAAGGGTTCTTTATGATCAGGATGATGAATGGAGAAGGTTTGTGAAGTTTGTTCAGGTGTTTATGAGCTGTGGAATGAGATTCGAAAGTTCTGGCTTTGGGGGTGAAAAATGGGGAAGCTCAGTTCTTGCTTGGTTCAGGCCTAAGTCTTGCTGGTTTTGGCTCAGTGAAGCAAGGTGAGTTGATCAGTGGAGTTGGTTTTTGTGTTTGTGAGTTGTGTAGAGAGATTCGAAGGGTTTTGCTTGAGGGAGTGAGTTTGTGAATGTGATGTTCTTGTGTGTTTCAGCCTGGCTTGTTATGTGAAATGGCTAGCATTTGATTCACATAAAAAACTCTCATTGGTCAGATGATGTGACTTGGCCTTTATTGATTGGTAAGGTGCCTTTTGCAAAATGTCAACTTTGGTGTAAGGAAAGCATGGGTTGAGCCCTAGGCTAGTACAAGTGTGTGGGCTGGCGCAGCATGGTGTGTGAGAGATGCTAGAATGGTTCAGCAGCCAAGGCAACAAGTGGGTGAGGTGTGATGATGGTTTTTGCAAGTTGTTCACTTTTGGTTCATATGAAACTTTCTTGTCCCACAAGCCATAAAACATGAGGAAATCTTGGTCCAATCTGAACTTTAGGACTCACATGATGCTTGTGTGATGGTTAGACATGAATTAGAAGTTACAAATGCCTTGGTACAAAGTTTTTGCAAGTTTCTCATTTGAGGCATATCTTGAAAATTAGTGATTTTTGCCAACTTTGACACACCATAACTTTTGATCCAAAATGAATTAGGTCATGTTCTTGTACTTTTTGAAAAGGGAAAGATCTAATCTACAACTTTCATGACCAAAGTTTTTCCATTTGAAGCATTTTTGGATCAAAAAAGGAAAGGTTGAAAAAGTGGCATAAAATGACATTTCATGAAAAGTCAACCATGCCCTAAAAAGTCAACTTTGCAAAAACTTGTAATTCTTGAATTTTGTGAACTTCAACCTTCTTCCATGATCACATAAAGATCATATACACTCAAAATGATGAAGATCAACCCTTGGTTGGGTCATTGGGGGCCTCAGATGCCCTGATTTTGCACTGACTTGCTCAAGAAGTCAACTCTTGATCAGATGACTTCCCCATGGAATTTCTTCATGAAAATTGATATGCATACTCCCTATACCATATAGAGACCAATGGAAACAAGAATGACCAAAAAAATTGGGGTTATGGCCTCTGAAACCAAAACCCTAATTTTAGGTCAACTGTGCAGTTAAACCTGGCTCTGCCTCCATACCAATCCCAGTTCTTGTGATTCTTTGGCATTATTGACTTTGAGAAGATGTAATATGATATTTGGACACACATAGACCCCTTTGAAGTGATTGATGACCTTTGGAGTGGCTCAAAAGGCTCTTGGATTGCTCAGATCACAAACCCTAGATGCAGATGACTTAGAACCAATGCAGAGACTTAAGAATGTGATATGAGATGTTATGATTGTGTTTATGCATATGAAATGATCACAAGCCAAGGTGTGAATGGGTGAGGGCAAATTTGGGGTGTTTACAAACAAAAGCATGTCTGTTGCAGCTTGAATCAAGGCAGACCATGGAAGTGAGTTTGAGGCCAACTTGCAAGTGGATTAGGGTTTATGTGGCTTTTTGCAATTTTGTGATCTTTTGGCCCTTTTGTGATTACTTGAAGCATAAGTCATGAAAATGGGAGGTTCTTTGGTGCAATCTGATTTTTAGGTCATGATTCATGTTTGTGTAATGCATAGAAGTCAATTTGAAGTCACATAAAGGCTTGGCATGAGGTTTTGCAACTTTGCCTCTTTGGTACAAAAGTGAAAATTAAGTGATTTTTTCCAACTTTGACAAGCCATAACTTTTGATCCAAAATGAATTAGAATGAGTTCTTGTACTTTTTGAAAATGGGAGGATCCATTCTACAACTTTCATGACCAAAGTTTTCTCATTTGAAGCATTTTTGAATCAAAAAGAAAGGGTTGAAAAACTTTCCCAAAATGGCAAGTTTTCATTACAAGTCACTTTCCCAAAAAGGCAACTTTGCAAATGGCTTGAAATTCTTCAATTTTGTGGACTTCTAACATCTTCTATGATCAAATAAAGATCATACACATTCAAAATGATGAAGAACACCCTTTGGTTGGGTCATTGGGGGCCTCAGATGCCCTGATTTTGCACTGACTTGCCCAAGAAGTCAACTCTTGATTAGATGCCTTCCCCATGGAATTTCTTCATGAAAATTGATATGCATGATCCTTATAACATATAGAGACCAATAGAAACAAGAATGACCAAAAACTTTGGAATCATGGCCTCTGAAACCAAAACCCTAATTCTAGGTCATCTGTACAGTTAAACTTGGCTCTGCTTCCATGCCTTTCTCAGTTCTTGTGATTCTTTGACTTTCTTGACTTTGAGAGGATATAATATGATGTTTGAACACACATGGACCCCTTTGAAGTGATTGATTACCTTTGGAGTGACTCAAGTGGCTCAGGGATTGCTCATATCACAAACCCTAGATGCAGATGACTTTGAATCAATGCAGTGAAGCAAATATGCAATATGAGATGCTATGATTGAACTTATGCATATGAAAAGATCACAAGCCATGGTGTGAATGGGTGAGGGCAAATTTGGGGTGTTTACATATGTATGTTCAAACATCATATTATATCCTCCCAAGACCAAGGAAGTCAGAAAATCACAAGAACTGGCAAGACATGAAAGTAGAGTCAGGTTTAACTACACAGATGACCTAAAATTAGGGTTTTTGTTTCAAAGGCCATAACTCCAAATTTTTTGTTCATTCTTGTTTCTATTGGTCTTAATATGATATAAGGATCATGCATACCAAGTTTGATGGAAAAATTCATTGTGGAAGTCATCTGATCACTGGGTAACTTCCTAAGCAAGTCAGAGCAAAATTAGGGCATCTGAGGCCCCCCAACATGGAACCAAAATGGATTTTTCATCAAAATGAAGTTATATCGTCTTTATTTGATCATTGAAGTGATTTGAAGTTCACAAATTTGAAGAAAAGTGGGCTAAACCAAAAGTTGCCAAATATGGAAATGACTTGTAATGTAAACTTTCCATTTTGGGAAAGTTTTTCAACCTCCTCTTTCTCAACCAAAAAAGCTTCAAATGAAAAATTCTTGGTCATGAAAGTTGTAGAATGGATCATTCCCTTTCCAAAAAGTACAAGAACAAGATCTAATTCATTTTGGAACACAAGTTATGGCTTTCCAAAGTTGGGAAAAATCACATAAAATTCACTTTTGCACCAAAGAGGCATTTTGCAAAAAGGCATGATAAGGCATTCTAAAGGCTTCAAATATGCACAAATACTTCATAACATACTCATGTGACCTCTAAAGATCAGATTTGTGCTTTGAATCACTCCATTCCATGCCTTGAACTTCAAGTAATTCAAAAGGGGCCAAACTTCTTCAAAATTGCAAAATGGATCAAATCTCTTCATCCACTTGTGCCAGCTACAAAATATGACTTCCATGGACCTCCTTGAAGCTAGCTGACTCGAGCCATACCCTTGTACCATGCCTGAACCAGCCCATGCCTTCACTTACACAAAAATTGACTTTTTGCATTTTGAACCATACCAATCAGCATAGGCCACCAACAACTCTCTGACCTATCAGGACTTGATATGTGTACCAAAGGCAAGCCATTTCACACAATCTTGGAGGCTGAAACATTACACAAGCCAAGTTCACAAAAACATCCCTCTTGCCTTCATTCCTTCGAAACTCATCACACAAGCTACAAACATCCAAACAAACTTCATAGAACAACTCACCATCAACCACTGATCATCTCCCACCCATCATCTTGCCCTAAAAGCAACCATATCAAAAACACAATTTCCCTCCCCCTTTGAACTGAACTGTATCAAACTCACAAACTAGCCACAAAATACTTCAACCAAGCATCAAAACCTCTTCAGGGAGTGCATTGGAGGCAGTTGGAAGCAAGAAAGCAGCCTGAAAGCTCTAGGGTTGAAAGTTTCACCTCAGGTAGCCATACGAAATTATTTTTCCAGAAGCTTTATTTTAAGTTCTCAATTGGTTTAGTTTGATCCCCTGAGTGCAATGAACCTTTTACTTTTGAAAATGATGAAGAATTGAGAGTGTATGGCTTGTCTGAAAATTTTGCAGTTTTTGTTCTTGGCTTCGAATCTTGTTAATGGTTGAAAATAAATCTTGTTTGAGGTTAGATTCAGGTTTAGGAAGGTGAAAGGAACAAATCTGGAGCTTTAGAGCTCCAGAAATGGCCTGGGGAGTGAGTTGAGGTTTTTCAGGGGAAAATGTCACCGGAGAAGACGACCGGAGCTCTTCTCCGGTGACCTGAAAGTGATCAGGGTTTCTAATTAGGTTTAGGGCTTGTGATGAAGGGCCTGGATCATGTCATTAATTTTTTAATTAGGTTTATTAATTTAATTAATTAGGTTTAGTCAGATTTAAATTTGGTCCATTGGATGTGGCGCCAGTCAACAAACTTAAACCCAGAACCAATCTGAGCCTTCCATCCTGCATACTTTTCTTTTTATTAATTATTATTTCATTTTCTTTGTTTTATTTTCTACGAATTTTTAAAAATAGTAAAAGACTTCAAAAAATTCTGAAATTTTTTATCCAAGCTTTAATTAATTTTTATAACCCAAAAATATTTTTATTTTTATTTTTTGCATTAAAAAATATTTTTAAATCATTTAAATGATTATTTTTAATTAGTTAATGGAAATTAATTAATTAAAAATACATTTAGGTATTTAAAAATCCCAAAAAAATTTAGAGAGCATTTTCAAGCATTTAGAAGCATTTACAAACTCACAACACAAATTTCTTTTTGGTTTTGATCACACTTTGACAATTTTCAAATGAATTAGGGTTCTTAAGTTTGAATATTTTTAACCCTAACTTCAAAAATTCATAACTTTTGAACCAAAGTGAGTTTGTGAATGATTCTTTTTGCATTGTGTTATGCATGACCACAAGTTCCTTAAAACATTGTTGTTTCATATTTCTAATGCATTTTCAATTTATTTGGCATTTTACCTTTAGGATCACCCTTAAAACCCTAGAAACTTAGGAAATTCATAAGTCCCTTAGGGTTTAGCTTCTGACCTTCCCCTTTGGACAATGAACTAGTATAGGTTTAGGGTTCCTTTAAGGCCATTTTCAATTTTTTATCCCATGTCTTGCTTCTGTTTTTGAATTATGCATCTCATATGATCATGTAACCCTAATTTGCATCTTCATTTGCATCCATCTTGTATAAGTTTGCATACATGAACTTGCCATGACATTTTGTGAATCCACATGACATATAAGACATCTTAGGACATATTTAAATCATGTTTGATCATTGCATCATCCATTTGCCATGTTTTTCTTTCATTTCATTCCATATGCATTCATAAACTTTCATGCCTCTTGTATGCTTCATTTGCATTCCCATCCTTTGTATGATCATCTCCATCTCATGACATACATTTATGTCATCTCTTTGCATCATTAGCATCATAAGCATACTTCTGGTTTTGGTTTGCATCATCATTTCATTCCATTTCCATTTCATTTCATTTCCTTTTGCTAAATTTCAGGTGGTAAGTGTTTTGAGAAGTGAATTTGCCTTCACTTCTCATAATCTCTTATCATCTCTCTTATACATCATTGCTGCATTTTACTTTTGTATTTGAGTGAGCTTGCTCATTCATGCTCCTTCCTCACTTTCTTTCTTCAAGCAAATTATCTTCTTAAGTGAAGTAAGTCGTCTTACTTCTTTCTGCTTCTCTTCCTTTCATCCTGCTTCTTCCATGGTGGCTTTTCCTTGAATATCTCTTGCAAGCCTCATAAACCCTAGGAACACCCAAGTATGATCATAATTAGGGTTTCCTCATTAGTTTTACCTTTGTGTCATCTTTGTGTCTTCTTTTCTCATCTCTTAATCAAGGACTAAACCTTAAAGGTTTTAAGGCTTTGTGATTAAGTTTATGCCTACATCCTTCTATTAGGATGGAGTGTATAACTTTAATCCTAAGTGTTGAACCCTTAATATGCTTAATTTCTTTAATCAATCCACCTAATAATCACTAAGACATCAAGCTTGCAACTTGGGCCTTGCATTAGGGTTCTAATTCTTCCTTAATTGGTTAAGAAGGACTAACCCTAGTGTTAATGGACAAGTCCTCCTCAAGTTGTCTTACACACCATAAAACTCACTTCTTAATCTTATCATTAGCTAAAATCCACTCTAATTAAGGTTTTGTTTTGTCATGAGGTTAATCCCTAATCATGGATTAAGTTGAGGAGCCTTTCTCAGCTTAGATGTTCTCATCTATCATCCTTCTATTAGGCTGGTGTAATGGGTCCATTAAATCCTTGATTATGGCTTAAACTCATTACTTAACACTAAACAAAAACTCCAAAAACATCTAAGTAATTACAAGTAGGTTAATGATCTTAATCCTACATCATGGTGATTAAGTGTGAGGTGCTTACTTCATACTTAAGGTATTCTCATTACCCCTAATCAAAGGGAGGATGTGATGAGTTTACTAACCCTTGGTTTAGGCTTAAGCTCATTTTCTTATGACAAACAGAAAAAGCAATAAAAGATTGAAAACTCAAAAACAAACAATAATCATCTCCCTCGGGATTCTTTTCTCACCTCATTCACTCATAATCGAGAACTCGTTTCTTCTGTCTAATGCAAGACAGTTTGCACCTGAGCCAGACAGGTCATACACTTGAGCATAGACAAGTAAACAGTTCATCAGTCAATTTATCTTTCATTCTCTTTGAGTCGAACTACGGTGTTCTGACTTCCTCATTGCATGAGAGGATACGTAGGCATAACTTAACAGTTATCGAACAAAAGTCTATGTATATTCCCCCTCTTCCAGCATTATTCTATAAGCCTCATAGTCTTGAGCTTTGCACTCCTTTCCAGCACTGACACTTCTCTTATCCACTTCACACTTCTTTTGCACTAACACTTGCATTCTTTTCCAGCTTTTGCACACAGAATAGCACTGACACTACCCCTTCAAACACAAATCTTTCAAGCGTGGATCCCGTCGAGTACGACGGACAATCTGGGTGCTAATACCTTCCCAGGTTGTAACCAACCCCCTTTCTCATTATCTCTGGTTCGCGAACGTCTTATCCATCTTTTCCTAGGTTTATGCAGCATTACCTTTCCTTCGGGATAAAAATGCCTAGCTGGCGACTCTTTTCAGTTCACCCTTGTGTTCTCCCTTTCTCCGACCATTCGCGTCTGTACCCCTCTTGGCCCCGGTGTCATCAGGTGGGAGCGACAGCAGGGTCTCTATTCGAAGTTGGAAAGATTTGGCTGAAGCTTTTCTCAAGCAGTATCAATACAATATTGATATGACTCCAAACCACACTCAGTTGCAGAACTTGTCTCAAGGACCTAAAGAAAGTTTTAAGCAGTATGCCCAGAGGTGGCGTGAGCTGGCCGCACAGGTTCAACCTCCATTGCTCAATCGGGAAATGGCCGATATGTTTATGGGAACCTTGCAAGGTGTTTACTTGGATCGTCTAGCCGCCTGCCCGTCCATTGGTTTTTCTGATATTGTCATCGCTGGAGAAAGGATAGAAAACTTTCTGAAATTGGGAAAGATTCAGGATGCAAGCAGTGCTAGTTCTTCTGGTGTGAAGAAACATTTTGGCAATGGCCAAAGACGAAGAGAAGGCGAGACCAATGTTGTGTATAGGGGCCAAGATAGAGGTCGTTCTCAAGGTTACTACCAAATAGCTGCAGTGACTATTACGCCACAGGTTCAACCACAACCTCAAGGTCAGCAATATCAGGCACATAGACCAAATCAGGAAAGAACAAGAGCGAGAAACCGCAGACTTGATCCAATCCCATGCCCATATGTTGTATTGCTTCTAGAGCTGCTAAAGTTGAACATGGTCGAGCTTCGTACCATGAGACCTCCTTCTCCTGATAATCTACCTTCAAACTATGATGCAAATGCCAGATGCGAATTCCATTCGGGTGCCCAGGGGCACTGTATTAAGAAATGTTGGGCTTTTCAGAACAAGGTACAAGACCTAATTGACTCCAAGGCGATCAATTTTGCGCCTCACCCAAATGTACTCCATAATCCAATGCCTAATCACAACGGAGCCGGTGTCACGGTTGTTTTACCAGATGGTCCACGTTAAGCTAGAATCTTCATAAAGCAAATAAAGCCATTCGTATCCAGATACTTTCCGCAATGGCAACTGTTTGTTCGTCTTTCTCTAATGCATTGTCTTCCCTATTGAGGGGAACTACGTCGCTCTGATTCTTCATTGGTCATTGGTCAATGGAGATACGTAGGCAGAAGATCGTCAGGTCTTTCCGAGCAACCTTATGGGGCAACTTTACTCCCCAGCTTCACTTTTTCCTTCAGACGTCTCGTGTCAGAGTCAGAATAACTAGAAGAAGATGTATGATTGCCATGGTTGGGTATACGACTGCAAATTAAAGATTACTGAAAGTATCCAAGACTGACAAGTCCAAAAGGAGTCAAGCCTCCTCAATGACGGCAATATTCAGCTTATTTACTGCATTTCCATTTGTAGTCCTTTTATTTGCAAAACATTTGTATACATGTATGAAAGTTGTTTGCTTTTGAATGTTATCAATAATAAAACTCACATGTTTTTATTGAAGTAATTCATTCGCATCCACTTATAATTTTGTATATGTACATCACAATATCAATTGTCATGCTTAAACTCTATGATGGAGAATGACGAAACAAAAACGCAAGAATCTCTAATTGCGTGCTCTCGAATAAGACCCTGTTGATGATGTACAGGCTTTATTTCAAATCCCTAAACACTGGAGATATAAGGGAGATAGACCCTCGCTAACCCCATTGAGCCTTGAAGTAGGAGTTTTCTTCTCGCATGAAAAACCCTCACATGTAACCCAGGGGAAGGGAAGATGTTAGCTAGTTGGGCCAAGCGTTCAGACTTTCATGAAGGAGTGTATTTGAGGATCCATTACATTCCACTATGCTAATCAAGAGGTCCAAAGACCAGAAACCACAATGGTTATCCAAATCAAGAGGTCCAAAGATTGGAAGCCACAATGGTTATCCTTCATCGACCAAAGAATGAGGCAGTCACAACCCTCTCCAAGCAATCAAGACAAACAGTTTCACACGATTTGTTCAAAAAAGAAAGCAATGAAAAGTTCGCTAAGTCGAAACTCGAAAACAAGCGACTTAGGCAAAAATTAGGGCATCCCGCTGGACTTCACAATCAAAGATTCACAAGAATCAGTCTAGGAAAAAGTTAGGGATAAGAAAAATAACGCAAAGCAAAAGACGAAAAGGATTACACAAGAAAAATCCTCGAGCAAGAACAAAGTCGTGTGGCACAGACACGAAAGACAAAGGGGTGATTGACTCCCAACGATAACCTGACTAGTACATGAAATGTTAGCAGCAATGGTTCCTCAACCAACACGAAACCCTTATGAAAGGTGAACGTTTGTGAAAGTTAAC
The DNA here is from genome assembly GCA_963966055.1 of Lathyrus aphaca. Classification (NCBI taxonomy): domain Eukaryota; kingdom Viridiplantae; phylum Streptophyta; class Magnoliopsida; order Fabales; family Fabaceae; genus Lathyrus; species Lathyrus aphaca. The sequence goes on along the minus strand of OZ014521.1, from coordinate 188,926,700 downwards.
TGAACATAGGAACGGAGAACATCACGAAGAGGGGTGGGCACAAATAAACTTCGAGCCTATATCCTTTGTTTCTATAACCGTGAACCAAGCCACGTTACAACCCTCAAAAGTCCTAACTGAAACAGGGTTATTTTGAGAGCATACTACCATGAGGACGCGTTCCTGACTCCTATGAGTTACGCTAAAAGATCCTTGTTGGTATTGCATGTACATACTTTCATTCAAAAATAACGTCGCATCTTAACCAGTGATTCGTTCACAAAGGTTTGCGACACCTTTTCAATAAAGACTTCAAGATTAACATGTGTGTTGCATTAGAATTTCCATTCTAAGAATAAACATTTTCTGCCTACATACATTTATTTGGCATCATAGAAGCTCACAAGCGGAAATTCAGTCCAGAAGCTTAAGCTTGCCAGGTTGAGAAGTCTAAAGCTCCTGAAAGACAGTCACGTCGAGGTGCACTTTTCCGAGAAAGCTCCATTGAGTAAGGACTTTCCCAACCAGTCATGGTAAGAGCCAGCCAATCTGGGGCAGTTATGTCAAGCAATGTCCTCAAGAGTCAGCCAAACAGGGGCAATCAACTCGAGATTCAAATCTCTCTCAAAGCAATTGGTCAAAGATTCATACTGGGGCAAGTCACCCCAATCGCACGAGGATTCATTCTTTCCCGAAGACAGATAATCGGAAGTTCAGAATATCGGGGCAATTATACTCCTGAAGAGTTTAAAGACACCAAGTCTTTTGTAAAATCCTCTTAAGGTAAAGCCCGAATCAAAGCGAATGATCCCTAGCACGAGACTACTTGAAATCTTTCCTCCTCAGCCGGATGCGGTTCAGTTTCGTTATCTCCAACAGACGCATGGAAGTTATCCCCAGTAAAGTCGTCAAACTTTTCTTTAGCAGGTTTCCTTGATCTTATTTCCCAGCAGATCTTAAACCAAATCCTTCGCTTCCCCAGCAGAGCAATAAGGATTATCCCTAGCAAGAGTCGTCTTCCCGTAGTGAAGCACTTCTTACAAGAATCCAGAAATTCCCGGCAGTTAGCTGAACGGTTCCCTTCCCCACAGAGGTTTGGAAAATTCAGGTAGACAAGAGAGTTCTCCTCAGCAAATCCTTGACAGGTCTTCCCCCAGCTAAGTCGAAAAGTTGTCGATCCCCCAGCAAAATCTGTGAGGTGAGATTCAATCCCCAGCAGTTAAGGCATCCCCTAGCAGGGTCTTCAAATCTAAAGTCCAATTTATTTTTGGCAAAGGTGATAAGTCGAGACAGACTAGTCACACTCTTCTCCAGCAAAAATATCGACAATCATCTGTATCCCCCACAGAATCAGCAAGGGTTTGTTATTTCCGTGTCAGGAATTCCCTTTGTACCTATCCCCCAGTGTCATGGGGCATCGTGTCATACAATTCAGCATGTGTGTATTAAATCCAAGGTTGATATCCAAAGTCCACCCGCAGCGTGGCAATTTATTCAAAGTCCAACCGCAGATTGGCCAAAGTCCATCCTCTGGGTGGAAAATTCTCAAAGTCCGCCCGCAGCGTGGCAATTTATTCAAAGTCCAACCGCAGATTGGCCAAAGTCCATCCTCCGGGTGGCGAATTCTTAAAGTCTCCCGTAGTGAGCAGCAGCCCCCGTAGTGTGGCAAAACATAGAAGTCTCCCATAGTGAGCAAACGTCTCCTGTAGTGAGCCAAAGTCTCCCGTAGCGAGCAGCATCCCCCGTAGTGTGGAAGAACATTGAAGTCTCCCGTAGCGAGCAGCAGCCCCCGTAGTGTGGCAAGAAATCAAAGTCTCCCGTAGTGAGCAGAAGTCTCCCATAGTGAGCAAAAGTCTCCTGTAGTGAGCCAAAGTCTCCCGTAGCGAGCAGCAGCCCCCGTAGTGTGGCAGGAAATCAAAGTCTCCCGTAGTGAGCAGAAGTCTCCCGTAGTGAGAAAAAGTCTCCTGTAGTGAGCCAAAGTCTCCCGTAACGAGCAGCAGCCCCCGTAGTGTGGCAAGAAATCAAAGTCTCCCATAGTGAGCAGAAGTCTCCCGTAGTGAGCAAAAGTCTCCTGTAGTGAGCCAAAGTCTCCCGTAGCTAAGCAACGTGCCCCCGTAGTGTGGCAAATTTTCTGAAAGTCTCCCGTAGCTGAGCAATGTGCCCCCGTAGTGTGGCAAATTTTACCAAAGTCTCTCGTAGCGAGCAATGTGCCCCCGTAGTGTGGCAAATTTTCTGGAAGTCTCTCGTAGCTGAGCAATGTAGCCCCGTAGTGTGGCGAATTCCCAAGGTCTCCCGTAGCTGAGCAATGTGCCCCCGTAGCGGGCAGAGTATCCCCGCAGAGTGAGTAAAAGTCCATCAAAGGTCTCCCGTAGATGAGCAATGTATCCCCGTGGAGTGGCAAAGTATTGAAATCCCCCGTAGTGTGGCAAAGCATTCAGAAGACCACTCGTTGTGTGGCATGTCATTAATATCCCAGTAAAAGTCCACCCGTAGCGTGGCAAATCAGCAATCTCCCAGTGTTATTCTAAAGCATTCACCAATCACTACTCTTCACATCCGAGTTCTCCACAAGCAGAGTTCAGATGGTTGGGTTTATTTCCCTTTTCTCTTCCACCGAGTGAAAATTTTCTGGTTGTTTCTAGTATTCAATCCCTGCATACTTCAAACGTCTGAAAGCGACTGCTATCATCCATTCAAGTCTACAGTGATTGAATAGGGGCAGCTGTAACACCCCAAAATTTGTCCTCTTATTTATTATCAACCTCGAGTGGTTTACGTTTCATTCCCCCATCATTCTACATATCATTGCATCGCATTTGAAAAAATAATAAATCATCATCCTTTGCATACACATGAGGTGTGTGGTCGATCGAGGCTTGACAAACATTGGAGTTCAAGAGAAAAATAATATCCAAAAATTAATCCAAACCATTTCCAAACTAACCAACCAAAAAGGGAAAATTCACCTTTCTCCCCCTTTTCTTTCCCTTTTCCTTCCACTTTCCTTCCACATTTCCTTTCATTCTTTCCCTCTTGTTTTTCCACTTCAATTCCACTCCATTTCCCTTGGAAACTTCTACCATGTTCTACCATCTTCTAGAGTATTCCATGGAATATTCCAAGGAATATTCCCTTTTCCAACCCTAACCCTAACTAACTACCAAACCATAATTTTGGATCCCAAGCCTAATTTTTGGGCCCCAAACCTAATTCCATTCCCAAACCTAGCTTCAAGCCTAGCCTCTATATATTCGTTAATCACTTCAATGCAACGGGTTCCCACAATCACTTTTCACTCTTTCACAATCACTTTTTCTCTCTCACTTTTCCTCCATTTCCCTTTTCACTAAAGCTTTTTGAATAAGCTCTTCAAGTTTCACATTGAAACTTGAAGATCTTGAAGCTTAAGCCTCTAACCTCCATTGATTGTGGATTGTAGAAGAAGAAGCTATTGATTTTTGTGAGGATTTCGGCTTATCGGAAGCACACGAAGGTTCAAGCATCAAAAACGCATTTATTTTGTGGATTCGCGGTTTTCTTGGTTTTCTCTTCGATCAAGCTCCGATTCTTGCAACAATTATTGAAGCACTTCTTCGCTTTGTAGGTTGGTGATCTAAATCACTTCTTCTTTAAGTTATTCTCTTCATCTCGCCATTTCGGCATTCTTTAATTGCTTTTTGTTTTGATTGCGATCGATTATGTATTGCTTGCGATTTGTGATTGTTATTGGATTAGGATTTAAGGTGTTGATAGTTATAGGTTATATCATGTGTAAATAAGCCCCAATTAAGTAGAAATTAGTGTTAGCATGTTCCTAGGTATGTTAGGGATCATTAGAAGTAAGATTGTGGCCAAAAGCACTTATTTCAAAAGCATTTTTCACTTTCTGTTCAGCGTTAACCGGTTAACGCATGCGGTTTTGGCCATTTTTAGTGTTGTCCAGGGTCCGTTAACGGGTTTACCGTTTGGTTAACCGGTTTACGCTGTTCATTTTTGGATTTTTAGCTTATTTTCTTGCTCAATCTTGCTTCCTAGTGCTTCTAAGGTTCATGTATGTTTAGGTATTGATTTTAGGGAATTTTTGGGTCTATTTCCAGTAGCCAATTCATTTGTTTCGAGTCGTTTCGACATGATTCCATTCACTTTTCCATGTTTTGTGTTAAATGTGCAAATGTGATATAATTGATTCTTGATGTGTTTTGCTACATTTTAATCATTTGTTTCACATGTTAATTGCTTGCTTAAATTCAAATTATGCTTCATGATTATTGTCATTGCTTGATTGATAAAGTGATTAAAGGCCATGTTGATTTTTTGTCAAAAGTGATTAAATACTTCACATGTTCATGCAAGTTTCTTGTGCTTAATTGATCATATCTTAACATGAGTTCAATTCTGATTTTTATGCCATGCATGTGTAACAATTGATGCTTGTAGTGATACTTGTTCAATCTCATGATAAAATGTTCATTTGTGCAACATGAAAAAGTATGTTTGTTCTTGATTGATCATTGTCATTTTTAATCAAATAAATGATGTAAATAAATTCACATGTTTGAGTTCATTTTATGATGCATGTAGATTTATGTTAAGTGACATTAATGTGTTGTTTATCATTCACTTTGTGCACATAAATAAAAATAATCAAATCTGTATTTTGCATTTCATAGCTGTTTTTACATATAGGTGCTGTAAAATGTATGTTGTTTGTTATGTTTGCATGTTGTTTGTAACCTTTTACACCTACCATTTCATGTTGCATGCTGGCTGTAAAAAGTTGATTTGTGTTATGCATTGTTTCCATAGTTGTTTGGGTAATAGGGGCTGTAGTAGGCGCTGTATTTTTGTCTTAGCATTTTTTTTAGTTCTTTGGAATTAAAATAGAATTTAGATAGGGTCCTAGAGTCATTAGGATTTAAAAAGGATGTGTTTGCTTTAATATTTTAAATAAAAATGCAACACTAATCTTTGTTTTGTAGAGGGGAAGATTGAGGTAAGTTTCCTTCAACTCATTCTTTTACTTCCTTTATGCATTTAATTTGCATTTAATTTCCTTTACTTTCCATACTTGTGTTTGGTAGGATTTCCCCCTCTTTTGTAGAATCAACTTAACTTCTCTAGGAAGTAAGTTGCATTCTATTTCTTTTCCCTTTAGGATTAGAAAACCTCACTAACCATTAGGGTCTCCCTTTTGTGCATAATAAATATCTTAGGGTTGGTCTTAGTCCCCCTTAGTTTTTCCCTTTTTCCGATTTGAGTCTTCTTCTCTCATCTTCAAACAAAAATCTAAAAGACATTTAATAAAGGATTGAAATAGTCTCTTGCGCATAGCCTTATTCTATGGGGCACTCATATTCATTCCATCTTGGAATAGTATGGGCTTGTCTAGCATGATGTACAAGTCTAATCATGAGACTATTTTCACAAACAATAAACTCCAAAACACTTCTCATAAAAGACAACCAACAAAGACATCGTGTCTCCTCTTCTCATCTCCTAATCTTTGCGGACGAATGTGACTTGCCTCGACAGTTCAAACATCGATACGGTAAGCACCCTCGAGTCAGATCCGGTAACACCTGAGCTAGAGCTATGGCAACGTCATCCTAAAAAACACAAACAAATAGTTCCCGCCTTAGTTAGGCGAACTACGTCGACTCTGATCCTCATTTTCCCGATGAGGTACGTAGGCAGCGGGGTAGGGCCCGTTCGAGCACATTCTTTAGTTTCCCTACATTTCCCTCTTTCTTTCCATTCTTTTTTCCAATTCCCTTTCTTTCATTTCCCTTCCAGTCAGCAGTTTTATTCAGCAGCAGTTATTTCTCACCCTTTGAAACAAGCAAGCAAGCGTGGATCCCGTCGGGTACGGCGGACGATCTGGGGTGCTAATACCCTCCCAGATCGTAACCGACTCCCGGACCTAGATCTTTGGTTCGTAGGACCTTGTCCTTTCCTTCTTCCTCAGGTTTGTGCAGCATTACCTTTCCCGTTCCTTCGGGATAAAAATGCCTGGTTGGCGACTCTACCTTTACCGCGCCACTTTCGCGTTTGTACTAGGATGAAAATCCTGGGAGCGACAGATGGCCAGATGCCATTTGATGATTTTGTAGTTAATAAATGGGAAAAAGAACATCCAACTAAGGAGATCCATATACCACATCCTAGAGATTCACCCCGGCAGGAGACTGGTTCCTCGCACTTAACCTAAGACCAATGGGGTTGGGTGCAGACGTAGATGGGCTATATCCGAAGTGAGCGGAAAAGGAAAGGGGAAGAGCTAGTGAGTCAAGGAGATGAGCAGACCCTCCAAGGAAAGATGATTGGGGAAATGCATGAATGGATGCAGCAGATGTGGCTGCACTACCCACCCCTTCCTCAATGAGGCTCTGTGAGTCCCCTACTGCATTTGATCTTAAATAGTGAGGTCATTGTTGAGTTCAAGTGTGGGTGGTATTTATTTATGTGTTTTATTTTGTTTTTTCTTATGTTAGTTTTTATTTATTGAGTCTATTTTTATGTTTGTTGTTGGTCGTGTGTTGAAACTACCGTGATACCTCCCGAATTTGAACTGCTACAAAAAATAAAAATGTATTGATCTGTTGAGATGTATTATTGAGTGAGTGTGGAGAAAGTATATAGAGCTTTAGTGAAAAGGAGCTTTATGAGGGAATTGAAAAAAACTGAAAACTTAGGTAGTACTCCAACACCCTGAATCCTTTGAGTATAGAGACGAGTCTGACATGTAGATTTGTGCCATAGTGCTTTAATTTGAGAAGTATTCCCTAAATAGTTTATTATGATAGTCTGGAAAAATTAATAAGAGTCATATGTAAAGGGTTGGTCGAAAAAATAGAGCAAAGGCATCGAAAATCGTGAATAAAGGAAATTAGACAACTAGTCCTTCTAAGTTGGGTAACCCTCATCCGGTTATTCATCCCAACGGCGATTAAACCTAAAAGTCGTCCCAAAGTGGACAAATAAGCGCCTATGTGCGAGAAGAAAATGGTGCCTAGAAAAAAGAAAGAAAAAATTGATCGACTTTGTGCATGTGAGGAAAAATCATCAAAAGTGCCTTAATTTGATTGTCCGAATGAAAGGGGTAAAAAATCAAACAAAGACTTAAGCCCAAAGCATAGACTGAGAGGTAATCGAAAAGGGGATTTAGGTTCGTGCTTTCACCGCGGATTAGTGTTTGTGTACTACCTTTTTTGATGAAGAAGCACCGAGGTAACTTGTTGAGTGACTTGGAACGAAAAGCTCACATACGATTATCATCACATCAACTCGCTCTAAATTTTATGACAGTTCATTTGTGCTTTAACTTTTTATACAAGCTTATTGCTTAAGGACAAGCGAGAATTTAAGTTTGGGGGAATTTGATCGGTGGTTTTCACTCTCTATTTTTCAATATCGTTTGTTGATCGTTTATGTTAATTTATCTTTAGTTGCGTTGCATTTCATCATTTTTATAAGTGTTTTGTGAGTTTTAGTCAAGCATGTTTAATTTTTACATTATGTTATTTCTAGTCATTTGTTACTTTGATTTGGTTGTTTTATGTCGTGCTTTTAGGTACTGATAACACTAAAATTCACCGTATTTCTGACTCCAATTTCGCATGCATTCTTAGCTTTTATTGTTATTTTGTTATGTTATTACTTTGTTTTTCTTTTTTTTCAGGTTTTCTATGTAATCGGGGCCTAAATCGAGAAAAGGAGCGAAAAAGGAGTGCAAACGGACGTAAACCAAGAAATTCAGCTTTTTACACTTACGGCATCCACCATGGCGGGCGCCATGGGGTCTGCCATAACGTGGCCACGTCTCAAGACCACTCCACAACTGCCAAGACCCATGATCCCCACTCTCTCATTCCTTATTAGTCTCATGGCGGGCGCCATGTGCCTGTGGCGGGCGCCACAAGGCAAAAACTTTTCCATCCTGGTCTTTTCCTGCTTTTTGTTTTCCTATAAATAGGGCCTTAGATTTTCGTTTTCAATCATCCAAACTTAGAATCTCTTAGGCATATATCAGTTTTAAAGCAGTTATCATTCCACATCGGGGTGTTACTGCAATCGAGTGATCGAGTCTGTATACGTCTGTGTGATCGAGTTTTGGAGCACTCTGGGAGGAAGTTAATCCTGCCGCCATTTTAATTCCAGTTCGTATTTTATTTTTCCGCATTGCTTTACTTTCATTTATTATCCGCACTCGCACTTTATTTTATTTATTTCCTGCACTCGCTTTACTTTTATTTAATTCCTGCACTCGCTTTACTTTTATTTATTTCTCGCACTCGCTTTAAATACCTTTATTTCCCGCACTCGCACTACTTTTATTTACTTTCCACACTCGCACTAAATTAATTTTATGAAAAATTATAAGAAGAACTTTTACTTTACCATGTCTAAATAAATCCATAAAGGTTAGAATGTAAGGATCGTAATTAAACCAGTAATCCGTACAATTGTTCGTGGAAACACTTAAGGGCTATTTTATCTTTCAATTTAAGTAATTTTTTTTAACTATTTCAAAAACAGCCAAAAGCGCTTTGTCTAGTTCATTAGGAGTTTTTAGATTAAAAAGAAAAGAGATTTTAAAACGATTTTCGGACGCGTTAAGAAGTTTAGAGTCTGGTTCGTGAGAACCTCTTTTTGCTAAGAAATCCAGGTTAAAATACTTTTCAACTTAGTTAAGATACTATATTTCTTAAAAATAGGCTTACTACTCTAACGCAGTACGCACCTTTCTATCCGTGACAATAGGAGGGGTTGATTAGGGAGTACAACTCGGTTCTGAATACGCGAAAGCGACAGTTCCTGTTAAATTAGTTCTTTTCAAAGTGGAAAACATTGCCCATAAGTAGTTCTATTAACAAGTACAGGAATATCAATTGATTACGTGAATTACATTCGAGCCTGTCTTTATTAATTGTTTAAAATTACCGTTTTATTTACCATTGCACTCTCCTTAAAACCATTATATTTAGTTGCCTTAGATACACACCATAACAACAGGTACAATAGATTGACACTTGTTCTCTGTGGATTCGACAATCTTTTATATTACTCTGACGTGTTCGTACACTTGCGAAAAACACGCATCAAGTTTTTGGCGTCGTTGTCGGGGACCAATTTCGTCAAATTTCATACCTTATAGTTATACCGTTTAGATTAAGGTTGTTACCCACCGGTCAATGCGAAAAACTCGCAGTGCCGGAAGCTTAGTAGACCCTCTAGCTGAACCTGAATGTTACGCTCGCGCACGTTTGTTTTTCCATAGGAATAGGAGAGCTATGGCCGAAGATCAAAACCGAAGACCTCTTAAAGACTTCGCCCAACCATCAAACGAGGAACCTAGTTCTAGTATAGTAAACCCCGCTATCTCAGCCAATAATTTTGAACTTAAACCATCCCTGCTGCAATTATTGCAACAGAGACAATTTGCAGGTCTTGCTATTGAGAACCCAAACCAACATTTAAAAAACATTCTTCAGTTAGCAGACACCTTTAAAACCAATGGAGCTCCTCCTGAAGCGATATGCTTAAGATTATTTCCCTTTTCCCTCAGAGATAAAGCTCTATCATGGTTAGATTCCCTTCCACCCAATTCCATAACAACTTGGGAAGACCTTAGAAAATTTTTCCTTACTAGATATTTTCCCCCAAGTAAGACCGCTCTTCTTCGAAACCTAATAACCAGATTTACCCAACACCAAGGAGAGTCGTTTTTCGAAGCCTGGGAGAGATATAAAGAGATATTAAGAGCATGCCCATATCATGGCTTAGAGAATTGGCTAATCATTCAAACCTTCTATAATGGACTTCATTATAACACTAAGATGACCATCAACGCTGCCGCTGGTGGCACACTGATGAACAAACCTTACCCTGAAGCTAGTGCCCTTATCGAGGATATGGCCCAAAACCATCAATCATGGGGAGTAAAACGAGCGACAGTGGAAAAGAAGGAAGCCCAAGGAGTAATACATGAGCTAAGCTCTATGGACATGATGCAAGCTAAAATGGACGCATTGGCCCTTAGAGTCGAACATATGTGTACAACCCCGAATATTGTAGCCGCAGTTTCGCCGAATTGTGAGATATGTGGGACGCAAGGACACCAATCCGCAGAATGCAATCTGTTAAATGAGACCAATCCTGAGCAAGTGAACTACACCCAAGGGAACCCATTTTCAAACACATATAACCCTGGATGGAGGAATCACCCAAACTTCTCCTACAAAAATAATAACCCTATCCAAAACACCGCACCTCCGAGACAACAAGGTTACCAAGCCCCAAGAACAAATCAACCTATGCAACCTGTACCACCAAGTCCAAGCCTTGAGAAAATTGTGGAAAATTTTATCACCGCTCAAACACAACAAAACAAAGAGTTCATGAACCAAAACGTACATGTTAACGAACTAATTACCCAATTAGGGACCAAGGTTGACCAAATTATTACTCATAATAAGATGCTTGAAACCCAGATCTCTCAGGTAGATTTAAACCAAGCCCCTCAGACTACACCTGGAGAACAGTTCCCTGGACAACCTCAACAAAACCCGAAAGGGAAAGCAAATGCCATTACTCTACAAAATGGAACCTCTTATAAGGAACCTTCTAACCCTAGATTAAGTGATCCCGAAACTTCTGAGAGAAATGAGGAGAAGGAACCAGAGGAATCTGAAAACCCGGAAAGTCAAGAAAAAGGAGAAGAACCTAAAAACAAAACCTATGTACCACCACCGCCATACAAACCACCAATACCATACCCTCAAAGATTAAAGAAAACCCAAATCGATAATCAGTATCAAAAATTCGTTAAGGTTATAGAAAAACTTCACGTAGAAATCCCCTTTACAGAAGCCATCACCCAAATACCTTCTTACGCTAAGTTTCTCAAAGACATACTTACAAATAAACGTAGACTTGAAGATCCGAAACCCGTGGAATGTAATTCTATTTCCGAAAATAGGTTAGCAAAGAAAGATAAAGATCCCGGAAATTTTTCCATTCCTTGTGTTTTGGGGAATCATGTCATCGAAAATGCTTTTCTAAACTTAGGAGCTAGTGTGAGCTTAATGCCTTTAGCAGTTTGTGAAAGGTTAAACTTAGGATAATTACAACCTACTAAGATGTCACTTCAATTAGCCAATAGATCCGTTAAATACCCTATAGGCATACTTGAAGACGTCCCTGTTAGGATAGGTCAGCTGTTTATACCTACTGATTTTGTTGTCATGGACATTAAAGAAGATGACGACTTACCAATCCTCCTAGGTAGACTGTTCTTATCGACTGTTGGAGCCGTAATAGATGTTAAAAAAGGGAAACTAACCTTTGAGGTAGGTGACGAGAAGATAGAATTTATACTCTCGAAATTTCTTATGGCACCTGTAATAGGAGATGCTTGTTATGCCTTAGATATCATTGATGAATGCATTAGGGAATTAGAACAAGAAGAAGAAATTGAATCTATAAAATTGCCATCAACCCTTATTTGGGAAGATGAAAGTTATAAAAAACCCTACATTGATGATAACCTTCACGAATGTTTATCTCTTACCCCAGATCCTATACCTTACCCTATGAAACCAACCCTAAAACTTAAGGAACTGCCTAAGAACCTGAGATATGAATTTCTTGATGAAGAAATGAACCGTCCAGTTATAGTCAGTGCTACCTTAGACCAAGAAGAAACAAACCAATTATTAGATGTTTTACGAAGGTACCCCTCAGCCTTAGGATATAAGATCTCAGATCTAAAAGGAATAAGCCCATCCGTATGCATGCATCGGATTTTTCTTGAAGAAGATTCAAAACCCTCCAGAGAACACCCACGAAGAATAAATCCTATGATGAGTGAAGTAGTTAAGACTGAAGTTCTTAAGTTACTAGAGGCAGGTATAATATATCAGATCTCGGACAGTAAATGGGTGAGTCATGTGCATGTAGTACCTAAAAAGGGAGGCATCACAGTCGTGCAAAACAAGAAGGGCGAACCTGTAGCAAAAAGAACCGATGGAGGTTGGCGTATGTGCATAGACTATAGAAAATTAAATAAAGCAACTAGGAAGGACCATTTCCCATTACCATTCATAGACCAAATGTTGGAGCGCCTAGCCAGACACTCTTACTTTTGTTACCTAAATGGATATTCAGGATTCTTCCAAATACCTATTCACCCCGAAGATCAAGAAAAAACTACATTTACATGCCCTGTTGGAACTTTTGCCTACAGAAGAATGCCTTTTGGACTCTGTATTGCTCCTGCCACTTTCCAACGCTGCATGATGTCTATCTTTGCAGACTATTTAGATGGAATCATGGAAGTATTTATGGACGATTTCTCGGTTTGTGGATCTGATTTCAAAAATTGTCTTATCAACCTTGAGAAAATCCTGGAAAGATGTGTGGAGGTAAACCTTGTGCTAAATTGGGAAAAATGTCATTTCATGGTCACCGAAGGGATTGTTTTAGGACATCTAGTTTCCGAAAAAGGTATAGAGGTAGATAAAGCTAAAATAGAAGTCATAGAGAATCTAAAACCGCCAAAGACTATCAAGGAGATAAGAAGTTTTCTTGGACATGCCGGATTTTACCGACGTTTTATCAAGGACTTCTCCAAAATAACAAAGCCCTTAACTGGTCTTTTAATGAAAGATGTCGAATTCATCTTCGATGAAAAATGTACTAAAGCATTTAATCTTCTGAAGCAAGCTCTGATTTTAGCACCTATAATGAAACCCCCTGATTGGTCAGAACCGTTTGAGATAATGTGTGACGCCAGTGACTATGTTGTAGGAGTCGTTCTAGGTCAGAGAAAAGATAAAAAGTTACACGTAACTTATTATGCCAGTAGAACCCTAGACGCTGCATAGCTCAACTACACAACAACCGAAAAAGAGCTCCTAGTTGTAGTTTTCGCCATAGACAAATTTAGATCTTATCTAGTAGGAGCCAAAATTATAGTTTACACCGACCATGTGTAACACGGTGGGAGAACTGACTTTTAGTTATGTTGCGGATAGCAAGAGTCGCCATCGATTTTTATTTTATCCAAAAGGAAAGGGCATAAAAGAACAGGAAAGACCTTAAAAAGATTTTGAGTTTGGAGGGTAGGTTATACAAAGGGAAGGTGTTAGCACCCTTTATATCCATGGTTATCCATGGGCTCTTAGTTACTTAGCTCACTTTAAATTGTTTTGAGAAGGTGTAGTGTGTGATTAAAAATTTTCTAAGTACTTTATAATGATCCTCGTATGGATGTATATAAAGACTTTGTTTTGAAAATTTGTTTGAAATGTGAAGTGTAAAGAGTATTTTGAAAGGTGTGAGCAAGTAATTAAGAGGAACCTACCCTATGTTAAATCTTTATTGTTCTTATATGTTCTTTCAATGGTAAGACTATCCCTATTATTAAGGAATAGGTAGTCATTACCTTGGATATTATAAGGGACATGTGATGGGACAATCTGAATGTAGGCAACTGTAAGGTGTCTTTAGCAATTCGTAGGGACTTATCATCTTTTATTCGAAGGGACAAGATCGTTTATCGTAGGCAACCTCGAAGGGACTTGATCTTATAAACTTAAAGGGACTTGATGATATTTTATGAAGGGACTTTGCTTAAGACACCTTACTTGACCTTATAATTAGGCAACATGAGGAGTAACCCTAGAAAGTGTGAGATGGCGATCAAAGATCGACTTACGTGTGTGAGTGTTTATATTCATATATTTATCTTGTTTAAATTATTTTTCTAAATTATTTTAATTACACATAGTTGTACACACCCTAAAATTACTAACCATGGCAATAATAATATTTAAAAAAAATAAAATAGAAACAAAAATAAATCTACGACTATTACATGGCTTTCGCAATTACATAATAATATAAACAATTAATAATAAATAAATAATAATTTAAAGGGTTAGCAATAATAATAATAATAATAATAAAAGGGGTTAGTAAAAATATAAAGGAAATAAAAATTAAGAGAAAATATTATTTTTTAAGTTAAATAAAAATTTAGAAATTTTTTAGAATAAAATAGAACAATTAATAATAATAATGAACAAAATAATAATTATTTACAAAATATGATTAATTATTATAAATTGGAACAAAAATTAATTAAATTTAATGTTAAAGTTAAATAAAAATTAGGGTAAATAATATATTTTAGGGTTAGAAATTAGGTTTTAAAAAAAATATGGTTAGGGTGATAATCATGAAAATTAGGGTTTTATTTATTAATTTATAAAATAAATCAATTTATTTACAAATTATATATATATATATATATATATATATATATATATATATATATATATATATATATATATATATATATATATATATATATATATATATATATATATATATATAGTAATATGAATTTACAATAAATAAATATAAATAATTAAGTTTTTGAAAATAAAGTTTGAATTTTTAAAAGATATGAATTTGTGGTATAAGAAATAATATACATTTATTTTAACATTTAAGAAATTAATTGAATTAGATTAATAAAATATAAACAAAAACAAAATAAAAAAATGAGAAAAAATACATACATGGGGCTGGGATTCGAACCCAGGCCCTAGGCTTTGTTCATCTTGGACCAACAGCACAACCATCAGGCCAGGCGTGCGCAGGTGTTAGTGTAGGGGCAACCATTCCTTTTCTTATTAACCTGCAAAAATATCAAAAATAAAAGCAAAACAAAATGGCCTGGGGGGGATTCGAACCCAGGACCATTCAATACACAAGCCAATACACAAACTAGCTGAGCTACTGCGCGCGTTTGATATGAAACCAACAACAAGACATTATATTTTAAAACAATTATTTGAATTTGGTTTTCAGCGCCAAACTTCATCTTCTTCCTCAAATTTCCTGCGAAATTACCTATGAATTCAGTTGCGTTTCTACCTGTGAATTTCATCATGTTCATGACCTACGAATTTCAAACACCAACCAAACAGTAAAATTTCATCAAATTGATTAGTGCAATGTAATCCTTAGGATTCATACAATCTTCCCACGTTCTTAAAATTCATTTATGTTTGGTTAATCATGAAACCCTAAATGAGGGACCGAAACCCTAACTATGGCCATTCACGATTTAGGTCATAAACCTTCAATCAAATTATCCAGAAAGCTTGCAAACTTCATTCTAAACACAAATCAACAACCAAAATCAGTGAATGATGCATAAATAATAAAATTCAAAAATCAAAAGTTCAAGAACAAAAGCAATTCGGTTTGAGCTTTTCAACATGATTTGGATGCAAATGATGATTAGGATACGATTAATGATGTCCAAGGATCATGTTTGAACCTTCAAATCACCTGAAAAACCACAAATTTGAAGAATCCAAATTTGAATTTTTGATGGATTTTTGAAGTTTGAATATTGTTCTTGAGGCTGCCAAATTCGTGTCTTGTGCTTGCTTTATGTTGTATATATATCATAGAACAAAATTAGGTTAAAAAATCAGAGCATCATTTGGATTTTTGGATCAATAGAGATTGAAAAAGATTCACTTTCAAATATTGAAAATAACTTGATATATCCTTACTATTTTTGAATGATATGATTTTGTATAATCTCAATCACTTCTAAATGACCATTAAGACTTTCTAGAACAAAAATCTCATCAAATATTCACACTTTTATATTTTATTTTGATTTAAAATGATTTTTAATGTAAAAAATCATAATAAATAAAATAAAATGAATAAAAATTTGAATAAATAATTTTTAATTCGTGCATGATGTCATGGAAGTGTTTGGATCATAAAAATGCAAGCCCATTTGGAGAAATTTGGTTCTAAGATCCCATTTGCTTCATAAACCTCTCAAAAAATTCCCAACTTTGCAAAGGCACAAATCCCTCAATATAAATGCTATGAAGGTGTTCTTGGACATTTTGGAAATCTTAAAGAGTCCTCTAACCAACCTCTTTGGTCTCATGTCCATATCTTTTACCATTCTCAAGTTATGCTCTTTGGAAGTTGTTGACTTTTTGTTGACTTTTGAAATGACCTATAATGTCTTAGCTCATACCTTCCAAATGAAGCATTTTTGGGTTTTGCTTGTGAGACACAAAGTTGTAGAGAATTCAATTTCCTTCAAAATGAGATTTGGATGGAAAAAAATTGATGAAGCATGTGAAAGTTATGGCTGGTCAAAGTTCAGTTGACTTTTCCTATGAAAACCCTAATTTAGAAACTCCTGATTCTTGATGATCTGAAATCTCCTTGATGAATCATGATCAACCCTTGATCAAATGATGAATTTTACTTCATATAATTGATGTTGGCAAATAATCATGAAGTTTGACTTTGGTTTGACCACAGTTGACCTCAGTTTGACTTTTTAACTGCTTTGACTAATTTTAGCCTATCTGATCATCTGACTGAGCAAATCTTTTGGGAAAGTCTTGAAACTTGACATGGGGATTCTTGAACACATATAGGATGCTATGAAGCTCACTTGAAGTCTTGGAAGCCCATTTAGCCTGATGAAAGTCAAAACCCTAGTTTAGGATGCCTTGCTTAAGAGGATGCATTGTCTGAGGGAATTGTCAAACTTTCTGACTAATTGTGAACCTTGTGAACCTTGTGAACCTCTTGAGATACCTTGTGAACCTTGTGAACCTCTAGGGATACCTTAGTACACAATGTCTTGTCTTGGTGAGGGCAAATTTTGGGGTGCAACAGCTGCCCCTGTTCAATTTTCTGAAACCTGAGGGGTTAGATTGGTATATGTGCCATTCGTGACCTGGAAGGTTGAAGGGGATTGAACACAAAAGCCCAAAAATTTGCACTCGCCGGTGCGTATAGTAACACTGATGATTAGTTGTATATGCTTAAGTGGGCTTGAAGATTCCACTTGGAGGAACTTAGAGATGGGCTTATAGATGCCATCCATAATATCAGGAGGTGATAATATCTTGATGTTGATACTGGATATCAGTACTAGGTCTTCGTATAGGCTGTCTCTGAATCGTTTATGCAACATGGTTTAAATTAAATGATAGCACTAGATCTTCGTATAGATCGTCTCTGCATTATCTCTGGGGAAAAAGAATATCCTTCATTAAGTGTCAGGGCTTAGATCTTCGTATAGATCGTCTCTGAACCATATCTGAGAACATACTTTAATTTAAGTGTCAGAACCAAATCTTTGTGGCGGTTTCTTTCTGAATTAAGTATCAGCACTAGACCTTCGTATAGATCGTCTCTGAACTGTTTTGAATTGTTGAATAGACCAATAGAAATAGATCTTCGTGACGATTATCTCTTATGGAAATATCCTGGATTAGGGAATAGATCTTTGTATAGACCGTTTGCCTACTATCCAAGGATAAAAGAAGATCAGGATTAAAAAAAATATCTCTTGAAAATATCCTGGATTAGGGAATAGATCTTCGTATAGACCGTTTGCCCACTATCCAAGGACAAAAGAAAATCAGGATTAAATCTTCGTGACGATTATATCCCTTGAAAATATCCTGGATTAGGGAATAGATCTTCGTATAGACCGTTTGCCTACTATCCAAGGATAAAAGAATATCGGGATTAAATCTTCGTGACGATTATATCCCTTGAAAATATCCTGGATTAGGGAATAGATCTTCGTATAGACCGTTTGCCTACTATCCAAGGATAAAAGAATATCAGGATTAAATCTTCGTGACGATTATATCCCTTGAAAATATCCTAGATTAGGGAATAGATCTTCGTATAGACCGTTTGCCTACTATCCAAGGACAACTTGAGTGATGATTATCAGCAATGAATCTTCGTGGTGATCATCCCTGAATTAAGTATCAGCACTAGACCTTCGTATAGATCGTCTCTGACCTGTTGTGAATTATTAATAGTATCTTATCTGTATATAACCATCCTGCAAGGAAAAGGTTAGTTTATGCAATATGTATGCATGTATGGTATGGTGCATCTAAGTAAATGTATTATGCATTATGTATATGCTATGGTATGATATAAATGATGTATGTATGAATCATGCAGCCTGAAGCGTCAGGATATCTTTGTATAACAACTGCTGGCTAGGGAAATAAATCCCGATTCGTTGCTGAAGAATATGAGGAACTCGTTCCCGTCTTGTTGGATAGTATAGTATTTATAACCTTCCGTCTTCGTTCGTCGTACTTATATTGAAGGAATAAGTTCCTGAGTATCCTGACTGAGGATAAAAGAGATTGACATAAATTCAAGGGGAGATGTAACTCGAAGTATCTATGAAGATATATTTGCTCTGCTGGGGATTTGTAGTTGTCCGGTGGAGATGAAGTGGCGAAGCTTTGTTGAACTCCTACCCTCGTTCGTCCTTAGTAAATATTATTACTGCATTTCATGCATTTCTGGTAAACATCAATCATATTCAAAAGCATACATACATTCAAACACAACCAATGGACGTTTTTCGTTTATGTAAATAGGGTAAAAGTAAATCTGGATTCAAAGATGAAATTTTATTTATATCACAAAGTGACTTATACATAGGCAAGTTTGTACAAGGAGACAGAAATCCTAGTAAGAGGAATTCGTCGTAAAAAATTTACAAAACAAAGAAACAGCTATGTGAGAAATAATCTTATTGAGTTTTAATTCTACTATTGCCATTATCTTCAAGTATCTCATCTTCTGCTATTGAGACGGAAACGATTGGGTTGAGCTTTATCTGTTTGAACTTGAGTTATGTAACACAAATGGTTGGAGTTACATGAGTGATCCAAACGAGACATAGCCATACGCTTTAATCCCTAACTTTTGCCGGGATTGCCCTTTCAGGTTTTCAATCCACCGGGATACCCTTTTTTGCCCAAGCCGCCCTTTCAGTTTTTCGACTTGCCGGGTGTACATTTTATATATATATATCCCTAATTTTTGCCCGAACCCTTTTGGTTCGCCGAGATGCCCTTATTTTTGCCTAGGCCAGTCAACCTAGCGGGTCTCTTTTTATGCGTAGTATTTTTTAACTATGTCTGCGTTTACGGGCTGTGGGAAGTCTTCACCATCCATAGTAGTAAGCATCATGGATCCTCCTGAAAATACTCTCTTGACTACAAATGGTCCTTCGTATGTAGGATTCCATTTGCCCCTAGGATCACCCTGTGGTAATATGATACGTTTGATTACCAAGTCACCAGCCTGATATACCTTTTTCTTAACCTTCTTATTAAAAGCTTTGATCATCCGTTTCTGGTACATCTGACCGTGACAAACAGCTGCCAGCCTTTTCTCATCAATCCAATTTATCTGGTCAAGTCGAGTCTGAATCCACTCATCTTCATCCAAGCCTGCATCCTTCATGATTCTTAAGGAGGGGATCTGAACTTCAATGGGCAGAACTGCTTCCATACCATAGACTAAGGAGAATGGGGTTGCCCCTGTTGAAGTATGTATTGTAGTACGATAACCATGAAGAGCAAATGGTAACATCTCATGCCAATCTTTGTAAGTAACAGTCATCTTCTGTAGAATCTTCTTAATGTTCTTATTAGCAGCTTCTACTGCCCCATTCATCTTCGGGAGATACGGAGAAGAGTTGTGATATTTAATCTTGAACTGCGTGTAGAGATCAGTAATCATGGTGTTATTCAGATTAGAGCCATTGTCTGTGATAATCCTTTCAGGGAATGGCATACCTACATATGAGATTATTCTTAATGAATCGAGCCACCACATTCTTAGTAACAGATGCAAATCAAGTTGCCTTCACCCATTTTGTAAAGTAATCAATAGCAACCAGGATAAAACGATGCCCATTAGAAGCAGTAGGCTTGATCTCACCAATCATATTTATGCCCCACATGGCAAAAGGCCAAGGAGCAATCAACACATTCAATGGAGCTGGAGGTATGTGCACTTTATCAGCATAGATTTGATACTTGTGACATGTTCTGGAATGTTGATAGCAGTCAGCTTCCATGGTAGACCAATAGTAACCTGCTCTCAATATCTTCTTTGTCATGGTATGACCACTAGAATGAGTGCCAAAGATCCCATCATGCATGTCTTCCAAAATCTCTGTTGCTTCTTTCTTATCCACACAACAAAGCAAAGTTGAATCATGATTACGCTTGTACAAAATTTCATTACTCAAAAAGAACTTAGCAGAAAACCTCCTCAGAAACTTCTTATCTTTGACAGATGCCCCTTCAGGGAACTCCTGAGTTTCAAGATATCTTTTCACTTCATAGAACCAAGGATTTTCCTCTCCTCCTTCAGTATCAATCTCATTACAGTATGCAGGCTTCTCAAATCTATCAATAGTAATCTTGGGAGCTTCCTCATCCCAGCTAATCTCAAACATAGATGCCATGGTGGCTAATGCATCTGCCAACTGATTCTCTCCTCGTGGAATATGTCCAAAAGTAATTTCTTCAAAATATGGGATCAAAGACAACACATGCTCTCTGTAAGGAATGAGATTTTCATGCTTGGTATCCCAATCTCCTTTAATTTGACTCACCACCAAGGCTGGATCTCCATATACGTCCAGGAACTGAATCTTCATATCAATGGCAGCTTTGATGCCCAGGATACATGCCTCGTACTCAGCCATGTTATTGGTACAATAGAAACAAAGTCTTGCAGTAATCGGGGTATGACAACCTTCAGGGGAAATGATCACAACACCAACACCATTGATAAGTGCATTAGAAGCTCCGTCAAAAACCATAGTCCATCGGGATCCTTGTTCAGGTCCGTCATATTGTCCAGGTTCTTTGGTAATAATCATAATGTCTTCATCAGGGAACTCAAAACTCATTGACTGATAATCATCCACTGCTTGATGAGCCAAATGATCAGCTACAACACTTCCTTTAATGGCCTTCTAAGTAGTGTAATGTATATCATATTTTGTTAAGATCATTTGCCATATTGCTATTCGTCCGGAGAGAGCAGGTTTCTCGAATATGTACTTGATTAGATCCATCTTTGAAATCAACAAGGTAGTATGAGTCAACATATACTGTCTTAGTCGGCGAGCAGCCCATGCCAAAGCGCAGCAAGTTTTCTCGAGCAGTGAGTATCTTGTTTCACAGTCGGTAAACTTTTTGCTAAGGTAGTATATTGCCTGCTCTTTTCGACCAGACTCGTCATGTTGCCCCAACACACACCCCATTGAGTTGTCTAATAATGTTAGGTACATAATCAAAGGCTTCTATCAACTGGTGGCATCAAAATTGGAGGTTCTAGAAGATATCTCTTGATTTCATCAAAGGTTGTCTGGCACTCGTCATTCCATTCCATCACCTGATCTTTCTTCAGCAACTTGAAAATTGGCTCACAGGTAGCAGTTAATTGGGAAATAAATCTGGAAATGTAATTCAATCGTCCCAAGAACCCTCTAACTTCTTTTTCAGTACGGGGAGCTGGCATCTCTTGTATAGCTTTCACTTTTGCAGGGTCTACTTCAATACCTTTTCCACTGACAATGAAGCCCAAGAGTTTACCAGATCTAACTCCAAAAGTACATTTGTTTGGGTTCAATCTCAACTTGTATTTCTTCAACCTTTCAAACAGTTTATGCAGATGATCAAGGTGTTGTTCTTCATTTTGAGACATGGCTATCATATCATCCACATATACCTCTATCTCATGATGAATCATATCGTGAAACAAAGCCACCATAGCACGCTGATATGTTGCCCCGGCGTTCTTCAAACCAAATGGCATCACTTTATAACAAAAGGTGCCCCACTGTGTAACAAATGTAATCTTCTCCATATCTTCAGGTGCCATCTTGATTTGATTGTAACCAGATAAACCATCCATGAAAGAGAATACCTTGTGCTGAGCAGTGTTGTCTACTAGAACATCAATATGAGGAAGTGGAAAGTCATCTTTAGGGCTGGCCTTGTTCAAATCTATGTAATCCACACACATGCGTACCTTACCATCCTTCTTAGGTACTGGCACCACATTTGCAACCCATTGAGGATAAGAAGTCACAGCTAAGAACCCTGCATCAAACTGTTTCATCACTTCTGCTTTAATCTTTTCTGACATTTCAGGACGCATGCGACGAACCTTCTGCTTCTTTGGACGACAATCTTCTTTTACTGGTAAACGGTGAACCACAATGTATGTATCCAACCCTGGCATATCTTCATAGGACCAAGCAAAGATTTCCACATAATCACGTAACATTTGAATTAATCTGCTCTTAACACCATCTTCTAGTTCAGCCCTTATCTTGACCTCTTTCCTGTTTTCTTCAGTTCCCAGATTCACAACTTCGATTGGCTCTTCATGTGGCTGTATAGCTTTCTCTTCTTGTTGTAATAACCTAGCAAGCTCTACAGGTACTTCACAATCTTCCTCCTTTCCATCTTCAGCTTGATAGATCGGATTCTCGAAATTATAATTGGCAATAGTAGAACTATTATCAACAGGATCCAGAGTGGATGAGGATCTGTATTTTAGTGATGTGGGTGTGTGTAAGAACACATAACTGATAAAACAAAAATAAAAATAAAAGAAAGACAAGGAGCACAATATTTACGAAAACGAAACGTCCATTGTTTTTATTGAATGAAGTATGCAAATGAAATGACATCCCGTAATAAGCATACCATTGTGCCCCGGGTAAAGCACAAGGCTTAAAAGTTTAATTGTTCGAAATTACAAACTTAAAATAAAAACACAGTAATAGTATTTACTCCTGACTAAAGGAGATAGGAATAACGTCTTCGATCTTCCAGTTGTTGGGCCCATCACCCATGGTAGGAAAAATTGAATCATCCAAGTTGTAGTCTTCAATATAGTCACCCACAGCATTAATTTGATCTCTCATGACCCCTTGATTGGTGATACGAACAACACGAGCACGACGAACAACTCTCTGGGATTCTGCAGTGAAACCCAAACCAAACTTGTCAGACTTGTAAGGGATATCAGGAAGCTGACCCCAAATAGTACAACCACCTTCTTCAACCACAGCTCTAGCATCTTTGTGGGAGGCCATTGTAGGAGGTACTCTGATAACCACAGGAACTCTTTTAACAACAGGGGGAGCTTCAGTAGCAGGAACAACCCAAGGAACTACTTCAAATGTCTAGCAAGGAGTCTCAACATATTCAACTTCCACCTCAACATATTTAAAAGTATTCACATGACTGACCATATATTCTTCTTCACCATAAACAGTGACGATCTTTCTTTTCACCGGGTATTTCAACTTCTGATGTAAAGTGGAGGTTACAGCACCTGCCCCATGGATCTAGGGGCGCCCAAGCAAACAGGAGTACGCAGGACGAATATCCATTACATAGAAAGTAGATTCGAAGACTTGAGAGCCTACTTTGATCGGGAGATCTACTTCTCCATGTACCACTCTTCTTGAGCCATCAAAGGCCCTTACCACTACATTACTTGGTCTTAACACAGCATCTTCAGGACTGAGCTTGTTCAGAACCTCTTTGGGATGTACATTCAATGAAGAACCATTGTCCACCAACACATGAGACAAGGTAGTGCCTTTACATTCAATGGAGATATGCAAAGCTCTGTTATGGTTTCTCTTGGCAGGAGTCAAGTCAGCATCAGAAAAGCCTAACCCATTATCATAAGTCATATGTGCGACACAATTCTCAAATTGATCCACGGAAATCTCATTTGGCACATGAGCAGTCTTCAAGAACTTGATTAAGGCTTTAGCATGAGCCTCAGAACACAGCAACAGAGATAACATGGAGATTTTGGAGGGAGTATGCCCCAACTGGTCAACAATATCATAATCACTCTTGCGAATGATCTTCAGCACTTCTTCCATCTGTTTAGAGAGATTTTCAGTAGTCGGCGTCTCAGCTTGCACAGGTTCAACCACAGGACCTTTGCCCCGAGCATCAGTACTTGGCTCAGAAGTGGAGGTAGTAGTTGGAGTAACTGCACTCTTGGAGGTAGCCGGAGGAGAGAAAATTCTTCCACTTCTGGTGATCTTACTGGATCCAGCAATATTATCAACATCAAGGTTGTCATCAGTAACAGGTGTATCAGTCAAAGGTTCCTGTTTAACACCATGGATATAAACATCAGAACCATAATTCCAGGGTATAGCTTTATCAGAAGTATAAGGAACAGGTCCAGGAGTGGTAATAATCATGGAAGCCACTCTAGCTTCAGCAACAATCGTCACAGGGCCTTCAGTAGTAATCCTGACAGGACCCTTAGAGGTGATCCTGACAGGCCCTTTAGAGGTAATCTTCACTGGCACTTTATCAACCATGGCCACATCTTCAAACTTCGTACCTCGAGTTAGATGTTCACACATACTTTCCACAGAAGGTTTCCTCTCAAACAATATAGTGTAATTGTCCATGAGGCGTTGAATACCATCTTTCAACTTCCAGCAGCTATCAGGTTTGTAGGCACAATAAAAACAGTCTTCGTTGCAACCTGGAAAGAACCCAGCCTGCACCAGCTTCTTCTTGATAATGGATAAGGGAGTAGTCACATTTGCTACTGAGGAAACATAGGAAACCTCATCAACAGCATTAACAGTCTTCTCATGATTGGGCATGGGAGCAGTGATCACATTTGGAGTCCCAGGAGGGTCAAATTCAATCTCCCCAGCTTCAATCATATCTTGAATCTTGTTTTTCAACACCCAGCAGTTGTTGGTGTCATGTCCCGGACAATTAGAATGATAGGCACATCGTGCATTAGGATTTTATCGAGGAGAGTAAGTATTAGGATTCTGAGGAGGGTCCTTCAAAGTAATGAGTTCCCCTTTCAACATGTGTTGCAAGGCTTGGGCCAGTGACATGTTGATCTTGGTGAATTGTCTTCTAGGCTTCTGTTGATTATTTTGTGGTAGCTCTGGTGTTGCAGGAGTAGGATTAGAGATGTGGACTGCTCCCAGAGATTGGTGACTCCTGTTATGACTATGTTGACCATACACAACATTAGACTCCTTCTTTCCACTAGGGGGCTTCTTAGCAGTGCTTCATGAAGAGGCACCCACCTGTATCTTACCACTTCTTATACCACTCTCCAGACGTTCTCCAGTCATTATCAGCTCGGTGAAACCAGATGATGAGCTTCCAATGAGGTGACTATAGAAAGGACCATTCAGCGTACTCATAAACATATCCACCAGTTCCCTGTCGGTCAGAGGAGGTTGAACTCTGCTAGCCAGGTCTCTCCATTTTTGGGCACACTCTTTGAAATTCTCCTTAGCACCCATTGACATGCTTTGAAGCTGCATGCGAGTAGGTGCTAAATCAGCATTGTATTGGTATTGCCTGTAGAAGGCCTCAGCAAGATCATTCCAATCACGAATATTAACACTCTCCAATTGGTAATACCATTCCAATTGAGCTCCAGACAAGCTCTCTTGGAAGAAATGAATCCATAACTTCTTATCAGCAGTATGTGGTTGAATCCTCCGGACATAGGACCTTAGATGCAGCTTAGGACATGAAACACCATCATATACCACAAAAGCAAGAACCTTGAAGCCAATAGGTATAACCACTCCAGATACTAAACTCAGATCTTCAAAATCAAGCCCAGAAGATTTTTGTAGTTCCATAGCATTCATTCTATCTACCAGCATCTTGTACTTATCCTTCCTAGGGTCATGATAATAATTTGCTTCAGAATCAGAATCTCCCACAGTATCATGAAGACTACCTCCCTCTTTCTCAGAATTTTCAGACTCAGAATCCTCAATCTGTTCCTTTGTCTTGATAGGACCTCTGAATCTTCTTCCCAGATTGATAAGGCCTCCTGATCTTCTAGTCTTCTTACACTTCTTAGCTAGCAGTGTCTTCAACCCATCTTGTCCCTTGGACAAGTTCAGAATCAACTCTTGGAATTGTGCATTCTGAGCCTGGAGATCTTTGACAGTCTGTTCAAGAGCCATTTCAGCTGAAATAAACAGCGAGAAGATAAGATACCTATACATAAGAAACCTGTGATGCAATGATATGGTATGTAAATGCATATGCAATGTTTTCAAGGACCGCAGGATTTAAATTTGTTTAAACAATCAAAAAGGTAAACTTTTATTAGTAACCAATAAACTTGTTTGCCTCTTGGGCTTACAGTAAAAATGAAATGAATACAAATATGGGGTTTTAAGTCTCCCATGGACGTTTCCTCTTTGTGTTGAGGTATGAGTTGAGATTCCGCTCCTCGTGAAGTTGTTTTGTTAGCTCCAGGATTCTTTCTTGACTTGCTTTGTAATGAGTCTCAAAAGTATCTCGTTGCTCCTTCAACTGGATCCAGGACCTTTGTAACTCCTCCATGTCAGTGGGCATGTCTGGATGAAGAATGATATAAGAAGTATCTCCTTCAGCAACAGGCTCCATGGTAATTGGCAGGATAGCAGGATATGGCATCATAAGAGTCTGAGCACGAGATCGCACCCATCTGAGATAAGGTTCCATAGGAATGGTGTACTTGGGTTCCAGAGTCTTGTTGTCAACTTTGTTCACTTTACCCCATGCTCGTATAAACCTTTGACGGTAACCTTGCAGATCGTTGTCATAGTCGAACACAATACCCTGAATCAACATGTCATGAGGACTATTACTCCGAGCGTAACCAAACTGACGTAGAGCAAAGAAAGGATTGTAGGTAATGCCCCCTCTTATGCCAAAGAGTTGCACATTAGGGAACTCCCCACAATGGTCAATGATGGTAACATTCTCCATAGATCTAGAGCACCAATGAATATCTGAATGAGAAAGTGACATAATCCTCTTAGACCACCTTAACCCTTGTTCATTCTTCATCACTGATCGAGGAAGGTGAGAAATAAACCACCTAGACAATAAAGGTATGCAGCACATCAGGGTTCCTCGTGCCTTCGTAGTACGGGTATGGAGAGAGTGTAAGATGTCTCCAAGTAATGTAGGCACTGGATTATGAGTCAGAAATATGTTGATGGCGTGTACGTCTATGAACTGGTCTGGATTGGGGAACAACACTAAGCCATAGATCAATAAGGCTAAGATCTCCTCAAAAGCATCATAACTCATAGCCTTCAGGAACACTTGAGCTTTATCCATCAATACCTTAGCAAGGATACCTTTAACTCCGCTTCTCGTTTCTAGGACAATGTCTGATTTCTTCAAATGTAGGGCTGCAGCAATGACTTCAGGTTTAGGCTCCTTCTCTAAGCCTGTGAAGGGTCTCTGATCAAGGATAGGTATACCCATAAACTTGGAGAATTCTTCTATTGTAGGAAACAACTGATAGTCGGGGAATGTGAAGCAATGATGTTTAGGGTCAAAGAACTGAAACAGGACACTCATCATGTCTTCATTGAACCCTGAAGTGACTAGATCCAGTAGGTGACCATGCCTCTTGATGAATTGGGAGTTTTCAGAAACTTGAGAGACCAATTCCTTAAGCTTAGGAGGTAATCCAACAAAGTTGATCCGGATAGTATTCCTACGAGCAGAAGCCATGACCTGCAACAAAGAACAAAGATAAATCCTTTGGTCCTTGAAATGGTTAGTGAAAATGCTATGCTTATGATGCATGATGATGCTATGATTTTATGCTCAATCACAAACATGTGGCACACACAAACAAGTCACACAATAGTCCTAGGTTTGAAGGCTTGCATGAGGTTTAAAGGTAAGTACCCTCCCCTGAAGTTTAGATGGTTCATCCTGTCCTATAAAGTAACCAGGTTCTAAGGGATCTCAATATCATTGATCCTTCACAAGGGTGGTTGTTCAGTAGGCAACTTACTTTCCAACCAAAACCCTCCAAGTTTAGAATCTCAATGAGTGTAGTATCGAGTATCAACCAACTTCAGTCTTCACCAAAGCCGGTTATCTCACTACTTTCTAAAGGTCAAGATGGGATGACTAGGGTTCTAAACGTTAGTTAGTGTATTGACAACATATGGCAGCCCCATATTATCCTTAACTTACTTAAGGAACATAAGCACCGACCAAGAAGTCACACTAACTATGGCCACCAGATCAACCATATCGGTATGCGCCATACAGTTTCCTTGGTCTATTGCCATTTACCTAAGGTACACTAGATCCGGGTTAGTATCTTTCACACATAAGAGCACCCAACAAGTAAAGTAAAGCAAACAAAGAAAACAAATTTAAAGTAATCTAATTCCTAAGGATACCCCTCTTTTATTAATCCCCAGCAGAGTCGCCAGTTCTGTAACACGGTGGGAGAACTGACTTTTAGTTATGTTGCGGATAGCAAGAGTCGCCACCGACTTTTATTTTATCCAAAAGGAAAGGGCATAAAAGAACAGGAAAGACCTTAAAAAGATTTTGAGTTCGGGGGGTAGGTTATACAAAGGGAAGGTGTTAGCACCCTTTATATCCATGGTTATCCATGGGCTCTTAGTTACTTAGCTCACTTTAAATTGTTTTGAGAAGGTGTAGTGTGTGATTAAAAATTTTCTAAGTACTTTATAATGATCCTCGTATGGATGTATATAAAGACTTTGTTTTGAAAATTTGTTTGAAATGTGAAGTGTAAAGAGTATTTTGAAAGGTGTGAGCAAGTAATTAAGAGGAACCTACCCTATGTTAAATCTTTATTGTTCTTATATGTTCTTTCAATGGTAAGACTATCCATATTATTAAGGAATAGGTAGTCATTACCTTGGATATTATAAGGGACATGTGATGGGACAATCTGAATGTAGGCAACTGTAAGGTGTCTTTAGCAATTCGTAGGGACTTATCATCTTTTATTCAAAGGGACAAGATCGTTTATCGTAGGCAACCTCGAAGGGACTTGATCTTATAAACTTAAAGGGACTTGATGATATTTTATGAAGGGACTTTGCTTAAGACACCTTACTTGACCTTATAATTAGGCAACATGAGGAGTAACCCTAGAAAGTGTGAGATGGCGATCAAAGATCGAATTACGTGTGTGAGTGTTTATATTCATATATTTATCTTGTTTAAATTAGTTTTCTAAATTATTTTAATTACACATAGTTGTACACACCCTAAAATTACTAACCATGACAATAATAATATTTACAAAAAATAAAATAGAAACAAAAATAAATCTACGATTATTACATGGCTTTCGCAATTACATAATAACAGAAACAATTAATAATAAATAAATAATAATTTAAAGGGTTAGCAATAATAATAATAATAAAAGGGGTTAGTAAAAATATAAAGGAAATAAAAATTAAGAGAAAATATTATTTTTTAAGTTAAATAAACATTTAGAAATTTTTTAGAATAAAATAAAACAATTAATAATAATAATAATGAACAAAATAATAATTATTTACAAAATATGATTAATTATTATAAATTAGAACAAAAATTAATTAAATTTAATGTTAAAGTTAAATAAAAATTAGGGTAAATAAAATATTTTAGGGTTAGAAATTAGGGTTTAAAAAAATAGGGTTAGGGTGATAATCATGAAAATTAGGGTTTTATTTATTAATTTATAAAATAAATCAATTTATTTACAAATTATATATATATATATATATATATATATATATATATATATATATATATATATATATATATATAGTAATATAAATATACAATAAATAAATATAAATAATTAAGTTTTTGAAAATAAAGTTTGAATTTTTAAAAGATATGAATTTGTGGTATAAGAAATAATATACATTTATTTTAACATTTAAGAAATTAATTGAATTAGATTAATAAAATATAAACAAAAACAAAATAAAAAAATGAGAAAAAATACATACCTGGGGCTGGGATTTGAACCCAGGCCCTAGGCTTTGTTCATCTTGGACCAACAGCACAACCACCAGGCCAGGCGTGCGCAGGTGTTAGTGTAGGGGCAACCATTCCTTTTCTTATTAACCTGCAAAAATATCAAAAATAAAAGCAAAACAAAATGGCCTGGGGGGGATTCGAACCCAAGACCATTCAATACACAAGCCAATACACAAACCAGCTGAGCTACTGCGCGAGCTTGATATTAAACCAACAACAAGACATTATATTTTAAAACAATTATTTGAATTTGGTTTTCAGCGCCAAACTTCATCTTCTTCCTCAAATTTCCTGTGAAATTACCTATGAATTCAGCTGCGTTTCTACCTGTGAATTTCATCATGTTCATGACCTACGAATTTCAAACACCAACCAAACAGTAAAATTTCATCAAATTGATTAGTTCAATGTAATCCTTAGGATTCATACAATCTTCCCACGTTCTTAAAATTCATTTATGTTTGGTTAATCATGAAACCCTAAATGAGGGACCGAAACCCTAACAATGGCCATTCACGATTTAGGTCATAAACCTTCAATCAAATTATCCAGAAAGCTTGCAAACTTCATTCTAAACACAAATCAACAACCAAAATCAGTGAATGATGCATAAATAATAAAATTCGAAAATCAAAAGTTCAAGAACAAAAGCAATTTGGTTTGAGCTTTTCAACATGATTTGGATGCAAATGATGATTGGGATACGATTAATGATGTCCAAGGATCATGTTTGAACCTTCAAATCACCTGAAAAACCACAAATTTGAAGAATCTGAATTTAAATTTTTGATGGATTTTTGAAGTTTGAATATTGTTCTTGAGGCTGCCAAATTCGTGTCTTGTGCTTGCTTTATGTTGTATATATATCATAGAACAAAATTAGGTTAAAAAATCAGAGCATCATTTGGATTTTTGGATCAATAGATATTGAAAAAGATTCACTTTCAAATATTGAAAATAACTTGATATATCCTTACTATTTTTGAATGATCTGATTTTGTATAATCTCAATCACTTCTAAATAACCATTAAGACTTTCTAGAACAAAAATCTCATCAAATATTCACACTTTTATATTTTATTTTGATTTAAAATGATTTTTAATGTAAAAAATCATAATAAATAAAATAAAATGAATAAAAATTTGAATAAATAATTTTTAATTCGTGCATGATGTCATGGAAGTGTTTTGATCATAAAAATGCAAGCCCATTTGGGGAAATTTGGTTCAAAGATCCCATTTGCTTCATAAACCTCTCAAAAAATTCCCAACTTTGCAAAGGCACAAATCCCTCAATTTAAATGCTATGAAGGTGTTCTTGGACATTTTGTAAATCTTAAAGAGTCCTCTAACCAACCTCTTTGGTCTCATGTCTATATCTTTTACCATTCTCAAGTTATGCTCTTTGGAAGTTGTTGACTTTTTGTTGACTTTTGAAATGACCTATAATGTCTTAGCTCATACCTTCCAAATGAAGCATTTTTGGGCTTGGCTTGTGAGACACAAAGTTGTAAAGAATTCAATTTCCTTCAAAATGAGATTTGGATGGAAAAAAATTTATGAAGCATGTGAAAGTTATTGCTGGTCAAAGTTCAGTTGACTTTTCCTATGAAAACCCTAATTTTGAAACTCCTGATTCTTGATGATCTGAAATCTCCTTGATGAATCATGATCAACCCTTGATCAAATGATGAATTTTACTTCATATACTTGATGTTGGAAAAAAATCATGAAGTTTGACTTTGGTTTGACCACCGTTGACCTCAGTTTGACTTTTTAACTACTTTGATTGATTTTAGCCTATCTGATCATCTGACTGAGCAAATCTTTTGGGAAAGTCTTGGAACTTGACATGGGGATTCTTGAACACATATAGGATGCTATGAAGCTCACTTGAAGTCTTTGAAGCCCATTTAGCATGATGAAAGTCAAAACCCTAGTTTAGGATGCCTTGCTTAGGAGGATGCATTGTTTGAGGGAATTGTCAAACTTTCTGACTAATTGTTAACCTTGTGAACCTTGTGAACCTCTTGAGATACCCTGTGAACCTTGTGAACCTCTAGGGATACCTTAGTACACAATGTCTTGTCTTGGTGAGGGCAAATTTTGGGGTGCAACACCATGCTGTCATTCGTTACTTACTAAGTAAAAAGGATGCCAAACCTAGGTTACTTCGATGGATTCTATTACTGCAAGAGTTTGATTTAGATATCCGTGATAAGAAAGGAACAGATAATGTAGTAGCTGATCACCTTTCTAGGCTAGAATACCTGAAACCCGACTCAGTACCCATAAATGATGATTTTTCCTATGATAGACTGATAGCCCAACTAGAAACTATTGAAGATGATAACCCAGACCCACATGAGCATTCTCATAAATCCTTAGCTGTAAGTAATGCACCTTGGTATGCAGACTTTGTTAATTACCTAGCCGCTGACATCATACCCCCTGATCTAAACTACCACCGGGAGAATAAGTTCTACAGTGATGTGAGAAACTTCTATTGGGACGAACCATTTCTTTTCAAGAGAGGTAAAGATGGCATTTCCCGCCGTTGTGTTCCAGAAGAAGAGGTACATAATATAATTGAGCATTGTCACTCTGCACCTTATGGTGGACATACAAGCACATCTAAGACCTACGCCAAGATTCTTCAAGCTGGCCTGTTCTGGCCTTCTATGTGGCGTGATGTCCATGCTTTCATTGTCAAGTGTGACAGATGCCAACGCACGGGAAATATTTCAAGACGTAATGAAATGCCTCTAAGAAATATCCAAGAAGTAGAACTCTTTGACGTATGGGGTATATACTTTATGGGACCGTTCCCACCATCTTTAGGAAATCAGTACATCTTAGTAGTTGTTGACTACGTGTCTAAATTGATTGAAGTTATCGCCGCACCCACGAACGACACCAGAGTATTCATCAAATTATTCAAAAACTATATATTTCCCAGGTTTGGAACCCCCCCATTTAGTCATAAGTGATGGAGGATCACAATTCATATCAAGAATATTTGATAAACTTTTAAGCAAGTATGGAGTTAAGCATAGAGTAGCAACACCATACCCCCCACAGACCAATGGACAAGTGGAAGTATCTAATAGGGAGATCAAACAAATTCTTGAGAAGACTGTCTCTATATCTAGAAAAGATTGGTCGCAGAAACTTCAAGAGGCATTATGGGCCTATAGAACCGCTTTCAAAACCCCTATAGTAACAACCCCTTATCAACTGGTCTATGGAAAATCATGTCACTTACCTTTTGAATTGGAGCATAAGGCCTATTAGTCCATCAAAACATTGAATTTGGATTACTTGACTGCTGGTGAAAAATGTATCCTTGATATCCACAAATTAGAAGAGCTCAGACAATCTGCCTACGAAAATGCCATCATATACAAAGAAAGAACAAAATCTTGGCATGACAAAAGAATCATAAGAAAATACTTCAAAATAGGCGATCCTGTTCTTTTGTTCGATTCTAGGTTACGACTTTTTCCAGGGAAGCTTCGTTCGAGATGGACTGGCCCTTTTGAAGTATCTAAGATCCTAAGATCTGGTGCTATTGAAATCAAGAACCAAACATGTAAACTGTTCATCGTCAATGGACAGAGGTTGAAGCCCTATGAAGGATGTGACATCCCAACAACATACACCTGCCATACTCTGAGTGATCCACCATATCCTTCAAATGATGTATAAAAACCGGTCGTCGAGCTAATGACGTTAAACAAGCGCTGCATGGGAGGCAACCCATGGTTTTCTTATTTACGTAATTTTTATTTATTTTTAATTTATTTTAATTTGTTTACTTTATTACTATGTCAGGACTAACGATTGAATGTTTTATGTGATTTCAGGACTTGTTTGCTAACCTTGTGCAGAATGCAGAACCCCGATGACATGCACGTGGCCTTTAGAGACGACACACAGAGAGAGTGTTACTATGTCCACATGAGACGCCCTATGGCTCCTACCAGGTACCCTGACCAAGACTGCATGGATGCCTTGGGGATAGAGCCAAGCGTCAGATTCTTATGCCACCAACTCCAGTGGGACCAGTTTGACGATATGAACAACACTTATAGGAACCTGACTCTAGAGTTCCTCAGCTCGTTTCATTATGATCCTTGGGCTGGACCCGATGGATATGTTGTTTTCAGGTTGTTCGGGATTGACTACTCCTTCTCTCACAAAGAGTTTGGTGATTTACTAGGTTTTCAGACTACTCCTGATGCTATTCCAGAGACACCGATGGGGTATTTTATGAGCAGAGAAGTGGAAATGTTTTGGTCTAACATTTCAGGTGGAGGGAGCCAAGATCCTTCCACTCAGTTTTCTCAGGTAATCCACAACCCTGCGTTAAGGTACTTCTAGATGATTCTAGCACATTCTTTCCTCGGTTTGCCAGATACAAAGACTCTGCTGAGTGAAGAGGAGATTTTCCTACTGTTTTGTGCGACTCAGTCACGCCCAGTTGCTTGTGGAAATTTTATGTTGAAGGGCCTTGCTAGTGTTGCCAGATCATCTGTAGGCATTATACATGTCGGTGGGATTGTTACACAGATTGCTACTGCATTGGAGGACTGATGAGGAGGGCCTCTTTTGAGCCCAACACGTTTAGATTACTGATCGACGGCGAAGTGATACATTACTTTACATTACCAGACCCGCTGATGACCAGTGTCCACGACCTTGCTAATTGGATTATGCTTTAGAGGGTTATGGAGAGACTGTCGAAGAGCCAAAATCACCTCCCGCCGCTGAGTACACTCCTACAACTCTTTCTCCCCGAATCACTGTTATGTCTAACAATATGTCTTTGTAGCCACCTGATCTACGAACCCAGATTTATGAGCTTCGCAAGGAGACTACCTTGCTCAAGCAGGAAGTAGCGGACTTGGAATTATAGATTCAGGTATCTGATCTCACTCATGCCTCAGAGGCCAATGCTCTATATCAGGAGATTGAAGAGCTTCGGAGGGAGATAGCTGAGATTCGTGGATCAAACCAAGAAGAGAAGCCTACCGAATGATTCGTTTTACACTGACGTTATTACCCTAGTATTTGATTTCTTTTTCATGCTTTATTTTATTTCTCGCATCTCCAGACATATCTTACATTATTGCATCTATTACATTTTCTTTTTTCATGTACTTTGAGTTTATCTTATATATATATTATTTCGTGCACTAATCTCACTTTTTCTCTTTTCTTTTTATTTTTATTTTATTTTATTTTTGTCGAGTAAAGAAAAAATATATATAAAGACAAAAATATTTTCATTTTTGTCTTCATAAGAAAAAAATATGCAAGCTTCATGCCTTGGAAGAGAGAAGAAAACGCTATCTGGACCCCCCGAAGACCGAAGGTGCAAGAGGGCCCAAAAGAGGAATTAAAAATCCAAGGCCCAACAGGATTTGGCCTCATGGCGGGCGCCATGGACCCTGTGGCGGGCGCCACGCCGTCCCCCTTTAATTCGGGGCTGATTCTTCATTTTCACCATTTTTACACCTTCCAACCTCAAAAACCCATTTTTACAACTTCCAAAAACCCCATTGAACCCCATTAAAGCTCCCTCATTTCCAAAATATTCACCATCTATAAAACCTATCCAAAATCCATTTTCATTTTCATCCACCACAAACCATAAAAATCAAACCTTTATCATTTCTCTCATAAACCATTTTTCACCACTTTTCACTTCTCAAGGAGCAACAACAATGGAGTTCAATGGATATCTTCTTCGCGATGGAAGACCGAGTGATAGGCAAAGGAAAATTATTCAAAGGCTTCAGATTCGAGAAATTCTCTCGACTAGGTACGTCGATGATAACTGTCTGTATGCTTTGGGTCTGTATCATAGTGTTTTTCATTTATTAGATTTTATAGGCTTGCATAATATTTTTGTTAACCAGGAACCTACCTATGAGAGGCTGACAGTTGAGTTTTTAAGTTCATTGATATACACTGTCAGTCCTAACACTGCTAGCACAGTCGGTACTGTTAATTTTAGACTGTTTGGAATTGAATACGAATACAGTACCGACGAACTAATAGGCTTGTTAGGAATCCCTCATAGGGAAGGTTCGATATGTGAGGCACCTTTGGATGCGGAATGGTCGGCCGAGGTATTTTCCTTCTGGCAGAGGCTGTCAAGTACTTCAATAAATTCTTTTGAAGGAATACTTGCGTCGACCATCCATAACCCGGCCATAAGAGTTTTCAGATATCTTTTAGCATGTACTATTTTTGGCCGGGAGAGTCCAAATAAGGTAAACGCTAGAGAACTCCTATTTTTGCAAGGATGCCTCACTAGTACCCATATCAATCTGGTCCTGTTTATGCTTGCACACATGGCTTTAACTACTAATAAAACAGGACCAATTGTTTTTGGAGGACTTGTTACGTCTATTGCTCGGGCTCTTGACCTGAACAATGAGATAGCTACACTTGAACCACTACCTCCTCGCACAATTAATTTAAAATTTCTAAAAGACATGAAATTATGCCGAACGAGGAGAGAAGGTGGTTATGAATTTATGGTTCATGGGGTAGCTATCCCATCTGTTGCTTTACCTTGCAGTAGACGTACTGATGTACGTAATGAAAGGAACTGGACCTATGATCTAAATGCTCCACCTGTTTTGGGTCCACTTCCTCCTAATATTCCTGATGGGGAGGCACATGACACTGATGAAGAATATGATCGGAGAGAGCAGTCTCTCATACCTCACATGTCCCCCCATCGTCCTTCACAGTCACACACCGCACCATCTTCCTCTAACCCTGTTACAGGTGCTGCTCCTGGATTCTATGTCACTGAGGAGATGTGGCGTGATATGACGGCTAGAGAGGAAAAGTGAGACAACCTTCTCTCTACTATTTCACAACAACTGACGGACAACATGAGCTTCATGCAATAATCGTGATCGGTATCGGATTGTGCCTACAGTAACGTTTGTTGTGCCTTGAACGATATCACATCAGAGTAGGCCCGTCAGCGAGAAGTCAACCGTCGGCACTACCAGCTTATGGAGGCCACTCAGGGTTCCATCCTAGGTAACCTTCGAGAGGTTCGGGGTGTCCAGGCTGCCTTATCGGCACGACTTGACCGGAGGGACCAGCAACGCAGTAGATCCCGTCGTTCCAGACCATCACAGCAGGACGGTGAGGGCACCAATGCTCCTCCGCAGTAGTTTTCCAGGTTACCTTCCTTATCTTATTTCGAAACATTGGGGACAATGTTAGATTTAAGTGTGGGAGGGGATTTTATTGCTTTCTGTCATTTCCCTTTCTAGTTATTTATTTGCTTTCCGTTATTTCCCTTTTCAGTAAGTTATTTAGTTTAACTTTTCTTAGATAATGCATGAGTCTGACGAGTCACCAGTATAGTGTATTTTTAGTACATCCTCATTTTTTCCCATTTCCTTAGCCTTACCAAAAAAAATTTTAAAAAAGAAAACAATGTTGTTTCACATGTTTTTTTGGGCTTTAAGACAGGTTTGGATTAGGATGTGGTGACTTAGGTCAACTTTTTGAAACATCAGTACCATTGTAGCACCATAGACCTCTTGAATATAGGAATCACTCCTAAACCCCACGCCATGGCCATTATTATCATTCAAAAAATTGTCCTAAGTAGTTTATTCTAGCAGTCAGCTCCAGCCTAAGCATGCTCTACATATGGGGTCGATGAACATAAGTGAATGATCCAGTGCTAATAAAAAAGAAAAAGGCAAACTCTGGGATAGGTGACCCTCACAAAGTCATTTAAACCGAAAAACAGAGAAGAAAAAAATTTTGCCACAAAAAGAAAAAAAATTGCAGTCACCTATTGTTAGTTGGTTCAGAGGTATCTGGCACTGAACTTGGTAGGGCGGATTACGATTCGATCCCCTGCAGCTACATTTAGGCGAAATAAAAATAGGTTTACACATGCTTATGTGCCAGAAACCTTATGTTATGGATCAGAATCACTAACCGATAACTCTACTATGAAGCATGTACGGATAACGGGCTTAATGTGATTGCGCCTGAACGAAAAGGACCCAAAAAGATGAGAATATAGGCCTAGGTATTGTGGGATGACATGGGGTGGTTAATATAGGATTGAAGTTTGTGTATGTGTTATTATGGTACCCTTGGTTCACTTATTTAGTACCTGTCACTGCATCCTGACTTGAACTTAGAAGACCTTTAGCCCAAATCACGTGTCAACACCATTTTTTTCTTCTTGAGCTTTAATGTTTGCTTGAGGAAAAGCAAAGGTCTAATTGTGGGAGGATTTGATAACACTAAAATTCACGGTATTTCTGACTCCAATTTCGCATGCATTCTTAGCTTTTATTGTTATTTTGTTATGTTATTACTTTGTTTTTCTTTGTTTTCAGGTTTTCTATATAATCGGGGCCTAAATCGAGAAAAGGAGTGAAAAAGGAGTGGAAACGGACGTAAACCAAGAAATTCAGCATTTTACACTTACGGGATCCACCATGGCGGGCGCCATGGGGTCTGCCATGACGTGGCCATGTCTCAAGACCACTCCATAACTGCCAAGACCCATGATCCCCACTCTCTCATTCCCTATTAGTCTCATGGCGGGCGCCATGTGCCTGTGGCGGGCGCCACATGGCAAAAACTTTTCCCTCCACTTTTTAGTGGAGGGGGCATCCTGGTCTTTTCCTGCTTTTTGTTTTCCTATAAATAGGGCCTTAGATTTTCGTTTTCAATCATCCAAACTTAGAATCTCTTAGGCATATATCAGTTTTAAAGCAGTTATCATTCCACATCGGGGTGTTACTGCAATCGATTGATCGAGTCTGTATACGTCTGTGTGATCGAGTTTTGGAGCACTCTGGGAGGAAGTTAATCCTGCCGCCATTTTAATTCCAGTTCTTATTTTATTTTTCCGCATTGCTTTACTTTCATTTATTATCCGCACTCGCACTTTATTTTATTTATTTCCTGCACTCGCATTAATTTTATTTATTTCTCGCACTCGCTTTAAATACCTTTATTTCCCGCACTCGCACTACTTTTATTTACTTTCCGCACTCGCACTAAATTACTTTTATGAAAAATTATAAAAAGAACTTTTACTTTACCATGTCTAACTAAATCCATAAAGGTTAGAATGTAAGGATCGTAATTAAACCAGTAATCCGTACAATTGTTCGTGGAAACACTTAAGGGCTATTTTATCTTTCAATTTAAGTAATTGATTTTAACTATTTCAAAAACAGCCAAAAGCGCTTTGTCTAGTTCATTAGGAGTTTTTAGATTAAAAAGAAAAGAGATTTTAAAACGATTTTCGGACGCGTTAAGAAGTTTAGAGTCTGGTTCGTGAGAACCTCTTTTTGCTAAGAAATCCAGGTTAAAATACTTTTCAACTTAGTTAAGATACTATATTTCTTAAAAATAGGTTTACTACTCTAACACAGTATGCACCTTTCTATCCGTGACAATAGGAGGGGTTGATTAGGGAGTACAACTCGGTTCTGAATACGCGAAAGCGACAGTTCCTGTTAAATTAGTTCTTTTCAAAGTGGAAAACATTGCCCATAAGTAGTTCTATTAACAAGTACCGGAATATCAATTGATTACGTGAATTACATTTGAGCCTGTCTTTATTAATTGTTTAAAATTACCGTTTTATTTACCATTGCACTCTCCTTAAAACCATTATATTTAGTTGCCTTAGATACACACCATAACAACAGGTACAATAGATTGACACTTGGTCTCTATGGATTTGACAATCTTTTATATTACTCTGACGTGTCCGTACACTTGCGAAAAACACGCATCAGGTACACAGGAAGTCATTGATCAGACACAGGCGGAACGCGCATTCGAGTGCGAAAAATGGGATTTTGGTGAAGATTCAAAAGCTTGACACGGGTGCCCGTGTCACCTGACACGGTCCGTATTAGGAGGCCTGTTATAGAGAGTGGTTTAAAAAGGAAAAGCCAAAGTCAGCAGGCTGACACGGCCCCCCGTGTCATGGGACACGGCCCGTGTCAGGGCTCCTGGAGGAGACAATTTTCTTATTTTATTTTATTTCACTTAAGTGACCTCCGGGGGTATTTTGGGATTTTTGCTTAGCTGTTTGTGGTATGATAAATTAGGCTGAATGTGTGAGGAGAAAAAGGAATTTTGGATTTCACGATTTTAGATTTTTTTGCTCTAGAGATTGTACGCACGTGTTTTGGGAGAAAGACGATCTTGGAACCGCGGAAGCCATTAAAGATCATCTGAACCCAATTGCAAGTGTAATGTATTTTCATTGTTTTTATAGTTTTATTATTGTTATCATGAACATGAGAGGCTAAACCCCCCAATGCTAGGGGTGTCCCTGATTTCCCTTTATAATGACATTAAGGTTTATTTTATAACAATTTCGCTGCAATTTCATTATCATTGTGTTGTTTGAATGTTTGTAATGCAAAACCTAAATTGGAAGATAAGGTTTTCGATCTAATGTTAACAATAGATAGGAATAATATAGTTAACTCCTTTTTCAAACAACATTATTTTATTAGACATCGCCAAGGAATCGGGATGCCATAATTTAACCGTAAAACTTTTGGTATTCTAAAAGCTTGGTATTCTTTCTATACAACCAAGGAATTGGATATAGAGGGAATACCAAAGGTTTTCTTTAAAAGAGTTTTTGAAAACTAATCTTGAAAAGAGGTTATGATTTATCCTTGTGGCGAAGTTGCTAATAATAAAATTATTTTTCATTATAAGGGTTTTCATACACCTTCCCTAGTGTTATTCTCATATTTGTCATAACATCTTATTTTTATTAAGTATTTATTGTCATTTATAATTTAAAAAGTCAATTTTAAAACAACCCTTAAACCTTTTGTTCAACTGATTTACATAAAACTTATCTATTCTTGTGAAGTCCTCAAGAGACCGACACTGAGTACACCCATTTTATTACTAAAATCGATAAAATAGTGCACTTGCTATTTTACCGATCACACTTCTTCACCCAAACACAATAAAAAACACTTAATAAATAAAGTAGGCTAGTGTGCTTGAGCCTCAATCATTGAAACTAAGTTTGGGGATCTTCTCCATACTTAGGTGTGCTTCTTCTTCATTCCATCTTGGAGTGATGTAAGAAGTACACACTTCATTGAATGAGAATTGAACACACTCTCCTATGCAAACCCTCACAAATAAAAGTTTCTAAAAAACTTCAACAAACAATAAACGTCTTTCATTCGGGAATTCTCTTCTCATCTCACTCACTCTAAACGAAAGAAATTGTCCTACTTGTCTTTTGCAAGACGGTAAACGCACTCGTTCCAAACGAGCCTGCAACACCTGAGCATAGGCATAAGCAGTTCAATCCCAAAAACACAAGCAAATTGTGTTAGTCTTATTGAGTCGAACTACGGTGTTCTAACTTTCATATTCCACAAAGGGAATACTTAGGCACAAGCGACGATGCTTAGCGAACATAATCCTTCAGTCTCTTTCCTCTTTCTTCATACCATTATCTTTTCGTCACATTCTTCCTTATTTATTTCTAGTCCTTTCCAGTAACAATTGCAGCAGTAGCAGATACCCTCACCCTTTGAAATCGTTCTAGAAAGTGTGGATCCCACCTAGTACGACGAACAATCTGGGGTGCTAATACCTTCCCAGTTCGTAACTGACTCCCTTACCCTTTCTCTTTGGTTCGCGAGACCCCTTTTTCTCCTTCTTTCCGGGTTTGTGCAACATTACCCTTCCTTTGGGATAAAAATGCTTGGCTACTGACTCTACCTTTTCCGTGCCACTTCCGCGTCTGTACCAGGATGGAAATCCCAGGAGCGACAACTATTATTAGTATTATGATCATTATTAATATTTTTATTAATTAAAAATCAAAATTTGACTTAGCCATTTGATTAGTGGGAGTAAATTAAGGGATTTAGTAATTAATCTGAGAATTAGCAAGGGTTTAGTCATAACTGCATTTTTTTACTTAGAGAGTATTGAAGAAGGAAGAACAAGAGGGAGAACTAGGGCTTTACATCATCAATTTTGCATGAGTTTTTATCATAAATTTGAAGTAAGGGGGAGAATGGGTTGATAATAGGTGTTAATACCATGTAAGGGTAGTGAGGATTCCTTTCCCTTGTAGAATTTTGTATGTGTAATTGTTGTCTGCATATCATAATATGTTCTATGTGTATTTGTTGCAAACTGTGTGGAATCAATCGTAATTGTTATGAATTTATGTGATAGTTATGTGTGTTATGATATATGGGCTGTGTGGTTTGCTGAACTAGTTTTGTTGTTAGTTGAGGGTAACGAATTTAGATCTAAGAACATGAATTTGATTAGTAATAATAGGAGGATGAGATTATATGAAATTATAAGTCATAAAATCAATTTAAAAACGATTTTAGGACATATATGAATGTTATAGGTGAGAGTTGGGTGACAAAAATTAGACTGGTGTGAGAAAAATGGAATTTATGCACAATCTCTATCCATACGCATAACAAGGGGGCTATTACGTGTATAGTATGGTGTTACGTGTGTGATACGCATAAGAGACCAAGGCAATACGCGTATGAGGGAGAATTACGTGTAATAGGCTTTTGAGTGAGGATTTCTTGAGGAAA
The DNA here is from genome assembly GCA_963966055.1 of Lathyrus aphaca. NCBI lineage: Eukaryota > Viridiplantae > Streptophyta > Magnoliopsida > Fabales > Fabaceae > Lathyrus > Lathyrus aphaca. The sequence continues at coordinate 188,884,302 of OZ014521.1, read as the reverse complement.
ACGTTTATGCCCATACGTGTAAGAGTGAGGTAATACAAGTATGAGGTTGGGTCGTACGAGCATTACATATCTGGCACACAAGGAGCCAAGGGCCGATCTGGGCAATACCCGTATGGCCCTAGCCATTACGCGTATGACCAACAAAGGTGCAGAAAATTGCCATTTTCGTGATTTTTTTCCCGATTTCACATCCGATGCAATTTCTTTTGGTCTGAGAGGTTGGGATAGATGCCAAAACCTGTTGGAACTAGGAATGGTGGTGAAAATAATTAAAAATGGAATTTAGGTGGATTAATTAGATAATTAGATATTTAACATCGTGTGAGGTATTTCTTGTTGTGTGGATTGATGAACGGTTTGGACAGGTGTAGTAATACTGGTGTGTATTACGGTGAGTATGTACCTCATATGTGATCAGGAGGATTGTGAAGATGTATGATTGTTATTATACATGTGTTGTATGCATATTATTGTCATGCATTCATGATGTGTCTGGTGGTGATGAAGCATTGCTCAAGAAGAGTGTATGTGATTCATTTGAACTCCAATATGGAGTATGATGGGGATAAATCATTGCCAAGTAGGGGTGTATGTGATTTATCTGGATTCTATTATAAATCGGGTTCGATTGAATGAGCCATGGTGTATTGGTACCACATGCATTGTGTCAGTTGTTGAGTCACATTGCATTATTATATGTTTATTGAATCATAATTGGAAGTGACAAGTGTGTCGTGATGATGTATTGGTTATGGGTGATTGTGTTATTACTACTCTTAACATGTATTATACATTGTTAATTATTGAATGTAGTTCTCTCCCCTTTGTTGTTTGTTGCGTTCGTGCTTCTTTGGAAGTACAGATAATCCAAATACTTGAGTGTGCATGGAGTGCATGTTGCTTGATCGAGTCTTAGGAGTCGCTCTGATATGTAACACGAGATTTTAGGAGATTTCAGCATTTGTTATTCCTTATTTGCTTTCGTTACGTATCATTCTTTATTTAAAAATACGGTGGACCACAAATTATGTGGATTTTTGATGTTGTTGGTGAATTGCCTTGATTTGAATTAAAAGTTTATTTTTGCTGTTTTTTTCATGAATAAAAAGAAGTTTCATTGTTTTTGATGATGTGACATCCTACTTTTTGGTGTAAACTCTGATTATTTTCGTATTATTTATGTATCTTATAAAATGGGAAAGTGGGGTGTTACAATTGGTATCAGAGAAGGTCGGTCCAACCGGGAAGGTGTAGTAGTAGAGTTTATCCTTAGAATAGGTGTAGATTGTCTGTTATAATCGTATGTTGATTGTTGAACAGTATAGCAGGGAGGAATGATGTTACTCTTGATGTGGCTATGCAAGCTATGGCATGGGCAGAGGAGAACACTTCTCAGGTTGATTGGAATGCGCAGTTTTGTGACTTAGAGCAGTTTCGGAGTAATAAGTCGCCTAAATATGAGGGAGGTATTCTTGACCCTGAGGCTGCACAGAAATGGCTCAAGGCTATTGAGAAAACTATCATGACCATGGGATGCACTGATGCTCAGAAAGTACGGTTTGGTACTCATATGATGGAAGGCGAAGCTGAAGTCTGGTGGGATAACAGTTGCCAGAGGTTGGAAGTTGTGGGTATAAATATTACTTGGGCAGTGTTTTGGGTTGAATTTCTGGAGAAGTATTTTCCAGAAGATATTCGCAGTGCAAGAGAGATTGAATTTTTGGAACTGAAACATGGTAGCATGATTGTTGCTGAATATACTGCTCGGTTTGAAGAGTTGGTGCAATATTGTACTCATTACAATACCGAAGAGGCTATGACTTTGAAGTGCTTGAAGTTTGAGAGTGGGTTGCATCCCGAGATCAAACAGGGCATTACTTGTCTGAAGATTAGGAATTATCCAGAGCTGGTAAGTAGAAGTCGGATTTATGATAATGATAACATGGCATAGATTCCTCATTATAAGGTTGTGAGTGATCGGATAAGCAGAGGTTTGAGGGTATGTCGTATAATTCTCCAGCTGATAAAGGAAAACAGAAAGTTGTTGTTAGTAATAAGCCAAGTGGGGGAGGGGTAGTTTCCAATACTACAAAGTGCTTCATATGTGGTGGCCCAGGTCAGCGTGCTAATGATTGTACAAATGAGGTGAATAAATACCTAAAGTGTGTATGACTAGGTCATGTTATAGTAGATTATAGGGCCATTATGCCTACCTATTATAACTTTGGAGAACATGGTCATATCAGCAAGAAGTCTCAGACTAGTGGAAAAGTGTTTGCATTGGTGGGAACCCAATTCACCGGTGAAGAGCATTCCACCAAAGGTACTTGTTTTATTAATGGTATTCCTTTGATTATTATTATTGACACGGGTGCAACCCACTCATTCATCTATGTTGATTGTGTGAAGAAATTAGGAATTGTGTCGTCTACTTTAGACCAGAGGATGAGGATTGAAACTCCATCTATTGGTTATGTGGTTACTTCCTTAGTATGTTTGAAGTGTCCGTTGACTATTTTTGGTCGAGATTTTGGAGTGGACTTGATTTTTTGTCACTCGGTTATCTAGATGTTATTTTTGGGATGAACCGGTTAGAATTCAACCGAGTTTATATTGATTGCTTTAGGAAGACGTGTTGTTTCTTACTCCTGAAGAGGAAGCATTGGCAGATTCTTTATATACTAGGGAGTTGAGGATGTTTTTAGAGGATGAGGCAAACATGTTTGTGGTGTTTGCCTTGTTGTTTATTGAAAGCAAGACATCAGTTGAAGAGTTTCCAGTGGTGAGTGAATTTCCTGAAGTGTTTCCTAATGATATTACAGAATTAGCTATGTTAAGAGAAGTTGAATTTAACATTGATCTTGTTCCTGATACTAGGCCTATATATATATGGTGTCGTACATGATGCATGCATCAGAGTTTGCAGAATTGAAATCTCATATTGGAGACTTGCTTGATAAGAAGTTTATTAGGATGAGTGTGTCTTTGTGGGGAGCTCTAGTATTGTTAGTGAAAAATAAAGAAGGTAGTATGTGTATGTGTATTGATTACCGTCAGTTGAATAAAATGACCATAAAAAATAAGTATCCACTTCTGAGGATTGATGACTTAATGGATCAGCTTGTTAGGGCTCTTGCTTTCAGTAAAATAGATTTCAGATCGGGTTACCACCAATTTTGAGTGAAGGAAGATGATATTCAAAAAAACTATGTTCAGAACTCACTATGGACATTACGGATATGTGGTGATGCCTTTCGAAGTATTTAATGCGCCGGGTGTGTTTATGGAATACATGAGCCGTATTTTTCATTCTTATCTGGATCAGTTTATTGTAGTATTTATTGATGACATCTTGATTTATTCCAAGTCTGAAGAAGATCATGCAGAACACTTGAGAATTGTGTTGCAAATATTGATAAAAAATAAACTTTTTGCAAAGTTCTTGAAGTGTGAGTTATGGTTGAAGACTGTGAGTTTCTTAGGACATGTTAGTATAGCAGTGGACCCATCTAAAATAAGTGCAATACTTCAGTGGGAACCTCCGAAGATCGTAACGCAAATTTGAAGCTTTTTAGGTTTGGTATGCTATTACCGAAGATTTATTGAAGGGTTTTCGAATTTTGCATTACCATTGACTCAGTTGACTAGAAAGAGTCAAGCTTTTGTGTGGGATGCGGCTTGCGAAGAAAGTTTCAAAAAGCTGAAAAAGAAATTGACTTCAATACCGGTATTATTTTTACCAAGTCCGAGCGAACCTTTTGTTGTGTATTGTGATGTGTCTAAGATGGGCTTAGGCGGAGTGTTAATGCAAAATGGTAAGTTTGTGGCATATGCTTCGCAACAATTGAGGGTGCATGAAATAAATTATCCTACTCATGATCTTAAAATGGCTGTAGTTGTGTTTGTATTGAAGATTTGGAGGCATTATTTGTATGGATTGAGATTCGAGGTATTTAGTGATCACAAGAGTTTCAAGTATTTCTTTGATAAAAAAGAATTGAATATGAGACAGAGAAGATGGTTGGAATTTTTTAAGGACTATCAAGGAAACGCTAATGTTGTAGCAGATGCACTAAGTTGGAAGAATTTTCATATGTCGACATTAATGGTGAAAGAAATGGAATTAATTGAGCAATTTAGATACTTGAGCATGGTTTGCGAGACGACACCTGAGAGTATTAGGTTGGGTATGTTGAAGGTGAATAATGACTTTCTTGATGCGATTAAGGAAAATAAGAAACTTGATGTGAAGCTAGTGGACTCGATGCCTACAGGAGGAAATGATCTCGATAGCAATTTTAAAGTGGATGATATTGGTGTGTTGATATTTCGGGGCAGAATTTGTGTGTCGGATAATGTTGACTTAAAGAAGGCAATTTTGGAGGAGAGTCACCAAATTAGCTTGAGTATCCATCCAGGAGCTACGAAAATGTATCAAGACTTATAGAAGTTATTTTGGTGGTCTGGTATGAAAAGAGACATAGCTCAGTTTTTTATGCTTGTTTAACGTGTCAAAAGTCAAAGGTAAAGCATCAGAAACCTTCGGGTGATTGCAATTGTTGGAGATTCCGGAATGGAAATGGGATAGTATTACTATGGACTTTGTTACTGGTTTACTTAATACAGCAAGAGGCTTTGATGTTATCTGGGTGGTTATGGATCGGCTTACAAAATCTGTAAATTTTATACCAATTAATATGAGTTTTCCATTGACGAAGCCAGCGGAGATTTATATTAGAGTAATTGTGAAGTTACATGGTGTCTAATTGAGCATAGTTTTGGATAGAGATCTGATGTTTACTTTAGACTTTTGGAAAATTTTGTAGGAGGCTTTGGGTTCTAAGTTAAAATTGAGTTCGACTTATCATCCGCAGACGGACGATCAATTAGAAAGTACTATTCAGTCGTTGGAGGATTTGTTGAGAACTTGTGTATTGAAACAAGGTGGTGCATGGGATACTCATTTTACATTGAATAAGCTCACATACAACAATAGCTACCATTCTAGTATTGGAATAGCATCGTTCAAAAATTTGTATGGTAGGAGGTACAGGACGCCTCTGTGTTAGTATGAGACAGGTGAAAATGTTGTGCTTGGGCATGAGATTTTGCAATAAGCTAATGAGATGATTTAGATGATCCGTGAGAAGATGAGAGTATCTCAGAGTATACAGAAGAGTTATCATGATAATCGGAGAAAAGAATTAGAATTCAGTGAAGGTGGCCATGTGTTTCTGAGAGTTAACCCAATGACAGGTGTTGGGTGTGCATTGAAATCTAAGAAGCTAGATCCTAAGTTGATTGGACCATATCAGATCTTGCAAAGATTGGGTACAATTTCGTATAGGATGGCGTTATCACCGGAGCTTTCGAACTTGCATGACGTGTTTCATGTGTTGCAATTTCGGAATTATGTGTCTGATCCATCTCATGTTATTCAAAAGGATGAGGTGCAGAATATAGATAATCTTACTATGGAAGTAATGCCAGTAAGGATCGAGGATCACAAGATGAAGCAACTGAGGGGAAAAGAGATTCCTTTGGTGAGAGTAGCTTGGGGAGGAGCTGCTGGAGGAAGTGTGACCTAGGAGTTGGAAAGCAGGATGCGAGAGTCGTATCTAGAACTGTTTTCATCAGGTACATTTTCGAGGACGAAAATAATTTAAGTGGGGGAGAGTTGTAACACCCCATTTTAAACTATTTAATCGCCAAGTGTTTTTTTGTGTGGCTTTGTTTAGGGTGTGTTTAGTTGAGCGCATAGGTGTGGTATTCTTAATGGAATGGGTAAAGTAGAAATATATGGCTAATAGCGTAATAATGGATAACTAGAGGGCATATTTAATAATAGTGGTATAAGGGATATTATTATTATTATTATTATTATTATTATTATTATTAATTCTAATATTATTAATATTACTATTATTAGTATTATGATCATTATTAATATTTTATTAATTAAAAATCAGAATTTGACTTAGCCATTTGGTTAGTGGGAGTAAATTAAGAGATTTAGAAGAGAATTAGCAAGGTTTTAGTCATAACTGCTTTTTTCACTTAGAGAGTATTGGAGAAGGAATAACAAGAGGAAGAACAAGGGCTTGTCGTGTACTTTAAAAAAAACGAACAAGTACCGACAGTGTTTCACACACATATCGCGTACTAAGTAATAAACAACATAGACAACCTGGCCGGACAGACCGACCTGCTATGATATCACTAATGTAACACCCAACTAAACCCCGTGAATAATCACAATACAATCTTAAACAATTAGCAAATCATCAATGTACAAACATGGGTGTCACACCTTCAAAAACATCTTACCACAACGGTCCTACTCTGTAACACGGGTTGCAACATACTTAATAAAAGTAATATCTTTAACATCATAACAAAATCACTTTAAATATTCTCGCAGTGGATTCAAGTTTCAAACTTCTTTAAAATCAAATCAATACCATAAAGGTATTTCTTAGCATCACATAAATTATGCCTCTTTTACTGAAGGTTGTTCCATAAATACAAAACTTAAAAATTTTGAAATCGATGAACATGAGTTCTACCTCTCTCCCTTTCTTACAAGATCCTCCAACTATCCTCATTTTTCGCCCAACTCTGAAAATAAGCCGACCTCAATCCAATTATACTCAAGATATACTAGTCTATCAGTTGATCCATCAAATTGACAATTTCTTTGGAGTAGATCCTTTTTCTCAATCATCTCTTTACCCCGTCGCCATTAATCTACGCACATCTTATATAACTGTCATCATACACATACACTCATATAAGCTTCATTCTCTAAGATTTTCCTTACTTGCTTATCCGATAAAAACACCACTTCTCAATTGTCTCCAACTCAAATCTACACACTAGAGGTAAGTCACAATTATCTTCAAGAGACATCAAGAATTACATTTCACTTACATATCATTATTCGTCACAATGCTCTCTATCCTCTAAAAAGTAACATCAAACATACTGGCTTGTTCTCCCTCCAGACATCTCAAACTTGGTCGGCAGCTAAGGATTTCGATAATTCGTACTCTCGTCAGTTTGCGACATTACATCTCCAACAACACTTGTACTCTTACCATCAGTGTCACCTTCAATCTACTCCTCGCACCAGAAACATCTTTGGGAAGCAAGCTTCTCCCCCACTTGTTTCAAACCAACTCCTATAGGGTTAAAAAAAAAAACAAGTACCGACAGTGTTTCACACACATGTTGCGTACTAAGGAATAAACAACATAGATGTGTGTCGCGTACTAAGGAATAAACAACATAGACAACCTGACCGGACAGACCGACCTGCTTTGATACCATTAATGTAACACCTGACTAAACCCCGCTAATAATCATAATACAATCTTAAATAATTAGCAAATCATCAATGTACAAACATGAGTGTCACACCTTCAAAAACATATTACCACAACGGACATGCTCCGTAACACGGGTTGCAACATACTTTATAAAAGTAATATCTTTAACATCATAACAAAATCACTTAAAATATTTTCGCAGTAGATTCAAGTTTTAAACTTCTTTAAAATCAAATCAATACCATAAAGGTAGCTCTCAGCATCACATAAAATCATAACTCAAAATAAAATGAAAATCACAAAGTATCGCATAATCTTCAAAACATCAAAACACAAAAGGTTCTTAAGCGAACGGTCCCAACCCTAGTGTTACGAATCAGAGCAAGACTACCTTCATTTCTATGGAAATGAATAAACATACTTCGGAGCCACTTCTAGACTTCCTTACTTAATCTTGGCTCACTTGCAAGTTACCCACGTTCGAGGCAACAATTCCAAGCAGAAAAGGTGAGAAATCATAATCATAATAAAATTTACAGGAATTGGATAAAAAGTAAATTCACTTGAATAACATCAAAAATACACACATATCCGTCATATAGTTCGTCATAATCACCAAAAACATCATTTAAATCATCATAAAAATGTCAATCATAATGATATGCAACTCAATGGACTCATGCATGCGATATCAAAACATCACTGATGACTTAGTCATCATTATCTCCAAAGATCCCCACCAATAGGATTGGTTCCCGCTTGGAACCAGAGCACATCACAAGTTGCACTTAATCCACACTATGAGATTAAGGCCATCACTGGATATTATCGTCCTAAAATTCGTCAATGGATTTTCATCCTGCAAAACATCATTGGACATCTCGTCCAAACAAAATGTTATGAATGTATGATGCGTACAACACAAAACACGACCACGACTAGTCAAAGCACATCACCATTCATCAAAAAGCATCATATACTTCATACACATCATCATCACATATGTACATCATAATTAACACATCATCATTCATAAAACAAACTCTTAAAACAAATCACTTCCAGACATTATCGTTCACCATGTTCATCATGTTTTCTGCATATACTGCTATACACATAAACTACATATACTTCATAGTCACATAACATCAATCATTCACAATAATCCTCAATAATACACAGTTTTTTAGTATCCAAAACAGTAGGTAAACATTTTATCTTTGACAGCAAAATCATCATCAATTTATTACAGTTACTAATCCAACAGGTTGTACCCCAAAACTTTCCCTCCCATATTCAAGATAATATATCACAAGAGGTCCCCTGATGGTCACAAGATTCATAATTGCTCAAGAGGATTCAAGGTTTCATCAGACAAAGCCTCCTCCTAAGCAATGGATCTGAAATTAGGGTTTTAAGTTTCTCAAGGAAAAGTAGACTTCCAAAGCCTCCAGTGGACTTTATGACATCCCATATACCTCAAAGAATCCTCATGTCATGTTTCAAAGCTTTCCTTACATGTTTGGCCAGTCAGATGCTCAGATACTTAAAAATCAAATAACTTGGTCAACAAGTCAACTCTGGTCAACCTAAAGTCAAACTTCAATATTTTTGGTCAATATCAAGATTACGAGGAAAAATTCATTATTTGATCAAGGGTTGATCATAATTCATCAAGGAAACCTCAGAATCATCAAGAATCAGGAGTTACTAAATTAGGGTTTGTGTAGGAAAAGTCAACTGAACTTTGACCAGCCATAACTTTCACATACTTCATCAATATTTTCCCATCAGAATCTCATTTTGAAGGAAATTAAATTCCCTACAACCTTGTGTCTCACAAGCCAAGTCCAAAAATGCTTCATTTGAAAGATATGAGCCAAGACATTACAGGTCCTTTTAAAAGTCAACAAAAAGTCAACTTCTTACAGAGCTCATAACTTAAAAATGGAAAATGATATGGACATGGGACCAAAAGAAGAAGTTAGAGGACACTCTAAGATTTCTAAAAAGTCCTAGAACACATTCATGTGATAATAATTGAGGGAGTTATGCATTGTGGAAGTTGGGCAATTTTGAGGAGGTGTATGAAGCAAAAAATGCCAAAAGTCAAGTTTTCTTCAAATGGGCCCATAGTATTTCAAAAAAGAATAGAGTTGGCCCAGTGGAGGAGGGGATGTGCGCATGAGGTAAAGGGGGTGGGTTCAAACCATGCCTTCATCTTCTTTTTATAATTATTTTCTTAATGCATTTTTTTTCTTTTATTTTTTCTTAAATTATTTTAATTAGTTAATTAATCACCATTAACTTTAAATTAAACTAATCACTCTCAAATTTTATTTTTCTTAAACAAAACAAATAATTCTCAACATTTTTTATATAATTAGTTTATTAGGTTTTTTTATTGACTAATTAGATTAAGGTTAACTAACAACCCTGATTTTTTTTCCTAAACTCTGTTTTTTTCTCTAAACCCTAATTTTTTCTCATTACACCCTAAACCCTAAATTTCAAACCTAATTTTTCGAACCTAATTTTCTAAAACCTTAAACGTAATTTATTTTTTTATAAAACCATAATTTCTTTTTATTTTTTTAATTTAAATTCATTTATGTATTTTATTTAGAAAAATTATATAGGTTGCATTTTTTTATGCAATTTATTTCTTCCTTCGCTCGATTATTATGTAATTGCTCCTGTATGTAATAGCTTAGGTTTTTTTTCTATTTTATCTTTCCGCATATATTATTATGTAACTGCCCTGAAGTCATGTAATAGCGTAGGACCTTTTAAATCCTGTCTTTAAGTTTCTGTAAATATTTAAATTGTGTGGTTAGTAATTTAGGGAGTGCAAATAATAATTGAACTAATTTGGATTTAGATCACTAAGCATAAGATAAATAATTGAAAGTAATATTCACACACGTAAGTCGGTCGTTCTACGATCGCCATCTGCACCTCCTAGGGTTTCCCCTCTTGGTTGCCTTTAACAAATGGTCAAGTCCCTCGAATGTGAGGGTGTCTTAAAGCAATGTCCCTACAGATTAAAAATCATCATAGTCCCTTCAAGTTAAAAGATCATAAGTCCCTTCGAAGTTGCCTACGAAATAATGATTTTGTCCCTCGATAACCCTACGGAAAAATGATGATAGTCCCTATGAATTAATAAGACACCCCTACAAGTTGCTTACTATGACCATACGATGACCCTACGCCCGTCCCTTATCAAATCCAAGGTAATGACTACTTACTCCTTAATAGCAAGGACAATCTTACCCTTGAAAGGAAATAGAAAAACATGAAAGACCAGCTTAGGGTAGTAGCACTTAATTACTTGCTCACTCTTTCAAAACTCTTTTCACACCCCACTTTCAAAATATTCTCAAACTCAATGCTTTGTATACATCCATACGAGGATCATTACAAACCTTTAAAAAAACTTTTCTAAACACACACTACACATTTTTCAAACAAGTTAAAGTGAGCTAAGTAACTAACAGCCGACGGATAACCATGGATACAAAGGGTGCTAACACCTTCCCTTTGTATAACCTACCCCCCAAACTCAAAATCTTTTTAAGGTATTTCCTGTTCTTTTATATCCTTTCCTAAATTGGATAAAATAAAAGCCAGTGGCGACTCTTGCTATCCGCACATGTTTTAGTCAAAAAAACACCCAAGTCAGTTCTCTCACCGTGTTACACAACACTTCACTAATTATTTACCAATATATAATATTTTATTTTAGCTACCAGATGCTTCTATTTTCATAAAAATTGGAGTTACAAAGATCAAGTTATGCATAAAACAAATTTCAGAGGCACTTGTACTGCACTGGGTGGCGCATGCCACAAGGGAGTGGCACTGGCCACTCCAAAGGAACACTGGGTGGCGCATGCCACCCTTATATGTCACTAGTGGCACAAGCCACTTTAATTTATGTATAAAGTGGCGCAAGCCACCATTCATGTGGCTCTGGCCACATGATTTTGTTAAAAGGTGGCGCTAGCCACCATGATGTAGCTCTGGCCACATTATTTTTTTATTATACTTTTTTCTTTTCTTTTAAGTGGCGCTCACAACTACTTCAGGTTTTCTGGGTTTTGGTTCATCACAATTCTCTCCAAATTATTAACAATCACCACCAGTTATCTCACGATTTTGTTTTCGATTTAAACTCAGCCCATCATCAAATATTCAACAACTTCAACAAGTGTTTTCATCGATTCACAACTCAGATAATTACCCTTAAAATAATTCCATAATCAAATATAATAATTACGATTAAACCCCTCTTACCTCTTGATTATCTCTTTCCGATCGAATTTCTTCTTGTTCTTTCGATTCCTCGGCTCCTCCTCAATTCCCTCGTTCTTGGTTTTTCCATTCTGTTTCTCTTCTCTGGAAAAACCTTCAAAATGAGTTTTTTTCTAACTCCCCACTCATATATGTAACGCTCATAACCTCAATTATGATTTTTAAATAATATCCTTACTAACCTCTCACAATGGCCACAATGCCCTTTAGTTCTATAATTCACATATTATTTTATTTTATTTTAATCAATTTAATTCTAATTAATTTCATTTCCTTCAAATTAAATCGGTAAGTCCACAAAATTGTCATTCACCAAATATTTATCTTCGACATGTCAACGAACTCAAAAGTTCTCACCAAAAATTCAATTAATTCAATAATCGTCTTAATTAATTAAATAACAATTATTCCAATTATTCACAAATACCCGATAACTCTTCGACGCACTTATACATCCCATAAATCAGAAATTCTTCAAACCATCACATAATCGTCATCAAACCATCATCGAATTCAAATACTTCACATTTATTCATAATATTCATATAGCCACACCAAATTAATTAAATAAATAAATAATCTAGAAATCGGGGCGTTACAAGGGGTTGAGAGGCGAGCTGGGAAATATGTGTATGGCACTAGCCATTACGCAAATGACCAGCAGAGGTGCAGAAAATTGTTGTTTTCGCAATTTTTTTCGATTTTGCATCTGATGCAATTTCTTTTGTCCTGAGAGGTTGGGATAGATGCTAGAACCTGTTGGAACTAGGAATGGTGGTGAAAATAATTAAAAATGGAATTTAGGTAATTAATTAGATAATTAGCTACTTAACACAGTGTGAGGTATTTATTGTTATTGTGTGCATTGATGAACAGTTTGGACAACTGTAGTAATAGTGGTGTGTATTACAGTGAGTATGTACCTCATATGTGATCAGGAGGATCATGGAGATGTATAATTGTTATTATACATGTTTTGTATGCATATTATTGGCATGCATTCATGGTGTGTCTGGTGGTGATTAATCATTGCTCAAGAGGAGTGTATGTGATTCAATCTGACCTCCAATGTGGAGTATGGTGGGGATAAACCATTTCCATGTAGGGGTATATGTGATTTATCTGGATTCTATTATGAATCGGGTTCGATTGAATGAACCATGGTGTTTTTGTGCCACATGCATTGTGTCAGTTGTTGAGTGACATTGCATTATTGTGTGTTTATTGTAACATCCCAATTTCATAATTTAATTTATTAAGTAGTTATTTATGAATAAGTAGAAATAAGTGGTGTTTGGAGAATAAGGAATTATTTTATTTAAGATAATGATATAATAATATTGGGAATTATTTAATATTATTATTATTATTAAGAAAATATAATAGAAGAGTTTGGAGGTCTAAGGGGCAAGGTTGTCTTTTGATTAGTTTATGAAATAGAGGTTATGATCAAAGAGTTCTCACAATCGTGTTTCTAGAAAAGGTGAAGGTTGCTCTGAAGAACAAGGAGACTAAGAGGGGTTATGATCAAAGAGGAAGAGAAAGCTACAATAATCAAGGTATGAGGATAATTCTTGTTCAATAATCATAGTATAGAGATGTTTTATGAGAATTAGGGGTTTTAGGATGAAACCCTAAGTATTTGGGATAATTGTTGGTAAATTAGTGTTAATTAGTTGTTGTATGTTGTTACAAATGATGGATTTATGATGATTATTTGGACGTTTTCTGTTGTTCCTCTGATGTTTTGAGAGGTTTAGGGTTGTTCTGAGTGTGGTAAGGTTCTGCAGAAATCGCAGGGTTTACTTCTGTGAATCGTGTTTCTCGCTTAGCGAGCTGGAGCTCGCTTAGCGAGTAGAGTCAGGGAGTTCGCCACTTAGCGAGCTATTTTCCTCGCTTAGCGAGAATTGCATTTTTCAGAAAATAATGTTTCTTTTGTTGTTGATTTTGATGTCTGATCTTTCGTACCATGTTGTTATGTTATTGCTGGAAGAATTATTATATGTTTAATTATGTTAGGCTTAATAGTAATAGTGATGATATGAGATAATAATGATGAATAAGTAGTAGGAATGATGACATGATGAAACGATAGTATGGATAAATTATGATGATGATGAATGATGAATTTCGATACATGTATTGATGAATGATGATGATGATGTTGTTTTGTGTATCTTGTATTCATGGCATCCCCTATGTTGATATGAGGCTTCAATCCCATTGTGTGGATTGAGGTGTTGTTGATTATGTTGTGCTCCTTGTGGAGGGTAGATAGCCAGTGTCCATCACATGTTGAAACCGGTACCACATGCATTTATGAGGTTGCATTTCATTCTATATGGCATAGCATGATTGCATAGTTGTTTGATGATGTGTATTTGTTGATGATTATATGTGGGTGAGTTTGTTTTAGTGGTTGTATGATTATTTGTTTCTTATGATTCAGCCTTGTATCATTTTTATTGAATTTGGATTACTCACCCTACCTGCCGTTTGTGATGGTCTATTATGCCATCCTGCAGATTCTGAAGTTTAGTTGAAGATTTTTGGAGGTAGCTTGGAGTGCGTTCCATTGTGTATAGAATTAGGTGGTGTCCTGCTCTGAGTCGTGTAACACTGGAGAACGATTGTTTTTAATTAGTTGTTTTATTGAATTTAAACCATCTTTTGAGTATTGATTGATCATAAATGTATGTTCTTTTGAGAGAAATATTTAAACAAGTTGACCTTTGAATTCGTTGCGAATTCTTGGAATATTTTTTTATTATGAATTAAAGTTGCAACCCGTGTTACGGGACAGGACACATATTTATGTTGTTGTTATTATGATGTTATGACGAAAAATGTGATGCCCTTTCATGTCGAACTCTGATTTTATTAAATAATATGATTAATTGTGTTTGTGGGTAGAAAGGGTGTTATATTTATTGAATCATAATTGAAAGTGACAGGTGTGTCGTGATGATGTATTGGTTTTGGGTGATTGTGTGATTACTACTCTTAACATGTATTATACACCGTTAATTATTGAATGTAGTTCCCATCCCTTTGTTGTTTGTTGTGTATGTGCTTATTTGGAAGTACAGATAATCCAGGTACTTGAGTGTGCATGGAATGCATGTTGCTTGATTGAGTTTTAGTAGTCGCTCTGATATATAACACAGGATTTTGGGAGTTTTCAGCATTTGTTATTCCTTATTTTCTTTTGTTATGTATCATTCTTTATTTGAAAATATGGTGGACCACGAATTATGTGGATTTTTTATGTTGTTAGCGAATTGCCTTGATTTTAATTAAAAGTTTATTTTCACTGTTTTATTTCATGAATAAAAAGAAGTTTTGTTGGTTTTGGATTATGTAACATCCTAATTTTTGGTGTAAACTCTAATTATTTTCGTATTATTTATGTATTTTATAAAATGGGAAAGTGGGGTGTTACAATTTCCCTCTTATTTGTGAATTTTAAAATAAATAAAAAAGAAAAGGTGCACCTTAAAGTTAAAAGAATAAAATATTTTATGGCGCTGAGGTTCAAACCGATGAAAGTTTGATTGTATCACAACGGTTGGTTATGTAACCGCTGTTATATACAAATAATTTTTAATCAAAAAACGAAATAAATATAGTAGCATCTTAGTTAAGATATGTCACAACATTGTATATGAATCCGTTGTAAACTTGGTGTTGTTGTTTGCGCGGTTTGTAGTAGCAGGTATATTACAACGGTTATGTATAACAATTGTTGTGATATATACTGATTATCACAATAGTTATGTGTAACAATTGTTGTGTAATGTACCCTTAGTTTATTATATACCAATGTATATTGCTTGTTTTACCATATACCTCAT
Source organism: Lathyrus aphaca (assembly GCA_963966055.1). Taxonomy (NCBI): domain Eukaryota; kingdom Viridiplantae; phylum Streptophyta; class Magnoliopsida; order Fabales; family Fabaceae; genus Lathyrus; species Lathyrus aphaca. The sequence goes on along the minus strand of OZ014521.1, from coordinate 188,868,803 downwards.
TAAAGAAATACAACCATTAAAATTGGTTTTAAAAAAAACTATATAATTATTATTCTTGAAAATCAGCTTAAACACACCACTGTATTCTGAATTGCATGCGTCTCATCGTGCATATTTTATGTTCTTTTACACAATATATCATGTGTTAAGGAACATAAAATGTGCAGAATGAGATGCAAGAAATTTGGAAAACTTTGATTGATATAGGTTGATTTTTCAATACATCTTAATTTTTCAGATTATATGTGTCTATGTCAATTTAATTGATTGCATTTTCAATAAAAGAATAGTGAAACAAACAATATAAATAGTATATAATAAACTAAATTTCATATATAATATCACAAGGAATTCATATATATTTACCTTATTTACTCATACTATACACTTGTTACCGCCATCAGCATCACCATGTATCATCTTTACTATACATCTTCAGCTATTTTAAATAAAATAAAATTAGTTAGTATTCAAAACAAATCCAGCAAAAGTTAAATCAAAACTCTAAGTGGGAATATAACCTAAGTGAGACAGTAACAAAACAAGATACATTGTTACCATATGTACCATTACCATGAAGTTCACCTAGCTTGTGAAGCATCGTGAGTTGCAAGAAAACACTAAAACCTTAATTCAGTGAAGAGTAAAGAGAGATCGAAAGAGAGAGTATTAAAAACATCTTGTTCGTGAAGCTATGAAAAAAAAGTATAAGGTGGGTAAAGTTTCCATCATAGTTTCATACTTCTTATACTTTTTCTATAACTACACAAACAATATGTCCCATAGCCAAAGTATGGTCTTTGTTAATGTATTGAAGACGAATCTACAAAAATGAGAAGAATCAACAAAAACAACATGAAGCAAATGAGATAATAGGAACTATCTAACAAGAAGATGGAAGAAGAAGAATACATTATTTTCCATAGCTATACAAACAATATGTATCATAGCCAAAGTATGGTCTTTGTTAATGTGTTGAAGACGAATCTAAAAAAATGAGAAAAATTAACTAAATTCAAATCAATGAAGTTGTATATCATTGCATCTGAGTCGGTAATTGGCAGCCTGTTAGCCTAAGAGGATGATCATGACATTGAAAGAGCCATTTATTATCTCAATTGAGTTTTAAATAATGCAGAAACTAGGTATAAAGCAATAGAAAAGTTATGTCTATGTCTATATTTCTCCTGTACAAAATTGAAGCATTGTATAAAACCAATTGATGTTTATATTTATTCAAGTTTTGACGTCATTAAACATATGTTTTTGAAACCTATTTTGCATAGTCGAATTGAGAAGTAGCACTTATCCTTAACTGAGTATTTGTTAACATATGCTCCATTAAAGGCCATGAAAGGAAAAATTATAATCGGCTTTATAGTCAATCACGCGATTGTCGAAACAACACAAAATTAGTTAGACTTAGAACCATGGAGGTTGTACTTCGAAAATTCGAGTGATAAAAATGCAATTGGGATTGGGATTTTGATAATCTCACCAATAGGGGTTCCAACAAAACTCAAGTTGAATCTCAAAGAACATTGTTCTAACAAGGAGGCCGAATATGAAGCTTTGATAGTTGGCCTCAAGATCCTACTCAACTTCGTGGAAAAATGGAATCGTAATTAAGACGACTCGACGTAGTGAAGAAAATTAACTAAAGTATACAAATGCATCAAACAATTTTTTTGTTTTACTTTGTTAAGGCAATTTGATATTACAAAGATTCAACTTAGTCGATATCATGCATGTACCTAGGATGAAAAATCAAGAGGCAAATGACCTGACACAAATCGCTTAAGGAAATAAAGTATCCAAGGAGAAGCTATAAGTGTTAATTAAAGTTAGAGAAAAAATGATTTCGACTAACCTTCCCCCTTCCGAATTGTAAATGACAAAACTTGTGTGGCATAAGGATTTAGAGAGATGAGTAACTTTGAAATTTTTGATATTTTTGTCATTGACAATATGCAAATTATGACTAGCAAAATCTAATTTTGGAGTACTTAGAAAAAACAATGGGGAGGATAGATTGAAAGACCAAATATAGAGCTTTAATGTATGTCCTCATTGGGAATGAAATATTCAAGAAAACTCCTGAAGGTGGTCTACTCAAATGCCTTAGTGAAAAAGCTTATTTTGAAAAAAATTACGTCCATAGTGGGACATGTGGGGCTCATCAATCAGGACACAAAATTAAGTGTTTTTTATTTTGACAATTATTTTATTATCCAACCATGTTAAAAGATTGAATCATATTTTCCAAAAGTTGCCAAGAGTGTAAAAAACATGTTGGCATTCAACACATGTCAGCAAGTGAAATGCATTCGATATTCAAACCTTGGACATTAAGAGGTTGGTCTTTACACTTAATTGGAGATATATGCTCCCATCATCTAAGGGTCAGAGATATATTCTAGTAGTAATAGATTACTTCACCAAATGGATCGGAATCGTACCCTTGACTAATGTCGACCAAAAAGTAATTATAAACTTTATCCAAAACCATAGTATTTATATGTTTGGAATCCTCCAAACAATAACCACCGACAATCAAAGTTCAAGTTTCACTGTTCGAAAAATGGTGCAATTTGCTTTAGAGTCGGGGATCAAGTTATTAACATCCAGAAGGCTATATTGTATAAAGTTTCTCTCTGCAGTTTATGTTGGATTCTTGAGGAGTTATGAACCATGCGTTTGCACTGCTAGCAGACAGTATATGGTTGGATATCAGAACATGTCTCAAGACATGTGTGTATTGTTCTCTTTTTGAGTATTCATGGACGGCGCTGGAAGAAAAATGTGAAAAACAGGGTTTTCTTGCGTGTTTGTTATTGGCCCGTTTGTTTTGGGAGAACAAGTCAGCTGGTCAAGGTCAGTTTTTGTTTCACAATGAGTGGTGCAGAAGTTTTTGCTCCTATCATAAAGATCTTGGATCAAGAACGCTTCTTTTTCAAGGATAGGACGTTACTATCTATGCATTGGCTCCCCATTTATAGAAGTGTATTTCCTCCTCCTCCAGCATGTGAGTTTTCTTGTTTTCATCTTTTCTTCTAATGGGGTTCTTTAGATTTTGGATGATTAATTTGTGGGTATGGTGTTGTGAGGGCTATGTTTGCCAATTTTTGGCTAAAAATGGGATAAAGAGTGTGTACAGATGTTGTGCTCAGAGTTGTTGTCACAACAGTTGCATCTGTTTTGTGTGGTGGTTATCAGGATGTCAAGATGGATGTCGTATGCTAGTCTTTGTGACTTGTGTCTTGAGTTGAAGAACACAATTGTGACTTGTGTTCTGAGTTACATAAGAGAATGACATATTGTTCTCTTATGTCACCATTAGTCTTCTAGATGAAGTATGTCCAACATCCTGAGAAGAATGTTTCTGGGAATCTGAAAAGAAAGGAAGTAGAAACGGATTAGTTTGGTCAAGAGTTCAGGACTTTCTACTTCTTATTTTATTTTTGTTGTGTCTACTAGAAGAAGAAGTAGTAACTCATCCACTGGAAGAATAGGTGAATGTTGTTTTTGTTCAGTTGTGAATATTGATGAAGATGTCTAACAACATGTCCTGACATAATGGAGAGTTTGCTGGTATATGTTTTGCTGCTGGTTTTTTTATGTATTATTTTGTAATATTGTTTTAGCCAAATTTTGCCAAATGGGGGAGATTGTAAGTTCTGTAAATTGGCATACATTTTGTAAAAAAAATATAGCAGCAATGTATATGTATAGGATCTTTGCAAATAATGAATATATGAAGCAAATAATCCATTTGTGTACGCCTAAACATGTTGTGTTGAAATGTTTCAACATTTGGAATAACATGTCAAAGAAAATGTCAAGACAGTTCATTCGACATCATGAACTGTTGAAGATGGATTGAAGTTTTGTTTTGGTTTCAACAAAAACAGTTTAGTTAAATATTTAAATCAATCCAGTGGCGCTAATTGTAGAATATCTTGAAGAATCAATTTAAACTGAAGACAAATATTGAAAAATATAGATTTTCTATATTTAGAGATATTTTAGGAGTTTTTAGATTTGAAGATCTTTTTGTATATTTGTAAGCATATTTTTCTGCATTATTTGTAGCAGTTATTGCTGTGATTGTTTAGGCCCGAATCCAGTTGGAATAGGTTATAAAAGAAACTTGTAACCTAGTTAAGAAACAACCAACCAACGACAATGTAAACATCATTAGGATTGTGTTCTTGTGGAAGCCATGCGCAACATGGAACCCTGTTGTGGCTGTTTCACTTGTGATTCTCGAAGCTTTTAAGCAAGAGAAGTGATGTACTTAATTGAAGTTGTTATGCAAGGTTAAGTTGTTTGTAATGGAAATGTTGCTTCTGTTGGTGGATTGTTGTATAGGTTTGAAGTCGTTAATATCAGCAACTGACGGTTGAGGACTGTGAGAGATCACTGAGGTGATTGGAAGTGAGAATGAGTTTCTCATATTTAGGAGTTCCTGAGTAGAAGTTCCACAAGTAGTGATTAAGTGAGAAGACTGTAAACTGTAGGTGTTTGCTGAGAAGTCTTTGAATTGATACTACATAATGGATTTCCTTCCTGGCTTGGTAGCCCCCATAGTAGATTGATTTGATCGAACTGGGTTAACAATTTTGATGTGTTCTTTATAGCTTTTTTGTTTTCTGTTATTATGCAGTACATGAGCTTAATGTCATATCAGATGTCACAACATCTTGAAGAATGTTTGAATATGATTTATCATAATTTTAAATGTGTTGTTGTGTATGCCTTACCATGTTTAAGTAACAGATAAGATGTCTCAACATCATATTCGACATCTGAGTCTGTCATACCAGAATTTCAGATGTTGATTCTAACTTCTTCTCTTACATTGATCTTAAGCTAGATCAAGTCACCCAAGACTTGCAATCGATCCTCCAATTATTGCAACACCTTTGATAGACAGTCTGTTTTTCAAAGCTTTCACTCGGCTGAATCCAAATTGCAAAATCTTGTCCCCGAGTATTTCAATTGATCATATGGTTATTGTTATTCCTTTGGCATACCCCCGTTCTTCAAAACTTTCACTCTACTGAATCCAAGTTTCAAAGACTAATGCATAAACCCCCAAAATCAATCCTTGGTCTTGGAGGAAAAACCTTAAAGATTTTATCAATGAAACCCCAAATAGTAATCAACCCAATTTAGTTACAGCAATCCTAAATTGGACCTTATAAATATAATCTTGATGACACTAAACAAAAAGGATTATGTGTAGTTGTTGAATGTATGCAACGAAAGGTTGAAGTTGATGAGAAAATTCTATGTGTGTTCTTGGTTTTAACTGTGAAAAGTGATGCATGAATGATTATTTATATGCGTGTATGTATGTAAAATAAATAACAAACAAACAAAAAATTAGCAAACATTTACAAGTTTTGAAAAGATTTAGTCAATACATGTATTGGCTCCAAACATGATGTATTGACTCCAAAAATTAAAAATCGTGAGTATAAGCTATTGATTAACTTAACTCAATGAAAAAGGAGTCGCTAACGCGCTTCTATTTATTCCACAAAAGGAAAATAAAAAAAAGAGCGAATAAATCCTAAAAAATGAATCTAAAATCAAAATCTAAAAGAAACAAGCATAGAATGGGTAAGGGGGTTGGTTACAAAATGGGAAGGTGCTAGCACCCAAAACGTCTGTGGTACTCCACGGGATCCCTTTGAAATATTTACGCTTTTTGGTTTTAAAGGGTTTATTAAATAAGAGTGAGGGTGAGGAAAGAATTGATTTTTAATGTTTTTGTGTTTGGACATGTTTACCACCTCATGCCTACGTACCCACAAAGTGCAGTGTAAGATCAAAACCCCGTAGTTTGTGGTAAAAAGAACAAAGTTTTGTTGGTTTTGGTTGATTTTAATAAGTAAAGACAATTTTTTACTTTCAAGTGTATAGCCTCACAAATCTACCATGAGAATAAGGGAATGGACTCATACATCATTATGGGGAGAGCGCCAACTCTGATAAAATCGACGAGTATGTCACTAAACCCCCACAAATGACAAGAGACTCAATTACTTCAAACTACAACCATGGATATTGGGAGACTTACACCCGACTAGAAAAAATAACTCATAGTCTAAACTTGAAAAGAAACAAAGAGTGCACAAAGGCACAAAACAACTTAAATGAGTTTGGTTCTTTTTAATTTTTGAATTAAGGTCAACATGCTTAAGTTCATTGACATTTATTAAAAGAAAAGAATAAGTAAAAAACACTTGACAAAAGTCAAGGTTTGAATTTATGAAAGTGGTGAAAGTTTTAAAAGAAGAATCCTTTGAAAAAGGGAGAAGATTTTGAAAATTAAAGAATGGAAGGAGATGAAAGGACTATCCTAAAAATAAAGAAAAGAGCTAAGGTAGGAGAGATTTAACCACTTGAAGACACTTCAAAGCATAAGCAAAAGAATTTTATCCTCTTGAGCAAATGATGAACCAAATAAAGGCTAGCATAATCACTCCATAATAATCAAGCAAGGGGATAAAATCCTAATACTAATTTCATAGGTCCAAGTAACACAATCCTTTGATGCAAGGGATGGTAACCATAGTCTACATTTAAGAATAAGTCTTTTAAAGTGTTTAGGCCTTTATTAATGCTTTTTGGTGTCCAAGATGGACAAAAGAAAAGAAAAGCACAAGATATAATGAAATAAACAAAAACATAATAATGGATGATATAAAGCATAAGAAAATAAAAGAGAAGGGAGCAAGGAGTAAAATAAAAGGTTATGGAGCAAGAAAGAAATAAAATATAGTAATATAGTATATACATAATAATGTGGTGAACTTAACCATCCACAAAGAGTAACAATGCCAAAAGGTTCAAAAGTGACAATCGAATTTTGTATCGTGTCTTGCACTATATGGTTGATCGATGTGCTCAAGTCATTAGTTAGCAAAACTCGTCAGAAGATTGATAAAATCAAAGCCTCTACAAAAACAAATTTTTAGAATTATGAACTTAGCACAAAGAACAATCATGTTTGGGCTTGCGCAACCAATCAAGGTTCGGACCACAAAAGTACAAGTTCCGATAAGCATGTGGAGAGACCAATGTAGTGATACGTTAAGCAATCACCAAATCATTTATATAGAAGTCACCCTCTAACGAGATCGTTCAATACCAATTAAGGTAACTACTATCAGTGCTAATGCATGTTAGATGAACGATATATAGATCATCATCCGAAAACAATGTCGAACGAAAAGAAAATAGGTAACGATCTTGTCTCGATCAAGAATTCAACAAAGAAATTTTAGGATCCATGTGACTTTCATTGATCAATAGAAAAAAAAAGGATAAAATAGGGAGAGGGGTGGAGAAAAGCCAAATTGGATTACACTTTTGAGGTCCTTCCATCTTAAAGTTCAATCACTTCTAATTGATAGATTCAAGTGTGAAGAACATATCACTAATCCAAAGCACCTCACATGAATTTAACAATTCAATTCAAGATAAATTTGAATTAATGAACGTTAATCTACTCTAATCGATATCCGAAGTCCATTGAAATTAAAGAGGAATTAATCTCAATAATGCATTCCAAAGCTAAAATAACAAAAGAGGGGAAGAAGAAGCAAGACACACCAAAACAACCCAAAAACAAAACAAATTTGCCATTCTGCTTCAGGTGTAACCAGTTATCACTTGGGTGTTAATCGGTTACATAGTTCAAAAACGCAGTTATTTTTAAAAATTAACAGTGTAACCGGTTACAGCATGGGTGTTAATTGGTTACACTATGCGTAGAATCAGAAAATAGTGTAAAATTTAGCATGGTCCTCTTTTAAAACATTTTTCAAACACCTTGTAATCATAGATCTGAACTTGTACGAATTTTAGAGTAAAACCACAGTAAAAGCCAACAATAAAATGATAAAATAAGATCCAAAAGGATTAAGCATAATAGTCACCAAAGATCTACGTTATGGATGATGAAGATGAAGCTTCAACAATGGTGAAAGATGAATTACCATTTCAAACTTGAAATTAGCTCTAAATTGCTTCAAGATCTACACAAACAAGTTTTGATCTACTGAAATTGATGAAGAAAAAAAAGTTGATGAAGAAAAAAACTTGAAAAATGAGTGAAATGAGGGTGTTATTTAAAGAGTTTGGGCTTGGGAATTTGGTGGATTGGAGCTTGGTTTGGAAGATCAAAATTAGGCTTTGAAATCAAATTTGAAGGGAAATTAATAATCAAGTGGTAATTAATGAAGGTACATGGTGGGAATTAATTATGATGATGTATGGGAATTAAATGGAGATAGTCTAGAGTATTTCACATGTGATCAAAAATGAATTTAGTGCCAAAATCACAAAATTTGAATTTGCTGCCAAATTTTTCAAATATTTGCATGTGTAACCGGTTAACACCTGGGATGTAACCGGTTACACAGTACAAAATTTGAAAAATAAATGTTTTTTCTTGTATTGTTGTGGTTTCGGCTCGATTTCTAGTTTGTCAAAGAAGACATGGAAATAAACACATGAACCTTGGAATTCCTTGAATAATAATCAATCAAAACTCGGGAAATCCTTGATCAGATGAATTTGAATTCTTGCAAATCAACTTTGACTTTGTTCAGATGAATTTTGTTCGAGCTGAGGAACTGTTTTTTATATTTTTTGTTTCTTCCTGAAAAATTTAATAAAAGTGAAAAACAAAATATTTTTGGATTTTGATTAAAGGTTAGTAAACATAAAACAATTAAAAACACATAAAAGCAATCGTGATCCCGTGAGACATAAACATGTAACTGAAAAGGGACAGAAGAACCAAATATTGATCTTGTTGGTATGCAATGATGCAAATGGAAATATGAGAAAATTTAGGGGCAAAAATTAGGGTGCTGCAGTTGCCCCTATTTAAGTTTCTTCAATCTGGAGATATGAAGATTGACATCTTCGTCTCAACAAGATGGGAGAAACTTAAATATAGAAAACTCAATTTTTGGTCCTAAGAGACCATGCAATGATATGATTATGCGATGACATGCAAACCCAAGATCTATGTGGGAAATATAGCACCACGAGAGACAACAGAGACTAGGGATACCAGAGGGAAATTCCGCTGGTGAAGAACAACAAACTACAAGAGAGTTTACCAGAAAGATAAATCATTGGATCGTTGACTCAATTTGAGGAATGATTGTGTATAGATAATCGGTTCGGTTTGGACCGGTTTTTAGTTTAAAAAAATGTCCAACCCGATGATATCTTCATCGGTTTGGTTTGGTTTGACTTTTAGTGTTTTTTAAAAATAGAACCAAACCAAACTAACCGGTTTGGTTTGGTTTGCTTGATCAATTTACATCCTTTTTTTCTAAACATTATATTCATTTGGGTATCATTTGCTTTAATATTATTCGGTTTATTTTATGCTATTATTTTTTAAAATAACACATTTTATATGATATATTTCATGCTCTCCTTTTCAAACAACTTACAAGTTGTTCTCAATATATACAAACATTTACATAATTTTCATTGTATTATGAAATAAGGTCATTATCAAATACAAAAGTTGACACTTGACATAAGAAGGTTGGGAAGGAATTTGAAATCTTAACAAATAAAACACAACAATAAAGACAAAAGGTTTTAATACACATAAATTAACATGTTTCACACCCCAAACACACTTCAAAACTATTTTGTAACAAGACTATAAGGAAACTCGTTGAAAAAGAAACATAAATGATAAAAAAGAAGATGAAAAGTAACAAAGAGAACTTGAAGATGAATAAGAAAACCATAACCTATAAGAATGACGGTGGCGAGAGAAACAAATGTGACAGATAGCTAGAGCAGCAGTTTGGTGAGAGTAAAATTTTATGGCTTATGGTTTCAATTTTTTATATTTGGAGTTTGATTTTGGCAACATATTTGGTTCAAAGAAAAGAAATGTAAACAAAGATGAAGAAATGTTGGACCGATACAAAAATTGTTTATTAATTGGCTAAATAAAAGATTAAGTATGTAATAAAAGTCATCGGTTTGGCAGTTCCTAAAAACTAAAACTGAGAACCGAACCAAAACACCTCGATTTTTATTGGTTTGGTTCGATTTTTGAACCGAATAAAAAACAATCGGATTTTTTTTATTTGATTTGGTTGGATTATCAGTTTAATTGATTTTTTCTGATCCGCTTACACCCCTAATTGTGTATGAAAATAAATCAAAACACAATCAGAAAACAAAACTCAACAGAGAAGGATAAAACTTCACTAGAGAAATCATCAACCAAACAAAGTATTCAAATCCATCTGATGGGGAGGTACTAAGTTGGGAACGAATTATCTACTACCCTTCACTGGATAGAGATAAAGGCAATCAATTGGATATAAAAGAAATCAATACTACCTGCTACCTGTCACTGGGTAGAGAAAAAAGTTAAGAGATTAGGAAAAAAATTACTGACTACCAGTTACTGGATAGACGAACCGAAAATATTATATTATCTACTACCTATCACTGGATAGAAAATATATAGATAATAAACTGATTACAACAATCTCAACTACCAATCACTAGGTAGGAGCAAAAACAATAAACTTGAAAGGAAAGGCTACCAATTATCACCGATTGATAAAATAAAGGGTATGAAATATTATCTACTACATGTCACTATGTCACTAGATAAAAAATATAAAAATGAAGAGTATCACTACATATAAACTCTTTCAATAATGCTCTATCTCAAACCAATAATGAAACTTACAATTTTCCCAATAAAAGAGAGTTTTCCACGTCCAAGTTCAAGTTTTTCCCATTAAGAAATTAATTCTCATTCCGATAGACTAAAAATAGAGATTGCATTAAGATTCCAGTTCACTCTAATGCCATAAAGACAAAAAATGGAAGGTCGTAAGTTACCGTTGAAACCATTTATCATGCAAATAACGACATCATTATAACACTATTTTTCATAAAAATAATTTATTTTAAAAGTAATAATTATTACACTTGGCCACTGCCCGGTATATTTTTTTAGCAAAACACGCCTGCCTAGTAGCTGATAGAAAGTTACTCCACTAACTGGAATATATTTATTACCACAACGGATAAATAGACAAGATACGGCATGATGTCGGAAGAAAAAGCTCCCAGGATCATCATATATAAAACCGCAAATACCAATCGGGTAGTCACTGACTAGATACAGCAAATGAAAGAATCAATACTTGTTCGAAGCTATATAACTCCTCATTCTTATTCAAATGATTTTATATCAACTCGTCCTCTTCGTCTAGCAATGTGAACGAGAAAGGGAGGAACTTGTAACCATCTCCTTCATAAAACTTGTTTTGGTACTCCACCCAGTGAAGCCTCAATGCGTGCAAGAAGGCACTCAGAGTTTCCATGACAAGTAACACTCCAACAGTTGCAAAAATGAAAACAAGGAGACCCACTATCAGGATAATCACATTATTGTACCTGAAATTTCAGACACACCAATTACCAATCATTCCCCACATTAATTATCAGGACAAAAGAAAACGTAACAGAAATTTCTAAACACAACATACCCCCATGCCATAAGCAGAACCTTCTCGTAGAATACACTTGATAACTCTGAATGAGCAAGACTGGAAGAAAAAGCAAAACATTAGTAGTTGTAGTTTAGCATATGCATAAAACAAATCTATAGGAAAATAGACAAATAAAAATCGTGTGAGGTTCCAATCTTGTATCTCTTGTAGGGCTCCAGCATTATTAGTAGAATAGAGCAACTGTGTCATTTATAGACATACCTAAGGGCCCACAGACGAAGGTAAGAAGCTGTATTAGAGACTGCTCCAAGTACAAATTCTATAGTGTGTATGAGTTGATGTACAAAAATTTCACTGAACTCAAATTCCGCATGACCATGGGAATCATGATTTGATTCCACTTGCAAGCTTTCCTCCGTGTTTGGAAGTGGTGCATAGGATTCATCCCCGTGCCTCTGAATTAACATAAACATTAGATCAAGAGCAAAATGAAAGTTTCAGGAAAGAACAAATGGAAAACATACAGCTTCATGTTGTTTCTTCAAAATAAAGGGCTTTGGCAACAGCATCCAGGGCACGGCGACGCCAGCCAGAAGCAGAAGCACGAGCTAGTAGGAACAGAACAGAGCATGTAAGTATTACTCATAGAAAAACACCAATGATTTTTTTTGGGGGGAGGGGGGATTGGGAGCTAACCAACCTGGAGATTTTTCTGACCCGCAAAGAGTTGGTTCTCACCCAAATCATCTGTTGGGCTCAGGAACATGTAGATCATTACGTGGTACAGATCAGCTTGAGAACCCGTGCACCACTTCACAATAATAAGGAGGGATAGGTAACCAAATAGACTGTTAAGAAATATCACCTGGGGGATAAATTGAAACCTGAAAGTGATACATTGAAATAAAAAATTATATACGTCAATTTAAAATACGTAAGCAAGTTCATGGTAATAAAACGACTCGGTGATGATTGCAGATGAGAACACCTGCAAAACTGCATGGGAAAAATTTTAAACCATTTCCAATGATAAATGTAACCGTTCAAATACATATTAACTTACCATACATTCACGTGATTCTTAAAGAACCTGGCATTGGCATAGCTCATTATAATTCCAAGGTTCATTTGAGCAACTCCAAGAAGAATTGACATTTTCATTTTCAAAGAGTTCAGGAATGGTAATTCACTACGTGTACCATGCCATACAGGATCCACTCCAAAAGGGTAAGTGCGACGCGCTTTTATCAGCCCTATTGTGGTAGAATCCCTGCATCAAAAAGTATGTAAATAGAAGAACAGTGACTAAATCTCTAATAGCATAAAGGATAGTATTGACTTATAAACTAAGGGATTTGATTCACCTGCAAGAAAGGTCACGACACTCATACGCAGAGGGACCGAAGAGTTCAAATGGAACAGAAAAGAACTCGTTATAGATCAGGCCAGTGTAGATCGAGAAGAGTGACATCATGAAAATAACATAGCGACCCCCAAAAGTCATCTCCGTGATGTCATCAAGCTTCTGCATTCACCCAAAGACTCAATGTTAGAAGACTGTTACGCATACATTCGTGAGACAGATTTATGCAAGAGGAGCAAAAGTGACACAACACCCCGCAAAGATTGTTGGCGAATTATAAATTGTAATATCAATCTGAAAAGTTTTCACAGTTGATCAAAATTTTAAATTTTCTGGAAAAATAGCAAAAATGAAATTATAGTCGAGCCTTAGTTGCATCAGTAATAGTAGGTAAAGTCCTTTTCAACAATCAACGACTAAAAGGACCAGCAGTTGAGCACTGAATCCGCCTTCACTAAGAAGGGGGGTCTAACTTACGCACAAACACACCAAAAAAAGAAATTTTAGCCTTCCTATTCTGAGGTAAAACTGTTCACTCTTGATGCCTGGTATTAGATATAGAATAGCTAGTCTGTTTTAACTAATCTAGTCATCATCTAGAAGATAACTAACTCTATAAGTTAGTTATCATAGCTGTCTAGATAAGCTGCCAGCCTGCCACATGTCAGTTTGTAATAGGTATAACCTGCTATAGCAGGTAAACAGTCTGTAACTATAAATGCAGCTGTTTCTATCTCTTGTAACTAACTTTTCAACAAAGAAAAACAGAATTCAGAGAAAATTGAATCTCTCTCTGATTTTTATTACGCGGTCTTGAAAGAAAAAAGAACCCCAAGTGCCCTCAGTCATCAAACTGCAACATAAACATTGGAAAACTTATTAAACTATTGTACGTGATGTGCTGTATACTTCGTAGGAGTTCTACATAGTTACAGAAAGATCGGTTTATAAAGACCACATTAACACAAATGAGGCTACCTAAGCTTTTTCATTAATCAACAGGGTAATGTTTCTAGGAATGTCAATTGAAGTCAAACCAGATTAAATGGGTCTGCTGGGTTTAACCCACCTAAATTTTTTGGGCATGGGCGTAGGCTTAGTTATTAGGTCGATTCTGTCTTATATATAATTAGGATTTAAAGTTTTTTGCACATTTTTGGAGTTGCATAAGATGTTAAACTACTACAAATTTGAACAAAAATGCATAGTTCATTTTTGAAAAAAATATATATATTAAGGGAAAATATACTCCATTTAACAAAATACGTGCAACAGATCTACGAGGGTCTTGATCCAAATCAAGGTTCTTTTCTTAAATGTGAGTATGGAAACAAGTACTTTAGAGTACCCTATCCAAATCCTGCCCATTGTCCTCCCTGAATGTTTCAAGATATACACTAGCCATGCACAAAGCACAATAGAGATACTCATACATATTCTAGAAAGGTGGAAATAGTCTACCTATTTTCTTCAGTGAAATGCAAAATCTTGCCTTTTGTATGTTTTTAAAAGGATGGATTCACAATACAAACTAAAAGAGTACCTGGCTAGAAAGTTTCTTCTCCCTGATTATGAAATATAGAGCTGCCAGTAGTAAACATATTCCATGCCCCCAATCTCCAAACATTACGGCGAAAAGAAATGGAAAGGTAACTACAGTAAACACAGTAGGATTTGCCTCTTGATATTTAGCAACCCTGAAATGTTCATATAAAATATTCAAAATATAAGATGAATGTCTTTCAAAACCAGAAGTAAAAATAAGTCATTATTTTTTAAGATAATTGCACCATCCACTAGCTCAATGCTAAAACAGTGGTATTGATGACGACCTCCAAGAAGCTCAAAGACGAGTGTAAATATTAGAAGTAAAGCTAAGAGACTCCAAATGGAGATGGAAGGAAAAGTTGATACTTTGTTGGGTGTGAAACTTGTGGAAGAGTCCAATGAAATACTTAAAATGGGAGAGATAACCAACATTAGTAGTGCAAAAATGACTGAGCTACCCATCTCACTGTATTACTTATTGTAATGAAAATGGATCACTGCAAAAATGACTGAGCTACCCATCTCACTGTATTACTTATTGTAATGAAAATGGATCACTGCAAAAATGACTGAGCTACCCATACGCTAATCATGACCAGCAGCTATAAACATCATTTTTGTACTATATGAAAATACATACTCTAGTGTTGTTTGGTGGAGATCATAGGATACAAGTAAAAAAGGCTATAGAATCGGATAGCAGCCTAATAAGACATAAGCCTTATAAGATTTAGTGGTAGTCAAGGTGCATGGAAAGTGGTGGCATGTCAACCAGTGGAGGCTGGAGAGTATCGGCGGCAACGACAATAAGGTTTTGAGCGGGTTTAGTGAGGAGTGAAGAGTGGTAGTGGTGTTGAGCGGAAAAGGAGGCGGATGCGGATGAAGGGGAAGTTGTCACAAGTTGTGCCATTGCTAAATGCTATCGTACTCTGCCTATTTCTAACCCATTTCCGTCCATGGGATAATCGAATCATATCTTATTGGCTCAACAAACACTGATATAATAGGATAAGATAGTATATTATATTCTATCGTACTTATCATGGCCACCAAATGAGTCCTATATACTAGCACAAAGAACTTAGAGGGTAAACAGATTACATAAATGATATCGTGCAAACAATATGTATGTGTAGCACTGCATATATTACATAATAAATAAGTACACTATATGTCTCCTGTTTCCACAAGCACAAATACATATAAAGGGAAAAGAAATAAGTACAATGCTCACCCATATGAGTCTATAATTCCTTGATACGAAGACGTAAATTTGTTCGTGCGAAAGTAGGTAGGTGGCAACTCTCTGGTATGCAAAACTTGCAAAATGGCACTGACTTGGGAGTTAGAGTCCTTTGAAGCCCGCTGTAATGCATCCTGGACCTGAAATATCAAGGTAACATGCTTACTAAAATCATTTTACAGCAACCATATTGGCAGTATTACCACTGGCTAGAGAAAATGAAAAGCAATTATTAAACAATGGAGCACGGGTACAACAAATACCTGCTTTGTTGCAAAAACGGGACTCCACCCCTCAGCCACTAGACATTTTTTCGTCACATCAAGGCTCAGCATGTTCAGGGTATGGTGGATGGATTTCTCCTTCCTCACCTTCACGAGTTTGAAGAAATGTTGTCAAGATTCATGAGAAAATAATCATTAAAAGAAAAATATTAATATACAAATAGTTTTTACTCCCTCCATCCTACAATGACTGTCACATTTGTACCCAAAAAAAAAATCCCAAAATGAAGGTCAATTTCAGTTTTCAATAAAAATTTAATTCCCCACACCCCAATTGTACCCTCTAATTGATAACTAATAATTTAACACTATTGTAACCAAAATATATATAATAATAATTTAACACGATTTGCATCACTCTCAAATGGTTAAATTCCACTTCATATTTATAATAATGGTGAATACAGTAATGCTGAATAAGGATAAATAGAAGGAAAAAAAATTTTCTTTCTTTTATTTATAACATTTTCTTAATTGGTGTGAAAGAAGTAATTGTAACACTCATTGTAAGGCAGAGGGACTATATTGGAGGTTAAAATTAACAACTAATAAAAAAAATATGATGTAAAGGTAGACGGTCAGACTATGTTCATCAGGTGCATAACACAGAATATTGTCAGTTTATGTCTAGACAAACCAAAAGATTCCATTGCTCGAATTGAGTCCCAAGATTTTCCAGCAAGTTAACCCGGTGCAAAAGTCCAGCATCTATGGTGGTCTTCAATTCTGCAAGCCTTCCAGAAACCTGCAGGTCCATTTGTTAAAACTGTTTAGTCATATAGCCAAAGTTGTAAAGTTGCAGAAACTAATAAAGGACAAGACTTCTTATAAATAAAACATAAGCAACTTAGCTAGATAAATGTCATTATTGAAAAGATAATGCTACCTGCGAGCAACTATATTGATTATTAGTATTTTCAAACAATCTCTTTCACTGATACGAATCATTTAAAGAACACAATAAGAGCAATGCAACTGTGAAGGAAGAAATATCTAAGTACTACAATCAGTCCATCAGAAATTGCTCAGACTAATTCAGCACATTCAACTAACATGACTATGCTTGTGAACTAAAAAGTTAGTCTGTGTAAACAACACAATCAAAAAATCATTACAAGTACTCAGTATTCACAGTAACCAGGGACGGTTATGAAGACATATTTAAGGAAATAATTCTAGCTACCTTGTGGCTATTTATTATGTATATGCAATTATGCAAGCACTCAATATCTAACAGTTAAGGAAGGTGTCTCAAAAAACTTAGAAACTGAGTCTATCCTCTCTTGGCCCCTCTAGGGCCACAGTTGAGGCTAACACTTGGTGCTACAAGAGTACTTTTTAGTTTATTTTCATGTACTTATGCAAGGGAAGGCTACCGCCTATCTCTAATGTCAAGGTCAAATATTACTAAACCATATCCCACACTCCCACAAATAAAATGTAATGGCAGGCTTGTCCATACTTAATCTAGAACTTATATCCATTTGGTTCCAAGCAATTGATTCGTCTGTACTGCTGTATAGAAGTAGTACAGCAGAAGCTTTGAGATAAAAAGTCAGGGTAACATGGGGCGGATAAAGAAGCTTTTTCTCAATAGAAATAACAATCAATATGCATACCTCCGTAATCATTTGAGCTTGTTTTCCAAGTTCTTCAGCAAACGGGTATCGATTGGCACCAAAGGCATCACAGATTTTCAGAATCTTGGCTTTCACTTTTTCACCGGCGTAAAAGACGACAAAAACATTTTTCTCAGTCTGCAGGTCAGCATCCATAAGTGAGCAAAGAATAGAACACAAAACTGGATATCATATTTCAACAGGCAAAATTTTAATCAAAAGAAAATGCAGAACCTCACTGTTATGTTTTTATAGAAAACACAAATTTATAGGTACAGTGCTGACAAATATTAGATGCATAATTTAGAAAATCATATAGCTAGAATCATATAGATGGATAGGTTATCACTCAATGATCACCTCCATCTCAATTTTCAATTCCAACAGGCCCAACAAACAGGTATGTATATCATTTTGGTTTGTACTAGTTGTGCTAAGGGTTAAAGGAGTTGGAGGTCCAGGACTCAAAACCCTGACAAAGGTGTAAATAAAATACTACTAACTACATCAAAATGAACAGAGTAAGCAGTTATTAAAAGGGCATGGCAAGCTGTGATATACGTGTACAATATGTCATCCATAGAAAACATCAGCCAACAAACCAAAGTAATTAGACCACAAAATCCCTGTATCTGGTCTGTTTTATGAAATGATGTATGATAGCATCCATCATGGATACAAACTAAAAATATCACCATTGAATGCATCCAAACTAACTTGCCTCTTGACAAAATTTCAATCTAGTCTACATATTAACTATAATGAAAGCAAAAATATATGAACGTTAAACATGGTCCGCAACAGCAGAACTCGTTACATACTATATTTTATAGACAAGGGGAACACAAGTAAGAACCTTTTCACCAGAAACAGGGTCTGTAACCGGATCCTCAACAGCAGTCTGCCTCAAAAATACATTGCCTCTAGTAGCACGAAATAAAATTCTCTCAAATGCCATGGACTTTTCCCTGGGAACGAGACCTGCTAAAAATCCCAACTTAACTGCCTTTGATGAATCACCTGATAATTCCTTTATAACAAAACAAATTGCAGGATTAGATTCATTAAATGAAGGTTGTCCAACATTATACGAGAATAAAATTAGATATGAGCAGGTAAGATATCTACTTGGTCCTGTAATAAAGGTACTTCCATAGAATCCCCACTCAGATTGCGTGATTCATATTCTCTTTGCTGCTCTATGGCACGGCTTTGAGCTGAGTGGAAAAAGTCACCAGCCTGAAAAGGGGGAACAATTATTCATTGATTAACCTGCCATAATTAAGATTATATATCTAAAAGAGATTTTCTATAAACTGACAAGTATACAATATCAATTAAACCTATACCCACTTCTTAAATGTGGAGTGGACATATTAATCTTTAGCATTTAGAGAAGAATTGAGAATAATTACTAATCTAATAGAGATTTGACAGCACCCAAATCAATATACAGAAACAATCCGGTAGACCCAAACCAAATTATATTATAATCATTATTCAATCTTTAGTATGTTAAGTCTCTTTTTAGCTTGCAGAAATACATGCATTGGCACATTGTCAACTCCGCTTTGCCTTCTATCATTCCTAGGTTCAGACAACCATGCAACAACTACTTCAATGAAATTTATCCTCAACGCAACAATTTAAACAAGGATTGGGAAAATAGTTAGTTAAGAAACCAACAAGCAAACATGGAAATAAATTGAGTTTGACTTAGGACTACAAAGGGCGGAAGAAAAATATGTTTGAAAGTGTCTCGGTTGAGAATAATTTGATTTTGCTTAATTTCAACAAAAGAAATGGAGCCTTGGTACACCGGATGAAATTGCTCATACGTGATTGGGAGGTCAAAGATTTGACTAGTGAAAATGGCCTTAAGTAAAAATCCACATTGACACGGATCATTCATTGGATCCCACCATGGCACGGGCTTTATAGCACCAGGTTGCCCTTTCTTTTTTTAAGAACATACCCTTTCTGCAGCATTTTTATTATAAGCTTTCTGGATACAAAGTAAGACAATCTAAGCACACAGTGGGTGAAAGTGAAACACATTCTAGTTCAACAATACAAAGAGATACTGATAAACATTCTCAATTTTCCAATGTAATTAAAGACAAGTAATCAGATCACTTTTTCTGTAATTTTCCGTGGATATACATCTTGAAAGGTCGCAGTAACAATCTGGGCCACTTAAAAGAACAATTAGGCTAAATGCATGAAGCAGCGGATAATTATCACTGCTCTTGCTTTATTATGCATAATCTTTGAATAAAAGACACATAATAGTTTATCGCATAAGTAGAGAATAAACTGTACCTTCTGCAGAACAAGCTTATACTCAACAAGTTCATTGTATGTGCGTTGCAACTTGTCACCATTTGCATTCATCTCAGTTAACTCGGACTCAATTTCTGAAAGCTTTATCTGTTACGAGCACATGATATGTCAACTTCCAAAATGAATTAAGAGGAAAACAACCTTGTCGATAATTGTATTCACATACCTCAAGGTCATCGATGTTCACATCAGACTGTGTTGTGGAAACTTTTGGTGAAACACCTGCCTTATACATTTGCTCCTTGAAGAAACGCAATTTACGAGCCATCTCTCCACATCTTTTTATCTTCACAAGGACCAAAATTTATCCCCCAAACATAATCAGAAGCAAAATATCAGTATATTTTGAAAAAAACAAAAATTTACAAAAAATATAGAGAAAATCCAATAAGTTTAGAGGACAGCAAATCCTCCATATTGGAAGAACAAATCACAACATCAATCATACAGGAATATAAGAAACAAAAGCAAAACTTATGCTATATCAGATCGTGCCAAATAAAATTTCTTAAAAATACAAGTTATGCTCCAAAGTCATACATGAATAGGCAGCAAAAGCAAAACTTTAAAATTTTAGTAATGTGAAAGAAATAATAACTCCAACGAAAAAACACTACAAGCTGTCCACAATCCATTAACCAGGATCCCTCTTCTATAATAAAAATAGCATGATAAAGTGTGCAATGTAAAGGCAAACTGGAATGCCATTTTCAAATAACAAAACTCTGCCCAAAACCAAAGCGGACAGAAAAATTCAGAACATTTCCGCATAGAGTCACCATGTATCAGCTAGTTACTAATTCACCTCCAAAAGGTTTTAAGAGGCGGTAAGATGATATGTAGCGCAGACAAGGCCAGCAATAATCAATACGCATTATTTATTATCATAAGAAAATAATTATATTCAGGTTCCATAAGCTAGCAAAAGAAAAAAGTGACTTATGATAGCAGAAAACAAACGCACCTGAGTTGCATAAGTTCGTTGAAAGGGGCTCTTCTCTGAATTGAGCTGAAAATATCATAAAAAAGAACACATTACGCTAAGAAAAACCTCTGAATCAAGCTCATCATCATGCTTCAATTAAGAGAAATTAGGAAACAAGAACACATAATTGGTTGCTGGAAAATTCATGCTTGCATTATCTGTTCTACGAATACAAACAAAAACCTAACAAAATAAATCATTTTTAAAAAAATTGATACGAAATTGAGATCTCCAAATGTTAAAATTCCACACGATCAACGACTAATTCCACCGGTGATTTACAAAGCACCGCGATGAAGTTCGATAGATTAATCAATTCTCATCAAAAACATAATAATAAAGTTTTCGAATACGCCAATTAAGTACGACAGTGCGTTTGAACTCCTTAACGTGAAAAACAAGTTGCAGCTTATTTAGATCAAACTAAGCAGATTAACAATCTCAATTTCTCAAACGATCAATCGAAAAAGCAGCAATAAACATAGTTATGAACCCTAATCACAAACTAGTAACTAAAAAATCGAAAACGAAGTGATAAAAGGTTTATCGAGGAAGAAATTAAGGAATGAATGAATACTGACATCCTTAAACTGTAGAAGGCCAAGGTCACCGAGGTAGGAAACAGTGCAGTGAGCGGATTCGATGGGAATGATGAGCTGAATCAGTTGCATCGGCTCCGAACGGAACAGATCCATCGGAGGACAACAACCTCCACGTGCTACCTCTCCCATTCTTTCCGCGGCAAATTCGATTGATTCCGATAAGACGGAGAGTCGAAGCGAACACCGATCTCAGTCGCAACTACGGCCTCAGAGGAAGTTTCTCCTTCTCTCCTTCTTCTTCTTCTTCTGTCTCTTTCTCTCTCTAATCTCTATTATTTTTCCCTTCGTTTGTTGATCAGATTGATTCAATTTTTATTTTTATTTTTCAGGTTTTTTTATCTGGCACTAAAATTAACAATATTGTTTTATCAATAAATAATAATAATTAAAATACTGCTTTTTAGTTTTTTTTTTTTTTTCTACCCATGTGCGGTGAATAACATAACACGGTGCAGGTTCATTGTTTGGTATTTTTTTAAAAGGTATTTTTGACCACATATATTTTTAAAAATAAACTATATCTATTTTTTTAATAAAAATATCTTTTAAAGTAAAAAAATGCTATTTTTTACTTTTTTTTATAAGATTATTATTATTATTCCAAAATTCACGTGAAAAATATCAATATTAGTGTCCGATTTATAATAATATCAAAGTTAAGATCTCTAGACAGTTTTAACATAACTTTTATGCTAAAAAATTATTCACACATTAGTAGTATATAATTTGAATGTATTGTCAATTTCTTTTTATTTTTCAATTTTTACATAGACTAACATAATGACAAGCACGTTTCTTTTGTACTTAATTACTATATATTATGATCAAATATTATATATATATATATATATATATATATATATATATATATATATATATATATATATATATATATATGAAAACATAATGTATTTTGACATAATATGAATAAAATTAAAATTAATTAATTTTATAATGTTTAATAATATTTTGTTAATAGTGAAAAGATTGGACTTAGCTCGTTGTTTTAGTTAATAATTTAATAATATTAAAAGAATTATTGAAGTGTTATATTTGTGAGAATTTTAAATAGGGGTGATTTTAAGGGTCTAATATATGAGTCATATAAGAATATGAGAAAGGTTCATATCATGACTATTTGAAAAGTAAGTAGTCATTAGTATTCTCTGGTTATTAGGGTATGGTTACTTCCTCTAAGGAATTTTCTAAACCCTGTGTTTCTTATGTTTTTGAGTTCTTATAAATACTTTTTTCCTCGGGGGAAAAGGACGGATCATAACTTGATAGAATAACCTAAGCATTACGCTAACATATTGAGTCTCTCACCTCACATGAGCAGGTCCTCTAAATCAATCGTAACACCACCAAACAAGACTTCTCGTTGTTGCGAACAAGTCCTAATCACCATATATTTTTATAAACTTACTAAGGTCTCTGAATATCTCATGCCCTCACATAAATATAATACACACTTACACATTTTGACCAATAAATTGACGTCTACCATGGGGTCCCAGTAAAACTAACTTGGTTCACATCTTCTTCATTAAAATCAGCATACTCACTGTTACCCTTCACTTTTATACCTAGCCATCTTCGATAGTGGTTAACAAGAGAGTTCATCATCTTATTCCCTTATGTTCGAGGATACCAACAGTAGCAATAATGCCACTGCCCTGGCAGAGATGTGTGTCATCATCACCATGGACGAACTACGTTGTCAGAATCAAACAATGTAGGATAATATCTGTAATATCAGACAATTCCAATAGGAGTCCAATCTCCCATAGGAGATGGAAGTTTTGAATCTTCTGCCACTCTCGAACGAGATATGGGAAGTGCATGTCCCTGAAGGATTCAAACCATCTTTGGCCAAGTTTGATGCATACAGTGATCCTTATAAACATGTTGCCTCCATCAACACACAGATGACCATCATGGAGTGTCTGACTCCCTAAAGTGCAAACTAATGTATGGCCCCTTTAGGGATGCAATCTTGCGATGGTATATGGGTATACCATGATCCTTTATCGCCAATCATCAAGAACCTAGTGAAAAAGCTCGTACATTAGTCCGTCGTCAGTCGTCAGTCGTCGTAGGAAGATGTTTGTTGGAGTTCCACAATGAACTTTCATTAACAATGCACATAAATTGAAGAATATGAAGATGAAAGAATGAGAGAGAGAGGGGTAGAGAACTAAACACAAATTCAAATTCAAATTCAAATTCAAATGTAAGTAAATGAAAATGAAACTCAAAATGAAACTAGCTTAAATATTGAATCATGTTTAACACGTCCATTAATTTGCATTCAAGCTAAATTCAACAAAATCAATTTCATCCCTCAAATTGATGAAGTGTTCAGTTTTGATTGTCTTGGTCAGAACATCTGCAAGTTGCTTCTAAATGTTGATATGAACAACCTCAAGTACTCCATTATGAACTTAATTGTGCATAAAATGGTACTTGGTATCAATGTGTTTGCTTCTCTCTGTTGGAAAAATTTTGTTTGTAACATATCCCTTGGGTTTTGATGATAATAAAGTATTTAAAGAACAGTATGGTATAATAATGTTTGTTAAAGTGTGTAAAACCGTATACTAAAATTAATATTAAATTCTAAGTATTGGTTCTAACTCTAAACATCCAAAGAGAAACGTGAAAAGCATATTTTGATTTATCAAAAGCTGAAGAACTGACTCTCAAGAAGTCATCTTCTAAAAGAGGTCAACACTGTAAGATCAAACTCTAAATAAGTCGGCATTTGAAAGATAGACTTTGGAGAAGCCTGTTTTTTATTAGAACCTGAGCTGATAAAAGCGCAAGAACCAACATGAAATTAATGGGTCATTGTTCATCACTCAACACACTTTATCACGTGATGACATATGCTTTAGCCTCTTAAGAGAGCCAGCTGGGATACAACTGTTAATTCCTTTTGTAGCAAAGGCTTTTCAAATTAGGCTTCACCTAACTTGACAGTTTGGTGAAACTTATCATCGTCTCTCAACGTCTCTTTTAAAGCTTCTCAAAAGGACTATATTGTTGCATCTTTAAAGGCACATTTTCTTCACTATTTAAAGAGCTGAAAACTTAAAGAATATACAAGATACAATAACGCAGCAACAAAGGGATACACGTTGAACATGCTAATATACCATAGTTGACAAACAAAAGAGAAGCTACTCTATCAAAGTTTTAACACGAGTTAAACATATGATTTCTTATCCTTGTATGTCTTAGAAATACTTAAGTCCTTAAAGAGTCATATTATGTGGTATTATTTATACACCTCTGATTTTATATCAAACGTATTCACCCAACAATCATTTATCGGCTAAGTAGATTCTTGGAAGTTTATTACTAAGTGTTTGAGCATGGAAGTCGGGAGCTAGTGTGCTTGGCAAGGAAGTATCAAATTTGTGTGTTTGAGCAAGGAAATCTTAGACTTGTGTGCTTGAGTAAGATAGTCTCAAACTTGTGGGTTTGAGCAAGGAAATCTTAAGTTTTTGTTTAAGCAATGAAGTGCCAAACTTCTGTGTTTGAGCAAGAAAGTCTTAAGCTTGTATGTTTGAGTAAGGAAGTCTCAAACTTGTGTGTTAGAGCAAGGAACTTTTAAGCATGTGTGATTAAACAAGGAATTCTCATACTTGCGTGTGATCAAAGAAGTATTTTGCTTATGTGCTTGAGAAATTTGTAATTTTGATTGGTTATAGTGAAAATCTCTTGTAAGTACAGGGGGTCTAGACTACTCTCGGTTTGTGAGAGGAATCAAGATACTTTGTGTGTTACTGTTTTTTCTTACATTTTATATATGCTTCTTATCTCTAACTAACTCAGATTTTATAATAATGTTTAGAATCCGACTTTATATTTATAAAAGAAAGAAAAATAAAACACAATTTGACCACCTTTTTATGTTTTTCTCGCCTTCAGTTGGCATCATAGTATAGTTTATGCTTACCACGTAACAGTGGTACAAAAAAGATCATGAGAAAAACATATTGAAATATGTCTAGAGTTTCCAAATTTGGGATTGGTACTCATATTCCATGTGTTGCTTTAAAACATGATTATAACAACCTATAAAAAATAACTCTACAGCGAGACCTCCAACTTTCAATGGAGACTCTACTGAGTTTGAATGGTGGAATAACATCATGTATACTCGTATCATAGGTATTGATAATCAGTTGTGGGATATTATAGAAGATGACATTGGTATTCTAGTTAATGGAGTTAGAATGGTGTCTGGTAGAAAAACCCTCACACCAACTCAAAAAAAGGCCTGTAAAAACATCATAGAGTTAGAGGCATCTTGGTTGATGTTCTACCTTGTTCAGAGTGCATCAAAATCATTAACAAAACTACTGCTAAGACCATTTTCAATTCCATATGTGTTATATACGAAAGGAATCAACAAGTTCAAGAAGTTAAGGCTAACCTTCTGGTTAAGTATTATGAGTTGTTCAGAATGAAGGAGGATAAATACATTGAAACCATGTTCTCTAGGTTTCAAGTTCTTGTATATGGACTATAAGTTTAGAACAAGAGTTATACTACGCCTGATCATCTAAAGAAGATTTTTAGGAGTCTTCATGCCAAATACAAACTCAAAGTGATAGTTATACAGAAGGCTAAAGACTTAAACACATTAAGTTTTGAGAATCTCATCAATAATCTTCAGAGCCATGAGATGGAAATCAATAGAGATGATATTGTCATAAAGTCAAAGCCTCTTGCTTTGAAATTTGTTGCTAAAACTACGAGGGTTTCTCGAGTCTGAGAGCATGGGGAAATTTCTCTCGCAAAATATTATGAGGATGATTCAAATGGCGAGGAGATGGTATTTATCATTAAAACATTCCAACATCTGGCCAAGAAAAAAATTCTCAGGAAAAAGCAGTGGCTTTAGAAGATTTAGCTCCAAAGAAAATAAGGATGATCTGAAAGTATGCTTCGACTGCAACAAGCTTGGTCACTTCATTGTTGAATGTCCTGAATGCAAAAGGACAAGGCAAAGAATGGGAGCTTTCAGAAGGATAACTTTAAGAGCAAATTCAATCAAAGTCTCATGGAAACATGGGATGAACTTGACAATGAATAAGACTCTGAAAAGGATAAAGAGCAACCAATATTGCATTGATGGATCTTACATCTTTAGAAGAAAATTTTGGCTCAAATTATGATGAAGATTCTGAGGTATTTTCTAAATTTTCTCATTTTGATTTAATTACCTTTGACCAGGAGCTTATGGGGAGATGTCAAGAGAAAGCCAAACACATGAAACTATCGAGCAAGTAATATGATCTTTCGAAAAATAAGCTAAAGTTTGTTCAAAACATAAATGAATCTCTATAGAAAAACCATATTGCTCTGATAAAGGATGAGTCTAAAAAACCTCTTAATGAGCATGAAATGAATCTTCAAGAATTTATCGTAAATCATTTAGATAGAACTTAACTTACTTACATGATCTATAGAGTAAGTAAAAGTAAAAAAAAAAAGAAGGTTTGGGTTACTTACAAAAAACTTGTAAACCAAGGTTTGAGACCTTGAGTAAACCTACATACCCTTCCTCTTCGAGCTCTGCAAAAAAAAAGGCTTGACTCTTAATTTGCACCTGCTATTGAAAATGTAAAGGTTCTGACCCCTATAGAACCTAAAGTTGTTGAATTAAAGGTTTCGAAAAACCAGAACCTAAGACTTTAAAGTCATATGTTCTGAAGAAGCCAAAACCTAATATAATAGGAGCTAAGATTTTGAGTGGTGCAAAACCTAGGGCAGAGGTTTATTCAAGACGACGAGCTTTTAAATCAAAAGTATTAAATAATCCCAAACTTATTCATATCAGAGCAAATGTACAAAATAATAGGAAATCGATCAAAACTAACCATAAAAGACCCATAAAATCATGGGTACTTAAATCTCAAATTGTCTTTGTTGTTTTTCTGGACTTGGCCTGACACCAGGCATGTCGGGCACGACCCAGTCCGTAGGGCATAAGCCCAAGGCCCAACAGTGGAAACATGGGGAAAACACCTCTCCCACGTGCTCCGCATCTGCGGTCAACTACCTCCACCATATACCTATTGATTTGTGGAGCTGTTGGACCAGGGGTAAGACCATATGCTAGGTCTTATATGCTCATATGCAAACCCCGAAAGTTCCTCCTTGGGCCTACCTGATTCAGCCCATGAGGAACTTTGGCCCAGCGTTGGGGGCACACACTATAAAAACCTTCTTTCACCAGAGGGTCGGGTATTCTATTATCTTACCTTTTTGTTGTACTTGCTCACTTCATAGCTCTTTCTCACTTTGGCATCGAAGTACCTTGATGGTACACCCCCTCCCCCAATTTTTTCCACCGTAAAAGTTGCTCACCACTGGAAGGTTCCTCCTGATCAGGTCAGATTAGTGGCGCTTTATGTGGGAATTAAGTTATCCCCGTCTTTTGAAACAAATGACCAAAACTTCACCTCGTTTCCATCAACCAGCCAGCGTGACTAGCAAACACGGTGACAACCACGGCCAGGGCCTCATCGACCATGCCACTGGTGGTGACGACAACCTACATGTCATCTACAAGTCCAACTCCAATGACGGATAACTTGACACCCCGTCTCCTGAACCAGCTGTCAACGGCTCCGCACAACATCACATCGCAGCTGTAGCGGTAAAATCATGAGTGTAAGCTATTAGTTAACTTAACTCAAAGTAAATAGAGTCGCCACCACACTTTTATTTTATTCCAAATGGAAAAGGAAAAAAGTGCGAATAAATCTTAATGAATCTAAAATCAAATAGCTAAAAGAATCTAGCAGAGATCGGGTAAGAGGATTGGTTACAAAATGGGAAGGTTTTGAGCACCGAAAATATTTGTGGGACTCCACAGGAGCCCTTTGAAAAATTTATTGCTTTTGGTTTAAAAATGGTTTGTTGAAAGAGATTGAAGAGATGAGAAGAGAGATGTTTTTTAAGATTTTTGTGTTTGACGAGACGTTCATCTCACGCCTACGTACCCACGACGTGCATTGTGAGATCAAAACCTCGTAGTTCGTGGTACAAATAGTGAAAAATTAATGTGTTGGATTGATTTTAAAATATAAAGACAAGTCATCATTCTTTAGCGAATAATTTCGCTAGAAAGAATGAATCATGTCTAAACATATGAAAATGATTAAAAGGAAAAAGTGCACGAGGGCACAAAAAGGATTGAATGAGTTTTGCATTTTTTAAAGTCTTTTGAAAAAGGTGTGAATATGCTTATGTAGTTTAGAATTTATTAAGAAATGAAAGAAAAGGTAAAATCGCCTGACCTAAGTCAAGTTTTGATTTATTAAAAAGGTTAAAGTATGAAAACAAAGAAGTTTTTGAAAAGAGGAAGAAGTTTTGAAAATTAAAGAAGGGGGGAAAGATGAAGAGACTATCCTAATGCACAAAATAAAAGATAGGGAATATAGAGATCTAACCAAAATGAAGACACCTCAAAGTATTAATAAAAATTTCATCCTTAAGCATTCAAAAGCCAAGATAAGAAATGCCAAATAAAGGCAAATCTTCAACAATTAACACTCCACGCAAAGGGATAAGAAGTCCTAATCCTAAGTCCAAAAGTTCCATCAATACTTCAAAGGTAATCCATAGGTAAATCACTCCAAAGTATAGGCTAGTAACCAATAGTCCAAAATGAGGAGAATTAAGTTTTTTATGATTTAAGCATTTATTAATGTTTTTGTGTCCAAGTGGACAAAGGAAAAAAAGCAACACAAGGATATAATGACAGGAATATAAATGGATGATAAAGCATAATAAAAAGTAAAGGAGATAAGGGAGCAAGAGATAAAAATGAAGAGGATAAGGTGCGAGAAGGAATTAAAATAGTAATATAGTAATAGTAGTAATAATATGTACATAATAATGGTATGGTGAACTTAATCATCCACAACCAAAAGAGCAACAAGACAACTAGAGCCAAAAATCGAGAAGGCAACTGATTTCGCTTAGTATCTTACACTATAATGATTAACCGATGCGATTGGACCCAAATTCAATGAAACTTGAAAGAATATTGGGATACCCAAAGCAACTACGCATCAAGCTTCTAAAGTCGTGGATCTACCGCAAATGACTAATCACTTCGGGATTACGCTACCAACACGAGGTCTGGTCCATGAAAGTACAAGTATCTAATTGGATTTTTATTCCAAATTTGGGACACATTTAGATCTATGTTAAGTAATCACCGAGTAATTTATGGAGTAATTACACTACAAATGAGGTCGGCCAAAATCAATTAAGGTTAACGATATGTAAATCTTAATTTACAGAGTAATCGTCGAGTAATTTATGCGAGATAAACAATATGTAAATCGCCATCCGAATGCAATGCCGCACAAAAATAAAGATGAATACCAAATTGAGTTACACTTATGGTATTCTTTCATCTTTAAGTTCAATCACTCATTTTGGTGGATTCAAGTATGAAAACGTATCACTAATGCAAAGTGCCTAAAGTGAATTAAATAATTCACTTAGAGGTAGATTTGAACTAATGAACATTAATCACTCTAATCTACACCCAAAGTCCATTGAATTTAAAAAGAAATCAGTTCCAAAAATGTCTCCCAAGGTAAACATAAGAAGAGAGGGGAAGAGGAAGCAAAAGGAACCAAAAGCACCCCCAAAACAAGTGAAAAATATCATACAGGCCTGTGCAAATTGATTGCACCAGTGTGCAAATCAATTGCACAATGCAAAAACTCAAATCCAGACCAAAAAAACACAGTGAAAATCGATATGCATTGCACAATGCAAAATTAGCAAAAATAAATTGTGAAGAAAAGGCACTGCAAATCGATTTGCACAAGATGCAAATCGATTGCACGTTGTTCAATTTTCAAAAATCAGCATTTAAATGGCAAAATCCATGTTCAATCAATCCTTCAAACACCTTATGATCATGGATTCAATTGAGCACGAATTCTCCACTAAATCAACAACAAATAACACCAATAAGAACACAATTGCAAGATCCAAAGATCAAGAAACAAGAATCAACCAAGATCTACATTTTTGATGTTGAAGATGGAGGTGGAATAATGGAGGAAGATGAATTACCAAGAACAAACTCCAAATTAATCCACAAGAAAGCTTGATCTACTAAAATTGATGAAGAAAAATGAAAAGGATGAAGGTTTAACTTAAAGTTAATCAAGAATTCAATGTGAATTCTTGATAAATTTCAAAAGAAGAATAAGGGTTTTGGTGAATTTGTGGTTTGGGAAGATATTTTGCAAGGGATTTTTTGGCTATCAAAAGCTTGAGAAATGAATGAGAAAAGACTTATATTTAAAGAGTTTAGGTATGGGAAATTGGTGGAATGGAGTTTGCTTTGGAAATTCAAAATTAGGCTTGGAAATTCAAATTTGGAGGGAAATTCATAAATGAGTGGTGATTAGTGGAGGTTTATGGTGGGAATTAATTTTAATGATGTAGGGGAGTTAAATAGAGATGGTCTAGAATATTCTCAAATGATAAAAATTGGTGCCAAATGCCTCAAAACTTGAAAAATGCTAATTTTGGTCAAATTTGTCTTCGTGCAATCGATTTGCATAATAGTGCAATCGATTGCACAAGCAAAATTTTGCAAGGTGCAATCGATTGCACAGTGTAAAATCCTGAAAAATGCCTTGTTGACCGGATTGTGTTGGCTCTGAGCTTGATTTTGTTGCGCGTCGAAGAAGGCATGGAAATAAACACATGAACTATGGAAATCCTTGAATAAATCAATTAAGACTGGGAAAATCCTTGATCAAATAAATTTGAATTGTTTGCGGATCAACTTCGACTATGTTCAAATGATGACTGACGAAGATATCCTCCTCTCCACAGATTGTGATGATTTGGCCTTCCCACTCGTATTTTAATTTCTGGTGAAGGGTAGATGTAACAGCGCCAGCGGCGTGAATCTGGGGTCTACCCAACAAACAGTTGTAGGCCGGCTGAATGTCCATCATGAAGAAAGTAGTTTTAAAGATTTGTGGGCCAATCATCATGGGTAATTCAATCTCTCCAAGAACTGATCTCTTAGAGCCATCAAACGGTCTTACCACCAAGTTACTTGGACGCAATGCCAAACCATCATATTCCAGCTTCACCAAGGCTTTCTTTGGGAGGACATTGAGCGAGGACCCAGTGTCTACCAGCACATGAGAAAGAACAGCACCTTTGCACTCTAAGGTGATGTGTAAAGCCTTGTTATGATTGCATCCCTCCGTCGATAAATCAGCATCTATGAAGCCCAGTCCATGACTGGTGTTAACATTTGCAACCACTGTTTCCAGCTGATTAATTGTAATCTCTTCCGGCACGTAGGCTGCGTGCAGGACCCTCAAAAGTGCATTCCTGTGGGCTTCGGAACACATTAACAATGACAAGATAGAGATTTTGGAGGGCGTCTGATGAAGCTGATCCACCACTTTGTAATCACTCTTTTTGATTATTCTCATAAACTCGTCCACCTCTTGGTCAAAAGACGTCTTCGGAGTTTCTTTAACAGCTGGCTCTTCGAGTACCACATTCTTCCCTTTTGCTTTAGCAACAGCCTCTGCTTCAGCATTGGGTCTCGACATTTGTGAGGCAAAAAGGTGTCCGCTTCTGGTGAAGCCTCCACCTCCCCCAACATTGTCAATTTGTGGTGAAGAGGTTGATGAATCTAGAGTGATCTTTTTTCCGCCGCAGTAGAGATCAAAGTCGTAGTGCCAAGGTATGGCATTACTGCTTTCATAAGGAACGGGTCCAGGTACCGTAATGGTGACTGGACTAATTGCTGCAGCGGAAGGAACTGTGATGGTATGTGGGTCGTAATAGATTGTGAATGTGTCGCTCCCGATAAATGGGGAATAGGCCCAGATAAAGGTACAGACGCGAACGGTCGGCGAGAGGGAGGATGAGAACACACAGCAGTGAACTCACTGGAGATGAATAGAGTCGCCAGCTAGGCATTTTTATCCCGGGGGAAAGGCAATGCTGCATAGACCTAGAAAGATATGGATAAGACGGTTGCGAACCAGAGAGACTGAGAAAGGGGGTTGGTTACAACCTGGGAAGGTATTAGCACCCAGATTGTCCGCCGTACTCGACGGGATCCACGCTTAAAAGATT
The DNA here is from genome assembly GCA_963966055.1 of Lathyrus aphaca. NCBI lineage: Eukaryota > Viridiplantae > Streptophyta > Magnoliopsida > Fabales > Fabaceae > Lathyrus > Lathyrus aphaca. Next base: position 188,836,116 of record OZ014521.1, on the reverse strand, counting down.
TGTGTTTTAAAGGGGTAGTGTCAGTGCAATCTGTGTATAAATGAGCTGGAAAGAGATGTACAGGTGTCAGTGTAAAAGAAGTGCAGTGTAATATGTATAGTGTCAGTGTGAGATCAGGAATGAAGTGCTCAAGACCATGAGGCTTAAAGAATGATGCTGGAAGGAGGGGGAATGTACAGAGACTTTTGTTCGATAACTGTTAAGTTATGCCTACGTATCCTCTCGTGCAATGAGGAAGTCAGAACACCGTAGTTCGACCCAAAGAGACTGAAAGATGAATTGACTTGTGAACTGCTTGCTTGCCTATGCTCAAGTGTATGATCTGTCTGGCACAGATGCAAACTGTCTTGCATTAGACGGAAGAAGCAAGTTCCCGTTTATGAGTGAATGAGATGAGAAAAGAATCCCGGAGGAGACGATTATTGTTTGTTTTTGAGTTTTCAATCTTTTATTGCTTTTTGGAGTTTGTCATAAGTTAATGAGCTTAAGCTTAAACCAAGGGATTTAGTAAACTCATCACATCTTCCCTCTGATTAGGGGTAATGAGAATACCTTAAGTGTGAAGTCAGCTTCTCACACTTAATCACCTTTGATATAGGATTAAGATCATTAACCTATTTGTGATTATTTAGATGTTTTTGGTGTTTTTGTTTAGTGTTAAGTAATGAGGTTAAGCCATAATCAAGGATTAAACAGACTCATTATACTATCCTAATAGAAGGATAATAGATGAGGATGTTTAAGCTGAGGAAAGCTCCTCAACTTAATCCATGATTAGGGATTAAACTCATGACAAAACAAGCCTTTGATTAAGTGGATTTTAATTAATGATATGATGAAGAAATGAGTTTTATGGTTTGTAAGACAACTTGAGGGGGACTTGTCCATTAACACTAGGGTTAGTCCTTCTTAACCAGTTAAGGAAGAATTAGAACCCTAATGCAAGACCCAAGTTACAAGCTTGATGTCTTGATAATTATTAGATGGATTGATTAAGAGATTTAAACACATTAAGGGTTTAACACTTAGGACTAAAGTTATACACTCCATCCTAATAGAAGGATGCAGGCATAAGCTTAATCACAAAGCCTTAAAGCCTTTAGGGTTTAGTCCCTGATTATGAGATGAGAAGAGAAGACTCAATGAGACACAAAGGTAAAAGACTAAGTGGGGGACTAATCAAAACCCTAATCATTGTCATGCTTGGTTGTTCCTAAGGTTTGTGAGGTTTACAAGAGCAATCTTCAATGGAACCACCAGGAAGCAGATGAAAGGATCAGGAGAAGCAAAGTAACTTGCTTCATTCAAGAAGTCAAGTCACTTGAGGAAAGAAAGTAAGGAGGAGAAGAATGAGCAAGCTCAAATTCAAGCACATACAAAAATGCAGCATGGATGCAAGAGAGAGATGAGAAGAAAGTATGAGAAGTGAAGGCAAATCCACTTCTCAAAGTTACTTACCACCTGAAAAGTTAGTGAAAGAAATGCAATGCAATGCAAAATGAGATGAAATGACATGATGTAAACCAAAACCAGAAGCACACTCATGATGTTAATGATGCTATGAGATGCTACAAACATGGGACAACACATGGAGATGATCATACAAGCTTATGGATGCAAATGGAGCAAGTTAAGACACATGAGCATACATGAAAAGTTATGAGATGCATATGGCATACAACATGACAAATGCAAGGTGCAATGATCAAACATGCTTTCAATATGTCTTATGATGTTAAATGAATCAAATGGAGGCATGGAATGTCATGGCAAGTCATGTTATGCAAGAAAATGCAAGATGGATGCATATGGAAGCCCAAATTAGGGTTTATGAACAATACAACAATCAAAAACCAAAATCAGAAGCAAACATCATTACAAAAAATTGAAAATGCACTCAAAGGATCCCTAAACCTATACTAACTCACTGCCCAAAGGAGAGGTCTCAACCCCTAACCAAATTCAAGTTATGATTTTCTTAAGATTTCTAGGGTTTTAGGGTTCCTTAACAAGAAAATTACCAAACAAAAGGAAAATGAAAGATCAAATCATGGCCATTTAATCTCATAAACTACATGTCAAACACAATGCAATTCAAAAAGAACCAAGGTCCCACTCTTTAAGGTTAAGCAGAAATGATTTTTTGAAGATTGGATCAAAATAATGCATAAAAATGATTTTAATTCAATGAAAAATTCTCAAAATGCATCAAGATCAAAAAATAAATTTGGTTTGAAGGTTGGAAAATGTTTCTAAATGTCTTAGAACATTTCATGAATTTTTGGGTGATTTTTAAATACCTAAAAGTATTTTTAATAAATTAATTTTCATTAATCAATTAAAAATAAACTTTTAAATATTTAAAAATACTTTTTAATGCTAAAAATGAAAATAAAAATATTTTTTGTGTTTTAAAAATTAATGAAACTCTTGACAAAAAGTTTCATAATTTTTAAAACATTTTTGCTATTTTAAATAAATTATGGAAGTTAAATACAAAGAAAATGAAAATAAAAGTAAATAAATGGAAAGTATTCTGATCCAACGCATGAGATTTAAAGCTGGAGGAAGACCATTGACTTGGCGCGTGAATCAAAGGACAGGATGCAATCTGACTTAATTATGTTTTACGAATTAATTAAATGGATTAGGGCTAATGAGAGCACATCTGGGCCACACAAACGCGCGGCAGGTCAACAAGTCAAAGCATCTAACGCTCCAGATTCAAATGGACATTAATGACATAATTAAAACCCTAATGATTTTCAGGTGGCCGGAGAAGACCTCCGGTCGTCTTCTCCGGTGGGAACCCCACCTGAAAATCCCTAAAATCCTCAAAACACAACTAAAATGAAATCCAAGAACACTGGAATGATCCCCATAACCCACTGAATCAAAACCCCATCACAAACATCATTTATATTCCCTCAAACTCACGAATCGAAACAAAACATTTTTTAGGTCAGGAAGTTTCAGAACACAATTAAACTCTTATTTCTTCACCATTTTCAAAACTAAAGACATCAGAACAATCAGTGAATCATGAAGAACAACTTAAGAACTTAAAAAATGATTTCTGGAAAAAATGTTCTTGAGCTACCTGAGTTTCGAAGCTTTCACTCTTGCAACTTTCTGTCCCCTTCCTTTGATGAAAACCACTCCTTGTGACCCCTTGATGATGTTTGGATGCTTACACGAAGTTTATGTTGGCTGGTTAAGGAGTTTGAACAGCTTCTGCTCAAGCTTAGGTGAGCCAGGTGCATTTGAATGAAAAGCACATCTGGCGTTGGAGTCATAATTCCTGGGTAGACTGTTGGGATCTGGAGGTGCCAATGTCCTTAGCTCAACCAGGTTGAGTTTCAGGAGTTGTGGCAGCAATGTAGCATATGGCATAGGGATCGGATCGATCACCCTATTGGCTTGAGAAGGCCTCTGTTGGAATGGCCTTTGCTGGTTATTGTTGTTGGTGTTGCTGCTGTTGTAGTTTCTCGGAGGATACTGAGCTTGTTGATGGTACTGAGGCTGTTGCTGATAGTTTTGCTGTGGAGGTTGATAAGTTGGTTGTGGATGAGCTGGAGCGGGGATGGTGACTGCTGCCACAGATCTATGAACATATTGGGGCCTGCCCCTGTTGGTGTGGATGGCATTGGTCTCACCAGTCCTCCTTGGGCCCGCAAAAGGCTTTCTTGCATTACTGGATGAGCTTGCACCGTTGTCTGAGATCTTACCCATCTTCAATAGGCTTTCAATTCTCTCCCCGGCTATGACTACATCTGCAAAGCTGGTAGATGAGAAGGCAGCTAGCCTATCAATGTAAGTCCCCTGAAGGGTGTTCATGAACATATCAGCCATCTCCCTTTCTGACATGGGTGGCTGGACAGCAGCAGCAAGCTGTCTCCATCTTTGAGCATACTCTCGGAAGCTCTCTCTAGATGACTGTGACATTCCCATTAGGAGGGTCCTGTTGGGTGCCATATCCAGATTATACTGATACTGTCTGATGAAGGCCTCTGCCAAGTCCTTCCAGCATCTAATAGTTGCTCTTGTCAGATGGGAATACCATTCCCTCGAAGCTCCAGTCAAGCTATCCTCAAAATAGAACATCCACAGCTTCTCGTCCATGGTATAGGCCTTTAGCCTCCCGAGAAAAGATTGTAGATGGGTCCGGGGACAGGAAGTCCCATTATACTTCTCAAAGCATGGTGGCTTAAACTTGTGGGGAATCCTGACCCCATCTACCAAGCCCATATCCATAACATCAAAACCCAAAGAGTTTTGAGACTCTAAGGATCTTAATTTCTCAGCTATCTCATCCAACCTTCTATCATAAGCTTCCTCCTCAGCTCCCATTACTGTGAACTGATCTTCCTAGGGGTCTTCTTGCAATACCCTCCCTGCTGTGGCAGTCCCTTGTATATTGACAGGGATGTTGGCTTCTGGATGGAGGTGGGGTCCGAAGACTGGGGGATTGACATGAGGTTGGACTCTTTCATTGTTGCTGGTCCCAGCAGTCCCTGGCTGATGATCTTCCTGATTCCTCCCTTCTACCAGTGCTCTGAGCCTCTCCTGGCTTTGAGCCATGTTGTTCATTACCTCCATAAACTGTGTCATTTGGTTCCTCATTTCCAACCTCTCGTTGGTCATATGGTTTCTGACCTCGGTAAGGTCCTGCTGCATCTGATCCATCTGTATGCCCGGAAGATTGTTACGGGTGGGGTATCTGTGCGGTCGGTTGAGTGGAAACCCTCGTCGTCGAGCAATAATTCCTGAGATCACAACAGAGTTAGTAACAATAAAACAAAACCTACAAAACAAAACAAAAGGTTAGTATGCAATGCAGTGTGTCTATTTGTTTCCAAGGTATCCGGCTTGGCACTTGGTTTTGACCCTTCCAGGCCCTTGAAGATGCTTGTGATATTGCTTAAAGAGAACTCGGATGAAACAAACCAACACAAATATATATTACAGAAAGTAAAATAATACAACTTGTTCTTTTACAACACAAGCCCTCTAAGGGGTCAAAATACATCATAAGAAAATAAAAGTACATAGAATGAAAGCAATGACAACAGAAGTCAAACACCAAGACCAAACTCATCCTCCCGAACTTCCTTGAGAAGTGCTTCGGTCACAGGATCAGCCGGACGCTCCGTAAGGTTGCTGATGAGAAGATTCCTTGTAGTAACAGCTGCAGTTAGCTTCCTGTGCTGACTTTGGTCCTTTGACCTCTTCACTCCAGCTCTGATCTTTAGCTCTGATATCTCCCTCTGGGCTGCTGCCAGGGCTTCTTGTTGCTCTTTTGCACTAGCTTCCATCTGCTCCATCTTATCCTGAATCCTTTTGTCCTCTTGAGTACGAGCTTCGGTGATCCTGACCCACCTAGCCTGACTCTCCTTCAGATACAAATCAGTTCTGGCTTTCTGGAACTGAGCTTCCTTGCAGGCATTCTTCAAGATCTGCTCTCCAGCCCTAGACTTCTTAATGTAATCTTCAGACTTCTCAATTCTAGCCAGATGCTCCACCTTCAACTTCTCCAGCCTCTCAATATCCAACCTACCATCACTCCTTTCCCAAAGGGTCTTCTGTAGAGCTTGAGTCAGCTTTTCATTCCTCTCTTTCAATTTCTCAAACTCCTCTAAGCTGACAGTTGCTGGAGGTGGTGTTGTGGAAGGTCCAGGCATATCTTCAATAGTGAAAGGCATTCCAGAAATTTGAGCCCTGGCATGAGACCACTCATAGTACTGGGCAGAGGCTACATTATTGCATCTTCCGAGAATAGTTACCCCCTTAGTCTGCATATTGTCCCAGGCCCAGGCTGCCTGCCTGACAACAGCCAGATTAGGCTTGATTTCAAAATAAAGGGTCTCAGTCAGATCTTGTGCTCTAGGAGGATGGACCAATGCATAGCCCAGTTGTCTTTTGAACAGCAGGGGGTTGTAATTGATGCAACCCTTCACTCCAATTAGAGGCACATTGGGAAATTGCCCACAGCTTGTAATGATGTCTCTGCCCTTGGTGCTCTGAGTGCACCATCTGATGTCATCTGAGGTTAGAGCAACAAGCCTTCTAGCCCAGTTCTTTTGCTGGTGAGGGTTCAGGAATGCATCAGTCTTTGGCAAATGTCTGAGTAGCCAAGTATAGAACAAAGGTGCACAGCATCTCACTAATCTCCCCCTTTGCTTTTCATTCCTTTGATGGACTGAGTAGTAAAGATCTCCCAGCAAGGTAGGCACTGGGTTTCTCAGGATGAAAAGATGGACTGCATTCTTGCTGACAAACCTAGGCTCATCTGCAAAAAGTATGACCCCATATATGCTAAGGGCCAACAGGGCACAGACTGCCTTCCATTCCCCTAGGGAGGCCTTCAGACTAGCCTGAGAAGTCAAGAAATCCAGATGAAAACCAGAGATTCCAGCTTTAGATGTCAAATTCTGCCCAATCAAAACTGGTTCCAGATGTAATGCTTTGGCTATCTCCTCATTACTTGGGAAAGCCATCTCAGGGTTGAAGGGGATTCCACCCCTGATGGGTACACCAACCAAAGATGAATATTCCTCCAGCAAAGGTCCCAACTGGAAATTCTGAAATGTGAAGCACCTCAGAGGGGGATCATAGAACTGCAGGCAAGTATGTATCAGGCTCCTCTGTGAAGGGTCCAAATCCATAACCATATCCAGGATCCCTCCATAATGTTCTCTGAAATATGGTATATGGTCTGGAGTGATCAGGGTCTGAATCCTCCTGATGCTAGCTAGCTCAGGCTCAAAGAAGTGATAGGAGATATTACTCTTCTTAGGTGCCATGCTGCTGAAGACTGGGTGTTGATGATGATGACTGAAGACAACACTGAAGATGGGCCACTGATAGGCTGGGGCTGAGGATGCAGGTGACAGATAACTGAAGCAAGTGTTGATGAAGATAGGTCTAAGCTGATGATGGGGTCAAAACCAAGCAAAAATGATAGGATGGGTACCCTGAAAAACAAATAAACACACGTTAAAATGATGCAATGAGGATGTATGCAAATGATATGCAAGGGTTTGTGACTGAGCCGGATCTGATCAAGTGCTCTGATATAAGTCCAAGTGTGTTCAAGAAAACCAGATGGAGGTCTATAAGTCTAGTAACCAAGGTGGGGGACTCAAATAAAGAGCCACATGTCCAGGGTTTTAGAATCACAAGAACTGTTCCAAAATGGAGTACTCTTATTCAAACAAAGTAACAGGGTATGCTGAGGTCAAGGGTACCTGCAAACCTGTAAACAGCCCAACCCCCTCACAGGTGGTGTTCTAAAACAAGGATCCTCAGACTTGGATCAGTTATGAGAAGTGTAAACACTTCTAACCCGGAGGTACAGTGTTTACAATAACCATAAAAAGTTCCTCCTCTAATTCACCTCAGTTTCTGAAGGTCAATACTAAAAGGTCATCCAGACTTAGCAGGCTTCCCAGATAGCCCTAGTACTGCAGGAAATCTGCAACACAGAGTTCTCAAGAAGAAACCCATATCTGAACCGTGTTTCATATTCCCGCACCAGACCTAGATGGAATGGGAAAGAATATGATTCACTCTAGCCTAGGTGTCACTCAGGTCCCAGGTATAGGACCTTAACTCTCAATGGAACACCCACCCACCAAAGCAAACAAACAGATCCAGCCAGCAGCACAGTATGACAATATGATATAATGCAAAGCTATAAAGAAAGCAGTAAACAACTGTACATAAAGCAAAAATAAATACAAATATACAAACACAAATAAGCACATAACACCCCAGTAAACACAAATCAATCAAGCGCTAGGAGGAACCCACAAAAAGAACCAGAAGCCCTGGTTGCAGTATAAGGTTCCCCAGCAGAGTCGCCAAGCTGTCGCTCCCGATAAATGGGGAATAGGCCCAGATAAAGGTACAGACGCGAACGGTCGGCGAGAGGGAGGATGAGAACACACAGCAGTGAACTCACTGGAGATGAATAGAGTCACCAGCTAGGCATTTTTATCCCGGGGGAAAGGCAATGCTGCATAGACCTAGAAAGATATGGATAAGACGGTTGCGAACCAGAGAGACTGAGAAAGGGGGTTGGTTACAACCTGGGAAGGTATTAGCACCCAGATTGTCCGCCGTACTCGACGGGATCCACGCTTAAAAGATTTGTGTTTTAAAGGGGTAGTGTCAGTGCAATCTGTGTATAAATGAGCTGGAAAGAGATGTACAGGTGTCAGTGTAAAAGAAGTGCAGTGTAATATGTATAGTGTCAGTGTGAGATCAGGAATGAAGTGCTCAAGACCATGAGGCTTAAAGAATGATGCTGGAAGGAGGGGGAATGTACAGAGACTTTTGTTCGATAACTGTTAAGTTATGCCTACGTATCCTCTCGTGCAATGAGGAAGTCAGAACACCGTAGTTCGACCCAAAGAGACTGAAAGATGAATTGACTTGTGAACTGCTTGCTTGCCTATGCTCAAGTGTATGATCTGTCTGGCACAGATGCAAACTGTCTTGCATTAGACGGAAGAAGCAAGTTCCCGTTTATGAGTGAATGAGATGAGAAAAGAATCCCGGAGGAGACGATTATTGTTTGTTTTTGAGTTTTCAATCTTTTATTGCTTTTTGGAGTTTGTCATAAGTTAATGAGCTTAAGCTTAAACCAAGGGATTTAGTAAACTCATCACATCTTCCCTCTGATTAGGGGTAATGAGAATACCTTAAGTGTGAAGTCAGCTTCTCACACTTAATCACCTTTGATATAGGATTAAGATCATTAACCTATTTGTGATTATTTAGATGTTTTTGGTGTTTTTGTTTAGTGTTAAGTAATGAGGTTAAGCCATAATCAAGGATTAAACAGACTCATTATACTATCCTAATAGAAGGATAATAGATGAGGATGTTTAAGCTGAGGAAAGCTCCTCAACTTAATCCATGATTAGGGATTAAACTCATGACAAAACAAGCCTTTGATTAAGTGGATTTTAATTAATGATATGATGAAGAAATGAGTTTTATGGTTTGTAAGACAACTTGAGGGGGACTTGTCCATTAACACTAGGGTTAGTCCTTCTTAACCAGTTAAGGAAGAATTAGAACCCTAATGCAAGACCCAAGTTACAAGCTTGATGTCTTGATAATTATTAGATGGATTGATTAAGAGATTTAAACACATTAAGGGTTTAACACTTAGGACTAAAGTTATACACTCCATCCTAATAGAAGGATGCAGGCATAAGCTTAATCACAAAGCCTTAAAGCCTTTAGGGTTTAGTCCCTGATTATGAGATGAGAAGAGAAGACTCAATGAGACACAAAGGTAAAAGACTAAGTGGGGGACTAATCAAAACCCTAATCATTGTCATGCTTGGTTGTTCCTAAGGTTTGTGAGGTTTACAAGAGCAATCTTCAATGGAACCACCAGGAAGCAGATGAAAGGATCAGGAGAAGCAAAGTAACTTGCTTCATTCAAGAAGTCAAGTCACTTGAGGAAAGAAAGTAAGGAGGAGAAGAATGAGCAAGCTCAAATTCAAGCACATACAAAAATGCAGCATGGATGCAAGAGAGAGATGAGAAGAAAGTATGAGAAGTGAAGGCAAATCCACTTCTCAAAGTTACTTACCACCTGAAAAGTTAGTGAAAGAAATGCAATGCAATGCAAAATGAGATGAAATGACATGATGTAAACCAAAACCAGAAGCACACTCATGATGTTAATGATGCTATGAGATGCTACAAACATGGGACAACACATGGAGATGATCATACAAGCTTATGGATGCAAATGGAGCAAGTTAAGACACATGAGCATACATGAAAAGTTATGAGATGCATATGGCATACAACATGACAAATGCAAGGTGCAATGATCAAACATGCTTTCAATATGTCTTATGATGTTAAATGAATCAAATGGAGGCATGGAATGTCATGGCAAGTCATGTTATGCAAGAAAATGCAAGATGGATGCATATGGAAGCCCAAATTAGGGTTTATGAACAATACAACAATCAAAAACCAAAATCAGAAGCAAACATCATTACAAAAAATTGAAAATGCACTCAAAGGATCCCTAAACCTATACTAACTCACTGCCCAAAGGAGAGGTCTCAACCCCTAACCAAATTCAAGTTATGATTTTCTTAAGATTTCTAGGGTTTTAGGGTTCCTTAACAAGAAAATTACCAAACAAAAGGAAAATGAAAGATCAAATCATGGCCATTTAATCTCATAAACTACATGTCAAACACAATGCAATTCAAAAAGAACCAAGGTCCCACTCTTTAGGGTTAAGCAGAAATGATTTTTTGAAGATTGGATCAAAATAATGCATAAAAATGATTTTAATTCAATGAAAAATTCTCAAAATGCATCAAGATCAAAAAATAAATTTGGTTTGAAGGTTGGAAAATGTTTCTAAATGTCTTAGAACATTTCATGAATTTTTGGGTGATTTTTAAATACCTAAAAGTATTTTTAATAAATTAATTTTCATTAATCAATTAAAAATAAACTTTTAAATATTTAAAAATACTTTTTAATGCTAAAAATGAAAATAAAAATATTTTTTGTGTTTTAAAAATTAATGAAACTCTTGACAAAAAGTTTCATAATTTTTAAAACATTTTTGCTATTTTAAATAAATTATGGAAGTTAAATACAAAGAAAATGAAAATAAAAGTAAATAAATGGAAAGTATTCTGATCCAACGCATGAGATTTAAAGCTGGAGGAAGACCATTGACTTGGCGCGTGAATCAAAGGACAGGATGCAATCTGACTTAATTATGTTTTACGAATTAATTAAATGGATTAGGGCTAATGAGAGCACATCTGGGCCACACAAACGCGCGGCAGGTCAACAAGTCAAAGCATCTAACGCTCCAGATTCAAATGGACATTAATGACATAATTAAAACCCTAATGATTTTCAGGTGGCCGGAGAAGACCTCCGGTCGTCTTCTCCGGTGGGAACCCCACCTGAAAATCCCTAAAATCCTCAAAACACAACTAAAATGAAATCCAAGAACACTGGAATGATCCCCATAACCCACTGAATCAAAACCCCATCACAAACATCATTTATATTCCCTCAAACTCACGAATCGAAACAAAACATTTTTTAGGTCAGGAAGTTTCAGAACACAATTAAACTCTTATTTCTTCACCATTTTCAAAACTAAAGACATCAGAACAATCAGTGAATCATGAAGAACAACTTAAGAACTTAAAAAATGATTTCTGGAAAAAATGTTCTTGAGCTACCTGAGTTTCGAAGCTTTCACTCTTGCAACTTTCTGTCCCCTTCCTTTGATGAAAACCACTCCTTGTGACCCCTTGATGATGTTTGGATGCTTACACGAAGTTTATGTTGGCTGGTTAAGGAGTTTGAACAGCTTCTGCTCAAGCTTAGGTGAAAATGGTGTTTGTGATTCAGGCTGTTTCAGGCAAAGGTGAAGGGTTCTTTATGATCAGGATGATGAATGGAGAAGGTTTGTGAAGTTTGTTCAGGTGTTTATGAGCTGTGGAATGAGATTCGAAAGTTCTGGCTTTGGGGGTGAAAAATGGGGAAGCTCAGTTCTTGCTTGGTTCAGGCCTAAGTCTTGCTGGTTTTGGCTCAGTGAAGCAAGGTGAGTTGATCAGTGGAGTTGGTTTTTGTGTTTGTGAGTTGTGTAGAGAGATTCGAAGGGTTTTGCCTGAGGGAGTGAGTTTGTGAATGTGATGTTCTTGTGTGTTTCAGCCTGGCTTGTTATGTGAAATGGCTAGCATTTGATTCACATAAAAAACTCTCATTAGTCAGATGATGTGACTTGGCCTTTATTGATTGGTAAGGTGCCTTTTGCAAAATGTAAACTTTGGTGTAAGGAAAGCATGGGTTGAGCCCTAGGCTAGTACAAGTGTGTGGGCTGGCGCATCATGGTGTGTGAGAGATGCTAGAATGGTTCAGCAGCCAAGGCAACAAGTGGGTGAGGTGTGATGATGGTTTTTGCAAGTTGTTCACTTTTGGTTCATATGAAACTTTCTTGTCCCACAAGCCATAAAACATGAGGAAATCTTGGTCCAATCTGAACTTTAGGACTCACATGATGCTTGTGTGATGGTTAGACATGAATTAGAAGTTACAAATGCCTTGGTACAAAGTTTTTGCAAGTTTCTCATTTGAGGCATATCTTGAAAATTAGTGATTTTTGCCAACTTTGACACACCATAACTTTTGATCCAAAATGAATTAGGTCATGTTCTTGTACTTTTTGAAAAGGGAAAGATCTAATCTACAACTTTCATGACCAAAGTTTTTCCATTTGAAGCATTTTTGGATCAAAAAAGCAAAGGTTGAAAAAGTGGCATAAAATGACATTTCATGAAAAGTCAACCATGCCCTAAAAAGTCAACTTTGCAAAAACTTGTAATTCTTGAATTTTGTGAACTTCAACCTTCTTCCATGATCACATAAAGATCATATACACTCAAAATGATGAAGATCAACCCTTGGTTGGGTCATTGGGGGCCTCAGATGCCCTGATTTTGCACTGACTTGCTCAAGAAGTCAACTCTTGATCAGATGACTTCCCCATGGAATTTCTTCATGAAAATTGATATGCATACTCCCTATACCATATAGAGACCAATGGAAACAAGAATTACCAAAAAAATTGGGGTTATGGCCTCTGAAACCAAAACCCTAATTTTAGGTCAACTGTGCAGTTAAACCTGGCTCTGCCTCCATACCAATCCCAGTTCTTGTGATTCTTTGGCATTCTTGACTTTGAGAAGATGTAATATGATATTTGGACACACATAGACCCCTTTTAAGTGATTGATGACCTTTGGAGTGGCTCAAAAGGCTCTTGGATTGCTCAGATCACAAACCCTAGATGCAGATGACTTAGAACCAATGCAGAGACTTAAGAATGTGATATGAGATGTTATGATTGTGTTTATGCATATGAAATGATCACAAGCCAAGGTGTGAATGGGTGAGGGCAAATTTGGGGTGTTTACAGCTGCCCCTATTCAAACATAAGTTAGCTGTGCAGGATGTAAGCAACGGCTTAACAGGCAAACAAGATAACTTGTGGTTGAATACCAAAGACAGTCCGGAATTTGCACTCACAGAATGAAGAGGAAAAGGGATATAGATTGTAAAAGGAAAATAAAGTATATTGTAAAGTGTAGGCGACGGAGGACGACCGTCGAGCAGAGGATGACTGCTGGGTAAGTAGCAATGACGGGGGCGGCCGACATGCTGGGCAAAGTGTGTGAAGTAAAGCGATGACGGGGACGGCCGACATGCTGGGGATAAAAGGTGAAGCAAAGACGGGGGCGGCCGACTAGCTGGGAAGAATAAGATATTATGATGGGGACGACCATCAGGTAAAGCTATAAGATTCTCTGGGGATTAATGAAACATGACGGGGACGGCCACCAAGTTCATAAAGTAAAAGTAACTGACGATGGGGACGGCCATCGGGCTAAAAAGAAAAGGGCCCACGACGGGGACGGCCATCGGGTTAAAGAATAAATGAAATAAACAGGTGATGAGGTACGGTCATCAAAGGTGAAGGACGATCACCTAGCAGGGGACGGCTGCTCTGTTGGGCTAAGATGAGGGACGGTCATCTAAGGTGGAGGACGACCACCTGGCAGGGTACGGCTGCCGAAAAATCACGACATAGGACGAATGCCGGATAAAAGGTCAACGATGGGGACGGCCATCGGATGAGCATGATGGAGGACGACCATCAAGAGGCGGAGGACGACCACCTAGCAGGGGACGACTGCTCTCAAGGTTTGTCATGACATAGGACGAATGTCAGATAACCAAAATCAACAATGGGGACGGCCATTGGATAAAATGATGAAGGACGATCATCAAAAGGGTGGAGGACGACCACCTAGCAGGGGACGGCTGCTAAAATATCAACGATGGGGACGGCCATCGGATGAGCATGATGGAGGACGACCATCAAAAGGTGGAGGACGACCACCTAGCAGGGTACGGCTGCTCTCAAAGTTTATCATGACATAGGATGAGTGTCAGATAAAAAGAATTTTGCTTTACTGGGGAATAGTAAACACGGACGAGTGTTTATATCCAAGAAACAAAAGGTATAAGTGTTTAGGGGTTTGTGTATAGATTAAAGATGCGGACGAGCATCCTTAAGACTACGATACGGACGAGTATCGGGTAGAAACAAATACTGACACGTGTTCAGAGATGATGATACGGACGAGTATCAACGGGTTAACAAAGAACACGGACGAGTGTTGAATCTGAAGGGACTCTTCTAGGGAATGGTAGACACAGACGAGTATCTGCATTCAAGAAGACAAAAATGTTTGACACAGTGTACGGATTAAAGATGCGGACGAGCATCCTTAAGACTATGATACGGACGAGTATCATGTAGAAATAAACACTTGACGCATATTCTGAGATGATGGTACGGACGAGTACCAACTGGTTAACAAAGAACATGGACCAATGCCGAATCTGTGGGGATATAGGTGGTATATACAAGATACGGACGAGTATCTGTATAAGTGTAACATGAGTGGTGTATAGATGAGCATTTAACTGCTGGGGAGAGTGACACGGACGAGTGTCAAAAAGGAGAAAAGTAAAGCATCAACAAGTATATGGGTTATAAAAGTGTAGGCGACTGCGCTGAGGAAAGGTGACACGGACGGGTGTCAAAAGGAGTATACAATGGTATTGGTGGATGTGAGGCAACTGCTTTTGCTGGGGACTCTGGGGATTTTGGGGAAAGTATTCTGTATTCTGATGAATGGTTATTATTCACAAGTGTTCGATTCACAACATGGCTTATGATTACGCTATGTGTTTGATTTTTGCCGTAATGCTCCGTATTAGACAGAATGCTACGCTTTGTGGGTGAATATGATGCAAATGTCATGATTATGCAAAGATATCAAACCGGGATTCGGATCCCGTTGCTGTAAAGATCTTTGGTCGATCTGTTCGAAATGGACATCCCAGCTGGGGACGAGATCATTGGTAGATCTGGTGAGATGCATCTGCTTGGGGGAAACGGGTCAATGATTGACCTATTCCAGAAGTGAGGGACCCAGCTGGGGTTTGCAAGAGCCTTCGTCACTCTGTTGTGACTCCTTCATGCGTTGCTCTTCTGAATAGAGGCTGAGGGTTCTGTGGGGAGATGGTTCCCTGACTTCTGCATTCTGCTGAGGAAGAATGATTGTCACTACGGCTGGGGAAATTGGCAAGTGGCAACTTAGCTGGGGGAAGTTATCGGTGGCAACTCGGCTGGGGAGGAAGCACCTCCGGTGCCAAGAATGAGTGAGTATTGATTTGTCAGCCTGCTGGGGTGAAGCTTTCATGCCCCAAGCTGTGCCTCGGATACCTGCAATCCTGAAAAGACAGAGAAATGCACAAGTATTCCCGAGGTATCCCTTACCGGATTCCGTCATAGGAGTTATACACTTCTGAGAGTAAGTATATTCCCTGCAAGCACGTGTTTTATTTTTTAGAGAAAAGCATCTGTACTCATGCAATTAGTTTTTTAGAGACATCAGACATTCTTTGCAAATAAAATGTATAAGACGAGACATGACTGAAAAATCTGATTTTATTAATTTATGCGCCCAGAATTGGCGAGATACAGTCAAAGAAACGAATCTCCTAAAATGAAGAGACTGTTACAAATCGAGAAACAAAGTGCTGGCGATGTTGATGACGCTTTAAGGAGCTTCCCCTTTTGCTATGACCCGTATGACTTTTGACGTTCTTCTCGTCTTGCTTTCTGGAGAAGGCTGACTCCGATTGAAGCTTGATCCCTTAGAGGTTTACCAAGTTGTGGGTAATACAGATGAATCCAGAATGCAGTTGTTCGCTTATTCCCTTATTTTGCATGGATCGCCCTTTCAGGTTTTCAATCCATCGGGATACCCATTTTTGCCTGAGTTGTCCAATGCGGCTTTTCAACTCAGCGGGTGTACATTTTTTATTTATTTTCCCTTATTTTTGCCCGAGTCCTTTATTCTGTTTTTGACTCGCCGGGATGCCCTATTTTTGCCTGGACTTTCATTCTGTTTTTATGTCCAGCGGGTCATTTTTATGCAAAGTATTTTTTAACTGCCTCTGAATTCACAGGGGACGGGAAATCTTCACCATCCATGGTGCTGAGCATGAGTGCTCCACCAGAGAAAACTTTCTTTACCACGAATGGTCCTTCATAATTCGGAGTCCACTTGCCCCTGTGGTCTGTATGAGGAGGGAGGATTCTCTTCAGCACAAGATCTCCTACTTGGTACTCTCGGTGCCTGACTTTCTGATCAAAGGCTCTCTTCATTCTTTTTTGATACAACTGCCCATGACAGATTGCAGCCAATCTTTTCTCTTCAATCAGACTCAGTTGTTCGTATCGGGATCGGACCCATTCTGCTTCGTTCAGCTTAACATCCATCAATACCCGTAAGGAGGGTAGTTCAACCTCAACTGGTAGGACTGCCTCCATACCATACACAAGCTGATACGGCGTTGCCCTAGTGGATGTTCTGATTGACGTGCGATACCCATGCAAGGCAAACGGTAGCATCTCATGCCAGTCTTTATAGGTAACCATCATCTTTTGCACAATCTTCTTGATATTCTTGTTAGCTGCCTCAACAGCGCCATTCATCTTTGGCCTGTAAGGAGAAGAGTTGTGGTGTTGGATCTTGAAGTCCCGGCATAACTCAGCCATCATCTTGTTGTTTAGATTGGAACCATTATCAGTAATGATTCGCTCGGGAACTCCGTATCGACAGATGATATCTCTCTTCAGAAATCGGGCTACCACTTGCCTTGTAACATTGGCGTAGGAAGCTGCTTCGACCCACTTGGTGAAGTAGTCAATGGCTACCAGGATGAATCTGTGGCCATTTGAAGCAGTTAGCTCAATCTTGCCAATCATATCAATGCCCCACATAGCAAAGGGCCATGGTGAAGACATTATGTTCAAAGGATTGGGAGGCACATGCACTTTATCTGCATAGATCTGGCATTTATGGCATTTTCTGGCATAAGCACAGCAGTCAGCATCCATTGTGATCCAATAATAACCTGATCGTAGCAATTTCTTAGCCATGGCATGCCCTCCTGCATGGGTACCAAAGGAACCTTCGTGCACCTCGTGCATCAACAAGTCTGCTTCTGTTTTATCCACGCATCTGAGGAGCACCATATCAAAGTTTCTCTTGTATAGGGAACCATCAGTGTTCAGAAAGAAGCTACCAGCAAGCCTTCTCAAAGTCTTCTTATCATTGGAAGATGCCCCAGATGGGTATGTTTGATCCTCCAAGAAGCACTTAATGTCATGGAACCAAGGCTTATCATCTTTGACAACATCTGCTGCAAATACATATGCTGGTCTGTTCAGTCTGGACACTGAGATTTGACGCACAAAGTTGGAAGCTTGAACTTTGATCATTGACGAAATGGTAGCCAAAGCATCTGCAAACTGATTCTCGTCCCTAGGGATATACTCAAGCTTGACCGTTGTGAAGAAAGTCAATAACCTCCTTGTATAATCCCTGTAAGGTATCAGATGATCCTGGTGTGTGTACCATTTGCCATTGGTTTGATTAACTACCAGAGCTGAATCTCCGAATACAGTTAAAGCCTTGATCCTGAGGTCGATGGCTTCCTCAAGACCCATAATGCAAGCTTCGTATTCAGCTTCATTGTTAGTGCAGTTGAAGGTGAGCTTTGCCGAGAAAGGCATGTGAACTCCCTTAGGTGTAATGAGTACTGCACCAACACCTCGACCATTCATATTAACAGCCCCATCAAACATCATAGTCCATTCTTCTTCCGGGTCAGGCCCTTCAGTGTGAACAGGCTCTTCATGATCTTTCGCTTTTATGAACATGATGTCTTCATCAGGGAAGTCAAATCTCATAGGCTGGTAGTCATCAATAGGTTGCTCAGCGAGATATTCAGATAGTACACTGCCCTTGATGGCTTTCTGAGAGGTGTACTGGATGTCATATTCTGTAAGGATCATTTGCCATCTTGCAACCCGTCCGGTAAGAGCTGGCTTCTCAAATATGTACTTAACTGGGTCCATCTTTGAGATTAACAAAGTAGTGTGGGTCAACATATACTGTCTCAGTCGGCGAGCAGCCCACGCTAAAGCACAGCAAGTTTTCTCGAGCAGTGAATAACGTTGTTCACAGTCGGTAAACTTTTTGCTTAGGTAGTATATTGCATACTCTTTTCGACCAGACTCGTCATGCTGGCCCAGCACACACCCCATTGACTCTTCTAATACTGTTAAGTACATTATCAGAGGTCTTCCTTCAACTGGAGGCATAAGGATTGGAGGTTCTTGCAGATATTCTTTGATCTTGTCAAAAGCCTTCTGGCAGTCTTCGTTCCACCTGACCGTCTGTTCTTTTCTTAACAGTTTGAACAAGGGCTCACAGGTTGCTGTAAGGTGAGATATGAACCGCGAAATGTAGTTCAATCGTCCTAAAAACCCCCGAACTTCTTTTTCAGACTTCGGTGCAGGCATTTCTTGAATGGCTTTGACTTTATCAGGGTCAACTTCAATCCCTTTCTCACTCACAATAAATCCCAGCAGCTTACCGGATCGCACCCCGAATGTGCATTTGTTGGGGTTCAACTTCAGTTGGTACTTCCTCAGACGCTTGAATAGCTTCAGTAGATTTACCAGGTGGTCTTCTTCTGTGAGGGACTTGGCAATCATGTCATCCACATAACACTCGATTTCTTTATGGATCATATCGTGGAATAATGTTACCATAGCCCGTTGATATGTCGCACCAGCATTCTTCAATCCGAATGGCATCACCTTATAACAGAACGTGCCCCAGGGTGTGATGAATGTTGTTTTCTCCATGTCTTCAGGTGACATCTTGATCTGATTATATCCTGAAATTCCGTCCATGAAGGAGAATACCGAGAACTGAGCCGTGTTATCGACCAATACATCAATGTGAGGTAATGGGAAATCATCTTTCGGGCTGGCTCTGTTCAGATCCCGGTAGTCAACACACATCCTCACTTTGCCGTCTTTCTTAGGCACAAGTACTATATTAGCGACCCACGGCGGATAGCTAGTCACAACAAGGAACCCGGCGTCCCATTGCTTTTGTACCTCTTCTTTGATTTTCATTGCCATGTCTGGGCGAGTGCGGCGCAGTTTCTGTTTAACCGGCGGGCATTCTTCTCTCAAAGGCAGCTTGTGCACAACAATGTCGGTGTCCAACCCTGGCATATCCTGGTAGGACCAAGCAAACACATCCACATACTCTTGAAGCAGGCCAATCAGTTGTCTCTTCACTGAGTCTTGCAAGCAGGCCCCGATTTTAACCTCTTTCACGTCTTCATCTGTACCAAGATTGATTGTTTCGACCTCCTCCTGATGAGGAGTGATAACCTTCTCCTCTTGTCTCAACAACCTGGCTAGCTCTTCAGGAAGCTCATACTCTTCTTCAACCCCTTCATCAGCTTGATTGATTGGATTGTCAAAATCATACGAAGTCATAGCCGTGCTGTTGTCGGTGCTGTCTGGAAGGCACTCTCTGCAAGGGTTCAGTTTGTTCATTTTAGTGATTGATTTTAATCTTGTTTAAAAAGTGAAATAACGTTGTCATTTTGAAAGCATCGCCATTTATTTTTTGTACAAAAAGAAAAACGGAAAGACAGTGAGCGGAAAAGAAAAGACTCATTTGCAAAAAGATGTCTGATATTTCATTGATTAATCTTGTTTGCACAAAAAGTACAGATGGCCCGATTACAAAATGAGTCTTGTCATCTTGGGCAAGATGCAAGACTTTGATGCATGCTATATAAAAAATGCAGGAAATAATAATTACTCTGCATGAGTAACTCTTATAATTTCCTGGGAAGACCAGTTTGAGATACTGCTCCCCGGGATCTTTGGACGAATCCAATTCTCCAGATTGCGTTCTTCTTCCAGCTCGTCTTCCAAATTGTTGATAGCATCAGGGGTGAGCATCCCCCCACTGACAAAACCGGGCTTTTCAGCAGCCTCTGCTTGACTTTGTTGAGTCGGTCTGTAACCCAACCCAAATTTGTCTTTCTTCTCCTCCACAGATAAAACCTTGCCCCAGCCTTGGGCAGTTCCTTCCTCAACAACCTTCCGGGCTTGTTGATAAGATGACATGGAGATTCCAGATACAGCAGATGCTTCATTAACATTCAGGGCCTCAAACCCTTGGCTCATTGTTTCATGGATCTCCCCATCCATCTCAATATACTTATAAGTAGCCAGATGGCTAACAAATATATCCTCCTCCCCACAGATAGTAACGACTTGGCCTTCCCACTCAAATTTTAACTTCTGGTGAAGGGTAGACGTTACTGCGCCAGCGGCATGAATCCATGGTCTACCCAACAAACAGCTGTAGGCAGGCTGAATGTCCATCACGTAGAAGATCGTTTTAAAGGTTTGTGGGCCAATCGTTATAGGCAGCTCAATTTCCCCCAGAACCGATCTCTTAGAACCATCAAAGGCTCTTACTACCAGGTTACTGGGACGCAATGCCAATCCTTCATACTCTAGCTTCACCAGGGCCTTTTTCGGTAAGACATTAAGGGATGACCCAGTGTCTACCAGCACATGGGAAAGGACTGCACCTTTACATTCCATGGTGATGTGCAAGGCCTTGTTATGGTTGCGGCCCTCCGTTGTCAAGTCAGTATTGGTGAACCCTAGCCCATTGCTAGCAGTAACATTTCCAACCACGGTTTCCAACTGATTGACGGTGATCTCTTCAGGCACGTAAGCTGCGTGCAAGACTTTGAGTAGTGCATTCCGATGGGCTTCGGAGCACATAAGCAATGATAGGATAGAGATCTTGGATGGCGTCTGGTGAAGCTGATCCACTATTTTGTAATCACTCTTTTTGATGATTCTCATGAACTCATCAACCTCTTGATCGAATGGTGTTTTCAAAGCTTCCTTAACAGCTTGATCTTCCTGCACCGGGCTCTTTCCTTTTGCCTTGGCAGCAGCTTCTGCTTCGGCAGTGGGTCTTTGAATTTGTGGAGCAAAGAGACGTCCGCTTCGAGTGAAACCTCCGCCTCCTCCCACATTATCTATTTGTGGTGCAGGGGTTGATGTATCAAGAGTGATTCTTTGTCCCTCGCAGTATATGTCAGAGCCGTAGTGCCAAGGGATGGCCCTACTGCTTTCATAAGGTACTGGTCCAGGCACAGTGACAGTGACTGGACTGATGACAGCTGCAGAAGGGATTGTGACAGTTTGTGGATCATAATAAATTGTGACTGGTGCTCTGATGGGAGCAGCACTTTCTGAGTTGTAGGCAGAGTTGTTTTCAGGATCATAAAATATTGTGACCGTTGAGACATCTTCATGATTTGTTGCTGATGTTGTAGGAGATATTGTCGGAAGGATGGGCGTTGTTGCTGTAGGAGTTTCAAAATGAAGTGGTGCTGAAGTTGTAGAAGGAAAATTTGTTGATAGCTGATCAGTTGAGATGACAGATGAAGTACTTGTTGATGAAGCCGAAAAGTTGTCGGGAACAATGGTTGTTGCAGTTGTAGGAGATACAGGAATTGTTGCTGATGAGATTGCTGGATTTGTTGGAAATGATGTGGTGATTTGAAGTTGGCCACTCTGAATGAGACCATCTACGCCATTCCTCAGGTTATCGCACCCATTTACTGAAATATTGCAATAAGCACACCCTAGCTCACATCCAGGGAACATTTGACACTCGAGGAGTTGAGCTTTGATTTCTACCAACGGTGTCCGAATCTGACCCACACTGGTTATTAAATAAGACGGCTTGTCTTCTTCAATAGCGTTGATTCTGGGACCACCGTGGTTTGGCATGGGGTTCTTATTGACATTGGGTGGTGGTGCAAAATTCAGGGCCTTAGAGTCTACCAGATCTTGTACCTTCATGTGCAAAGCTCTGCACTTTTCTGTACTGTGGCCAGGTGCATTTGAATGAAAAGCACATCTGGCGTTGGAGTCATAATTCCTGGGTAGACTGTTGGGATCTGGAGGTGCCAATGTCCTTAGCTCAACCAGGTTGAGTTTCAGGAGTTGTGGCAGCAATGTAGCATATGGCATAGGGATCGGATCGATCACCCTATTGGCTTGAGAAGGCCTCTGTTGGAATGGCCTTTGCTGGTTATTGTTGTTGGTGTTGCTGCTGTTGTAGTTTCTCGGAGGATACTGAGCTTGTTGATGGTACTGAGGCTGTTGCTGATAGTTTTGCTGCGGAGGTTGATAAGTTGGTTGTGGATGAGCTGGAGCGGGGATGGTGACTGCTGCCACAGATCTATGAACATATTGGGGCCTGCCCCTGTTGGTGTGGATGGCATTGGTCTCACCAGTCCTCCTTGGGCCCGCAAAAGGCTTTCTTGCATTACTGGATGAGCTTGCACCGTTGTCTGAGATCTTACCCATCTTCAATAGGCTTTCAATTCTCTCCCCGGCTATGACTACATCTGCAAAGCTGGTAGATGAGAAGGCAGCTAGCCTATCAATGTAAGTCCCCTGAAGGGTGTTCATGAACATATCAGCCATCTCCCTTTCTGACATGGGTGGCTGGACAGCAGCAGCAAGCTGTCTCCATCTTTGAGCATACTCTCGGAAGCTCTCTCTAGATGACTGTGACATTCCCATTAGGAGGGTCCTGTTGGGTGCCATATCCAGATTATACTGATACTGTCTGATGAAGGCCTCTGCCAAGTCCTTCCAGCATCTAATAGTTGCTCTTGTCAGATGGGAATACCATTCCCTCGAAGCTCCAGTCAAGCTATCCTCAAAATAGAACATCCACAGCTTCTCGTCCATGGTATAGGCCTTTAGCCTCCCGAGAAAAGATTGTAGATGGGTCCGGGGACAGGAAGTCCCATTATACTTCTCAAAGCATGGTGGCTTAAACTTGTGGGGAATCCTGACCCCATCTACCAAGCCCATATCCATAACATCAAAACCCAAAGAGTTTTGAGACTCTAAGGATCTTAATTTCTCAGCTATCTCATCCAACCTTCTATCATAAGCTTCCTCCCCAGCTCCCATTACTGTGAACTGATCTTCCTGGGGGTCTTCTTGCAATACCCTCCCTGCTGTGGCAGTCCCTTGTATATTGACAGGGATGTTGGCTTCTGGATGGAGGTGGGGTCCGAAGACTGGGGGATTGACATGAGGTTGGACTCTTTCATTGTTGCTGGTCCCAGCAGTCCCTGGCTGATGATCTTCCTGATTCCTCCCTTCTACCAGTGCTCTGAGCCTCTCCTGGCTTTGAGCCATGTTGTTCATTACCTCCATAAACTGTGTCATTTGGTTCCTCATTTCCAACCTCTCGTTGGTCATCTGGTTTCTGACCTCGGTAAGGTCCTGCTGCATCTGATCCATCTGTATGCCCGGAAGATTGTTACGGGTGGGGTATCTGTGCGGTCGGTTGAGTGGAAACCCTCGTCGTCGAGCAATAATTCCTGAGATCACAACAGAGTTAGTAACAATAAAACAAAACCTACAAAACAAAACAAAAGGTTAGTATGCAATGCAGTGTGTCTATTTGTTTCCAAGGTATCCGGCTTGGCACTTGGTTTTGACCCTTCCAGGCCCTTGAAGATGCTTGTGATATTGCTTAAAGAGAACTCGGATGAAACAAACCAACACAAATATATATTACAGAAAGTAAAATAATACAACTTGTTCTTTTACAACACAAGCCCTCTAAGGGGTCAAAATACATCATAAGAAAATAAAAGTACATAGAATGAAAGCAATGACAACAGAAGTCAAACACCAAGACCAAACTCATCCTCCCGAACTTCCTTGAGAAGTGCTTCGGTCACAGGATCAGCCGGACGCTCCGTAAGGTTCCTGATGAGAAGATTCCTTGTAGTAACAGCTGCAGTTAGCTTCCTGTGCTGACTTTGGTCCTTTGACCTCTTCACTCCAGCTCTGATCTTTAGCTCTGATATCTCCCTCTGGGCTGCTGCCAGGGCTTCTTGTTGCTCTTTTGCACTAGCTTCCATCTGCTCCATCTTATCCTGAATCCTTTTGTCCTCTTGAGTACGAGCTTCGGTGATCCTGACCCACCTAGCCTGACTCTCCTTCAGATACAAATCAGTTCTGGCTTTCTGGAACTGAGCTTCCTTGCAGGCATTCTTCAAGATCTGCTCTCCAGCCCTAGACTTCTTAATGTAATCTTCAGACTTCTCAATTCTAGCCAGATGCTCCACCTTCAACTTCTCCAGCCTCTCAATATCCAACCTACCATCACTCCTTTCCCAAAGGGTCTTCTGTAGAGCTTGAGTCAGCTTTTCATTCCTCTCTTTCAATTTCTCAAACTCCTCTAAGCTGACAGTTGCTGGAGGTGGTGTTGTGGAAGGTCCAGGCATATCTTCAATAGTGAAAGGCATTCCAGAAATTTGAGCCCTGGCATGAGACCACTCATAGTACTGGGCAGAGGCTACATTATTGCATCTTCCGAGAATAGTTACCCCCTTAGTCTGCATATTGTCCCAGGCCCAGGCTGCCTGCCTGACAACAGCCAGATTAGGCTTGATTTCAAAATAAAGGGTCTCAGTCAGATCTTGTGCTCTAGGAGGATGGACCAATGCATAGCCCAGTTGTCTTTTGAACAGCAGGGGGTTGTAATTGATGCAACCCTTCACTCCAATTAGAGGCACATTGGGAAATTGCCCACAGCTTGTAATGATGTCTCTGCCCTTGGTGCTCTGAGTGCACCATCTGATGTCATCTGAGGTTAGAGCAACAAGCCTTCTAGCCCAGTTCTTTTGCTGGTGAGGGTTCAGGAATGCATCAGTCTTTGGCAAATGTCTGAGTAGCCAAGTATAGAACAAAGGTGCACAGCATCTCACTAATCTCCCCCTTTGCTTTTCATTCCTTTGATGGACTGAGTAGTAAAGATCTCCCAGCAAGGTAGGCACTGGGTTTCTCAGGATGAAAAGATGGACTGCATTCTTGCTGACAAACCTAGGCTCATCTGCAAAAAGTATGACCCCATATATGCTAAGGGCCAACAGGGCACAGACTGCCTTCCATTCCCCTAGGGAGGCCTTCAGACTAGCCTGAGAAGTCAAGAAATCCAGATGAAAACCAGAGATTCCAGCTTTAGATGTCAAATTCTGCCCAATCAAAACTGGTTCCAGATGTAATGCTTTGGCTATCTCCTCATTACTTGGGAAAGCCATCTCAGGGTTGAAGGGGATTCCACCCCTGATGGGTACACCAACCAAAGATGAATATTCCTCCAGCAAAGGTCCCAACTGGAAATTCTGAAATGTGAAGCACCTCAGAGGGGGATCATAGAACTGCAGGCAAGTATGTATCAGGCTCCTCTGTGAAGGGTCCAAATCCATAACCATATCCAGGATCCCTCCATAATGTTCTCTGAAATATGGTATATGGTCTGGAGTGATCAGGGTCTGAATCCTCCTGATGCTAGCTAGCTCAGGCTCAAAGAAGTGATAGGAGATATTACTCTTCTTAGGTGCCATGCTGCTGAAGACTGGGTGTTGATGATGATGACTGAAGACAACACTGAAGATGGGCCACTGATAGGCTGGGGCTGAGGATGCAGGTGACAGATAACTGAAGCAAGTGTTGATGAAGATAGGTCTAAGCTGATGATGGGGTCAAAACCAAGCAAAAATGATAGGATGGGTACCCTGAAAAACAAATAAACACACGTTAAAATGATGCAATGAGGATGTATGCAAATGATATGCAAGGGTTTGTGACTGAGCCGGATCTGATCAAGTGCTCTGATATAAGTCCAAGTGTGTTCAAGAAAACCAGATGGAGGTCTATAAGTCTAGTAACCAAGGTGGGGGACTCAAATAAAGAGCCACATGTCCAGGGTTTTAGAATCACAACTGTTCCAAAATGGAGTACTCTTATTCAAACAAAGTAACAGGGTATGCTGAGGTCAAGGGTACCTGCAAACCTGTAAACAGCCCAACCCCCTCACAGGTGGTGTTCTAAAACAAGGATCCTCAGACTTGGATCAGTTATGAGAAGTGTAAACACTTCTAACCCGGAGGTACAGTGTTTACAATAACCATAAAAAGTTCCTCCTCTAATTCACCTCAGTTTCTGAAGGTCAATACTAAAAGGTCATCCAGACTTAGCAGGCTTCCCAGATAGCCCTAGTACTGCAGGAAATCTGCAACACAGAGTTCTCAAGAAGAAACCCATATCTGAACCGTGTTTCATATTCCCGCACCAGACCGAGATGGAATGGGAAAGAATATGATTCACTCTATCCTAGGTGTCACTCAGGTCCCAGGTATAGGACCTTAACTCTCAATGGAACACCCACCCACCAAAGCAAACAAACAGATCCAGCCAGCAGCACAGTATGACAATATGATATAATGCAAAGCTATAAAGAAAGCAGTAAACAACTGTACATAAAGCAAAAATAAATACAAATATACAAACACAAATAAGCACATAACACCCCAGTAAACACAAATCAATCAAGCGCTAGGAGGAACCCACAAAAAGAACCAGAAGCCCTGGTTGCAGTATAAGGTTCCCCAGCAGAGTCGCCAAGCTGTCGCTCCCGATAAATGGGGAATAGGCCCAGATAAAGGTACAGACGCGAACGGTCGGCGAGAGGGAGGATGAGAACACACAGCAGTGAACTCACTGGAGATGAATAGAGTCGCCAGCTAGGCATTTTTATCCCGGGGGAAAGGCAATGCTGCATAGACCTAGAAAGATATGGATAAGACGGTTGCGAACCAGAGAGACTGAGAAAGGGGGTTGGTTACAACCTGGGAAGGTATTAGCACCCAGATTGTCCGCCGTACTCGACGGGATCCACGCTTAAAAGATTTGTGTTTTAAAGGGGTAGTGTCAGTGCAATCTGTGTATAAATGAGCTGGAAAGAGATGTACAGGTGTCAGTGTAAAAGAAGTGCAGTGTAATATGTATAGTGTCAGTGTGAGATCAGGAATGAAGTGCTCAAGACCATGAGGCTTAAAGAATGATGCTGGAAGGAGGGGGAATGTACAGAGACTTTTGTTCGATAACTGTTAAGTTATGCCTACGTATCCTCTCGTGCAATGAGGAAGTCAGAACACCGTAGTTCGACCCAAAGAGACTGAAAGATGAATTGACTTGTGAACTGCTTGCTTGCCTATGCTCAAGTGTATGATCTGTCTGGCACAGATGCAAACTGTCTTGCATTAGACGGAAGAAGCAAGTTCCCGTTTATGAGTGAATGAGATGAGAAAAGAATCCCGGAGGAGACGATTATTGTTTGTTTTTGAGTTTTCAATCTTTTATTGCTTTTTGGAGTTTGTCATAAGTTAATGAGCTTAAGCTTAAACCAAGGGATTTAGTAAACTCATCACATCTTCCCTCTGATTAGGGGTAATGAGAATACCTTAAGTGTGAAGTCAGCTTCTCACACTTAATCACCTTTGATATAGGATTAAGATCATTAACCTATTTGTGATTATTTAGATGTTTTTGGTGTTTTTGTTTAGTGTTAAGTAATGAGGTTAAGCCATAATCAAGGATTAAACAGACTCATTATACTATCCTAATAGAAGGATAATAGATGAGGATGTTTAAGCTGAGGAAAGCTCCTCAACTTAATCCATGATTAGGGATTAAACTCATGACAAAACAAGCCTTTGATTAAGTGGATTTTAATTAATGATATGATGAAGAAATGAGTTTTATGGTTTGTAAGACAACTTGAGGGGGACTTGTCCATTAACACTAGGGTTAGTCCTTCTTAACCAGTTAAGGAAGAATTAGAACCCTAATGCAAGACCCAAGTTACAAGCTTGATGTCTTGATAATTATTAGATGGATTGATTAAGAGATTTAAATACATTAAGGGTTTAACACTTAGGACTAAAGTTATACACTCCATCCTAATAGAAGGATGCAGGCATAAGCTTAATCACAAAGCCTTAAAGCCTTTAGGGTTTAGTCCCTGATTATGAGATGAGAAGAGAAGACTCAATGAGACACAAAGGTAAAAGACTAAGTGGGGGACTAATCAAAACCCTAATCATTGTCATGCTTGGTTGTTCCTAAGGTTTGTGAGGTTTACAAGAGCAATCTTCAATGGAACCACCAGGAAGCAGATGAAAGGATCAGGAGAAGCAAAGTAACTTGCTTCATTCAAGAAGTCAAGTCACTTGAGGAAAGAAAGTAAGGAGGAGAAGAATGAGCAAGCTCAAATTCAAGCACATACAAAAATGCAGCATGGATGCAAGAGAGAGATGAGAAGAAAGTATGAGAAGTGAAGGCAAATCCACTTCTCAAAGTTACTTACCACCTGAAAAGTTAGTGAAAGAAATGCAATGCAATGCAAAATGAGATGAAATGACATGATGTAAACCAAAACCAGAAGCACACTCATGATGTTAATGATGCTATGAGATGCTACAAACATGGGACAACACATGGAGATGATCATACAAGCTTATGGATGCAAATGGAGCAAGTTAAGACACATGAGCATACATGAAAAGTTATGAGATGCATATGGCATACAACATGACAAATGCAAGGTGCAATGATCAAACATGCTTTCAATATGTCTTATGATGTTAAATGAATCAAATGGAGGCATGGAATGTCATGGCAAGTCATGTTATGCAAGAAAATGCAAGATGGATGCATATGGAAGCCCAAATTAGGGTTTATGAACAATACAACAATCAAAAACCAAAATCAGAAGCAAACATCATTACAAAAAATTGAAAATGCACTCAAAGGATCCCTAAACCTATACTAACTCACTGCCCAAAGGAGAGGTCTCAACCCCTAACCAAATTCAAGTTATGATTTTCTTAAGATTTCTAGGGTTTTAGGGTTCCTTAACAAGAAAATTACCAAACAAAAGGAAAATGAAAGATCAAATCATGGTCATTTAATCTCATAAACTACATGTCAAACACAATGCAATTCAAAAAGAACCAAGGTCCCACTCTTTAGGGTTAAGCAGAAATGATTTTTTGAAGATTGGATCAAAATAATGCATAAAAATGATTTTAATTCAATGAAAAATTCTCAAAATGCATCAAGATCAAAAAATAAATTTGGTTTGAAGGTTGGAAAATGTTTCTAAATGTCTTAGAACATTTCATGAATTTTTGGGTGATTTTTAAATACCTAAAAGTATTTTTAATAAATTAATTTTCATTAATCAATTAAAAATAAACTTTTAAATATTTAAAAATACTTTTTAATGCTAAAAATGAAAATAAAAATATTTTTTGTGTTTTAAAAATTAATGAAACTCTTGACAAAAAGTTTCATAATTTTTAAAACATTTTTGCTATTTTAAATAAATTATGGAAGTTAAATACAAAGAAAATGAAAATAAAAGTAAATAAATGGAAAGTATTCTGATCCAACGCATGAGATTTAAAGCTGGAGGAAGACCATTGACTTGGCGCGTGAATCAAAGGACAGGATGCAATCTGACTTAATTATGTTTTACGAATTAATTAAATGGATTAGGGCTAATGAGAGCACATCTGGGCCACACAAACGCGCGGCAGGTCAACAAGTCAAAGCATCTAACGCTCCAGATTCAAATGGACATTAATGACATAATTAAAACCCTAATGATTTTCAGGTGGCCGGAGAAGACCTCCGGTCGTCTTCTCCGGTGGGAACCCCACCTGAAAATCCCTAAAATCCTCAAAACACAACTAAAATGAAATCCAAGAACACTGGAATGATCCCCATAACCCACTGAATCAAAACCCCATCACAAACATCATTTATATTCCCTCAAACTCACGAATCGAAACAAAACATTTTTTAGGTCAGGAAGTTTCAGAACACAATTAAACTCTTATTTCTTCACCATTTTCAAAACTAAAGACATCAGAACAATCAGTGAATCATGAAGAACAACTTAAGAACTTAAAAAATGATTTCTGGAAAAAATGTTCTTGAGCTACCTGAGTTTCGAAGCTTTCACTCTTGCAACTTTCTGTCCCCTTCCTTTGATGAAAACCACTCCTTGTGACCCCTTGATGATGTTTGGATGCTTACACGAAGTTTATGTTGGCTGGTTAAGGAGTTTGAACAGCTTCTGCTCAAGCTTAGGTGAAAATGGTGTTTGTGATTCAGGCTGTTTCAGGCAAAGGTGAAGGGTTCTTTATGATCAGGATGATGAATGGAGAAGGTTTGTGAAGTTTGTTCAGGTGTTTATGAGCTGTGGAATGAGATTCGAAAGTTCTGGCTTTGGGGGTGAAAAATGGGGAAGCTCAGTTCTTGCTTGGTTCAGGCCTAAGTCTTGCTGGTTTTGGCTCAGTGAAGCAAGGTGAGTTGATCAGTGGAGTTGGTTTTTGTGTTTGTGAGTTGTGTAGAGAGATTCGAAGGGTTTTGCTTGAGGGAGTGAGTTTGTGAATGTGATGTTCTTGTGTGTTTCAGCCTGGCTTGTTATGTGAAATGGCTAGCATTTGATTCACATAAAAAACTCTCATTGGTCAGATGATGTGACTTGGCCTTTATTGATTGGTAAGGTGCCTTTTGCAAAATGTCAACTTTGGTGTAAGGAAAGCATGGGTTGAGACCTAGGCTAGTACAAGTGTGTGGGCTGGCGCAGCATGGTGTGTGAGAGATGCTAGAATGGTTCAGCAGCCAAGGCAACAAGTGGGTGAGGTGTGATGATGGTTTTTGCAAGTTGTTCACTTTTGGTTCATATGAAACTTTCTTGTCCCACAAGCCATAAAACATGAGGAAATCTTGGTCCAATCTGAACTTTAGGACTCACATGATGCTTGTGTGATGGTTAGACATGAATTAGAAGTTACAAATGCCTTGGTACAAAGTTTTTGCAAGTTTCTCATTTGAGGCATATCTTGAAAATTAGTGATTTTTGCCAACTTTGACACACCATAACTTTTGATCCAAAATGAATTAGGTCATGTTCTTGTACTTTTTGAAAAGGGAAAGATCTAATCTACAACTTTCATGACCAAAGTTTTTCCATTTGAAGCATTTTTGGATCAAAAAAGCAAAGGTTGAAAAAGTGGCATAAAATGACATTTCATGAAAAGTCAACCATGCCCTAAAAAGTCAACTTTGCAAAAACTTGTAATTCTTGAATTTTGTGAACTTCAACCTTCTTCCATGATCACATAAAGATCATATACACTCAAAATGATGAAGATCAACCCTTGGTTGGGTCATTGGGGGCCTCAGATGCCCTGATTTTGCACTGACTTGCTCAAGAAGTCAACTCTTGATCAGATGACTTCCCCATGGAATTTCTTCATGAAAATTGATATGCATACTCCCTATACCATATAGAGACCAATGGAAACAAGAATGACCAAAAAAATTGGGGTTATGGCCTCTGAAACCAAAACCCTAATTTTAGGTCAACTGTGCAGTTAAACCTGGCTCTGCCTCCATACCAATCCCAGTTCTTGTGATTCTTTGGCATTCTTGACTTTGAGAAGATGTAATATGATATTTGGACACACATAGACCCCTTTTAAGTGATTGATGACCTTTGGAGTTGCTCAAAAGGCTCTTGGATTGCTCAGATCACAAACCCTAGATGCAGATGACTTAGAACCAATGCAGAGACTTAAGAATGTGATATGAGATGTTATGATTGTGTTTATGCATATGAAATGATAACAAGCCAAGGTGTGAATGGGTGAGGTTAAATTTGGGGTGTTTACAGAATGGAGATCTGACAGTACGGGTTGCAATTTGTTGTTGAAAATTGTTGTTGGGATGAACAGTTGCCGGGTCATAATAGATTGTGACCGTTGAGACATCTTCGTCAGCGTTTGTTGGTGTTGTAGGTGATTCCATAGATAAGATGGGTGTTGACGTTGTAGAAGTAAGTGTTGCTGAACTTTGGTTTATTGAAATAATGAATGGAGTGATTGCTGGAGTTGTGGATGAATCAGTGGGAATAATAGTTGTTGCAGTTGTAGGAGGATCTATTGTTGCTGAAAAAAGAGTTATTGATGTTGTAGGCGTCGTTGTGGTAATTTGCAAAATTCCATCTCTGATAAGGCCATCTATGTCAAGCCTTAGCCTCTCACAACCATTAATAGCAGTCTTGCACGATTCGCAGCAGGCCTCGCAACCTGGGAATACCTGGTATCTTAAAAGTTGAGCTTTGACTTCTGCCAGCGTCGTTCGAATATGTGCAACACTATCAATCAGTGCAGATGGTTGGTCCTCCTCTATGACATTAATCATGGGCCCACCTTGACTAGGCATAGGATTTCTAGTAACATTTGGAGGAGGTGCGAAGTTGAGAGCTTTGGAATCTACCAGATCCTGAACCTTCATTTGCAAGGCTCTACATTTCTCAGTATTGTGACCAGGTGCGTTGGAATGGAAGGCACACCTAGCATTGGCATCATAATTCTTCGGGAGGTTGAGAGGATCTGATGGAGCCAATGTCCTTAACTCAACCAGGTTGAGCTTCAGGAGTTGTGGCAATAGGGAGGCATATGGCATAGGAATGGGGTCAATCACCCTATTTGCTTGAGATGGCCTCTGTTGAAAGGGGCGTTGCTGTTGGTTGTTGTTGTTATTGTTGTACGATCTTTGTTACGGAAAGTGTGGTTGTTGCTGATAGTGTTGTTGTTGTTGCTGTTGTTGAGGAAAAAGTAGTTGTTGTGGAGCTAGAGCCGGGATAGTAACAGCTGCTACTGATCTGTGAGAGTATTGGGGTCTGCCCCTGCCTGCATGAATAGCATTTATTTCACTCGTCCTTCGAGGTCCTGAAAAATGTTTTCTTGTATTGTTGGAGGAACTTGCACCGTTGTCATAGATTTTGCCCATCTTCAGAAGACTTTCTATTCTCTCACCAGCTATAACTACATCAGCAAAGCTAGTGGAGGAGAATGCAGCAAGTCGGTCGATATAAGTTCCCTGCAAGGTATTCATAAACATGTCTGCCATTTCCCGTTTAGACATGGGTGGCTGGACAGCAGCAGCAAGCTGTCTCCACCTCTAAGCATAATCCCGAAAGCTTTCCCTTGAAGACTGAGACATGCCCATTAGAAGGGTTCTATTGGGAGCCATGTCTAGATTGTACTGGTACTGACGGATGAAGGCTTCGACCAAGTCTTTCCAACATCTTATAGTGGCCCTGGTCAGATGCGAATATCATTCTCTTGATGCTCCAGTCAGGTTGTCCTCAAAATAGAACATCTATAACTTTTTGTCCATGGTATAAGCTTTGAGTCTCCCCAAGAAAGACTGCAGGTGAGTACGCGGGTAGGAGGTACCATTATATTTTTCAAAGCACGGGGGTTTGAACTTGTGAGGAATTCTCACCCCTTCTACCAGCCCCATGTCCATTACATCAAAGCCTAGGGAATTCTGGGATTCCAAAGACCTCAGTTTCTCAGCAATCTCATCCAACCTTCGGTCATAAACTTCATCCCCAGCCCCAATAACTGTGAACTGCTCTTCTTGAGGATCCTCTTGCAAGATCCTGCCTCCAGCAGTATTACCTTGAACATTCCTTATGACATTAACATCTGGGTTTAGATGAGGCCCAAACTCTGGTGGATCAATGTGTGGCTTCCCACGATCATTGTTACTGGTTCCTCCTGTACCAGGATGGTGTTCTTCAGGAGTCTGCCTTTCCACCAATTCCCTCAGCCTTTCCTGGCTCTGAGCTAGGCCAGTCATCACAGCCATGAACTAGGTCATTTGATTCCTCATTTCAACCCTTTCATTTGCCATTTCGGTCCTTACTTCATTTAGGTCCTGCTGTACTTGATCCATCTGAATGCCCGAAAGGTTGTCTCGCATTGGGTACCGGTGTATTCTGCTGACAGGGAACACTCGTCTGCGAGCAATGTTTCCTGAAACCACAACAAAGTGAGAAACAATAACAAACAAAAACCTACAAAACAAAGAAAATGTTAGTATGCAATGCAATATGCTTATTTGTCTTCCAAGGGTATCCGGTTTGGTTCTTTGGTTTTGACCTTTCCAGACCTCGAGGAAATGCTGATGATGTTGAGAGATAAAGCCCACCATAAATAATACAAACTGATATATTACAAATGATGAAAATACATAGTTTGTTTACAATACATGCCCGTGGTGGGTCAAAATACAACAGTCAAAAGAAAAGTACATCAAAAGAAAGAAATACAAGCAAAAATATCAGAAATCCAATCCAAAGTCATCCTCCTTGACTTCCTTCAAGAGGGCCTCAGTCACTGGACCAGATGGGTGCTCTGTAATAGTCCTGATGAGGAGGTTCCTGGTAGCAATGGCACTGGTTAGCTTCTTATGCTTATCCTGATCCTTTGACCTCTTTAACCCCTCCCGGAGTTTTAATTCAGATATCTCCTTCTGAGCTGCCAACAAAACCTCCTGGTGCTTCTTCTCACTAGCCTCCAGCTGTTCTATCTTAGCCTGAGTCCTTTGGTCTTCTTGTGCACGGGCTTCAGTGATCCTGATCCACCTAGCCTGGCTATCCTCCAGATAATGCTCTGCCCTAGCCTTCTGAATCTTTGCCTCCTTGCAGGCATTCTTCAGAACCAACTCCCCTGCTCTTGCCTTCCTAATGTAGTCATCTGTTTTCTCAATCTTGGCCAGATGCTCAACCTTGAGCCTTTCCAATTTCTCAATGTCCAGACGACTGTCATTTCTCTCCTAGAGAGTCTTCTTCGGGGCTTCAGCTAGCTGATTATTCCTCTCTTTCAACTTTTCAAACTCCTCCAGGCTGACAGTTGCTGCAGGTTGTACTATAGAAGGTCCAGGTGTATCTTCCAAAGTGAAAGGCAACCGGATGATCTGAGCTCTAGCACGGGACCAATCAGAATACTGGGCTGAGGCAATATTGTTGCACCTCTTATGCAGCTTGTCTGACAACAACAGAGTTAGGTTGAATTTCACATTAGAGAGTCTCAGCCAAATCTTGTCCTCTGGGAGGATGAACCAAGGCATATCCCAATTGTCTCTTAAACAGTAAAGGGTTGTAGTTAATGCAACCCTTTACTCCTATCAAAGGCACATTAGGATACTGCCCACAGCTGGTAATAATGTCCTTGCCTTTGGTGCTCTGGGTGCACCATCTGATGTCATCTGATGTCAAGGCAATGAACCTCTTAGCCCAATTCTTCTGCTGATGGGGGTTCAAGAAGGCATCTGATTTTGGCAAGTGTCTGAGCAGCCAAGAGTAATACAGAGGAGCACAACATCTGACCAGCTTGCCTCTTTGCTTTTCATTCCTCTGATGGACTGAATAGTAGAAGTCTCATAGCAATGTAGGAACAAGGTTCCTCAGCAAGAACAAGTGGATGGCATTCTTACTCACAAACTTGGGCTCATCTGCAAACAATATAACCCCATATATATTGAGGGCTAACAGTGCACATACATCCTTCCATTCTCCTACTGCAGCCTTCAGGGTGGCCTGGGAAATCAGGAAGTCTAGGTGGAGGCCTGGAACTCCAACTTTGGTTGTCATGTTTTGATCAATGAGGGCAGGCTTCAAATGCAACGCCCTGGCTATCTCTTCATTTCTGGGGACAGTCATCTCTGGGTTGAAGGGGATCCCTCTCCTGATAGGAACTCCAATCAACAAGGAAAACTCTTCAAGCAAAGGCCCCAACTGGAAATTAGGGAAAGTGAAAAATCTGAGTGGAGGGTCATAAAACTGCAAGCATGTATGGATCATGCTCCTCTGAGATGCATCAAGATCCATGACCATGTCCAATATACCCCCATAGTGCTCTCTGAATAGTGGGATATGGTCAGGTGTAATGAGGGACTGGACCTGCCTGATGCTTGTCAAGGTGGGCTCAAAGAAGTGGTAAGAGATGTTGCTCTTTCTTGAAGTATCCATGAGTGCTGGTGAAGAAGCTGAGAACAACTGCTGATGAAGGTCACTAACTGAGAAGCTAGAGGTGAGTCTCTGATGAAAACAAGCTGGAGGAGAACCACTGATAAACTGATGAAGGAGTTGGAGAAGAAAACTGAAGCAGTCTGAGTAGCAGAAGGGGTCAAAACCAAACCAAATATGAAGATGGATACCCTGTAAAACAAATAAGCAAATGTTAAATGATGCAAAAATGATGTATGCAAATGATATGCAAAGGGTTTGTGATCAGGAGCTGGATCTGATTTTCTGTCTTGGTAAAAGTCCATGTTGTAAACACCCCAAATTTGTCCTCACCCATTCACACCATGGCTTGTGATCTCCTCATATGCATAAATTCAATCATACCATCTCATATTACATTTTTGATTCACTGTATAGATTCTAAGTCATCTGCATCTAGGGTTTGTGATCTGAGCAATCCAAGAGCTTCTTGAGCCACCCCAAAGGCCATCAATCACTTCAAATAGGTTTATGTGTGTTCAAGCATCATATTGAATCCTCTCAAAGTCAAATAAGTCAAAAAATCACAAGAACTGAGAATGGCATGGAAGCAGAGCCAGGTTTGATTGCACAGATGACCTAGAATTAGGGTTTTTGGTTTCAAAGGCCATAACTCCAAATTTTTTGGTCATTCTTGTTTCTATTGGTCTTTATATGGTATAGGGAGTATGCATATCAATTTTCATGAAGAAATTCCTTGGGGAAGTCATCTGATCAAGAGTTGACTTTTCAAGCAAGTCAGTGCAAAATCAGGGCATTTGAGGCCCCCAATGACCCAACCAAAGGGTGTTCTTCATCATTTTGATTGTATGTGATCTTTATTTGATCATAGAAGAAGTTGGAAGAGTTGACTTTACAATCCACTTGCTTGCTGACTTGCTGATCAATCCTAGGGTTCTCCCCACATCATGCTGCGCAGGACACACCTTTTGTCCTTGGCTAGAAAGTAGCCCATGCTTCTCTTACATAACTTTGACATTTTGGCAACTTGAGCCATACCTATCACAAAAGCACACATCACCTCATCTGACCTATCACCATAGTTTATGCAAATCAAAAGCAAGCCAAAGCATACAAAACACAAGCCTAAAGCACTCTCTAACACAACATTCTCATTTTCACACCATCTTGCAAGAGCATTGGAAACTGATTGCACAAGCCACAAACACACAAACAAACTTCACAAATCAACTCAACACACTTTCCTGGTCACAAAGCACCCATCACCATTGCCTGAAACTCAAAGAATCAAAAACACGATCACCACCTGCCATTGAACAGAACTTCTGCCATCTCTCAAACCATCCATTGTAAACTCCAAACAATCATTGAAAGCTTCTCAGGAGGTCCAGTGGAGTTGATTGCAAGCAAGAAACCAGCTAGAAAGCACCAGAAACCAAAGCTTCAGTTCAGGTAGCCATCTCAAACTTTTTTTCCAGAAGCTTCATTTTAAGTTCTTAAAAGCTTCTATGCACTCCCCTGATCATGAATATGTGTTTACTTTTGAAAATGGTTGAGAAACCAGCATGTATGAACTGTCTGAAATATTTTTGCCCTAAGAATGTTTTGATTCGATTTGACTGATTAATGAATAAAAAATGGTGTTTGATTGAGGGGTTTGATTCGTTTTTGAATGGGGATGAGTTCTGGGCAGTTAGATTTCGTTTTCATTGCGTGTAGAGAGAGATTGAGAAATGAGCTAGCCGGAGAAGACGACCGGAACAGTGTTCCGATCGCCTGAAAGTAATTAGGGCAAGATTAGGGTTAATGACATTAATTAAGGGAGTTTGAATTTCATCCCTTGGATTTGGCGCCAGGTCAATTCGCGCGCGTGTATGTTTAAATTCTGGCCCTTGATCTTGCATACTTTTCTTTTTTCAGTTTTAATTCATTTTATTTTTCATTTTAATTCATTTGTTTTCTCCATTTAATTTAAAATAGCAAAACAATTTTAAAAATTCTGAAAATTTTTGTATAAACTTTTATGAATTTTCAGAAACCAAAAACATTTTTATTTTTATTTTTTGCATAAAAAAATATTTTTAAATCATTTAAAAGTTTATTTTTAATTAATTAATGAGAATTAATTAATTAAAAATACTTTTAGGTATTTAAAAATCACCAAAAAATTCATGAAACCTTTAAAATCATTTAGAAACATTGTCCAACCCTCAAACCAAATTTATTTTTTGATCTTGATGCATTTTGATAATTTTCCATGGAATTAATTCTATTTCAAGGCATTATTTTGATCCAATCTTTGAAAATTCATTTCTGCCTAACCATTGAGAGTTGGACTTTGATTCTTTTTGCATTGTGTCTTTCATATCATGTAGTTTGTAGGATTAAATTGGCATGATTTGATCTTTCATTTTCATTTTGTTTGACATTTTTCTTGTTAAGGTACCCTAAAACCCTAGAAATCTTAGGAAATTCATAACCCTAATTAGGTTAAGAGTTAGAACCCCTCCTTTGGGCAGTGAGTTTGTATAGGTTTAGGGTTCCTTTGGATGCATTTTCAATTTTTTATCTTGATGTTTGCTTCTGGTTTTGGTTTTTGTTTGAGGCATTGATCATAAACCCTAATTTGGGCTTCCCTTTGCATCCATCTTGCACTTGTTTGCATACCATGACTTGCCATAGCATCTTATGCATCCATTTGATCCATTAGACATCTTAAGACATGTTAGAAGTATGTTTAATCATTGCATCTTTCATTTGCCACTTTGTATGTCATTTGCATTTCATAACTTTTCATGTATGTTCATGGATCCAAACTTGCTTCTCTTGCATCTATTTGTTCATGTGATCATCCTCATGCTTTGTTTCATGTTTACATCATCTCATAGCATCATTATCATCTCATATATGCTTCTGGTTTTGATTTTTCATCATGTCATTTCATTTCATTTTGCATTGCATTGCATTTCTTTCATTAACTTTTCAGGTGGTAAGCAACTTGGAGAAGTGAATTTGCCTTCACTTCTCACATTTTCTTTTCATCTCCCTTATGCATCATTGTTGCATTTTGTTTTGTGTTTGAGATTGAGCTTGCTCTTTCTTTTTCTCTTCACTTTCTTACCTCAAGTGACTTGTCTTC
Organism: Lathyrus aphaca; assembly: GCA_963966055.1. Lineage (NCBI taxonomy): Eukaryota > Viridiplantae > Streptophyta > Magnoliopsida > Fabales > Fabaceae > Lathyrus > Lathyrus aphaca. The sequence continues at coordinate 188,797,134 of OZ014521.1, read as the reverse complement.
TTGAATGAAGCAAGTTACTTTGCTTTTCTTTGCTCCTTTCATCTGCTTCCTGGTGGTTCCATTGAAGATCTTTCTTGTAAACCTCACAAACCTTAGGAACAACCAAGCATGACAATGATTAGGGTTTTGATTAGTCTCCCCACTTAGTTTTACCTTTGTGTCTCATTGAGTCTTCTCTCCTCACCTCATAATCAGGGACTAAACCCTAAAGGCTTTAAGGCTTTGTGATTAAGCTTATGCCTGCATCCTTCTATTAGGATGGAGTGTATAACTTTAATCCTAAGTGTTAAACCCTTAAGGTGTTTAAATCCTTTAATCAATTCATCTAATAATCATCAAGACATCAAGCTTGTAACTTGGTCCTTGCATTAGGGTTCTAATTCTTCCTTAATTGGTTAAGAAGGACTAACCCTAGTGTTAATGGACAAGTCCCCCTCAAGTTGTCTTACAAACCATAAAATCTTTTCTTCATCATATCATTAATTAAAATCCACTTAATAAAGGCTTTGTTTTGTCATGAGTTTAATCCCTAATCATGGATTAAGTTGAGGAGCCTTCCTCAGCTTAAACACTCTCATCTATTATCCTTCTATTAGGATGGTGTAATGAGTCTGTTTAATCCCTGATTATGGCTTAATCTCATTACTTAACACTAAACAAAAACACCAAAAACATCTAATTAATCACAAGTAGGTTGATGATCTTAATCCTATATCAAAGGTGATTAAGTGTGGGAAGCTGACTTCACACTTAAGGTATTCTCATTACCCCTAAACAGAGGGAAGATGTGATGAGTTTATTAACCCATTGGTTTAGGCTTAAGCTCATTAACTTATGACAAATTCTCAAAAGCAATAAAAGACTGAAAGCACAAAAACAAACAATAATCGTCTCCTCCGGGATTCTTTTCTCATCTCATTCACTCATAAACGGGAACTTGCTTCTTCCGTCTAATGCAAGACAGTTTGCACCTGAGCCAGACAGGTCATACACTTGAGCATAGACAAGTAAGCAGTTCATCAGTCAATTCATTTTTCAGTCTCTTTGGGTCGAACTACGGTGTTCTGACTTCCTCATTGCACGAGAGGATACGTAGGCATAACTTAACAGTTATCGAACAAAAGTCTCTGTACATTCCCCCTCTTTCCATCATCATTCTTTTAGCCTCATGATCTTGAGCATCTTATTCTTACACTGACACTGTACATTTATACACTTTACACTTCTTTTACACAGACACCTGTACATCCTTTTCCAGCTCTTTATACACAAATTACACTGACACTACCCCTTTAAAACACAAATCTTTTAAGCGTGGATCCCGTCGAGTACGGCGGACAATCTGGGTGCTAATACCTTCCCAGGTTGTAACTAACCCCCTTTCTCAGTCTCTCTGGTTCGCAACCGTCTTATCCATATCTTTTCTAGGTCTATGCAACATTGCCTTTCCTCCGGGATAAAAATGCCTAGCTGGCGACTCTTGTCTTTTCCTGTGAGTTCACTCTTGTGTGTTCTCACATCCTCCTTTCGCCGACCGTTCGCGTCTGTACCTCATTTGAGCCCGGTCTCATCTTTTGGGAGCGACAGCTTGGCGACTCTGCTGGGGACCCTTATACTGCAACCAGGGCTTCTGGTTCTTTTTGTGGGTTCCTCCTAGCGCTTGTTTGATTTGTGTTTACTGGGGTGTTATGTGCTATTTGCGTTTGTATATTTGCTTTATTTTATGTACAGTTGTTTTATTGCTTTCTTTTACAGCTTTACATATATCATACTGTCATACTGTGCTGGCTGGATCTGGTTTTGTTGCTTTGGTGGGTGGGTGTTCTATTGAGAGTTAAGGTCCTATACCTGGGACCTGAGTGACACCTAGGCTAGAGTGGTTCATGTTCTTTCCCATTCCATTTCGGTCTGGTGCGGGAATATGAAACACGGTTCAGATATGGGTTTCTTCTTGAGAACTCTGTGCTACAGATTTCCTGTAGTGCTAGGGCTATCTGGGAAGCCTGCTAAGTCTGGATGACCTTTATTTTTGACCTTCAGAAACTGAGGTGAATTAGAGGAGGATCTTTTATGGTTATTGTAAACATTGTACCTCCGGGTTAGAAGTGTTTACACTTCTCATAACTGATCCAAGTTTGAGGATCCTTGTTTTAGAACACCACCTGTGAGGGGGTTGGACTGTTTACAGGTTTGCAGGTACCCTTGACCTCAGCATACCCTGTTACTTTGTTTTGATTAAGAGTACTCCATTTTGGAACAGTTCTTGTGATTTTAACCCTGGACATGTGACTCTTTATTTGAGTCCCCCACCTTGGTTACTGGACTTATGAGCCTCCATCTGGATTTCTTGAACATACATGGACTTATATCAGAGCAGTTAATCAGATCCAGCTTGATCACAAACCCTTGCATATCATTTGCATACATCATCATTGCATCATTTTAACATTTGCTTATTTGTTTTTCAGGGTATCCATCATATATTTTGGCTTGGTTTTGACCCCTTCATCAGCATAGACCTATCTTCATCAGTATCTGCTTCAGCTATCTGCTTCAGTCACCTGCACCACCAGTCTCAGCCTGTCAGTGGCCCATCTTCAGTATTATTCTCCATCATCAGCATCTGTCTCAACTCTTCTTCAGCAACATGGCACCCAAGAAGAGTAACATCTCCTATCATTTCTTTGAGCCTGAGCTAGCTAGCATCAGGAAGATCCAGGCCTTGATTACTCCAGACCATATACCACTATTCAGAGAACATTATGGAGGCATCCTTGATGTGGTTATGGATTTGGACCCTTCCTAGAGGAGCTTGATTCATACTTGCCTGCAGTTCTATGATCCCCCTCTGAGGTGCTTCACCTTTCAGGATTTTCAGTTGGGGCCTTTATTAGAGGAGTATTCATCATTGGTTGGTGTACCTATCAGAGGTGGAGTCCCCTTCAACCCTGAGATGGCTCTTCCTAGTAATGAAGAAGTGACAAAGGCCTTGTATCTGGAACCAGTTCTGATTGGGCAAAATATGACTACCAAGGCTGGAATCTCTGGTCTACACTTGGATTTCTTGACTTCTCAGGCCATCCTGAAGGCCTCTTTGGGGGAATGGAAGGCAGTCTGTGCTTTATTGGCCCTTAGCATATATGGGGTCATATTATTTGCAGATGAGCCTAAGTTTATTAGCAAGAATGCAATCCATCTTTTCATCCTAAGGAACCCAGTGCCCACCTTACTGGGAGATTTCTACTACTCTATTCATCAAAGGAATGAAAAGCAGAGAGGAAAGTTGGTGAGGTGCTGTGCTCCCCTATTCCATACCTGGCTGCTCAGACACTTGCCCAAGACTGATGCATTCTTGAATCCTCACCAGCAAAGGAATTGGGCTAGAAGACTCATTTCTTTGACCTCAGTTGACATTAGGTGGTGCACTCAGAGCACCAAGGGCAGGGATATTATCACTAGTTGTGGGCAGTTCCCCAATGTACCCCTGATAGGAGTAAAGGGTTGCATCAATTACAACCCTCTGTTATTCAAAAGACAACTGGGCTATGCATTGGTCCACACTCCTAGAACACAAGATTTGGCTGAGACCCTTTATTGTGAGAGTAAGCCTAATCTAGCCATTGTCAGGCAAGCATCCTGGGCTTGAGACAATGTCCAGACCAAGGGAATGGCAATTCTAGGAAGATGCAACAATGTGGCCTCAGCTCAGTACTATGAGTGGTCTCATGCCAGGGCTCAAATTTCTGGGATGCCCTTCACCATTGAGGACACCCCTGGGCCATCCACAGCACCACCCCCTGCCACTGTCAGCTTAGAGGAGTTTGAGAAGTTGAAAGAGAGGAATGAGAATCTGACTCAGGCTCTACAGAAGACCCTCTGGGAGAGGAGTGATGGTCGGCTAGACATTGAGAGGTTAGAAAAGCTAAAAGTGGAGCATCTAGCTAGGATTGAGAAGTCAGAGGACTACATTAAGAAGTCAAGGGCTGGAGAGCAGATCTTGAAGAATGCCTGCAAGGAGGCTCAATTCCAAAAGGCCAGGACTGATTTGTATCTGAAAGAGAGTCAAGCTAGGTGGGTCAGGATCACCGAAGCTCGTACTCTGGAAGATAAGAGGACTCAGGACAAAATTGAGCAGTTGGAGGCTAGTGCAAAGGAGCAACAGGAAGCCCTGCTAGCAGCCCAGAGAGAGATCTCAGAGTTGAAGATTAGAGCTGGTGTGAAGAGGTCAAAGGACCAGAGTCGACACAAGAAGCTAACTGCAGCTGTTGCTACCAGGAATCTTCTTATCAGAAACCTTACAGAGCGTCCAGCTGATCCTGTGACTGAAGCATTTCTAAAGGAAGTTCAGGAGGATGAGTTTGGTCTTGGTGTCTGACTTTTGCTTGTTTGTTGCTTTCTTTTCATGTACTTTTCTTTTCTTATGTTGTATTTTGACCCCTCAGGGGCATGTATTGTAAAAAACAAACTATGTATCATTCACTTTTTGTAATATATGTATTAGTTTGCTTCATCTGAGTTTCTTTCAAGCAACATCACAAGCATCTTCCTCCAGGGTCTGGAAAGGTCAAAACCAAGTGCCAAGCCGGATACCTTGGAAACAAATAAGCATACTGCATTACATACTAACCTTTGTTTGTTTTGTAGGTTTGTTTTGTTTTTTTGTTACTAACTCTGTTGTGGTTCAGGAACTATTGCTCGACGTCGGGTGTTCCCACTCAACCGTCCACACAGATATCCTACCCGCAACAACCTTCCGGGTATACAGATGGACCAGGTACAACAGGACCTTACAGAGGTCAGGACTCAAATGGCCAATGAGAGACTGGAAATGAGGAATCAGATGACCCAGTTTATGGAGGTGATGAATGGATTGGCACAGAGCCAAGAAAGATTAAGAGCTTTAGTAGAAAGGCAGACTCAGGAAGACCCCCATCTAGGGACTGGTGGAACAAGCAATAATGAGAGGGTTCAGCCTCATATCAACCCACCTGTATTCGGACCCCACCTTAATCCAGAAATCAACATCCCTGCTAATGTTCAAGGGAATGCTACCACAGGCAGAGTGCTACAAGAAGACCCCCAGGAAGATCAGTTCACAGTGATGGGAGCTGGGGATGAAGCCTATGACAGAAGGCTAGATGAAATTGCTGAAAAATTAAGGTCCTTGGAGTCTCAAAACTCTTTGGGTTTTGATGTTATGGACATGGGCTTAGTGGACGGGGTCAGGATTCCCCACAAGTTTAAACCGCCGTGCTTTAAGAAGTACAACGGAACCTCCTGTCCACGGACCCACTTGCAATCCTTTCTGGGGAGGCTGAAGGCATATACCATGGATGAAAAGCTATGGATGTTTTATTTTGAGGATAGTTTAACAGGAGCTTCAAGGGAATGGTACTCTCATTTGACTAGAGCAACCCTCAGATGCTGGAAGGACTTGGCTGAGGCCTTCATTAGACAATACCAGTATAATTTGGATATGGCTCCCAATAGGACCCTCCTGATGGGAATGTCACAATCATCCAGAGAAAGCTTCCGGGAGTATGCCCAGAGGTGGAGACAGCTTGCAGCTGCTGTCCAGCCACCCATGTCGGAGAGGGAGATGGCCGACATGTTTATGAACACCCTCCAAGGGACATACATTGATAGGCTAGCTGCCTTTTCTTCTACCAGCTTTGCAGATGTCGTTATAGCTGGAGAAAGAATTGAGAGCCTATTAAAGATGGGCAAAATTTCTGACAACGGTGCCAGCTCATCCAGCAACACAAGAAAGCCTTTTGTGGGCCCAAGAAGAACTGGTGAGACCAATGCTATCCATACCAGCAAGGGCAGACCCCAATATGTTCATAGGTCTGTGGCAGCAGTCACCATTCCCGCTCCAATTCATCAACAACCAGCATACCAACCACAGCAACAACCCCACTACCAGCAACAAACTCAGTATCCTCCTCAGAGAAACTACAACAACAACAACAACAATCAGCAAAGACCATTTCAACAGAGGCCTTCTCAGGCTAATAGGGTGATTGATCTGATCCCTATGCCCTATGCCACATTATTGCCACAACTCCTGAAACTCAACCTGGTTGAGCTAAGGACATTGGCACCTCCAGATCCTGCCAGTCTACCCAGAAATTACGACGCCAGCGCCAGATGTGCTTTTCACTCGAATGCACCTGGCCACAGTACAGAGAAGTGCAGAGCTTTGCACATGAAAGTGCAGGACTTGGTAGATTCTAAAGCTCTAAACTTTGCACCACCACCAAATGTTAACAAGAACCCTATGCCAAACCACGGAGGACCCAAAATCAATGCTATTGAGGAAGATAAGCCGTCTTACTAATAACCAGTGTGGGTCAGATTCGGACACCCTTGGTGGAGATTAAAGCTCAACTCCTTGAATGTCAAATGTTCCCTGGATGTGAGCTAGGATGTGCTTATTGCAACATTTCAGTGAATGGGTGTGATAACTTGAGAGATGGCATAGATGGTCTCATCCAGAGTGGCCTGCTTCAAATCACAACATCAATACCTACAAATCTGGCAATCTCCTTAACAACAGTTCCCGAGTCTTCTACAACTGCAACAACCATTGTTCCAAACAACTCTTCAACCTCATCAACAAATGTTTCATCTGTTACTTCAACGGACCAAATATCAACAAGCATCCCTTCTACAACTTCAGCACCCCTTCATTCAGAATCTCCTACAACAACAACACTCATCCAGTCAACAGTGTCTCCTACAACATCAACAGCAAACAATGAAAGTGTCTCAACGGTTACAATTTATTATGACCCTGCAAATGATTCTGCCTACAACTCACAAAATGCCACTCCTATCAGAGCACCAGTCACAATATACTATGATCCACACACTATCATGGTCCCTTCTGCAGCTGCTATCAGTCCAGTCACTATCACGGTGCCTGGGCCAGTACCTTATGAAAGCAGTAATGCCATCCCTTGGCATTACGGCTCCGATCTATACTGCGAAGGACAGAAAATCACTTTGGAATCATCAACTTCTTCACCACAAATAGACAATGTGGGAGGAGGCGGAGGCTTCACTCGAAGCGGACGTCTCTTTGCCCCGCAAATTCCAAGACCCAGTGCCGAAGCAGAAGCTGCTGCCAAGGCAAAAGGGAAGAGCATGGTGCAAGAAGATCAAGTTGCTAAAGAAGTTTTGAAAACACCTTTTGATCAAGAGGTTGATGAATTCATGAGAATCATCAAGAAAAGTGATTACAAGATAGTGGACCAGCTTCACCAGACACCTTCCAAGATCTCCATTTTATCATTGTTAATGTGCTCCGAGGCTCATCGGAACGCACTACTAAAAGTCTTGCACGCAGCTTATGTGCCAGAGGAGATTACCGTCAATCAGTTGGAAGCTGTGGTTGGAAATGTTAACGCTAGTAATGGACTAGGATTTACCAACACTGATTTGACTTCGGAAGGCCGCAGTCACAACAAGGCTTTGCACATCACCATGGAGTGTAAGGGTGCAGTTCTTTCTCATGTGCTGGTAGACACAGGATCATCCCTCAATGTCTTACCTAAAAAAGCCCTTGTGAAGCTGGAGTATGAAGGATTGGCATTACGTCCCAGCAACTTGGTAGTGAGAGCCTTTGACGGCTCTAAGAGATCAGTTCTGGGAGAAATTGAGTTGCCTATAATGATTGGCCTACAAACTTTCAAAACGACCTTCTACGTGATGGACATTCAGCCGGCCTACAGCTGTTTGTTGGGTAGACCATGGATTCATGCCGCTGGCGCAGTTACGTCTACCCTTCACCAGAAGTTAAAATTCGAGTGGGAGGGCCAAGTTGTTACTATTTGTGGAGAGGAAGATATTTTTGTTAGCCATCTGGCTACATACAAATACATTGAGATGGATGGGGAGATCCACGAAACGATGAGTCAAGGGTTTGAGGCCTTGAACATAAATGAAACATCTGCTGTACCTGGAACCTCAATGACATCTTATCAACAAGCCCGAAAGGTTGTTGAAGAAGGGACTGCCCAAGGCTGGGGCAAGTTGCTGCCTGTAGAGAAGAAGGAGGATAGATTTGGGTTGGGTTACAAACCAACTCAACAAGATCAAGCAGAGGCTGCTAAGAAGCCCAATTTTGTCAGTGGGGGGATGCTCACCCCCGATGCCGTGAACTACTTGGAAGACGAAGATGAAAGCGACCGCAACCTGGAAAGTTGGATACGTCCAAAGATCCCGGGGAGCAGTATCTCAAACTGGTCTTCCCAGGAAATTATAAGGGTTACTCCTGCAGAGTAATTATTATTTCCTGTATATTTTAAGCATGCATCAAGTCTTGCATCTTGCCCAAGATGACAAGACTCATTTTGTAATCGGGCCATCTGTAATTTTGTGCAACAAGATTAATCAATGAAATATCAGACATCTTTTGCAAATGAGTCTTTTTCTTTTCCGCTCACTGTTTTTTCATTTTTCTTTTTGTACAAAAATAAATGGCAATGTTTTCAAAATGTTAACTTCATTTCACCTTTTTTAAACAAGATTAAAATCAATCACTAAAATGAACAAACTGAACCCTTGCAGAGAGTGCCTTCCAGACCGCACCGACAACAGCACGGCTATGACTTCGTATGACTTTGACAATCCGATCAATCAAGCTGATGAAGGGGTTGAAGAAGATTACGAGCTTCCTGAAGAGCTAGCCAGGTTGTTAAGACAAGAGGAGAAGGTTATCACTCCTCATCAGGAGTAGGTCGAAACAATTAATCTTGGTACAGTTGAAGACGTGAAAGAGGTTAAGATCGGGGCCTGTTTACAAGACTCAGTGAAGAAACAATTGATTGACCTGCTTCAGGAATATGTGGATGTGTTTGCTTGGTCTTATCAAGATATGCCAGGGTTGGATACCGATATTGTGGTGCACAAGCTGCCTTTAAGAGAAGACTGCCCGCCAGTAAAGCAGAAACTGCGCCGTACTCGCCCAGACATGGCAATGAAAATCAAAGAAGAGGTACAAAAGCAGTGGGACGCCGGGTTCCTTGTTGTGACTAGCTATCCGCCGTGGGTTTCTAACATAGTACATGTGCCTAAGAAAGACGGCAAAGTGAGAATGTGTGTTGACTACCGGGACCTGAACAGAGCCAGCCCGAAAGATGACTTCCCATTACCTCACATTGATGTATTGGTTGATAACACGGCTCAGTTCTCGGTATTCTCCTTCATGGACGGATTTTCAGGATACAATCAGATCAAGATGTCACCTGAAGACATGGAGAAGACGACCTTCATCACACCCTGGGGCACGTTCTGTTACAAGGTGATGTCGTTCCGATTGAAGAACGCTGGTGCAACGTATCAACGGGCTATGGTGACATTATTCCACGATATGATCCATAAAGAAATCGAATGTTACGTGGATGACATGATTGCCAAGTCCCTCACTGAAGAAGACCACCTGGTAAATCTACTGAAACTATTCAAGCGTCTGAGGAAGTACCAACTGAAGTTGAACCCCAACAAATGCACATTCGGGGTGCGATCTGGTAAGCTGCTGGGTTTTATCGTAAGCGAGAAAGGGATTGAGGTTGACCCTGATAAAGTCAAAGCCATTCAAGAAATGCATGCACCAAAGTCAGAAAAAGAAGTTCGAGGGTTCTTAGGTCGATTGAACTACATTTCACGGTTCATATCTCACCTTACGGCAACCTGTGAACCCTTGTTCAAATTGCTAAGAAAAGAACAGACGGTCAAGTGGAACGAAGACTGCCAGAAGGCTTTTGACAAGATCAAGGAATACTTACAAGAGCCTCCCATCCTTATGCCTCCAGTTGAAGGAAGACCTCTGATAATGTACTTGACAGTATTGGAAGAGTCAATGGGGTGTGTGTTGGGCCAGCATGACGAGTCTGGTCGAAAAGAGTATGCAATATACTACCTAAGCAAAAAGTTTACCGACTGTGAACAGCGTTATTCACTGCTCGAGAAAACTTGCTGTGCTTTAGCGTGGGTTGCTCGCCGACTAAGGCAGTATATGTTGACCCACACTACCTTATTAATCTCAAAGATGGACCCAGTCAAGTATATTTTTGAGAAGCCAGCACTTACCGGACGGGTTGCAAGATGGAAAATGATCCTCACAGAATATGACATCCAGTACACATCTCAGAAAGCCATCAAGGGCAGTGTATTGTCTGAATATCTTGCTGAGCAACCCATTGATGACTACCAGCCTATGAGATTTGACTTCCCTGATGAAGACATCATGTTCATAAGAGCTAGAGATCATGAAGAGCCTGTTCACACTGAAGGGCCTGACCCGGAAGAAGAATGGACTATGTTGTTTGATGGGGCTGTTAATATGAATGGTCGTGGTGTTGGTGCAGTACTCATTACACCTAAAGGAGTTCACATGCCTTTCTCGGCAAAACTCACTTTCAACTGCACTAACAACGAAGCTGAATACGAAGCTTGCATTATGGGTCTTGAGGAAGCCATTGACTTCAGGATCAAGACTTTAACTGTATTCGGAGATTCAGCTCTGGTAGTTAATCAAACCAACGGAAAATGGTACACACACCAGGATCATCTGATACCTTACAGGGATTATACAAGGAGGTTATTGACTTTCTTTACAACAGTCAAGCTTGAGTATATCCCTCGGGACGAGAATCAGTTTGCAGATGCTCTGGCTACCATTTCATCCATGATCAAAGTTCAAGCTGCCAACTTTGTACCTCAAATTTCAGTGTCCAGACTTGACAGACCAGCATATGTATTCGCAGCAGATGTTGTTAAAAATGATAAGCCTTGGTTCCATGACATTAAATGCTTCTTGGAGGATCAAACATACCCACCTGGGGCATCTTCCAATGATAAGAAGACTTTGAGAAGGCTTGCTGGTAGTTTCTTTCTGAACACTGACGGTTCCCTGTACAAGAGAAACTTTGATATGGTACTCCTCAGGTGTGTTGATAGAACAGAAGCAGACTTGCTGATGCATGAAGTGCACGAAGGATCCTTTGGTACCCATGCAGGAGGACATGCAATGGCCAAGAAATTGTTAAGATCAGGTTATTACTGGATCACAATGGATGCCGACTGTTGTGCCTACGCCAGAAAATGCCATAAATGCCAGATTTATGCGGATAAAGTGCATGTACCTCCCAATCCTTTGAATGTGATGTCTTCACCCTGGCCCTTTGCCATGTGGGGCATTGATATGATCAGAAAGATTGAGCCAACTGCTTCGAATGGCCACAGATTCATCCTGGTTGCCATTGACTATTTCACCAAGTGGGTCGAAGCAGCTTCCTATGCAAATGTTACCAGGCAAGTGGTAGCCAGATTTCTGAAGAGAGATATCATCTGTCGATACGGAGTTCCCGAGCGAATCATTACTGACAATGGTTCCAACTTGAACAACAAAATGATGGCAGAGCTATGCCGGGACTTCAAGATCCAACACCACAATTCTTCCCCTTACAGGCCAAAAATGAACGGCGCTGTTGAGGCAACTAATAAGAATATCAAGAAGATTGTGCAGAAGATGGTAATCACTTACAAAGACTGGCATGAAATGCTACCATTTGCCTTGCATGGGTACCGCACGTCAATCAGAACATCCACTGGGGCAACACTGTATCAGCTTGTGTACGGTATGGAAGCAGTCCTACCAGTTGAAGTTGAATTACCCTCCCTACGGGTACTGATGGATGTTAAGCTAAACGAAGCAGAGTGGGTCCGGTCCCGATACGAACAACTGAGTCTGATTGAAGAGAAAAGATTGGCTGCAATCTGTCACGGGCAGCTGTATCAGAAGAGAATGAAGAAAGCCTTCGATCAGAAAGTTAGGCACCGAGAGTACCAAGTAGGGGATCTTGTGCTGAAAAGAATCCTCCCTCCGCATACAGACCACAGGGGCAAGTGGACTCCGAATTATGAAGGACCATTTGTAGTAAAGAAAGTTTTCTCGGGTGGAGCACTCATGCTCAGTACTATGGATGGTGAAGACTTCCCGTCCCCTGTGAATTCAGATGCAGTTAAAAAATACTTCGCATAAAAATGACCCGCTGGACATAAAAAACAGAATGCAAGTCCAGGCAAAAATAGGGCATCCCGGCGAGTCAAAAACAGAATAAAAGACTCGGGCAAAAATAAGGGAAAATAAACAAAAAATGTACACCCGCTGAGTTGAAAAGCCGCATTGGACAACTCAGGCAAAAATGGGTATCCCGATGGATTGAAAACCCGAAAGGGCGATCCATGCAAAATAAGGGAATAAGCGAACAACTGCGTTCTGAATTCGTCTGTATCACCTACAACTTGGTAAGCTTCGGAAGGATCAGGCTTCTTTCAGAATCATCCTTCTTCAGAAAGCAAGACGAGAAGAACGTCAAAATGTCATACGAGTCATAGCAAAAGGGAAGCTCCTTGAAGTGTCGTCAACATTGCCAGCATTTTGTTTCTCAATTTGTAACAATCTCCTCATTTCAGGGGATATGTTTCTTTGACTGTATCTTGCCAATTCAGGGCACATAAATTAATAAAAGTAGATTTTCAGTCATGTTTCGTCTTGTACATTTTTATTTGCAAAGAATGTCTGATGTCTTAAGAAAAACTGATTGCATGAATACAGATGCTTATCTTCAAAAAATGAAAACTGCGTGCTTGCAGGAAATATACTTATTCCCGGGAGTGTCTAACTCCTATGACGGAATCCGGCAAGAGATACCTCGGGATTACTTGTGCGTTTCTCTGTCTTTGCAGGATTGCAGGTATTCAAAAGCGCAACATGGGGCATGTAAGTTTCATCCCAGCAAGCGGGCAAATCAACACTCACTCAGTCTTAGCACTCAAAGTGTTTTCTCCCCAGCTGAGTTGCCACTTGTTGCTTCTCCCAGCCGAGTTGCCAATCATTCTTCCTCAGCCAAGTACAAAAGCCAGGGAATCACTTCCCCACAGAGTGTCAGCCTCTATTCAGAAGAGCAACGCATGAAGGAATCACAACAGAGCGACGAAAGCTTCTACAAACCCCAGCTGGGTCCCTCATTACCAAGGATGGGTCTATCAGTGACCTATCTCCCCAAGCAGATACATCTCATCAGATCTACCAATGATCCCATCCCCGACTGGGATGTCCACTTCAAACAGATCGACCTGAGATCTTCACGGCAACGGGATCCGAATCCCGGATTGGTATCCTTGCATAATCATAGCATTCGCATCATATTCACCCCCACAAAGCGTAGCATTCCGTCTAATACGGAGCATTACGACAAAAATCAAACATGTTGCATAATCATAAGCCATGTTCTGAATCAAACACTTGTGAAAAATAACAATCCATCAATATACAGAATACCCCCCAGATTCCCCAACAGAAAGCTAAAGCTAAAGCAGTTGCCTTGCATACGCAAACATCAGTATATACTCTTTGTGACACCCGTCCGTGTCATATCCCCAGCGGGGAGCCAAAGCATCCTCTTTGCACTCACATATACATATATATACATTTCCTTGACATCCGTCCATGTCACTTTCCCTAGCACAGCAACATAAACACTTTGTATATCAGATATTTGTTTATACTATACTTTTCTCCTTTTGACACTCGTCCGTGTCACTCTCCCCAGCAGATTGAACGCTCAACTATACACCACTCATACTTATTACTCATATTTAACTTATACAGATACTCGTCCGTATCTTGTATACACCATTTAAATCCCCGCAGATTCGACACTAGTCCGTGTTCTTTGTTAACCAGTTGATACTCGTCTGTATCATCATCTCTGAACATGCGTCAAGCGTTTGTTCCCACCTGATACTCGTCTGTATCATAGTCTTAAGGATGCTCGTCCGCATTTTTAATCCATACACTGCGTCAAACACTTTTGTCTTCTTGAATATAGACACTCGTCTGTGTCTACTATTCCCCAGAAGAGTCCCCTCAGATTCAACACTCGTCCATGTTCCTTGTTAACCAGTTGATACTCGTCCGTATCATCATCTCTTAACACGTGTCAATATTTGTTTCTACCCGATACTCGTCCGTATCGTAATCCTAAGGATGCTCGTCCGCATCTTTAATCTATACACAAACATCTAAACATTTATACTTTTATTTCTTGGGTGTAAACACTCGTCCGTGTTTACCATTCCCCAGTAGATCGCCAGCAAAGCGAATTTTCTTTTTATCTGACCTTCGTCCTATGTCATGATAAACCTTGAGAGCAGCCGTCCCCTGCTAGGTGATCGTCCTTCACCTCTTGATGGTCGTCCTCCATCATGCTCGTCCGATGGCCGTCCCCATCGTTGACCCTTTATCCGGCATTCGCCCTATGTCGTGATTTTTAGCAGCCGTCCCCTGCTAGGTGACCGTCCTTCACCTTTTGATGACCGTCCCTCATCATTTTATCCGATGGCCGTCCCCATCGTTGATCTTTTTTATCTGACGTTCGTCCTACGTCATGATAAACCTTGAGAGCAGTCGTCCCCTGCTAGGTGGTCGTCCTCCACCTCTTGATGATCGTCCTTCATCATGCTCGTCCGATGGCCGTCCCCATCGTTGACCTCTTATCCGACATTCGTCCTATGTCGCGATATTTTCGGCAGCCGTACCCTGCCAGGTGATCGTCCTTCACCTTTGATGACCGTCCCTCATCATTATTTCATTTATTCTTTTAACCCGATGGCCGTCCCCGTCGTGGTCCCTTTTCCTTTTCCTGATGATCGTCCTTCATCAGTTTAGCCCGATGGCCGTCCCCATCGTTGGTTACATTACGTTATGAACTTGATGGCCGTCCCCATCATTTATCATTAATCCCCAGAGAATCTTACAGCTTTGCTTGATGGCCGTCCCCATCATAATCCCTTTTATCCCTAGCATGTCGGCCGTCCCCGTCATTGCTTTATTTTCCGCACTTCTCCAGCATGTCGGACGTCCCCGTCATTGCTCTTTACCCAGCAGTCTTCCTTTGCTCGACGGTCGTCCTCCGTCGCCCACACTTTACAATATACTTTATTTTCCTTTACAATCTATATCCCTTTTCTTCTTCATTCTGTGAGTGCAAATTTTGGACTGTCTTTGGTATTCAACCACAAGTTATCTTGTTTGCCTGTTAAGCCGTTGCTTACATCCTGCACAGCTAACTCATGTTTGAATAGGGGCAGCTATAAACACCCCAAATTTGTCCTCACCCATTCACACCATGGCTTGTGATCTCCTCATATGCATAAATTCAATCATACCATCTCATATTACATTTTTGATTCACTGTATAGATTCTAAGTCATCTGCATCTAGGGTTTGTGATCTGAGCAATCCAAGAGCTTCTTGAGCCACCCCAAAGGCCATCAATCACTTCAAAGAGGTCTATGTGTGTTCAAGCATCATATTGAATCCTCTCAAAGTCAAAGAAGTCAAAAAATCACAAGAACTGAGAATGGCATGGAAGCAGAGCCAGGTTTGACTGCACAGATGACCTAGAATTAGGGTTTTTGGTTTCAAAGGCCATAACTCCAAATTTTTTGGTCATTCTTGTTTCTATTGGTCTCTATATGGTATAGGGAGTATGCATATCAATTTTCATGAAGAAATTCCTTGGGGAAGTCATCTGATCAAGAGTTGACTTTTCAAGCAAGTCAGTGCAAAATCAGGGCATCTGAGGCCCCCAATGACCCAACTAAAGGGTGTTCTTCATCATTTTGATTGTATGTGATCTTTATTTGATCATAGAAGAAGTTGGAAGTTCACAAAATTGAAGAATTTCAAGTCTTTTGCAAAGTTGACTTTTTGAGAAAGTTGACTTTTTAATGAAATTGCCATTTTGGGAAACTTTTTCAACCCTTGCTTTTTGATTCAAAAATGCTTCAAATGAAAAAACTTTGGTCATGAAAGTTGTAGAATGGATCATTCCCTTTTCAAAAAGTACAAGAACATGACCTAATTCATTTTGGATCAAAAGTTATGGCTTGTCAAAGTTGGCAAAAATCACAAAATTTGAAGTTTTCCACCAAAGAGGCAAAGTTGCAAATTCACTTCTCAAGGCAAATTAAGTTATCAAATGGACTTCTAAACTTCACAACATGATCATACAAGACCTAAAAGTCAGATTGCACCAAATAATCACACATTTTTATGGCTTATGGAACAAGATTTTTCATAAGAAGCAAAAGTGAACCAACTTGCAAAACTCATCATAAGTTACAATCCACTTGCTTGCTGACTTGCTGATCAATCCTAGGGTTCTCCCCACATCATGCTACGCAGGACACACCTTTTGTCCTTGGCTAGAAAGTAGCCCATGCTTCTCTTACACAACTTTGACATTTTGGCAACTTGAGCCATACCTATCACAAAAGCACACATCACCTCATCTGACCTATCACCATAGTTTATGCAAATCAAAAGCAAGCCAAAGCATACAAAACACAAGCCTAAAGCACTCTCTAACACAACATTCTCATTTTCACACCATCTTGCAAGAGCATTGGAAACTGATTGCACAAGCCACAAACACACAAACAAACTTCACAAATCAACTCAACACACTTTCCTGGTCACAAAGCACCCATCACCATTGCCTGAAACTCAAAGAATCAAAAACACGATCACCACCTGCCATTGAACAGAACTTCTGCCATCTCTCAAACCATCCATTGTAAACTCCAAACAATCATTGAAAGCTTCTCAGGAGGTCCAGTGGAGTTGATTGCAAGCAAGAAACCAGCTAGAAAGCACCAGAAACCAAAGCTTCAGTTCAGGTAGCCATCTCAAACTTTTTTTCCAGAAGCTTCATTTTAAGTTCTTAAAAGCTTCTATGCACTCCCCTGATCATGAATATGTGTTTACTTTTGAAAATGGTTGAGAAACCAGCATGTATGAACTGTCTGAAATATTTTTTCCCTAAGAATGTTTTGATTCGATTTGACTGATTAATGAATAAAAAATGGTGTTTGATTGAGGGGTTTGATTCGTTTTTGAATGGGGATGAGTTCTGGGCAGTTAGATTTCGTTTTCATTGCGTGTAGAGAGAGATTGAGAAATGAGCTAGCCGGAGAAGACGACCGGAACAGTGTTCTGGTCGCCTGAAAGTAATTAGGGCAGGATTAGGGTTAATGACATTAATTAAGGGAGTTTGAATTTCAGCCCTTGGATTTGGCGCCAGGTCAATTCGCGCGCGTGTATGTTTAAATTCTGGCCCTTGATCTTGCATACTTTTATTTTTTCAGTTTTAATTCATTTTATTTTTCATTTTAATTCATTTGTTTTCTCCATTTAATTTAAAATAGCAAAACAATTTTAAAAATTCTGAAAATTTTTGTATAAACTTTTATGAATTTTCAGAAACCAAAAACATTTTTATTTTTATTTTTTGCATATTAAAATATTTTTAAATCATTTAAAAGTTTATTTTTAATTAATTAATGAGAATTAATTAATTAAAAATACTTTTAGGTATTTAAAAATCACCAAAAAATTCATGAAACCTTTAAAATCATTTAGAAACATTGTCCAACCCTCAAACCAAATTTATTTTTTGATCTTGATGCATTTTGATAATTTTCCATGGAATTAATTCTATTTCAAGGCATTATTTTGATCCAATCTTTGAAAATTCATTTCTGCCTAACCATTGAGAGTTGGACTTTGATTCTTTTTGCATTGTGTCTTGCATATCATGTAGTTTGTAGGATTAAATTGGCATGATTTGATCTTTCATTTTCATTTTGTTTGACATTTTTCTTGTTAAGGTACCCTAAAACCCTAGAAATCTTAGGAAATTCATAACCCTAATTAGGTTAAGAGTTAGAACCCCTCCTTTGGGCAGTGAGTTTGTATAGGTTTAGGGTTCCTTTGGATGCATTTTCAATTTTTATCTTGATGTTTGCTTCTGGTTTTGGTTTTTGTTTGATGCATTGATCATAAACCCTAATTTGGGCTTCCCTTTGCATCCATCTTGCACTTGTTTGCATACTATGACTTGCCATAGCATCTTATGCATCCATTTGATCCATTAGACATCTTAAGACATGTTAGAAGTATGTTTGATCATTGCATCTTTCATTTGCCACTTTGTATGTCATTTGCATTTCATAACTTTTCATGTATGTTCATGGATCCAAACTTGCTTCTCTTGCATCTATTTGTTCATGTGATCATCCTCATGCTTTGTTTCATGTTTACATCATCTCATAGCATCATTATCATCTCATATATGCTTCTGGTTTTGATTTTTCATCATGTCATTTCATTTCATTTTGCATTGCATTGCATTTCTTTCATTAACTTTTCAGGTGGTAAGCAACTTGGAGAAGTGAATTTGCCTTCACTTCTCACATTTTCTTTTCATCTCCCTTATGCATCATTGTTGCATTTTGTTTTGTGTTTGAGATTAAGCTTGCTCTTTCTTTTTCTCTTCACTTTCTTACCTCAAGTGACTTGTCTTCTTGAATGAAGCAAGTTACTTTGCTTTTCTTTGCTCCTTTCATCTGCTTCCTGGTGGTTCCATTGAAGATCTTTCTTGTAAACCTCACAAACCTTAGGAACAACCAAGCATGACAATGATTAGGGTTTTGATTAGTCTCCCCACTTAGTTTTACCTTTGTGTCTCATTGAGTCTTCTCTCCTCACCTCATAATCAGGGACTAAACCCTAAAGGCTTTAAGGCTTTGTGATTAAGCTTATGTCTGCATCCTTCTATTAGGATGGAGTGTATAACTTTAATCCTAAGTGTTAAACCCTTAAGGTGTTTAAATCCTTTAATCAATTCATCTAATAATCATCAAGACATCAAGCTTGTAACTTGGGTCTTGCATTAGGGTTCTAATTCTTCCTTAATTGGTTAAGAAGGACTAACCCTAGTGTTAATGGACAAGTCCCCCTCAAGTTGTCTTACAAACCATAAAATCTTTTCTTCATCATATCATTAATTAAAATCCACTTAATAAAGGCTTTGTTTTGTCATGAGTTTAATCCCTAATCATGGATTAAGTTGAGGAGCCTTCCTCAGCTTAAACACTCTCATCTATTATCCTTCTATTAGGATGGTGTAATGAGTCTGTTTAATCCCTGATTATGGCTTAATCTCATTACTTAACACTAAACAAAAACACCAAAAACATCTAATTAATCACAAGTAGGTTGATGATCTTAATCCTATATCAAAGGTGATTAAGTGTGGGAAGCTGACTTCACACTTAAGGTATTCTCATTACCCCTAAACAGAGGGAAGATGTGATGAGTTTACTAACCCATTGGTTTAGGCTTAAGCTCATTAACTTATGACAAATTCTCAAAAGCAATAAAAGACTGAAAGCACAAAAACAAACAATAATCGTCTCCTCCGGGATTCTTTTCTCATCTCATTCACTCATAAACGGGAACTTGCTTCTTCCGTCTAATGCAAGACAGTTTGCACCTGAGCCAGACAGGTCATACACTTGAGCATAGACAAGTAAGCAGTTCATCAGTCGTTTCTTTTTTCAGTCTCTTTGGGTCGAACTACGGTGTTCTGACTTCCTCATTGCACGAGAGGATACGTAGGCATAACTTAACAGTTATTGAACAAAAGTCTCTGTACATTCCCCCTCTTTCCATCATCATTCTTTTAGCCTCATGATCTTGAGCATCTTATTCTTACACTGACACTGTACATTTATACACTTTACACTTCTTTTACACAGACACCTGTACATCCTTTTCCAGCTCTTTATACACAAATTACACTGACACTACCCCTTTAAAACACAAATCTTTTAAGCGTGGATCCCGTCGAGTACGGCGGACAATCTGAGTGCTAATACCTTCCCAGGTTGTAACCAACCCCCTTTCTCAGTCTCTCTGGTTCGCAACCGTCTTATCCATATCTTTTCTAGGTCTATGCAGCATTGCCTTTCCTCCGGGATAAAAATGCCTAGCTGGCGACTCTTGTTTTTTCCTGTGAGTTCACTCCTGTGTGTTCTCACATCCTCCTTTCGCCGACCGTTTGCGTCTGTACCTCATTTGAGCCCGGTCTCATCTTTTGGGAGCGACACATGTATGTTCAAAAATCCGGATGGAGGCTTAGAAATCTAGTAACCAGGTAGGGGACTCAAATAAAGAGTCACAAGTCCAGGGTAATCACAAGAACTGTCCAAAATGATGCATTATTAAACAAAATAGTAACAGGGTATGATGTGGCCAAGGGTTCCTGCAAACCTGTAAACAACCCAACCCCCTCACATGTAATGTTCTAGAACAAGGATCCTCAGACTTGGATCAGTTATGAGAAGTGTAAACACTTCTAACCCGGAGGTACAGTGTTTACCATAACCATAAAAGATCCTCCTCTAATTCACCCAAGATTCTGAAGGTCATATAAAGGTCATCCAGACTTAGCAGGCTTCCCAGATAGCCCTAGCACTACAGGAAATCTGTAGCACATAGTTCTCAAGAAGAAACCCACATTTGAACCGTGTTTCATATTCCCGCACCAGACCGAAATGGAATGGGAAAGAATATGAAGCCACTCTAGCCTAGGTGTCACTCAGGTCCCAGGTATATGACCTTAATCACTCAATGAAACCCCACCCATTAAGGAAAACCAGATCCAGCACAGTGATAATGACAGTATGGAATATGCATAAGACTGTAAAAGAAAGCAATAAATAAAGTTGTACATAAAGCAATAAATAAAGCAAATAACAAGCACCAGTAGCACATAACACCCCCGTAAACACAAATCAAACAAGTGCTAGGAGGAACCCACAAAAAGAACCAGAAGCCCTGGTTGCAATATAAGGGTCCCCAACAGAGTCGCTCCCACCAAATGACACCGGGTCAGATAGGGTACAGACGCGAACGGTCGGTGAAAGAGGAAATGAAATGAAGGTGAAAAGAGTCGCCAGCTAGGCATTTTTATCCTGAAGGAAAGGTAATGCTGCATAAACCTAGAAAGATATGGATAAGACAGTCGCGAACCAGAGAAACTGAGAAAGGGGGTTGGTTACAACCTGGGAAGGTATTAGCACCCAGATTGTCCGTCGTACTCGACGGGATCCACGCTTGAAAGTTTGTGTTTAAAGGGGTAGTGTCTATGCTATCTGTGTGCAAAAGCTGGAAAAGAATATACAGGTGCCAGTGCAAAAGAGATGTGAAATGAAATGCTCAGGAATGAGGCTTAAAAGAATAATGCTGGAAGAGGGGGGGAGATAGAGACTTTTGTTCGATAATAGTTAAGTTATGCCTACGTATCCTCTCGTGCAATGAGGAAGTCAGAACACCGTAGTTCGACTCAAAGAGACTGAAAGATAAATTGACTGATGAACTGCTTGCTTGTCTATGCTCAAGTGTATGACCCGTCTGGCTTAGGTGCTAACTGTCTTGCATTAGACGGAAGAAGCGAGTTCTCGTTTATGAGTGAGGATGATGAGAAAAGAATCCCGAAGGAGACGATTATTGTTTGTTTTTTGTGTTTTCAATCTTTTATTGTTTTTTTTGTTTGTCATAAGTTAATGAGCTTAAGCCTAAACCAAGGGTTAGTAAACTTATTACATCCTCCCTCTGATTAGGGGTAATGAGAATACCTTAAGTATGAAGTAAGCACCTCACACTTAATCCCCATGATGTAGGATTAAGATCATTAACCTACTTGTGATTATTTAGATGTTTTTGTAGTTTTTGTTTAGTGTTAAGTAATGAGTTTAAGCCATAATCAAGTATTTAATGGACTCATTACACCATCCTAATAGAAGGATAATAAATGAGAACATTTAAGTTGAGGAAGATACCTCAACTTAATCCATGATTAGGGATTAACCTCATGACAAAACAAAGCCTTTATTAAAGTGGATTTTAGTTAATGGTAAGGTTAAGAAATGAATTTTATGGTTTGTAAGACAACTTGAGGGGGACTTGTCCATTAACACTAGGGTTAGTCCTTCTTAACCAATTAAGGAAGAATTAGAACCCTAATGCAAGGCCCAAGTTACAAGCTATTGTCTTAGTGATTATTAAGATGAATTAATTAAGAGATTTAAACACATTAAGGTTTTAACACTTAGGATTAAAGTTATACACTCCATCCTAAGAGAAGGATGCAGGCATAATCTTAATCACAAAGCTTTAAAACCTTAAAGGTTTAGTCTGTGATTATGAGATGAGAAGAGAGACACAAAAGAAGACACAAAGGTAAAACTAAAGGGGGACTAATCAAAACCCTAATTGTTATCATGCTTGGGTGTTCCTAGGGTTTATTAGGCTTGCAAAAGATCTTCAAGAAAAGCCACCAAGGAAGAAGCATATGAAAGGAGGAGGAGCAGAAGAAACAAGCTAACTTACTTCACTTAAGAAGATAAGTTACTTGAAGAAAGAAAGTGAAGGAGGAATATGAATGAGCAAGCTCACTCTAAAGCAAAAGCAAAATGCAGCAATGATGCATAAGAGATAAAGAGAAGAGAAGTGGGAGGTGAAGGCAAATTCACTTCTCAAAGTACTTACCACCTGAAATGGTTAACATAAAGGAAAGAATGAAATGAAAATGAGATGTATGCAAGGATGCAAACCAAAACCAGAAGTATAAACATGATGCAAATGATGCTAAGAGATGATGCAAATGTATGTCAAGAGTTATGAATGATCATACAAGAGATGAGAATGCAAATGAAGCATGAAAGAAGCATGAAAGCACATGAAAGTTCATGGAATGTGATGAATGCATAACATGGAAAATGGATGAAGAAATGATTAAGCATGGTTCTAATGTGTCCTAGGATGTCTTATATGTCATGTGGATGTATGAAATGTCATGGCAAGTTCTTGAATGAATGCATATGCAAGAAGTATGCAAATGAAAATGAGGAATT
Source organism: Lathyrus aphaca (assembly GCA_963966055.1). NCBI lineage: Eukaryota > Viridiplantae > Streptophyta > Magnoliopsida > Fabales > Fabaceae > Lathyrus > Lathyrus aphaca. The sequence goes on along the minus strand of OZ014521.1, from coordinate 188,774,298 downwards.
AGGGTTTTCATGCAACATGAGATGCAAAAGTCAAAAACAGAAGCAAATGACAAGATAAAAAATTGAAAATTCAATCAAAGGAACCCTAACCCCATATGATATCACACCCCAAAGGAGAAGACCTAACTCTTAACTAAATGGAAGTTATGAATTTTCTAAGTTATCTAGGGTTTTAAGGTATCTTAAGGGAAAAAATGCAAATCAAATCAAAAATGCAAAATAAATTTGTGACAAAATTATGTTAGATACTACATGCTAAGTGAAGAAAAATGCAAAAAGAATCAATGTCATATCATTCATGGTTAGGCAGAAAAGAATTCTTGAAGTCAGGGTTCAAAAATGGGAATTTTATGAACCCTAAATTCAAGAAAATTGTCAAACATTGTTCAAAACCAAAAAGAAATTTGTATGGATGGTATGACAATGTTTCTAAATGTCCTAAGATGCAATGTGAATTTTTTGGGATTTTTAGAAACCTAAATGATATTTTAATTAATTAATTTCCATTAATTAATTAAAATAAACATTAAAAATATTTTAAAAATGATTTTTTAATGCAAAAAATAAAAATAAAAATGTTTTCTGGTTGATAAAAATATTTGAAGTGAAAATGCAAGAGAAAATATTTTTTTGGAATTTTCTAGCTATTTTAAATTAATTGTGCAAAATAAATAATAAAAAATAAATTAAAAATGATATAAAACAGAAGTATGTGCATCCAAAGGCTTAGATTGATTCTGGGGAAATTAGGTTTAACCTGGCGCGCAATCTAATGGAGGAAATTCAAACTCAGCTAAACTTAATTAATTAATTAAATAATCCAGAATTAAAGTTAATGAAATGATCTCCACCATCCAACACACGCGGGAAGCTAAGATCAGACGACTCACATTTAAACCTAGCCCTAACCTTAATTAACACATTAATCACTTTCAGGTGGCCGGAGAAGACCTTCGGTCATCTTCTCCGGTCAGACTCTCCCTGAGCAAACCCCAAACTTCAACCCTAGGTTATTTCTGGAGCTCTAAAGCTCCAGATCAACTCACCTCACTCTCCTGAACTCAAATCCACTCTCAAAACAAATTTATTATGGCTCAATCTCATGATTCGAAGAGAAATTCAAAAACGGAAAAAGTTTCAGAAGCTCAGTAAATGCTCAATATGTAACCATTTTCAAAACTAAAGGTATCAACATGATCAACACAACATAATGAACATTCTAAGAACTTAAAATAACGTTTCTGGAAAAAAGTTTGAAGAAGCTACCTGAGCTTGAGCTTCCTCAGTTTGGAGCTTTCTGGTCACCTCTCTTGTGCAAAATGACTCCCTTTGACCTCCTGATGAAGCTTTGATGCTTGGAAGGCTTTGAGAGTGGCTGGTTTGAGTGGTAGCAACTCAACTGGTCAAGAATCGTGTTTTGTGTATGGGGTGTTCTTGGCTAGTTTAATGGTTGCTTTGTGTTAAGTGGATGATTTTGAGATGAATGGTGAAATTGGTTTGAAGATTGAGTGAGTATTCAGAGAGTTTCGAAGGAATTTGCAAGAGGAATGATTTTTGAGAACTTGAGGATGTTGAGTTTTCAGTCTGCAATTTTGTGTGTTATGGCTTGGGTTTGATCCATATAACATGTTGTGATAGGCCAGAGAGTGGGTGGTGGCTGCAGCTGATTGGTATGGGCTTCTTGCCAAAAAAGTCAAAAGTTTTTTACTTGAGGTATGGGCAATGGTGCAGTTGGCTTCTTGGCTTGTCCATGCACAGCATGGATCAAGGAGGTCTATGGAAATGGTTTTGAGGCAATTCAGCAAGTTGAAACAAAGTTATGTGTCATTTTGCAAATTCTATGATGTTTGGCCCTTTTGAAATTCTTGATGTGCAAGACATGAAATAGCATGGATCTTTGGGCAATTCTGGTCTTAAGGCAATGCACTATGATGTTATGATGCTTAGAAGTGTGTTTGAAGTCACAAAAATGAATTGGCAAGTGGTTTTGCAAAGAATACTCTTTGGTGCATTCTTGAAAATTATGTTATTTTTGCCAACTTTGTCAAGCCATAACTTGAGTTCTATAATGAATTAGAACTTGTTCTTATACTTTTTGAAAAGGGAATTATCCAATCTACAACTTTCATGACCAACAATTTTTCATTTGAAGCATTTTTGGTTGAGAAAGAGGAGGTTGAAAAACTTTCCCAAAATGGAAAGTTTACATTACAAGTCATTTCCATTTTTGGTAACTTTTGGTTTAGCTCACTTTTCTTCAATTTTGTGGACTTCTAAGCACTTCAATGATCAAATAAAGATCACATAACTTCAATTTGATGAAAAATCCACTTTGGTTCCATGTTGGGGGGCCTCAGATGCCCTGATTTGGCTCTGACTTGCTCAAGAAGTTACCCAGTGAACAGATGACTTCCACAATGAATTTCTTCATCAAACTTGGTACACATGATCCTTATAACATATTGAGACTCTTAGAAACAAAAATGACCAAAAAATTTGGAGTTATGGCCTCTGAAACCAAAACCCTAATTTCAGGTCATTTATGCAGTTAAACCCTAGCTCTGCTTCCATGTTTTCCCAGTTCTTGTGATTCTTTGACTTCCTTGATCTTTGGAGGATATAATATGATGATTGAACATACATGGACCTTCTTGTAATGATTGGTGGCATTTGGAGTGGCTCAGATGGATCTTTGGATTGCTCAAATCACAAACCCTAGATGCAAATGAACTTGAACTATGCAGATGGAACAAAAATGCAATTTGATATGATATGCTTAAACAAAAGCAAATATGAAAGATCACAAGCCATGGTGTGAACTTAGTGAGGGAAAATTTGGGGTGTTTACATAGGTCTCTGACACGGGCCGTGTCACAGGACACAACTGGTCGTGTTAGGTGTCTGTATTTGGAGATTTCTGGTGATTTTTGATGTTTTTGTGATTATTTTTGTAGTCGAGTTGTTCATTGTAGTGTATTCGGTAAAATATTATTGTTTTGATGAATACTTGGTGATTATGAAATGGATGGTGCATATGTTGATTTTTGGTGATTATGAGGAGTATAACATCATTGAATTTCATAGCATATTTTGTTGGGGCTTCGGCCTATTTGTAGCTTCAATCCCATTGTGCGGATTCAAGTTATTTGGTGATTATGTTGTGCTCCTGATCAGTTCATTTTCGTGCACATTCCTTTATGTTTACACTTATGCATTTTCATACTTTACTTTGGTTATTTTTCGATTTTAATGTGTTTTTATAAATTAGTTTATTTTTGCACTTATTTGATTTACGCACTTTATTTTCAGCAATAACAGTCTTCACTAAAATGATCATAACTAGAGCTACGGGAATCAGCTTGAGACGTTCTACCAGTAGATGGAAAGTTAAGACAGAGACCTACGACTTTCATGTTTTATGAAATATCTGATTTGGAGTGCATGATTCTCAAATTTGTCGTGGAAGTCAGAATTCGAATTTTGAGTTTTAAAAATAATTAGTTTTGGGTTGGGTTTGTTATGTTTTGACCCAGTTGGGTTAGAAAGGGAATTTTTGGTACTTTCCTATAACTAGAAGCCGTGCCTTCTAGACCAGAACCGTTTTTCACATTTCTTTTTCACAATTTTAATTTTGTCTTTTGACGAATTATGGAGAACTAATTCCGAAGGAAAAATTCTACTGTTATGGATTCCATACTTTGAGGTTTTTTAATCTTTAATCCAGTTTCTTTTGCCTTTTCATTATTAATCTATATGTCTTGTTTGCTTAATTCGAGTTATATAGAATACTTTAGATTTATATCGATTGATTGATGTTCCTTGAGTTTTAGCGTAGTTTACTATTGCTTAATCGTTAGACTGCGTATGTTAGAATCACATTTGCTTAATTTGTGATTGTGCTTATCCGTTTGCTTTATTCGGAAAATAGGAATGCAATCTTATAATGCCAATTTCTCTTGTTAACTGGTGTTGTAATCGGTAGGGGAATAGAAACCGTTTAGGGGATTGAAGTTTATTGAACCAATGATAAGTCGGTACCCGAATCAGTAGAATTGTCGTTTCAACTTATTTGTTAATCACTTATTTTAATTCGTTTTTATAATTCGACCTTAAAATCAACCCACCATTAATCATTAATATCGTTAATCACTTATTTTAATCCGTTTTCATTATAGATGACATTGCATATACATGAAATGATTGTGTTTGTGATGTGCGGAATTTTGTTGATGATGCTATGATGTTGTTGTGCTTATTTTATTTAATTCCATGTCCTTATATTGATATAATGAATTATGATTTCTCACCTTGCCTGCTTGGAAATGTTGCCTCTTATGTGGGTAACTTGCAGACGATCAAGAGTAGCTTTGCGGTGCTGGGAGATTAGAGTCTTGGAGCGTGTCTTTTATTAATTTAGGAATGTTTTGGAGTTTTGTCCTGCTCTGTGTCTGTAATACCTCAAAATTTGCCCTCATTTTTTTAACCTCAACTGGCTTACCGCTTTGCATTTCATCTGCGTATTCCATTAGGTCATAACATTCAATCATGCATTGCAATGGCTCCTAAGGCATATGATCAAGGCCCTTTGAAATTAGGGTTTCGTACCTTACCCGTATCTATCAAGGATTAAACTTGTGGAGAATATTCACTGGTGCATCTAACCCATTTTTGAGGTGTTCAATCAAATTCGCTTTGAATAAGAGTGTTGGCTCTTCGTAACGTCTCAAGTTGTATCCTTCATCATTGAATATCTCAAGGAGAAACTGGATTTCTTGTTCATGATTTGATCTTAAGGGCATTTCACCAATGGAGGTTGGGGATATTAAAATATTGGTTTGAATTCATCTGTTTGTGGAATAATGATTCGGGATCGTGAGGAGTTTATTATGGCATCAAATTGCTTAAGAGTGGAGCATGTCAAAGGATTTGTTTCAAGCTAAGGGAGAATGCACAGTTATTGATCTATTTAGAAGATGTCATTCAAATTCAAATTCAAGTCGTCGATATCCATTTTGAATACAAGCCATCATCATTTTTCATATCCATTTTCGATCCAATTTAATCCAATAACAACTTTCAAGTTATTTGTCAAAACCCGTTCAAGCTCATTTTGCTTAGCCCGTTTCAAATCCAAACCATTGTCCTTATCCATTTTTCAAGACCCAATTTTATTCACAAAAAATCATTTTTCTACACATTTTAGGCCCATATCCGAATGTCTGAATGATCTTTCCGTTTAGAATCCATCTCATTAAATTTGTATCCAGTTTTAATCACCCAAGTTATTCATATCAATTATGATCCCATTTCATTATCAAATCACTTATTAGTATTATTTTTATGGCCCATTATTAATTGCAGCTAAATAAAAAGGAAAAGGTTGGGCCAGGTATTATTGATGTCATGCGATGGACCTCAATTGCTGGGGGTTTCTTTTAGCCAAACCTATTCACAATACCAAATGGAAGGATAGCAATAAAATATATATAAAAAAAGAGAAGAATAATGGCATGTTACAGTAAATATTCAGGGGAAGATCACACGACGAATTTATACCAAAAAAATTCATTATGGAAAAATGTTACAAGAATTCACTAACTGATAACAGCAAAATATAGAAATCCAACAAGGAAAAATCAGGTACGGATAACTGATTTAACAGAAAAAGTCAGTTATAAAAAAGAGCAGAAAGCAGAAACGGGGGAGGGAGATTCACAGGTTGATATAATATAACAGAGGGGAAGAAACTCTCAAAGGGGGAGAATCTCACAATTACACTCTAATTTTTTTCCTTGAATCTCCTTCAAGCTTTCTCCTCTATTCTTCCAATCATCCATGTCTGCACCTTTATTCATCACTTCATCTCCATCAACAGTTCTTCCAATCTTCGATATCCCAAAGAAACAACCACCAAATCATGACCTCCTTCAGATTTCCTTATCATCGTCTTCAAAAATCTGCAGCAAGATTCATTGAAAAAACACAAATCCTTCAACCCCTAATCTTCAGTATTTTTCAAAAGGTGAAATCTTGAATCAACATCAATACCTTCAATCAACTGCAATGATGCATTTTGGCTCAGAATTGTGCAAGAACAATCGGTCCCGCCTGTAACACCCCAAATTCGATTATGAGTATTTGTGGCTTATTTGAGGATATATGAATGAATTGACAATTGGTGATTATGTGACTGATGCCGGTGGTGAAATTATTTTAGTAATATTAATAATAAGAATAATCATGTAGTATTATTCGGATTATTGGTTATTATTTAAAATAATATAAGTGGAAGTATGAATGTTATGTTGGTTATTTTGGAATATAAGAGTATTTTTATATAATAAGGATAAATAGTGTTTTATTATACTATTTTATTATTATTATTATTATTATTATTGAAAATATATTAAAGAAAAGGGTAAGGTGGTCCTTTGGTGAAAATTATGAGGGTAAAGTGGGAAAAGACTTAACTGGGATAATTTTACCCAAATAGGAGAACACGATCAAAGTTCTCACTTATCGTATTCTTTTTAGTGAAAAGGAGCTTTGAGGAGAGGAAAAGAGGAAGGAGAAGCTCAGAGTCAGAAAGTTGTGAGGAACTTTGGATGAAGAGTATCAATCGGCGAAATTCCCTAAGGTATGGGGAGTTTTTATAATCTATTGTAAATGTGTAGGAATTGGACTATGAATCGATTAGGATTGTTTGAGTTTATGAGTTTTAGGGGGTTTTGATTTAGGTGGAGTTTATGAGAGAAAGCTTGATAAATTAGAGTGATTAGAATGAGTTATAATCATATATTTGTTTGTATAATTATTATCTTGATGTTGTTGATGTTTGATTGATGTTTTTGAATGGTTTTTGAGTGTTTTGATGTGAAACTCGTAATGGGATTTGGGGGTTTTTGGTGTTGGAGCAGTCTGCAATTATGTAGCAGAGAGCTGCTGGAAAACGGGCGTTAACCGGTTAACGTTATGGGTTAACCGGTTAACCATTGTAATTTTGGTGAATTTCTGGAATTTCGCAGGCTTTAACCGGTTAACGCTATGGGTTAACCGGTTAACACTGTTTGAGAGGCAAATTTTAATTCTTTAAAAATCCATAACTTTCAAACCGTAAGTCCGATTCGCATTCCGTTTGAAGCGTCGGAAAGAGCATAAATTAAACTTTATTTTGATGGATGAAAATGAGAGAAGTGAGATAATTTTCTGAACTGAGTTTTTATAAAGACAGATAGAATTACCTTATAATTTTACCGGGTTTGGGTCGAGTCTTGATGAGTTGAAATAGTTAATGAACCGGAGTTTTGGTGTATTATCTTGGGTTGTTGATGAACGAGGGTTATAGGCGTACTATCATGATGATAAATATTATAAACATGATTTTATTATAAATCGATGATTAGTTATTATGGATTAAAAGGAATGGTTTCTTGTGTTGTTAAAAAAATTGATTTTTATGATTATAAACACAATATTATTGTGAATTGGTGTTTTGTTGTTGATGTGTTGTCATGACAAAAGATATTGTTTTACGATGATTATTTGATGAACATGAAATGAATGGTGATGTCTTGATGGGTTGAGATAGCTAATGAGATGAGGTTTCAGTGTATTTTCACGATGAAATTATATGATTATTTGATGTTTGAACTGTTAGATATGAAATTAATGATGCACATTTGACTTCTCGATGAATATTTACGGTGTAACGCATCATTGCATTTCATGACATTCACGATGGGGCTTCGGCCTATTTTGTAGCTTCAATCCCATTGTGTGGATTGAAGTATCTCGATGATTTACGATGTGCTCCTTTGTGGAGGGTTGATGGTCATGTATCCATCTCACGATGAAATTGGTACCACATGCATATTGCATATAAGTATGGTTAGAATTGCATATTCTGGATAAACTCATGACTGTGTTGTTGTTGCTGAATTTTATGATTGTGTTGTTGTTGCTGAGTTTAATTGTTAATGACGTTATGATATGTTAATCTAATTATTTATATTTCATATTCTTATATGTTTATGATATATTATGATTACTCACCCTGCCTGCTTGGAAATGTTGCCTCTTTCATGGGTAACTTGCAGATGTCGAAGAATAGTCTTGCATCGCAATAGGAGTTTTTCATGAGTCTCAGAGCGTGCTTCAGTGTTCCTTAGAAGTGGTTCTGGTCTATGTGTCCTGCTCTGTGTCATGTAACACTGGGATGGGTTTTCTTTTGCTAAACTGTTTTCAGTTATGTTATTATTTGGATAAATGTTTTCCCATTTTTATGATGTTAAATTCAGGATGGTGAAAATTATGTTTATGAAGTAAACTAATGAAGTTTTGAATTATGAAGTTTAAATTCCGCTGCGAAATGCTATATGTTATTCTTGATGTTGATTAACCCGTGTTACAGGACAGGACACTGTGTATTTGGTTTTCTGATGAATTGTGATATCCTTCTTGTAACTACTCTGATAATATTTTAAATATTTTATTTTGGGGTAGAAGGGTGTTAAATTAGTGGTATCAGAGCAGGTCGGTCCGTCCGACCAATGTTGTCTAGTGTTGTTAATTCCTTAGTACGCGACATGTGTGTGAAACACTGTCGGTACTTGTTGTTAGTCTCTACTCGTTGTTGCAGGTGTTAGTTGGAATTAAGTGGGGGAAAAGCTTGACTCCCAGACTGTTGTTGGAACGTCGAAGTTGGTTCAAAGTTGATGTTGATTACAAGAGTGCAAGGTTGTTCAAGAGATGTTGTTGTGGACCAACGAGAGCATGGATTCATGAATTTGTATCGGTCGGGTTGAGAAGTGTGTGGATTTATGGATGGTGATTATTTATGAAAGAAGGATTTATTCAAAATAAAAAGAAAAGTTGATGAATTAAGTTGAAGGATCAAGTCGGTAGATTGCTATGCCTTGAGTGTAGTTGGATTCAAGTCGAGTAATTTTCGAAGTTGCATGTAGAGCAAGATTTTTGGTAGAACTTGGGAGTAAGACGGAGAAAGGTGGAATTTATATTCATCAATCTCAAAAATTCTGGTTTTTGCAAACTTGGAACAGCTGTCACGAGAAGTGGCATAACTTTTTAGCCGTGATTCGGATTGAAGCGGTTCTAGACTTTTTGGAAATCTTAAAAAATTCCTTATAGTTTGCATATAAGATTTTCGTTCAAGAGGTTTATGATGAGGGAGATAAGCGCATTTTAATAGTTGGGGCTACTGCTGATTTTTGGAAAATTCTGCATACGAGAATTATTGACCAGTCCCATGGCAAGGAGGATAACTTTTTACTCGTAAGTCGGATTCGAGCGATTCTTGAAGTTCTGGAATCTGCACAAATTGCTCTTCATGTTAGAATATAATTTTGTGATTTGGAGGTCTGTATTGGAGAAGATAATTGCGTTCAAAGTGGGGAGTGTGTTGCTGGAAATTTTAGAAAGATGAAAATGATGGAAAAATAATAAGATGCTGGTATTAGAGGGAAGGCATAAGTATTCGGAGAATGAATAAATATGTAATGGGAATGATTAAAGTGCTAATGTCAGATGGTAGTAATGTCGAGAGGAAGACAGATGTTTGAATTGTGCTGTTAAGGATTATAATTTGGATGAAGTCATGATTGGATGAGATAATTGTGTTCGAAGTTGAACGTCTATTGCTGAAAATTTGTAACGATGAAATTGTTATTAAATAATAAAATGTGGATATCGGAGAATGCATGGAGATACGAATTATGTCGAATGAGGACGATTAAAGTGTCGATGTTAGATGATGGTAATATTGAGAAGAAGATGGATGTTTGATCAATGTTGTTAAAAATTTTAACTTGGTTGAACGTTGTATATGGAGCAAACCGACTTGGATGATACTTATTGTAGTGAATAAAGTGTTAGTGGGATATCGAGAGTCGTGTGGTACTATGAATGTACATAAGGGAATCGGTACTGGATTTTTGGATGTTTTTTGTCGTTGATGAAGTTGGAATTAAGGAGACTAAGGAGATGTTGGTAAGCCTTAGAGAGTTGACGGGGCATTATGCTTACGGACTCTGGGCACAAGTTGAAGTACGCTATTGTGTTGGGTAACGATGATTTATGTCACCATTATGATTGCCGGATGTCTATTGACAAATTGAGGAACTGATCACCCTTAATCTATTGTTGATAGCAGACGTAATCATAATTGATGGATAGTTGTGTCATGCCAACTAGTATAGTATGTACATCGAATTGGTTGAAGTCAAGCCGAGTGCTTGAGTATTATTTGTTTTGTTGATGCAAGTTATCATATGAGAGTATTAGTTGGAATTTAAGAGGGAAGCATGAAATTGCGCTTGGATTGAAATGTAATAAGAAAATTCATAGTTGGACTCGGAATAATTGGAATTTTGTTTAATGATGAATTAAGTAGCTTGAGACTTGAAGTTCTCTTGAGATGATTAGAAAGGAAAGTAGGTGGAAATGTGAAATGGTGATTTGATAAAAATGTCAGATATAAGGTAGTTGCAAGTATTAGAAGTGAAATTATAAGTTGGTTTATTAAATAGTGGTTTTGGGTTGGAATAAGAGGAGTTGTTTGGTTGTGTCTATTCGGATAAGAATCTATAAAAGGCTATGTCGGTATGAGTAAGAATCGAGTATTCGGTAAGTTGAATTAGTTGGAAGCGAAGGGTATGGGTTATCTAATGGAGATTCGTTGGACCCCTGTATCTTATATTGTCATAATGATGTAGTGTGTTTAAGGTAATTTTTGAAGGATGTATTATTTAAGATGGTAAAGTTGTAGTTGTGTTGAGGGTAATTGGAAATTCATGAAGTATGTAAATATTTGTACAAATTTTGGGAAGTTGTCGCAGTTGTATTTATGATTGAACGTTCGGAGGTGTTGCCTTATGAATTTAAGTTGGATGTATTCGGTAACTACGAGAGTAGAATACCTATTGAAACGAAATTCAGAAGAGTTAAGTCAAAAGTGTTATTGATGTGTTGGTTTAGTGATTGAAGAAGTTGGAAATAAACTTGGTAGTCCTGGAACTTTGCAGAGTAATCAGGGTGCGCAACGAACGTGTGATGTGGTGTAGTCTTTTGTCTGTGAATGACGACGATGTTGATAGTCGATTGTTTTGATGTTGGAATTGTGTGTTCCTATGTTGTGATATTCTAACGTTTCAATCATTGAATTCTTGAGTTGGGTACTATCTTGTGTTGCGATGCTAATTGTCAAGTGTATTACTTGTGTAATGTTCGTATTGTTATTGTCGTTGATGCTATGAGTTATGGTTTGTATGATATGTGGAGCTGCCTTTCTGAGTTGAGAATTGATTAGTTGGATGAATTAAGTAGTTGAAATAGTTGAATCGGATATATTTTCGAGGGCGAAAATTCTTTAAGTGGGGGAGAGTTGTAACACCCCAAATTCGATTATGAGTATTTGTGGCTTATTTGAGGATATATGAATGAATTGACAATTGGTGATTATGTGACTGATGCCGGTGGTGAAATTATTTTAGTAATATTAATAATAAGAATAATCATGTAGTATTATTCAGATTATTGGTTATTATTTAAAATAATATAAGTGAAAGTATGAATGTTATGTTGGTTATTTTGGAATATAAGAGTATTTTTATATAATAAGGATAAATAGTGTTTTATTATACTATTTTATTATTATTATTATTGAAAATATATTAAAGAAAAGGGTAAGGTGGTCCTTTGGTGAAAATTATGAGGGTAAAGTGGGAAAAGACTTAACTGGGATAATTTTACCCAAATAGGAGAACACGATCAAAGTTCTCACTTATCATATTCTTTTTGGTGAAGATGAGCTTTGAGGAGAGGAAAAGAGGAAGGAGAAGCTCAGAGTCAGAAAGTTGTGAGGAACTTTGGATGAAGAGTATCAATCGGCGAAATTCTCTAAGGTATGGGGAGTTTTTATAATCTATTGTAAATGTGTAGGAATTAGACTATGAATAGATTAGGATTGTTTAAGTTTATGAGTTTTAGGGGGTTTTGATTTAGGTGGAGTTTATGAGAGAAAGCTTGATAAATTAGAGTGATTAGAATGAGTTATAATCATATATTTGTTTGTATAATTATTATCTTGATGTTGTTGATGTTTGATTGATGTTTTTGAATGGTTTTTGAGTGTTTTGATGTGAAACCCGTAATGGGATTTTGGGGTTTTTGGTGTTGGAGCAGTCTGCAATTATGTAGCAGAGAGCTGCTGGAAAACGGGCGTTAACCGGTTAACGCTATGGGTTAACCGGTTAACCATTGTAATTTTGGTGAATTTCTGGAATTTCGCAGGCGTTAACCGGTTAACGCTATGGGTTAACCGGTTAACGCTATGGGTTAACCGGTTAACACTGTTTGAGAGACAAATTTTAATTCTTTAAAAATCCATAACTTTCAAACCGTAAGTCCGATTCGCATTCCGTTTGAAGCGTCGGAAAGAGCATGAATTAAACTTTATTTTGATGGATGAAAATGAGAGAAGTGAGATAATTTTCTGAACTGAGTTTTTATAAAGACGGATAGAATTACCTTATAATTTTACCGGGTTTGGGTCGAGTCTTGATGAGTTGAAATAGTTAATGAACCGGGGTTTTGGTGTATTATCTTGGGTTGTTGATGAACGAGGGTTATAGGCGTACTATCATGATGATAAATATTATAAACATGATTTTATTATAAATCGATGATTAGTTATTATGGATTAAAAGGAATGGTTTCTTGTGTTGTTAAAAAAATTGATTTTTATGATTATAAACATAATATTATTGTGAATTGGTGTTTTGTTATTGATGTGTTGTCATTACGAAAGATATTGTTTTACGATGATTATTTGATGAACATGAAATGAATGGTGATGTCTTGATGGGTTGAGATAGCTAATGAGATGAGGTTTCGGTGTATTTTCACGATGAAATTATATGATTATTTGATGTTTGAACTGTTAGATATTAAATGAATGATGCACATTTGACTTCTCGATGAATATTTACGGTGTAACGCATCATTGCATTTCATGACATTCACGATGGGGCTTCGGCCTATTTTGTAGCTTCAATCCCATTGTGTGGATTGAAGTATCTCAATGATTTACGATGTGCTCCTTTGTGGAGGGTTGATGGTCATGTATCCATCTCACGATGAAATTGGTACCACATGCATATTGCATATAAGTATGGTTAGAATTGCATATTCTGGATAAACTCATGACTGTGTTGTTGTTGCTGAATTTTATGATTGTGTTGTTGTTGCTGAGTTTAATTGTTAATGACGTTATGATATGTTAATCTAATTATTTATATTTCATATTCTTATATGTTTATGATATATTATGATTACTCACCCTGCCTGCTTGGAAATGTTGCCTCTTTCATGGGTAACTTGCAGATGTCGAAGAATAGTCTTGCAGCGCAATAGGAGTTTTTCATGAGTCTCAGAGCGTGCTTTAGTGTTCCTTAGAAGTGGTTCTGGTCTATGTGTCCTGCTCTGTGTCATGTAACACTGGGATGGGTTTTCTTTTGCTAAACTGTTTTCAGTTGTGTTATTATTTGGATAAATGTTTTCCCATTTTTATGATGTTAAATTCAGGATGGTGAAAATTATGTTTATCAAGTAAACTAATGAAGTTTTGAATTATGAAGTTTAAATTCCGCTGCGAAATGCTATATGTTATTCTTGATGTTGATTAACCCGTGTTACGGGACAGGACACTGTGTATTTGGTTTTCTGATGAATTGTGATATCCTTCTTGTAACTACTCTGATAATATTTTAAATATTTTATTTTGGGGTAGAAGGGTGTTACACCGCCTCGACATCGACATTGCGACCTTGAGTACTTCAGCATCGATTCAAACCTGCAATTCAAGGTCCCTGCATCATCACTTCTGAACGCATCATCAATCGCGAAAAAAAAGAACTATATAGTCCTCAGCATCTCATCGTGGAAGCTTCACCATGATTCTTCAACGATTCACCGCCATCACCAAGATTTCGTCAATCACGTCTTCATCAATAAACAACAATACCAAACCTGCAATGAATTCATAATCAAGAAAGAAATGAATCAACAACATATCGCAACAAGAGAGTCGAGCAAAAAATCTGAACAAAAAGTTCAGGATCACAGCTCAAGATTACAGCTCAAGAAGATGAAGTACAGGATTGCGATTCAGAGTTTACGTCAATGAGGTTGTGGTAAGGACTCGTACCTGAACATCTCCATTGGATCAGGGTAAACGACATTTTAGTCTCTGCCGCGTCTAGCAGGGAAGTACGATTTGTCTTCGATCTTCTCCATTATTCAACTTCATCAATCTGCATCATCTTGACCATATCTTCATGGAATAATTTTCAATCTCTCGCCGATATTCATCTTCAATGTTCACCAAAAATCTTCAGCATCAATCGCAAACTTTCATCACTTCTTTAAGAACCTGAAAAGGCAAAGAACGATTAACACCAATCCACTACAAGAACATAACAATAACACAACGTAAAATCACAGAAAAAGTTGAAGAAGAACCCGAAGCGAAGACACCTGAGCATCAAGTCACCATTTCCTCCACTGCGTAAGCCGCACATCCTTCGACGTTGCAATCTGATTTTCGTAGGGATTGATAGGGAACGATTGAGTTGCCGTGTCGATGGAGGAAGAGTGGTAGATGACATGTTCGAGAGGGGAAGATGATGAGTTTGGTTGATTCTACGATGACGAGATTGATTCGTTCCCCGACGGGAAGTTTTGTTATCGGCGGAAATTTTAGAAGGAGACGGTGAGAATATGAAGGTCGTGACGATGGTAAGGAGGAAGAAGAGGAAACGGCTGTGTTGAGGAAGAAGAAAATATTTAGAGTTAACTTCACATTGAGGATATTTAGGGTTTCACACAAAATCGGATTGGGCTTGAACCCCATGGATTTACTTCTATCTGCACCTTCAAATTCCTTTCTTCACCCCCCATGCGCATGAGTAATTCCGAATTGGGCCCAAGGAAGTGATTTCTGACCCACAATTCACTACTACACCCCATGTCTCTTTTATTATCTTCTTCTTTTTTTTATTATATAATTAATGATCATTAGGTATTAATTATGGTTAAGATTTTATTTTAATTAATTTTTGAGGATTAATCTCTTAACAATTTCTAATTATATTTTTTTAGTGAGAATTTTGATTATGGTTTGGTGTTAATTTGGAATTAAAGTTGTTCATGAGCTTTTTATCGATTTGGATCGATTTCGGATATGGTGGAACATCATGAAGTGAATATGGAAGATAAGCATTTATTTTGCTTATGGAGATCTCAAATACATTGCTTGAAGTTTTTTTGGATTTCTTTCGTGTGAAGAATCGACACTTTGACCAAGTAAGTAATCTCGATTCGCCACTTTAATGCACCCTTTCTTTTTAATTTTTTTGTTTAGTATGATTAGGAATAAATCCTCAAAAAATAGGAAAACCCATAATAAAATTTCACAAAAAATTAAGTAGGTTGTTAATTCATTTTAGAAATTTTTGGCATTAAATTTTTCGATTTAATTCTGATTTTTCTTTTAATTAGCTTCTATTGAATTTCCTTTAACTGTACATGATTTTGTTCATTTTATTTTTTAACCTTCTAGTAGGATTTTTGACCCATTCTTTTTGCTATAGTTAGAAGACTCATAATAGGACTTAGAATAATTTTGGTAGATGTTTTAGGTCATTTTATCCCCTGTTTTGTTAGTTTAATCCATAGAAAATCATAGTTAATCCTCAAGTAGAATTAAGTGATTTTTAGACATAGTTAGCTTCTGAATTTTTTGGATATTTTTTAGCACAATGTAATAGTTAGTTTAGGGACCCGATAGAATTAATTCCATAATTTTTCCAGGACCTTTACTATTTTTAGGGTATTAATCTTTAGACCTTTATACATGTAAAATTCAACTAGTATAGTTTAGAATATTAGGATTCATTAAGAACTAGTTTGATTAGATTTAATCTTAGGATTTTAAAAATGGTTTAGCCTAGTTTAATTCTGATTTTTAGAGTAACAATATTAGATAGTGCCCTTAGTTTTAGGACTTGGGCTTATAATTCATAATAAATGAACTTAGATTAAGTTTAGGCTTGTTTTTGGTTTCATACCTTAAATGTTTTGTTTTAGAATTTTATTCCTTATTCAATTTTATTGCATTGCTTTATTACTTGAAGTATTCCACTTGTATAGGTTTCCCTCTTGCTTTAGAATCAACTTATCTTCCTTAGGAAGTAAGTTGAATTCTAGTAGTTTCTAGTTCCTTCCTTCATTAGGTTTAGAATACCTCATTAACCATAGGACCACACTTGTAAATAAATAAACAAAATTAGGATTGAGTCTTAGTCCCTTAGATTTTTCCTTTTGCAACTTGAGTCCTTCTTTCTCATCCCATAAAGAAAAGCAATAAAACACTTAATAAAAATCGAACTTTCTTGTATGACACGAGACTTTGTTGCAGAGTGCTTATGCGCATCTTATTTCGGGGCGAGGTGTAAGTACTTCCCGCGATGGATAGGTCTTAGTATGAGAATGTTCACAAACAAATTCAAAACATTTCTCATAAAAGACAAAAACAAATAATAAGCGACTGTCCTGCGGGAACTTCTCTTCTCATCTCATTCACTCATAACGCGAACTCGCGACGACTTGTCTAGCATGCAAGATGGTAAACGCACTCGTACCAGACGAGCCTTCAACACCTGAGCATAGACATACGCAGTTCCAGCTGTAAAAAACACAAACAAATAGTTCCCGCCTTAGTTAGGCGAACTACGTCGACTCTGATCCTCATTATCCTGATGAGGTACGTAGGCAGCGGGGTAGGGCCCGTTCGAGCACATTCTTTATTTTCCCTACATTTTCCCCATTCTTTCTTTTTGTTCTCTTTTCCAATTCCCTTTCTCATTCCATTCCAATTCCAGTTAGCAGTTCATTTGTTCAGCAGCAGTTATTTCTCACCATTTGAAACAAACAAACAAGCGTGGATCCCGTCGGGTACGGCGAACGATCTGGGGTGCTAATACCTTCCCAGGTCGTAACCGACTCCCGAACCCAGATCTTTGGTTCGCAGAACCTTGTCCTTTCCTTCTTCCTCGGGTTTGTGCAACATTACCTTTCCCATTCCTTCAGGATAAAAATGTCTGGCTGGCGACTCTACCCTTTCCGCGCCACTTTCGCGTTTGTACCAGGATGAAAATCCCGGGAGCGACAACTGGCGACTCTGCTGGGAAAAATCTCAGAATCTCTGGTTTCCTTTGTAGAGTCAATCTTAGCGCTTGTTTGGTTTTGTTTCTTTGGGCGTTTATCTGTTTGCTGCTATGTGCTTTAATTTAGCTTTACTGTTTTCATTTACAGTTTTTACCTTACAACTTTACTTTACCGCATTTATTTACCGCTTTCAGTATTTATTTTCCATGCATCATATTATACTGGACTGTCTGGCTGTGCTGGTTTTCATTTTTTCTGTGGGATGGGAGTTACTGTGAGATAAGCCAAATACCCGGCTTGAGTGCACTATAGGATTAGCGTGGACATGTTGTACTCGCATGGTTACATGATGAGTGGCGATGTGTTCCACACCCAAGTTGTGACTTTCTTGGAACTATCTTGTGTGGGGGTTTTGCCCCACTTCGGGATACGACCTTGATTGTTATGTGCAGCTGGGGACCGATCATTGAGAACCTTAGTGGAAACAACCCTCTCAAGTGATGACAGTGGCAGACCACATTTGTTGGCAAACCCACTCGCATCCGAGGGCCCACTAGGAACTCGCATAGGATGGTCTGGTTCTCTCATAGGAATCCAGTTAAGGCAAATTGTTCGTATGACGATAGTATTGTACCCTTCGGGATGAATGT
The DNA here is from genome assembly GCA_963966055.1 of Lathyrus aphaca. NCBI lineage: Eukaryota > Viridiplantae > Streptophyta > Magnoliopsida > Fabales > Fabaceae > Lathyrus > Lathyrus aphaca. The sequence goes on along the minus strand of OZ014521.1, from coordinate 188,756,407 downwards.
ACTATTGTTTCTCGATTCAGTGCTTGAAGCTGGGGACTTATGAGGGATGCTTGTTTTTCCGGACTCAGCTGAGGCCTCCCTGAGTAGTACATAATGCCAAACCGATTCCCTGATTTGGTCATGAGCCATTTCTCGGAAATGGTGAACGTATTATTGCTATTCGGCTTTGAGAGTCTGTGATGTTGACCCGAGTAGCACACCCGTGAGATTGGGAGGGGTTTACAGGTTTGCAGGAACCCTTAACTTCAACATACCCGCTTTCCCAGTGTTTTTTTATGATATTATCTGGTGCTATATGGTTCTTTGATTCTGAGATCCGGGATTTCTATTCAGAGAGATTGGTATGGTGATTACCATTGTGACCTTGATATTGTGATTATTATTATGACTCTCCACAGACACTTGGCTCGTTGTTCAACTTCAACACCATCAGTGATTATTCTATTATGTGATCCAGTTCTACAATTATTGGGCACTCAGTTATGAGGTTCTATACAGAGATGGTACCGCTATTATGGTTCTATTCAGACCGCTGGTTCACTGCTCAACACCAAAATCAGACCATTGATCACATGCATGTTGCATACATAACATCAAAGCATTTCTGCACACATGTTCAGTTGTTCCTGAGGATCACATATCTGAATCATGATGTTGGATTTTTTCTGTGTCAAAACTTGAATTAAAGCAGATAAATTCCTCAGAAATAACTGAACATGGCATTTGCACACATCCTTGCATTCTTGACAGGTGTTCAGACACAAATTATTATCCTTACTTGATTTCTCATCAAAGTGGCCAACTTGAATCACAAATATCAAGGTACAACTCCGGGCGGAGGTAACCAAACAAAGACCTAGCTGAGGCCATTCAGGGCAGAGGTATAAGCTTTATTTCAAAACCAGAAACTGCTGAAACATGAAGTCAACTAGATGAAGACTCAGATGAGCTTGGTTATGAAAATTCTGAACGAAACTATTTTCATCCCTAGTGAGGGGAACTACGTCACTCTGATTCTTTATTGGTCAATGGAGATACGTAGGCAGGAGATCGTGCGAGATCTTTGTGAGCAACCTTATTTATCAACTTTATTATCAACCTCTTCCCCCCAGATGTCGTTTGTCAACATCCAACCTCAGTTTCCCAAGAGAATCCTAGGGGAAAAGAATATGGGTAAAGGCCAGAGAAGCTTAAGAAGAAGTTGATCATATTCTGATTCCGTACGTGCAATAGGTTTCCTCATTTACTCAAATTCGAACTGGTTGAGCTAGTTGCATCAAGATCATCTCCGACAAAGCTTCCTTTAGGGTTTCAATGTTGAATTCCAAGTATGACTACCATTCTGGGGCACCTGGCCATTTAATTGAAGATTGAAAGTCTTTCAGGGGCAGAGGTAATGACGAAGTCGCGAATTTGATGGATTCCAAGACTATTATGTTCACACCAGGTAAAGGTGGGAATATGGCACCAAAACAGTAATGGAATGAATATCCAGACTGCTGACTGCTGAAAGTCTCCGAGAGCAATAAATCCGGACGGAGTCAGGCCTCCTCAATAATGGCAACCACGATGTGAACGCTAGATGCAAGTACCACTCAGGGGCATTTAGGCATACCGTTGACAACTGTGATGAGTTCAGGCACAAGGTGCAAAATTTGATCGACTCAAAGGCCATCATGCCAGGAAGGTATGCCCATATATTGAAATCTCCTCATCAAATTGGCATCCTAGTTTTCAAGGGCATCTTCAGAAGCAATAAGTCCAGACGGAGTTAAGTCTCCTCAATGACGGCAATGTTCAGCTTCTTTACTGCAGTTTCATTTGTGGTTTCTATTGTTTGTTTAAACATTTGTATGCATGCATGAAACTTAATTGTTTTGAATGATAACCATAATAACTTGCACATAATTTTCTTGAAGTAATCCATTCGTATTCACTAGTGATTTTGTGTATGTGCATTGCAATACCAACTCTCGTGCTAAACTCTATGAAGGAGGATGACGAAATGAAAACGCAAAAATCTCTAATTGTGTGCTTTTGAGAAAGACCCTGTTGACGATGTATAGGCATTGTTTCAAATCCTAAACACCGGAGATATAAGGGAGATAGACCCTCGCCAACCCATTTGAGCCTTGAAATAGAAGTTTCGTTTCGCATGAAAAACCCTTACATTTAACCCAGGGGCAAGGTAAGTGTCAGTTACTTTGACTGAGCGTTCAAATTTCAAAAAGGAGTGCAAATATGAGGATCCATTACCTTTCGTTGTACAAAATCAAGAGGTCCAATGACCAGAAACCACAATGGTTATCCCAATAAAGAGGTCCAAAGACCGGAAACCACAATGGTTATCCCTCATCAACTGAAAAGTGAGACAGTCACGACCCTTTCAAAGCCATCAAGACAAACAGTGTCACATGATTTGTTCAAAAAAAAAGAATAAAAAAATGATGAGAAAGCCCGCTAAGTCGAAACTTGAAAACAAGCGAATTAGGCAAAAATTAGGGCATCCCGCTGGACTTCGCAATCAAAGATTCACAAGAATCAGTCCAGGAAAAAGTTAGGGATAAGCAAAAGAATGCAAAAGCAAAAGACGAAAAGGATTACACAAGAAATATCCTTGAACAAGAACAAAGTCGTGTGATATAGACACGAAAAACGAAGGGGTGACTGACTCCAAACAACAATCTGATTGGTGCTTAAACTGTTAGAGTAATTGGTTCCTTAATCATCACAAAACCCTTTTTGAGAGGTGAACGCTTGTGAAAGTTAGCTAAACATAGGAATGGAGAACATCACGAAGATGGGTGGGCCCAAATAAACTTCGAGCCTATATCCTTTATTTCTATAACCGTGAACCAGGCCACGATACAACCCTCAAAAGTCCTAACTGAAACAGGGTTATTTTTGAGAGCGTATTACCACGAGACCGCGTTCCTGACTCCTATGAGTTGTGCTAAAAGATATTTGTTGGTGTTGCATGTGCATGCTTTTATTCAAAAAAATAATGTTGTATCTTAACCAGTGATTCGCTCACAAAGGTTTGCGACATCTTTTTTCAGTAAAACTTCAAGATTAACATGTGTGTTGCATTAGAATTTTCATTCTTAGAATAAACATTTTCTGCTTGCATATATTTATTGGGCATCATAAAAATTCACACACGAAACTTCAGTCTAGAAGCTTAATCTTGCCAAGTTGAGAAGTCTGAAACTTCCGAAGGACAATTTTTCGAGGTGCACTTTTCAAGTAAAACTCCATTGAGTTGGGATTTTCCCAACGGTCGTGGTAAGAGCCAACTAATCTGGGGAAATCATGTCGAGCAATCTCTTCAAAATTCAACCAAATGGGGGAAATCACTTCGAGATTCAAATCTCTCAAAGAACCATTAGTCTGAGGCATGCATTCAAATTTCAGCCAAACTGGGGCAATTATTTTGAGATCCAATCTTTCAAAGAACAATTAATCTTGGTGTTTTCCTCAAAGCACAGTCCGTCAGAGGTGATCACTTCAAGGCTCGTACTGGGGCAGGCCACACCAAGAGTATAAGAAGTCACTCTTTCCCGAAGACGATCAATCCAAGGCGCCTATCCAGAGTTTAATATATTGGGGCAGAATATCTCACAGTTATATGAGGTATTTCATGAATCCTCGCGAGGCAAATTCTTTCATAGACCATGCAGGCTGGGGAAATTATTTCTAGATCTGACGAATCTCTCCAAGAGTTTGAAGACACTGGGGCATTTCATATGTCATGTTTTCTGTAAAATCCTCTTGAGTCATTTTCTTCCGACGGACCTAAATATTAGGCGAGTTGAAAATTGCAAAGAATCATTGTTCACTCATGATAAGTTGGCAATCTATCAACCCAGAGGCTGGAAGCAAAGCCGTTGTCAGCATCATACTTCAAGAGTTGTTTCATCTACGGACTTCATCGATCAGAATTCCTTAGCAAGCCTCATTAGCCAATCCCTGCTTCAGCAGTGTAGCAAAGGGAAAGATACTTCTTGAGCAGAAGGGTATCATTGTTTCTCATCCCCAGCGAGAGGCAACTTAAACTCTTATCTTCAGTAGGGAGCTTTATCATTGACATCCTCCATCATCCCCAATAGAGGTGGAAGTTTAAATCTCTCTCAGCAAGGCAACAAAAAGTTGGTGTCCTCCCCAAGCAGAGATTTTCCTTCAACACAGGAGCAATCCCCCAACAGTACTGTTGCACCCCAAAATTTGCCCTCACAATACAAGACTTTGTGTGCTAAGAAGGTTCACAAGGTTCACAAGACTCACAATGTTTACAAGACCTTTCATGAGGTTCATGAAGTCTACAAGTCACTTTATGAGGTTCACAAGGTTCACAAGATTCACAATGTTTACAAGACCTTTCCTGAGGTTCATGAAGTCTACAAGTCACTTTATGAGGTTCAAAAGGTTCACAAGGTTCACAATACCTCCCATGAGGTTCACAAGACATCTTATGATGGTTCACAAGGTTCACAAAGTTCACAATTGGTCAGAAAAGTTGACAATTCCCTCAGACAATGCACCTCCTAAGCAGTGCATCCAAAACTAGGGTTTTGACTTTAATCAGGCTAAATGGACTTCCAAGACTTCAAGTGAGTTTCATAACATCTTATATGTGTGTAAGAACCCCCATGACAAGTTTCAAGACTTTTCTCAAAAGTTTGCTCAGTCAGATGATCAGATAAGTCAAAATCAGTCAAAGTAGTTAAAAAGTCAAACTGAGGTCAACTGTGGTCAAAACAAAGTCAAACTTCATGATTTTTTGCCAAAATCAAGTATATGAAGTAAAATTCATCATTTGATCAAGGGTTGATCATGATTCATCAAGGAGATTTCAGATCATCAGGAATCAGGAGTTTCTAAATTAGGGTTTTCTCAGTAAAAGTCAACTGAACTTTGACCAGCCATAACTTTCACATACTTCATCACCAAGTCTCCATCCAAAGCTTATTTTGAAGGAAATTGAATTCTCTACAACTTTGTGTCTCACAAGCCAAGCCCAAAAATGCTTCATTTGGAAGGTATGAGCTAAGACATTATAGGTCCTTTTGAAAGTCAACAAAAAGTCAACAACTTCAAAAGGGCATAACTTGAGAATGGTAAATGATATGGACATGAAACCAGTGGGGTTGGTTAGAGGACTCTTCAAGATTTCCAAAATGTCCAAGAACACCCTCATAGCATTAAAATTGAAGGATGTGTGCCCTTGCAAAGTTGGGAAATTTTTGGTTGGTTTATGAAGAAAATGGAGGTCTAAAACCAATTTCTTCCAAATGGGCTTGCCAAATAATGACCCAATCCACATCAAAACATCTTGCACGAAATTAAATTGATTTATTCATAATTTTATTCATTTTGTTTTTATTTATTATGATTTTTTACATTAAAAATCATTTTAAATTCAAATAAAATATAAAATAATGAAAATTCAATTTGATTTGGTTTCTAGAAGGTCTTAAATTATATTTAGACTTGATTGATACAAGAGTAATGAGAATCATACCAAAATATCAAGGCTAGATCAAGGATATTCAAGTTTTAAGATCAAATATTTTTCAATCTAAAGAGGTCCAAAAATCCAAAGTTTTGATGAATCTCTTGACCTAATTTCATTGTGTCATATATATACAACATATAACAAGCATCAAGCCACGGATTGGCAGCCTCAAGAACACATTGCAAAGTTAAAAAATTCTTCAAAATAATTGGATTCGGATTTTGAGATTAGGACAATTTCAAAGCTTCACAAAGGTTGCATTAGCTTCCTTGACCTTCATTGATCATGATTCAATACTTATAACCATCGAAATCATGTTGTAATGGCCAAACCGAACGCATGTTCATGACACTTTATTGGTTTTTCGATTACGATTATTCATGATGTTTTGTTTGTTTTTGTTTAACTAATCTTGTTTGTATGATGACATAGAAGCTTTCTGGACAGTTCTTTTTGAGTTTAACCGCAAGAATCATAAGAAGCCATAGCTAGGGTTTACGGGCTTCATTTGGGATTTTACGATTTACCACATATAAATGAATTTAGAGGACATGGTTAGATTGTATGGACCTCAAGGATTGCATTACACTAACTAATTTGAAGAAATTTTGTTGTTTGATTGGTGTTTGAGAAATCGCAGGTTATCGTACGCAGGAAAAATCGCAAGAGGATTCGCAGGAAAATTCGCAGGAAAACCTGCGAATTTCAGAGGTAGAAGACGACTGCTTTGGCGCCATCTGAAAATTTAAAATGCTAATTTAATATTTTTAGGATTTGTGTTTGTTTTATTTCAACTAATATGGTTTGGTTCAGTTGGTGAGGATGCGCGTGTGGGAGGCCAATGACCAGGGTTCGAATCCTGGCTTGGTGGATTCTTTTTTTTGGCAATTTTCTTATGTTTTCCAGGCTTGCCATATGATGATCTTGGGCCCTTTCCCTATCAGCTAGCGCGCGCCAGCCCAGTGGTTTTGATCCCCTCAGGTAAAGGGGAGGTCCTGGGTTCAAATCCAGGCCTCCCCATTTTTTTTTAAAACCTTTGTTTTCTTTTGTTTTTTTTTAATTATTATTTTCTATTATATATTATTATTACCATTGAATTTGTTTTATATTTAGTTAATAAAAATCTATCTTAAACTTAATTAAAATTTTATTTTTATAAATTTCATAATATATTTTATAAAGTAAATTTACATATAATTTTAATTTTTATTTATAATTTGTAAATAAATCAATTAATATTTTAATTAAACATTTAAACCCTAATTATTTTTCAAAACCCTAATTTTATTTTTAAATCTCTAACCCTACTTCTTATTTAATTTTAAATATTAACTCAATTAATTTTTCTAATACTTAATTAAATAATTAATTTTGTTCTTTTATTTGTAAATAATTATTATATTATTCATTATCATTATTATAAAACCTTTATTATTTATTTCTTAAAAAATTCTTAAAAATTGCTTATTTAATTTAAAAATGTTCTTTTTAAATTCTATAAAAATGTTGCTAAGATCAGGTTATTACTGGATCACAATGGATGCGGACTGCTGTGCCTATGCCAGGAAATGCCACAAATGCCAGATTTACGCAGATAAGGTGCATGTGCCTCCCAATCCTTTGAACATCATGTCTTCACCCTGGCCCTTTGCTATGTGGGGCATTGATATGATTGGTAAGATCGAGCCAACTGCTTCAAACGGCCACAGATTCATCCTGGTCGCCATTGATTACTTCACCAAGTGGGTTGAAGCAGCCTCATATGCAAATGTTACAAGACAAGTGGTAGCCAGATTTCTGAAGAGGGATATCATCTGTCGGTATGGAGTTCCCGAGCGGATCATTACTGATAATGGTTCCAACTTAAACAACAAAATGATGGCAGAGCTGTGCCGGGACTTCAAGATCCAACACCACAATTCTTCTCCTTACAGGCCAAAGATGAACGGCGCTGTTGAGGCAGCTAATAAGAATATCAAGAAGATTGTGCAGAAGATGGTAGTCACCTACAAAGACTGGCATGAAATGCTACCTTTTGCCTTGCATGGGTACCGCACGTCAATCAGAACATCCACTGGGGCAACACCGTATCAACTTGTGTATGGTATGGAGGCAGTCCTACCAGTTGAAGTTGAATTACCCTCTCTACGGGTACTGATGGATGTTAAACTGAGTGAAGCAGAATGGGTTCGGGCCCGATACGAACAACTGAGTCTGATCGAAGAGAAGAGGTTGGCCGCAATCTGTCATGGGCAGTTATATCAGAAGAGAATGAAGAAGGCCTTCGATCAGAAAGTCAGGCACCGAGAGTACCAAGTGGGAGATCTTGTGTTGAAGAGAATCCTCCCTCCTCATACAGACCACAGGGGCAAATGGACTCCGAATTATGAAGGACCATTTGTGGTAAAGAAAGTTTTTTCCGGTGGAGCACTGATGCTCAGCACCATGGATGGTGAAGATTTCCCGTCCCCTGTGAATTCAGATGCAGTTAAAAAATACTTCGCATAAAAGGACCCGCTGGACATAAAAACAGAATGTAAGTCCAGGCAAAAATAGGGCATCCCGGCGAGTCAAAAACAGAATAAAAGACTCGGGCAAAAATAAGGGAAAATAAAGAAAAAGTACACCCGCTGAGTTGAAAAGCCGCATTGGACAGCTCAGGCAAAAATGGGTATCCCGATGGATTGAAAACCCGAAAGGGCGATCCATGCAAAATAAGGGAATAAGCGAACAACTGCATTCTGAATTCGTCTGTATCACCTATAACTTGGTAAGCTTCGAAAAGATCGAGCATCAATCAGAACCAACATTCTTCAAAAAAGCAAGATGAGAAGAACGTCAAAAGTCATACGGGTCATAGTGAAGAGGAAGCTCCTCAAAGCGTCATCAACACTGCCAACATTTTGTTTCTCAATTTGTAACAATCTCCTCATTTCAGGAGATTTGTTTCTTTGACTGTATCTCGCCGTTTCAGGGCTTTTGAATTAATAAAATCAGATTTTCAGTCATATCTCGTCTTGTACATTTTATTTGCGAAAATGTCTGATATCTTAAAAGAAAAACTGATTGCATAAGAATACAGATGCTTATCTTCAAACAAAAACATGCTTGCAGGAAATATATTTACTCGCAGAAGTATCTAAGCTCCTATGACGGAATCCAGTAAGGGATACCTCGGGATTATCTTGTGCGTTTTTCTATCTTTTTCAGGATTGCAGGTATCCAGAACGCAACTTGGGGCATGAAAGCTTCATCCCAGCAAGCTGGCAAATCAACACTTAATTTTAGCACCCGAAGTGCTTTCTCCCCAGCTGAGTTGCCCCCCATGACTTCCCCCAGCTGAGATTGCCACTTATTACTTATCCCCATCAGAATGGGCAGGTACCACAGAAGGCACCTATATCCCCGGCCGAGTCAAGGATCCTCTTCAACAGAATCCCTAGGGAGGTCTCTCAATAATCTCTTTTCCTCCCCAGCCGAATTGCCACCTCGTCCTCAGCCGAAATACACAAAGTCAGAGAACCATCTCCCCACAGAGTTCCAGCCTCTATCCAGAAGAGCAGCGCATAGAAGATCACAACAGAGTGAAGAAAGCTTCTACAAACCCCAGCTGGGTCTCTCATTTATAAAGGATAGGTCTATCAATGGCCCGAATCCCCAAGCAGATACATCTCCTCAGATCCACCAGTGATCTCCCCCCCAGCTGGGATGTCCATTTCAATAGATCGATCGAAGATCTTCGCAGCAGTGGGACCCGGATCCCGGTTTGGTATCTTTGCACAATCATAGCATTTGCATCATATTCACCCATAAAGCGTAGCATTCCGTCTAGTACGGAGCATTACGGCAAAAATCCAACACATAGCATAATCATAAGCCATGTTTTGAATCAGCACTTGTGACTAGTAACCATTCATCAGAATGCAGAATACTTTCCCCAGAGTCCCCACTGTCGCTCCCGACAAATGAAAATGGGTCAGATGAAGGTACAGACGCGAACGGTCGGCGAAGGGAACAGTGAGAACACACAGCCGTGAACTCACTGGAGAATGAAAAGAGTCGCCAGCTAGGCATTTTTATCCCGGAGGAAAGGCAATGCTGCATAGACCTAGAAAAAGAATGGATAAGACGGTTGCGAACCAGAGAGACTGAGAAAGGGGGTTGGTTACAACCTGGGAAGGTATTAGCACCCAGATTGTCCGCCGTACTCGACGGGATCCACGCTTAAAAGATTTGTGTTTTAAAGGGGTAGTGTCAGTGCTATTTGTGCATAAAAGAGCTGGAAAAGGATGTACAAGTGTCAGTGTAAAGAAATGTGATGTGTATAAATGTACAGTGTCAGTGTGAGATCAGGAATGAAATGCTCATGACCATGAGGCTAAAGAATGAAGCTGAAAGAGGGGGAATGTACAGAGACTTTTGTTCGATAACTGTTAAGTTATGCCTACGTATCCTCTCGTGCAATGAGGAAGTCAGAACACCGTAGTTCGACCCAAAGAGACTGAAAGGATTGACTTGTGAACTGCTTACTTGCCTATGCTCAAGTGTATGACCTGTCTGGCTCAGGTGCTTACTGTCTTGCATTAGACGGAAGAAGCAAGTTCTCGTTTGTGAGTGAATGAGATGAGAAAAGAATCCCGGAGGAGACGATTATTGTTTGTTTTTGAGTTTTCAGCCTTTTATTTCTTTTTGGAGTTTGTCATAAGATAATGAGCTTAAACCTAAATCAATGGATTTGGTAAACTCATCACATCATCCCTCTGATTAGGGGTAATGAGAATTACCTTAAGTGTGAAGTCAGGTTCTCACACTTAATCACCTTTGATGTAGGGTTAAGATCATTAACCTACTTGTGATTAATTAGATGCTTTTGTGATTTTTGTTTAGTGTTAAGTAATGAGGTTAAGCCATAATCAGGGATTTAACAGGCTCATTACACCATCCTAAAAGAAGGATAATAGATGAGAATGTTTAAGCTGAGGAAGACTCCTCAACTTAATCCATGATTAGGGATTAAACCCATGACAAAACAAGCCTTTGATTAAGTGAATTTTATTGAGTGATATGATGATGAAGTGAATTTTATGATTTGTAAGACAACTTGAGGGGGACTTGTCCATTAACACTAGGGTTAGTCCTTCTTGACCACTTAAGGAAGAATTAGAACCCTAATGCAAGGCCCAAGTTACAAGTGTGATGTCTTGATGATTATTAGATGGATTGATTAAGGGATTTCAACACATTAAGGGTCCAAGACTTAGGATTAAAGTTATACACTCCATCCTAAAAGAAGGATGCAGGCATGATCTTAATCACAAAGTCTTAAAGCCTTGAGGGTTTAGTCCCTGATTGTGAGGTGAGGAGAGATGACTCAAGGAGAGACACAAAGGTAAAAACTATGGGGGAGACTAATCAAAACCCTAATTCATTATCATGCTTGGTTGGTCCTAATGTTTGTGAGGTTTTCAAGAACAATCTTCAGATGAACCACCAGGAAGCAGATGAACAAGATCAAGAGAAGCAAAGTGACTTGCTTCATTCAAAAAGTCAAGTCACTTGAAGAAAGAAAGTGGGAGGAAAAAGAATGAGCAAGCTCAATCTCAAACACAAGTATAAATGCAGCATGGTATGCAAAAGAGATGAAAAGAAAAGGTATGAGAAGTGAAGGCAAATTCACTTCCCAAGTTACCTACCACCTGAAATGTTAGAAACAAATGCAATGCAATGCTAAATGAAATGAAATGACATGATGCTAAGCCAAACCAGAAGCATACACATGATGATTATAATGTTATGGAGTGCTATGAACATGAGACAAGACAATGGAGATGTTCATACAAGATTATGAATGCAAATGATGCAAGTTAAGGAGCATGAACAAGCATGAAATGTCATGAGGCATACAAGACAAATGGCTTGGTAAATATGCAATGATCAATGATGCTTTCTACATGTCTTAAGATGTTAAATGAGTCATAAGAATGCACAATATGCAATGACAAGTCAAGTTATGCAAGGAAATGCAAGAAGGGTGCAAATGAAAGCCCAAATTAGGGTTCATGGATCAAACCTCAAACACAAACCAAAAACAGAAGCAAACCTTAACATAAAAAATGGAAAATGGTACCTAAAGAAACCCTAGACCTATAAAGAACCACTGCCCAAAGGGGGGCTCTCAACTCTCAACCAATCTCAAGTTATGATTTTTACAAGTTATTAGGGTTTTTTAGGGTTTGTAACAAAAGAAATGCCAATCAATTAGAAAATGCAAGATCAAATCATGGCCTTTTTATCCTTGAAAGTACATGTCAAATGGAAAACAATGCAAAAAGAATCAATGTCTCAACCTTTACCAAAAGACAGAAGTGAATTTTCAAACTTGTGATCAAAATAATGCATCAAAAATGATTTAATTCAATGAAAAATTCTTAAAATGCATCAAGATCAAAAAAGAAATTTGGTTTGAAGGTTGGAAAATGTTTCTAAATGTCTTAGAACATATCATGAATTTTTTTGTAATTTTTAAATACCTAAAAGTATTTTTAATTAATTAATTCTCATTAATCAATTAAAAATAAACTTTAAAATATTTAAAAATACTTTTTAATGATAAAAAATAAAATAAAAAATGTTTTTGTGTCATAAAAATTAATAAAACCTTAAAGAAAAAGTTTCATAATTTTTATGACTTTTTTGCTATTTTAAATTAATTTTGCAAGTTAAATGAAATAAAAAGGATTAAAAATTAAATGAAAATAGAAGTAAACAGAATGAGAGGCTGGGATTTGATCTGGGGAAGATTGGGTTGACTTCGCGCGCGATCTGGTGGTCCAGATTTAAACTTCTTAAATTCAATTAATTAAACTAAATAAACCTGATTAAATTAGTTAAATGGAAATTAATACTAATGATGCCATCTGAGCCCTTGGTCTGTACGCGGGAAGCATGATCCAATGGCCTCAATTCAAAACCCACTAATGACTGGATTAAACCCTAATTAGGGCAAGTTAACCTCAGACGGCCGGAACAGTGGTTCCGGTCGTCTTCTCCGGCGTACCACAAACCCTAGAAAACGTTTCAGGCCACCATTCAACAAATTTCCTGCCCAGAAACAACCCCCCATCCCAACTAAACCCTAATCCAAGGTCAAAAGGCATTTATCTAACATGAACAAGGAGAATCGAAGACAAGAGCATTCACGGGCCAAATTTCAGAGATGCATAAAATGCCCATTTGTTCACCATTTTTGATTCTAATCATACCACAGTGATCCCCAGAGCATGTATTTTTGATTTGTGACCAAAGAAACAGGTTCTAAAAAGTTTGAAATTTGAGACTACCTGAGATGACAAGTCCTGTTTCTGAGCTTCCAGAGCCTTTTCTTGATGCAAGCTAGCTCTAATGGATCCCCTGGTGTCAATGGCAAGCTTGAAAAGAAGTTTAGCAAGCTATTTCAATGGCTACCAAACTGGTGTAGCAGAGAATGGCCTTGGTGCACAGGCTGTTTTAGGCCAGTGTAATGGGTGGTTTGGACTCCTCTGAGTGTGCCTGACTTATTGGTGAAGGAAGGTGAAGTGTTTGAGGGATGGACAGTGAGATTCGAATGGAACTGGTTCTGATGATGGTGAATGGTGGAGCTCAGGTCAAGCTTGTTTCAGGCCTGAGTTGTGGTGGTTTGGGGGCTTTGAGGTGTGGTGAGTTGAGTGGTGATCAAAGTTTTTGTGTTTAGTGACTGTGCCAAGAGATTCGACAGAACTTGCAAGTTGGGAGAGTTTTGTATATGTGATGAGTGAGGATGTTTTTGCCTTGGTTCTTGTTGTGTTCAACTTGCAAACTGAAATGATAAACAATTCTGATTGGTTATTTGATGTGACTTGTGCAGCTGTGATAGGTGGGTTACTTTTTGCTCAAAAACCACTTTTGTGTAAGATAGGGCATGGCTCAATTCTAGCTAAGTACAAAGCATGGGAGCTGCACAGCAGGATGTGTGTATGAGCCTAGCTTGGTTCAGCAGCCAAGGAAATGAGTTGGTGAGATGTGATCATGAATTTTGCAACTTGGTCACCTTTTGAAACTTTGTGAAAAATGTCTTGCTACACAAACCAAACCAAGGGCATACTTGATCCAATTCTGACTTTTAGGCCTTAGAGAATGTTTGTATGCTGGTTTGAGATGAACTAGAGGTCACTTAATGCATAGGTTCAAGGTTTTGCAAAATTTCCACTTGGTGCATAACTTGAAAATCAATGATTTTTGCTAACTTTGCAATGCCATAACTTTTGATCCAAGAAGAGTTAGATCATGTTCTTGTACTTTTTGAAAAGGGAAAGATGAGATCTACAACTTTCATGACCAAAGTTTTTCCATTTGAAGCCTTTTTGGATCATGAATCAAGGCTTGAAAAATGACATAAAATGACATAATCTTGAAAAGTCAACTATGCCCAAAAAGTCAACTTTTGCAAAAACCCTAAATTCTTGATTTTTATGAACTTCAATCTTCTTCCATGATCAAATAAAGATCATATACACTCAAAATGATGAAGATCACCCATTGGTTGGGTCATTGGGGGCCTCAGATGCCCTGATTTTGCACTGACTTGTCTGAAAAGTCAACTCTTGATCAGATGACTTCCCCATGGAATTTCTTCATGAAAATTGATATGCATACTCCCTATACCATATAGAGACCAATGGAAACAAGAATGACCAAAAAATTTGGAGTTATGGCCTCTGAAACCAAAACCCTAATTTTCAGTCAACTGTGCAGTTCATCCTGGCTCTGCATCCACTCAATCCCAGTTCTTGTGATCCCTCTGCAATTTTGACTTTGTGAGGATGTAACATGATATAAGAACACACATGAACCCCTTTGAGTTGATTGGTGGCCTTTGGGATGGCTCAAGATGCCCTGAGGTTGCTCAGATCACAAACCCTAGGTGCAGATGACTTAGAAACTATGCAGTGAATCAGAATGAGATGTGAGATGATATGTTTTGTGTTTATGCATATGAGATGATCACAAGCCATGTGTGAATGGGTGAGGGCAAATTTGGGGTGTTTACAGCTGCCCCTATTCAAGCATGAGTTAGCTGTGCAGGATGTAAGCGACGGCTTAACAGGCAAACAAGATAACTTGTGGTTGAATACCAAAGACAGTCCAAAATTTGCACTCACTGGGGAGAAGAAAAGGGATATAGATTGTAAAAGAAAAATAAAGTATATTGTAAAGTATGGGCGACGGAGGACGACCGTCGAGCAGAGGACGACTGCTGGGTAAGGTGGTATGTGAAGCAAAGCGATGACGGGGACGGCCGACATGCTGGGAAAGTGCTGAAAATAAAGCAATGACGGGGACGGCCGACATGCTGGGGATAAACGGTAAAACCAAGACGGGGACGGCCGACTAGCTGGGAAAATAAAATATCATGATGGGGACGGCCATCAAGATAGAGCTACAAAATTTTGAGGATTAATGAAACATGACGGGGACGGCCATCAAGTTCATAAAGGCAAAGTAACCAACGATGGGGACGGCCATCGGGCTAAAAAGGAAAAGGGACCACGACGGGGACGGCCATCGGGTTAAAGAATAAATGAAATAAACAGATGATGGGGTACGGCCATCAAAGGTGAAGGACGATCACCTAGCAGGGGACGGCTGCTCTGTTGGGCATAAAAGAAATATGATGGGGACGACCATCAAAGGTGGAGGACGACCACCTGGCAGGGTACGGCTGCCAAAAATATCAACGATGGGGACGGTGTACCTTCATATGCAGAGCTCTGCATTTTTCTGTACTGTGACCAGGCCATCGGATAGAAAAGGTCAACGATGGGGACGGCCATCGGACGAGCATGATGGAGGACGACCATCAAGAAGTGGAGGACGACCACTCAGCAGGGGACGGCTGCTCTCAAAGTTTATCATAACACAGGATGAGTGTTAGACAACTAAAATCAACAATGGGGACGGCCATTGGATAAAGTGATGAAGGACGATCATCAAAAGGTGGAGGACGACCACCTAGCAGGGGACGGCTGCTAAAATCAACGATGGGGACGGCCATCGGATGAGCATGATGGAGGACGACCATCAAGAAGTGGAGGACGACCACTCAGCAGGGGACGGCTGCTCTCAAAGGTATCATAACACAGGACGAGTGTTAGATAAAAAGGAAATTTGTTGGCAATCTACTGGGGAGATAGTAAACACGGACGAGCGTTTACATCCGAGAAACAAAAGGTATAAGTGTTTGGTATTGTGTATAGATTAAAGGTGCGGACGAGCATCCTTAAGACTATGATAAGGACGAGTATCATGTAGAAACAAACTGACACATGTTCTGAGATGATGATACGGACGAGTACCAACTGGTTAACAAAGAACACGGACGAGTGTTGCATCTGAAAGTATCCTTCTGGGGAATAGTAGACACAGACGAGCATCTATATTCACGAAGACATAAGTTTTTGACACGGTGTATGGATTAAAGATGCGGACGAGCATCCTTAAGACTATGATACGGACGAGTATCATGTAGAAACAAACATTAGACGCAATGTTCTGAGATGATAGTACGGACGAGTACCAACTGGTTAACAAAGAACAAGGACTACTGTCGAATCTGCGGAGATATACATGGTGTATATAAGATACGGACGAGTATCTGTGTAGGTGTACCAATGAGTAGGGAGCATTGTAATATATAGGTGAGTGTTTAAACTGCTGGGGAGAATGACACGGACGAGTGCCAAGAGTGAAAAATATAGTATTAACAAGCATATGGGTTGCAAAAGTGTAAGCGACTGTGCTGGGGATATGACACGGACGGGTGTCAAGAAAGTGTATATACAAGTATAGGCGACCACGCTGGGGATATGACACGGACGAGTGTCAAAGATTGTGTGAGTGCAAAGAGGATGTCTTTGGCTTTCTGCTGGTGATTTGACACGGTCGGGTGTCAGAAAGTATCTGTAATACTGGTGATCTTGATTTGTAAGGTGCATTCAGGCGACTTTACTGGGGAAAGATAGCACGGACGGGTGCCAAAAGGTGTATGCACTGGTGATTATGATTGTGGAGCAATTGCTTTTGCTAGGACTCTGATGGGGATTCCGAGGGAAAGTATTCTGTATAATGACAGATTGTCAATATTTACAAGTGTTCAATTCACAACATGACTTATGATTATGCTATGCGTTTGATTTTTTTGCCGTAATGCTCCGTATTAGACGGAATGCTACGCTCTGGGGGTGAATATGATGCGAATGCTATGATTATGCAAAGGGGCACCGATCCGGGATTCGGATCCCGTTGCTGCAAAGATCTCTGATCGATCTGCTGAGGAAGACATCCCAGCTGGGGATAAGATCATTGGTGGATCTAATGATGATATTTGCTTGGGGACACATGTCACTGATCGACATATCCTTATAAATGAGAAACCCAGCTGGGGTTTGTAGAAGCTTTATGTACTCTGTTGTGATCTTCTCCGTGCGTTGCTCTTCTGAATAGAGGCTTGAAACTCTGTGGGGAGATGATTCCCTGCTTTCTGTATTCTGTTGAGGAAGAATGGCCACTCGGCTGGGGAATTGAGAGGCAACTCAGCTGGGGAGAGCAACAAGAGGCAACTCAGCTGGGGATAAAGCATTTCGGATGCTGTATGTTGATTTGGCAACTTGCTGGGGAAATGGGCACCTCCCAGGGCCAGGTGAGTTGATAATGATTCGCCAGTTTGCTGAGACGTAACTTGCATGCCCCAAGTTGCATTCTGGATACCTGTGTCGCTCCCAAAGATTTGCATCCAGGTACAAGCGCGAACGGTCGGCGAAGGGAACAGTGAGAACACACAGCCGTGAACTCACTGGAGAATGAATAGAGTCGCCAGCTAGGCATTTTTATCCCGGAGGAAAGGTAATGCTGCATAGACCTAGAAAGATATGGATAAGACGGTTTGCGAACCAGAGAGACTGAGAAAGGGGGTTGGTTACAACCTGGGAAGGTATTAGCACCCAGATTGTCCGTCGTACTCGACGGGATCCACGCTTAAAAGATTTGTGTTTTAAAGGGGTAGTGTCAGTGCAATCTGTGTATAAAATAGCTGGAAAAGAATGTACAGGTGTCAGTGTAAAGTGTATAAGTGACATGAAGTATGAAAGTGTCAGTGTGAGAATGAAAAAAAGAACTGCTCATGATCATGAGGCTAAAAGAATGATGCTGGAAAGAGGGGGAATATACAGAGACTTTTGTTCGATAACTGTTAAGTTATGCCTACGTATCCTCTCGTGCAATGAGGAAGTCAGAACACCGTAGTTCGACTCAAAGAGACTGAAAGATAAATTGACTTGTGAACTGCTTACTTGTCTATGCTCAAGTGTATGACCTGTCTGGCTCAGGTGCAAACTGTCTTGCATTAGACGGAAGAAGCAAGTTCTCGTTTGTGAATGAGTGTGATGAGAAAAGAATCCCGGAGGAGACGATTATTGTTTGTTTTTGAGTTTTCAGTCTTTTATTGTTTTTGAAAGTTTGTCATAAGATAATGAGCTTAAACCTAAATCAATGGATTTAGTAAACTCATCACATCATCCCTCTGATTAGGGGTAATGAGAATACCTTAAGTGTGAAGTCAGATTCTCACACTTAATCACCTTTGATGTAGGGTTAAGATCATTAACCTACTTGTGATTATTTAGATGTTTTTGTGATTTCTGTTTAGTGTTAAGTAATGAGGTTAAGCCATAATCAGGGATTAAACAGACTCATTACACCATCCTAAAAGAAGGATAATAGATGAGGGTGTTTAAGCTGAGGAAGACTCCTCAACTTAATCCATGATTAGGGATTAAACCCATGACAAAACAAACCTTTAGTTAAGTGGATTTTATTAATGGTATGATGATGAAGTGTTTTTTATGATTTTGTAAGACAACTTGAGGGGGACTTGTCCATTAACTTTAGGGTTAGTCCTTCTTAACCAATTAAGGAAGAATTAGAACCCCAATGCAAGGCCCAAGTTACAAGTGTAATGTCTTGATGATTATTAGATGGATTAATTAAGAGAGTTCAACACCTTAAGGGTCCAAGACTTAGGATTAAAGTTATACACTCCATCCTAAAAGAAGGATGCAGGCATGATCTTAATCACAAAGTCTTAAAGCCTTGAGGGTTTAGTCCCTGATTATGAGGTGAGAAGAGATGACTCAAAGAGAGACACAAAGGTAAAAAACTATGGGGGAGACTAATCAAAACCCTAATTCATTATCATGCTTGGTTGATCCTAAGGTTTGTGAGGTTTCAAGAAACAATCTTCAGATGAACCACCAGGAAGCAGATGAACAAGATCAAGAGAAGCAAAGTGACTTGCTTCAATCAAGAAGTCAAGTCACTTGAAGAAAGAAAGTGGGAGAAAGAAGAATGAGCAAACTCAATCTCAAACACAAATAGAAATGCAGCAAGGTATGCAAAAGAAGATGAGAAGAAAAGTTATGAGAAGTGAAGGCAAATTCACCTCTCAAGTTTACTTACCACCTGAAATGTTAGAAAGAAATGCAATGCAATGCAAGATGAGATGTAATGACATGATACAAAGCAAAACCAGGAGCATACACATGATGATTATGATGTTATGAAGTGCTGCAAACATGAGGCAAGACATGGAGATGCTCATACAAAGTCATGGATGCAGATGATGCAAGTTTAGAAGCATGAACAAACATGAAATGTTATGAAACATGCAAGACAAATGGCATGGCAAATATGTAATGCAATGATCAATGATGCTCCATACATGTCTTAAGATGTCAAATGAATCATAAGAATGCACAAAATGCAATGGCAAGTCAAATTATGCAAGGAAATGCAAGAATGATGCAAAAGGAAAGCCCAAATTAGGGTTCATGGATCAAACATCACACATAAACCAAAAACAGAAGCAAACCTTAACATAAAAAATGGAAAATGGTACCCAAAGAAACCCTAGACCTATAATGAACCACTGCCCAAAGGGGAGCTCTCAACTCTCAACCAAACTCAAGTTATGAATTTTACAAGTTATTAGGGTTTTTTAGGGTTTGTAACAATAGAAATGCCAATCAATTGGAAAATGTAAGATCAAATCTTGGCCTTTTTATCTTTGAAAGTACATGTCAAATGGAAAACAATGCAAAAAGAATCAATGTCTCAACCTTCACCAATAGGCAGAAATGAATTTTTAAACTTGTGATCAAAATAATGCACAAAATATGATTTAATTCCATGAAAAATTCTTAAAATGCATCAAGATCAAAAAAGAAATTTGGTTTGAAGGTTGGACAATGTTTCTAAATGTCTTAGAACATATCATGAATTTTTTTGTAATTTTTAAATACCTAAAAGTATTTTTAATTAATTAATTCTCATTAATCAATTAAAAATAATCTTTTAAATATTTAAAAATACTTTTTCAGTGATAAAAAATAAAATAAAAATATTTTTGTGTCATAAAAATTAATAGAACCTTAAAGAAAAAGTTTCATAATTTTTATGATTTTTAAACTATTTTAAATAAATTGTACAAGATAAAAGAAATAAAATGAATTAAAAATCAAATTTAATGGAAAGTAAATAGATTGGATGGCCAGGATGCGCTCTGGGTTTGAAAAGATTGACTGGCGCGCAATCTGGTGGCCAGGATTGCTTCAGATTAACTTAAATAAAATATGGATTAATTAACCCTAACACGTGGATTAGGGTTAATCAAACACATATGGGCCATTGAATCAGGAGGGAAGTCAACAAGTCAGCGCACATCAATGGACCAAATTCAAACTTGACTTAATGACTGTAATTAGGGCAAACTAAACTCAGGTGGCCGGAGAAGACTTCCGGTCATCTTCTCCGGCCAGAAGGTCACCTGAAAATCTCAAAACCTCTCAAAACGTAAAATAAATGAAAACTAAGATCATGGAAACGTTCCTCTCATCCTCACGAATCAAAACCCTATCCTAAAACAAATTTATTTAACCTTGACAAGCTGAATCGAAGAGGGAAAGTTCTAGGGTTCGTGAGCTTCAAACAGCAATTAAATTCTCAAAACACATCCATTTCAAAAACCAAAAGCATCAGCATGATCAGGAGAGCATAAGGAACAAGTTTGTAACAATCAAATTGATTTCTGGAAAAATTAATTTGGAGCTACCTGAGATTTGCAAACTTTGATTCTGGAACTTTCAGGCCTCTTCTCCTTGCTCAATCTGCTCCTTAGAACCCTCTGATGATGTTGGAATACCTTGGAACAATTTAAGTAAGCTGGAAGGTGAGATTCGAATGCTCCTGCTCCAAGCTCAGTCAACAATGGCAGATGAGGTTCTGGCTGATTCAGGCCATGGTGATGAGTTGTATGAAGTCTATGCAATGTGCGAAGAAGATTGGTGGTGTTGGTTTATGTGTTTGTGGGCTAGAATGAGGGATTCGAATGAAACTGCAAAAGGGAGTGTAAAATGGCAGTGAGGTGTTTTGGTTGTTTCAAGCTCTGGTTCTTGATGCCTTGTGTTCTATGGATCAAGGTGAGATGAATGGAGGAAAAAGATTTTGTGTTTGCAGGCTGTGTAAAGAGATTCGATAGAACTTGCAAGTTGGAAGGTTTTTGTGCAAGTTGTGAATGAGTGTGTTCCAGCCCTGGGTTTCTATGTGATATGGTTTGCAAATTGAATGAATAAAATATTCTGATTGGTCTCTTGATGTGATATGGCCTGCTAGGATAGGTGAGTTACTTTTTGCACAAAGTCCACTTTTGTGTAAGATAGGGCATGGTGTGATGCTAGGCAAGGACAACTTGGGTTCTGGTGCAGCAAAAGGTGAGGGAGAGGCTAGCCCAAAGTCAGCTTCCAATGCTGCAACTTGTAGGAAGTGAATCATGAGTTTTTGCAACTTGGCTAGTTTATGTTTCACATGTGATCTTTGCATAACCAAACATGAAACCAAGGGCAAACTTAGTTCAAATCTGATTTTTAGAACTTAGAGGATGTTTACATGCTGGTTTGACATGAATTAGAGGCTGCATTTTGACTTGATTCAAGACTTTGCAAAATTTCCACTTAGTGCATGACATGAAAAACAATGATTTTTGGCAACTTTGCATGGCCATAACTTTTGATTCAAGAAGAGTTAGATCATGTTCTTGTACTTTTTGAAAAGGGAAAGATGAGATCTACAACTTTCATGACCAAAGTTTTTCCATTTGAAGCCTTTTTGGATCATAAATCAAAGCTTGAAAATTGACCTAAAAGGATGCATTCTTGAAAAGTCAACAAAACCCAAAAAGTCAACTCTTGCAAAAACCCTAAATTCTTGAATTTTGTGAACTTCAAACCTCTTCCATGATCAAATAAAGATCATATACACTCAAAATGATGAAGATCACCCATTGGTTGGGTCATTGGGGGCCTCAGATGCCCTGATTTTACACTGACTTGTCTGAAAAGTCAACTCTTGATCAGATGACTTCCCCATGGAATTTCTTCATGAAAATTGATATGCATACTCCCTATACCATATAGAGATCAATGGAAACAAGAATGACCAAAAAATTTGGGGTTATGGCCTCTGAAACCAAAACCCTAATTTTCAGTCAACTGTGCAGTTCATCCTGGCTCTGCATCCACTCAAACCCTAATTCTTGTGATTCCTCTGCATTTTTGACTTTGTGAGGATGTAACATGATATAAGAACACACATGGACCCCTTTGAGTTGATTAGTGGCCTTTGGAATGGCTCAAGATGCCCTGAGGTTGCTCAGATCACAAACCCTAGGTGCAGATGCCTTAGAAACTATCCAGTGAATCAAACATGAGATATGAGATGATGTGATTGTGTTTATGCATATGAGATGGTCACAAGTCATGTGTGAATGGGTGAGGGCAAATTTGGGGTGTTTACAGCTGCCCCTATTCAAGCATGAGTTAGCTGTGCAGGTTGTAAGCGGCGGCTTAACAGGCAAACAAGATAACTTGTGGTTGAATACCAAAGACAGTCCAAAATTTGCACTCACTGGGGAGAAGAAAAGGGATATAGATTGTAAAAGAAAAATAAAGTATATTGTAGGCGACGGAGGACGACCGTCGAGCAGAGGACGACTGCTGGGTAAATAGCAATGACGGGGACGGCCGACATGCTGGGAAAAGTGTGTAAAGTAAAGCAATGACGGGGACGGCCGACATGCTGGGGATAAAAGGTAAAGCTAAGACGGGGACGGCCGACTAGCTGGGAAAACTAAGATAATATGATGGGGACGGCCATCAAGATAAAGTAGTAACATTCTCTGGGGATTGGTGAAACATGACGGGGACGGCCATCAAGTCCACAAAGGTAAAGTAACCAACGATGGGGACGGCCATCGGGTTAAAAAAGAAAAGGGACCACGACGGGGACGGCCATCGGGTTAAAGAATAAATGAAATAAACAGATGATGGGGTACGGCCATCAAAGGTGAAGGACGATCACCTAGCAGGGGACGGCTGCTCTGTTGGGCACGAAAGAAATATGATGGGGACGACCATCAAAGGTGGAGGACGACCACCTGGCAGGGTACGGCTGCTAAAAATATCAACGATGGGGACGGCCATCGGATAGAAAAGGTCAACGATGGGGACGGCCATCGGACGAGCATGATGGAGGACGACCATCAAGAAGTGGAGGACGACCACTCAGCAGGGGACGGCTGCTCTCAAAGTTTATCATAACACAGGATGAGTGTTAGACAACTAATATCAACAATGGGGACGGCCATTGGATAAAGTGATGAAGGACGATCATCAAAAGGTGGAGGACGACCACCTAGCAGGGGACGGCTGCTAAAATCAACGATGGGGACGGCCATCGGATGAGCATGATGGAGGACGACCATCAAGAAGTGGGGGACGACCACTCAGCAGGGGACGGCTGCTCTCAGGGTTTATCATAACACAGGACGAGTGTCAGATAAAAAGGAAAAGATTTGCTTTGTTGGCGATCTACCGGGGATATAGTAAACACGGACGAGCGTTTACATCCAAGAGACAAAAGGTATAAGTGTTTGGTATTGTGTATAGATTAAAGATGCGGACGAGCATCCTTAAGACTATGATACGGACGAGTATCATGTAGAAACAAACTGACACGTGCTCAGAGCTGATGATACGGACGAGTATCAACTGGTTAACAAGGAACACGGACGAGTGTTGCATCTGAAAGTATCCTTCTGGGGAATAGTAGACACAGACGAGCATCTATATTCACGAAGACATAAGTGTTTGACACGGTGTATGGATTAAAGATGCGGACGAGCATCCTTAAGACTATGATACGGACGAGTATCATGTAGAAACAAACATTAGACGCGATGTTCTGAGATGATGGTACGGACGAGTACCAACTGGTTAACAAAGAACAAGGACTACTGTCGAATCTGCGGGGATATACATGGTGTATATAAGATACGGACGAGTATCTGAGTAGGTGTACCAATGAGTAGTGAGTATATAATGTATAGGTGAGTGTTTATCTGCTGGGGATATGACACGGACGGGTGTCAGGAAAGTATATATACAAGTATAGGCGACCACGCTGGGGATATGACACGGACGGGTGTCAAGAAAGTGTATATGTATATGTGAGTGCAAAGAGGATGTCTTTGGCTTTCTGCTGGTGATATGACACGGACGGGTGCCAGAAAGTATCTGTAATACTGGTGATCTTGATTTGTAAGGTGTATTCAGGCAATCTGCTGGGGAATGGTGATACGGACGGGTGTCAAAAGGAGTATGTATTGGTGTTTGTGAATATGAGGCAACTGCTTTTGCTGGGACCCTGGGGATTTTGGGGGAGGTAATCTGTATAACGACGGATTGTCAATACTTACAAGTGTTCAAGTCACAACATGACTTATGATTATGCTA
The DNA here is from genome assembly GCA_963966055.1 of Lathyrus aphaca. Lineage (NCBI taxonomy): Eukaryota > Viridiplantae > Streptophyta > Magnoliopsida > Fabales > Fabaceae > Lathyrus > Lathyrus aphaca. The sequence continues at coordinate 188,731,978 of OZ014521.1, read as the reverse complement.
TGCATTTGATTTTTTGCCGTAATGCTCCGTATTAGACGGAATGCTACGCTCTGGGGGTGAATATGATGCGAATGCTATGATTATGCAAAGAGGCACCGATCCGGGATTCGGATCCCGCTGCTGCAAAGATCTCTGGGTGATCTGCTGAGGAAGACATCCCAGCTGGGGATGAGATCATTGGTGGATCTAATGATGATATTTGCTTGGGGATATAGGTCACTGGTTGACATATCCTTATAACACGGGACCCAGCTGGGGTTTGTAGAAGCTTTCTCTCTCTCTGTTGTGACTTCTTCATGCGTTGCTCTTCTGGAAAGAGGCTGGAGCTCTGGGGGGATAATTCCCTGATTTGTACTCAGCTGAGGGCGAGATGACAACTCGGCTGGGGAGAGAGAGAGGCATCACTGAAAGATCTCCCTAGAAAATCTGTTACGGTGATTTCTTGACTCCGCCGGGGATAAGGGCATCTTCTGTGACACCTGCCCATTCTGATGGGGATAAGTAATAAGCGGCCAACTCAGCTGGGGAATTGTGAGAGGCAACTCAGCTGGGGGATAGAGCATTCCCGATGCTGTATGTTGATTTGGCAACTTGCTGGGGAAGGCAATGGGGAGCTACTCAGCTGGGGAAAGAGCATTTCGGATGCTGAGATTGAATGTATGCTGATTTGGCAGCTCCGCTGAGGGAATGGGCACCTTCTAGTGCCATGTGGAAGATAGACCGAGTTGATAATGATTCGCCCACTTGCTGAGACATAACAGGCATGCCCCAGGTTGTGTTCTGGATACCTGCAATCCTGCAAAGATAAAGAAACGCACAAATGGTCCGAGGTATCTTTTACTGAGATTCCGTCATAGGAAATAAGTACTTTCGAGAGTAAGTATATTCCCTGCAAGCATGTGTTTTTATTTTTAGAGAGAGGCATCTGTACTTATGCAATTGTGTTTTTAGAGACATCAGACAACTCTTTGCAAAACATAAATGTAAAACGAGACATGACTGAAAATCTGATTATATTAATTCATGTGCCCTGAATTGGCAAGATACAGTCAAAGAAACATATCTCCTGAAATGAGGAGATTGTTACAAAATTGAGAAATAAAGTGCTGGCGATGTTGACGACGCTTCGAGGAGCTTCCTCTTCTGCTATGACTCGTATGACAATGACGTTCTTCTCGTCTTGCTTTCTGGAGAGAGTTGATTCTGATTGAAGCTTGATCCTTTGAAGCTTACCAAGTTGCAGGTGATACAGACGAATTCAGAATGCAGTTGTTCGCTTATTCCCTTATTTTGCATGGATCGCCCTTTCGGGTTTTCAATCCATCGGGATACCCATTTTTGCCTGAGCTGTCCCATGCGGCTTTTCAACTCAGCGGGTGTACATTTTTTTGCTTATTTCCCTTATTTTTGCCCGAGTCTTTTATTCTGTTTTTGACTCGCCGGGATGCCCTATTTTTGCCTGGACTTACATTCTGTTTTTATGTCCAGCGGGTCATTTTACGCGAAGTATTTTTTAACTGCATCTGAATTCACAGGGGATGGGAAATCTTCACCATCCATGGTGCTGAGCATCAGTGCTCCACCAGAGAAGACTTTCTTTACAACAAATGGTCCTTCATAATTTGGAGTCCATTTGCCCCTGTAGTCTGTATGAGGAGGGAGGATTCTTTTCAGCACAAGATCTCCTACTTGGTACTCTCGGTGCCTGACTTTCTGATCGAAGGCTCTCTTCATTCTCTTCTGATATAACTGCCCATGGCAGATTGCAGCCAATCTTTTCTCTTCGATCAGACTCAGTTGTTCGTATCGGGACCGAACCCATTCTGCTTCACTCAGTTTAACATCCATCAAAACTCGTAGAGAGGGTAATTCAACTTCAACAGGTAGGACTGCTTCCATACCATACACAAGCTGATACGGTGTTGCCCCAGTGGATGTTCTGATTGATGTGCGGTACCCATGCAAGGCAAACGGTAGCATTTCATGCCAGTCCTTGTATGTGACTACCATCTTCTGCACAATCTTCTTGATATTCTTATTTGCTGCCTCAACAGCGCCGTTCATCTTTGGCCTGTAAGGAGAAGAATTGTGATGTTGGATCTTGAAGTCCCGGCACAACTCTGCCATCATTTTGTTGTTCAAGTTGGAACCATTATCAGTAATGATTCGCTCGGGCACTCCATACCGACAGATGATATCTCTTTTCAGAAATCTGGCTACCACTTGCCTTGTGACATTTGCATATGAGGCTGCTTCAACCCACTTTGTAAAATAGTCGATGGCGACCAGGATGAATCTGTGGCCGTTCGAAGCAGTTGGCTCGATCTTGCCAATCATATCAATGCCCCACATAGCAAAGGGCCATGGTGAAGACATGATGTTTAACGGATTTGGAGGCACATGCACTTTATCTGCATAGATCTGGCATTTGTGGCATTTTCTGGCGTAAGCACAACAGTCTGCATCCATTGTGATCCAGTAATAGCCTGATCTTAACAACTTTTTAGCCATGGCATGCCCTCCTGCATGGGTACCAAAGGATCCTTCGTGCACTTCATGCATCAACAAATCTGCTTCTGTCTTGTCAACACATCTGAGGAGTACCATATCAAAGTTCCTCTTGTATAAAGATCCATCAGTGTTCAGAAAGAAACTCCCAGCAAGCCTTCTTAAAGTCTTCTTATCATTGGAAGATGCCCCAGGTGGGTATGTCTGATCCTCCAAGAAGCACTTGATGTCATGGAACCAAGGCTTATCATCTTTAGCAATATCTGCTGCAAATACATATGCTGGTCTATCAAGTCTCGATACTGAAATCTGAGGTACAAAGTTAGCAGCTTGAACTTTGATCATGGATGAAATGGTAGCAAGAGCATCCGCAAACTGATTCTCATCCCGAGGGATATACTCAAGTTTGACTGTTGTGAAGAAAGTCAGTAACCTTCTTGTATAATCCCTGTAAGGTATCAGATGATCTTGGTGAGTGTACCATTTTCCGTTGGTCTGATTGATTACCAAAGCTGAATCTCCGAATACGGTTAATGTCTTGATCCTGAGGTCAATGGCTTCCTCAAGACCCATAATGCAAGCTTCGTATTCAGCTTCGTTGTTAGTGCAGTTGAAAGTAAGTTTTGCCGAGAAAGGCATGTGAACTCCTTTGGGTGTAATAAGTACTGCACCAACACCACGACCATTCATGTTAACAGCCCCGTCGAACATCATAGTCCATTCTTCTTCTGGGTCAGGCCCTTCAGTGTGAATAGGCTCTTCGCGATCTTTTGCTTTAATGAACATGATGTCTTCATCAGGGAAGTCAAACCTCATTGGCTGGTAATCATCAATGGGTTGCTCGGCAAGATATTCAGATAGTACACTGCCCTTGATGGCTTTCTGAGATGTGTACTGTATGTCGTATTCTGTAAGAATCATCTGCCATCTTGCAACCCGTCCGGTAAGAGCTGGCTTCTCGAAAATGTATTTGACTGGGTCCATTTTTGAGATTAATAAGGTAGTGTGGGTCAACATATACTGTCTTAGTCGGCGAGCAGCCCACGCTAAAGCACAGCAAGTCTTCTCGAGCAGTGAATAACGTTGTTCACAGTCGGTAAACTTTTTGCTTAGGTAGTATATTGCATACTCTTTTCGACCAGACTCGTCATGCTGGCCCAACACACACCCCATTGATTCTTCCAATACTGTCAAATACATAATCAGAGGTCTCCCTTCAACTGGCGGCATAAGTATTGGAGGTTCTTGCAGATACTCTTTGATCTTGTCAAAAGCCCTTTGGCAATCTTCGTTCCACCTGACCGTCTGTTCCTTTCTTAACAGCTTGAATAAGGGTTCACAAGTTGCTGTAAGGTGAGATATGAACCGTGAAATGTAGTTCAATCGACCTAAGAACCCTCGAACTTCTTTCTCACTTTTCGGTGCAGGCATTTCTTGAATAGCTTTGACTTTATCTGGGTCAACCTCAATCCCCTTCTCGCTTACAATAAAGCCCAGCAGCTTACCAGATCTCACCCCGAATGTGCATTTGTTGGGGTTCAACTTTAGTTGGTACTTCCTCAGGCGCTTGAACAACTTTAGCAGATTTACCAGATGGTCTTCCTCTGTAAGGGACTTGGCAATCATATCATCCACATAGCATTCTATTTCCTTGTGGATCATATCGTGGAATAATGTCACCATAGCCCGTTGATACGTTGCACCAGCATTCTTCAGTCCGAATGGCATCACTTTATAACAGAACGTGCCCCAAGGTGTGATGAATGTTGTCTTCTCCATGTCTTCAGGTGACATCTTGATCTGATTGTATCCCGAAAATCCATCCATGAAGGAGAATACCGAGAACTGAGCCGTGTTATCCACCAATACATCAATGTGAGGTAATGGGAAGTCATCTTTCGGGCTGGCTCTGTTCAGATCCCGGTAATCAACACACATTCTCACTTTTCCGTCCTTCTTAGGCACAGGTACTATGTTAGCAACCCACGGCGGGTAACTAGTCACAGCAAGGAACCCGGCGTCCCATTGCTTTTGTACCTCCTCCTTGATCTTCATAGCCATGTCTGGACGAGTACGGCGCAGCTTCTGTTTGACTGGTGGGCATTCTTCCCTCAAAGGCAGCTTGTGCACAACTATATCGGTATCCAGCCCCGGCATGTCTTGGTAGGACCAAGCAAACACATCGACATACTCTTGAAGCAGATCTATCAGTTGCTTCTTCACTGAGTCTTGCAGGCAGGCCCCGATCTTGACTTCTTTCACATTTTCCTCTGTACCAAGATTAATCACTTCAACCTCCTCCTGATGAGGGGTAATAACCTTTTCCTCTTGTCTTAACAACCTGGCTAGCTCTTCAGGAAGCTCATATTCTTCTTCAACCCCTTCGTCAGCTTGATTGATCGGATTGTCAAAGTCATACGATGTCATAGCCGTGCTGTTGTCGGTGCGGTCAGGATGGCACTCTCTGCAAGGGTTTAATTGGTTCATTTTAGTGATCTGATTTTAGTTTTATTTAGAAAGGCGAAATGAAGTTGTCATTTTGAAAAACACTGCCATTTATTTTTGTACAAAAAGAAAAATGGAAAAACAGTGAGCATAAAAGAAAAAGACTCGTTTGCAAAAAGATTGTCTGATATTTCATTAATTTAATCTTGTTTGCACAAAAGTACAGATGGCCCTGGTTACAAAATGAGTCTTGTCATCTTGGGCAAGATGCAAGACTTGGATGCATGCTAAAAAAGATACAGGAAATAATAATTACTCTGCTCGAGTAACATTTATAATTCCCTGGGAAGACCAGTTCGAGACACTGCTCCCCGGGACCTTCGGACGAATCCAATTCTCCAGGTTGCGTTCCTCTTCCAGCTCGTCTTCCAGACAGTTGATGGCATCGGGGGTTAGCATTCCCCCACTGACAAATCCTGGCTCTGCAGCAGCCTTTGCTTGATGTTGAGTTGGTTTGTAACCCAACCCAAACTTGTCCTTCTTCTCCTCCACAGCTAAGACCTTGCCCCAGCCTTGGGCAGTTCCTTCTTCAACAACCTTCCGGGCTTGTTGATAAGACGACATTGGGGTACCAGATACAGCAGATGCTTCATTCACATTCAACGCTTCAAACCCCTGGCTCATTGTTTCATGGATCTCTCCATCCATTTCAATGTACTTGTAGGTTGCCAGGTGGCTGACAAAAATGTCCTCCTCTCCACAGATTGTGACAACTTGACCTTCCCACTCAAATTTTAACTTTTGGTGAAGGGTAGACGTTATAGCGCCAGTGGCGTGAATCCAGGGTCTACCCAACAAACAGCTGTAGGCGGGCTGAATGTCCATCACATAAAAGATAGTCTTAAAAGTCTGCGGGCCAATTGTCACGGGCAGCTCAATCTCTCCCAGAACCGATCTCTTCGAGCCATCAAAAGCTCTAACCACCAGGTTGCTGGGTCTCAATGCCAAACCATCATATTCAAGCTTCACCAGAGCCTTCTTTGGTAAGACATTCAGGGATGATCCTGTGTCCACCAGCACATGTGAAAGGACAGCTCCTTTGCATTCCATGGTTATGTGCAAGGCTTTGTTGTGGTTACGACCATCCACTGTCAAATCAGAATTGGTAAACCCTAGCCCGTTGCTAGCAGTAACATTCCCAACCACGGTTTCCAATTGGTTGACAGTAATCTCCTCGGGCACGTAAGCTGCGTGCAGTACCTTCAGTAGTGCATTCCGATGGGCTTCGGAGCACATAAGCAGAGAGAGGATGGAGATTTTGGATGGCGTCTGGTGAAGTTGATCCACAATTTTGTAATCACTCTTTTTGATGATCCTCATGAACTCATCAACTTCCTGATCAAATGGAGTCTTCAGGGCTTCTTTGACAGCTGGATCTTCCTGCACCGGGCCTTTCCCCTTTGCCTTGGCAGCAGCTTCTGCTTCGGCATTAGGTCTTTGGACTTGTGAAGCAAAGAGACGTCCGCTTCGGGTGAAGCCTCCGCCTCCGCCCACATTATCAATTTGTGGTGCAGGTGCTGATGTTTCCAGAGTGATTCTTTTCCCTTCACAGTACAAGTCAGAGCCATAGTGCCAAGGGATGGCCCTATTGCTTTCATACGGTACAGGTCCAGGTACTGTGACGGTAACCGGACTGATTGATGCTGCTGAAGGGACTGCAATTGTTTGTGGATCATAAAAGATAGTAACTGGTGCTCTAGTGGGAGCAGCACCCTCTGAATGGTAGGCGGAGTTATTTTCTGGATCGTAGAAGATAGTAACAGTAGAGACATCTTCATGATCGTTTGCTGGAGTTGTAGGAGGTCTTGATGGAAGGACTGTTGTTGTTGATGGAGAGTCGAAATGGAATGAAGCTGATGTTGTAGCAGGAGAAACTGTTGAAAACTGGTCATTTGGAAGGACAGATGAAGTACTTGCTGATGTTGCTGATGAATTGTTGGGAACAATTGTTGCTGTATTTGTAGGAGGATCTGAAACCGTTGTTGATGAAGCTGCCGGATGTGCCGGAAATGATGTAGTGATTTGTAAGAGGCCACTCTTGATAAGGCTGTCAATGCCATTCCTCAAGTCTTCACACCCATTCCATGAAATATTGCAATAAGGGCACCCCAGCTCACACCCTGGAAATATTTGATTTTCACGGAGTTGAGCTTTGATTTCCACCAATGGTGTCCTGATCTGATCCACACTAGTTATCAAATAAGACTGTTGGTCTTCTTCAATAGCATTAATCCGGGGACCACCATGGTGTGGCATTGGGTTTTTGTTGACGTTGGGCGGAGGTGCAAAATTCAAAGCCTTGGAGTCTACCAAGTCTTGTACTTTCATATGCAGAGCCCTGCATTTTTCTGTACTGTGACCAGGTGCGTTGGAATGAAAAGCACACCTAGCGTTTGAGTCATAGTTTCTTGGTAGACTGTTTGGATCCGGAGGTGCCAACGTTCTTAGCTCAACTAGGTTGAGTTTCAGAAGTTGTGGCAATAAGGCAGCATATGGCATTGGAATCGGGTCTATCACCCTGTTAGCTTGAGAGGGCCTCTGTTGGAATGGCCTCTGTTGATTGTTGTTGTTGGAGTTGTTGTTGTAGTTGTTTCTTGGAGGATATTGATTCTGCTGATACTGAGGTTGTTGTTGGAAATTTTGTTGAGGAGGTTGATAGACTGGTAGAGGATGAGCTGGAGCAGGAATTGTGACTGCTGCTATGGTTCTGGGAACATAATGGGGCCTACCCCTGCTGGTGTGAATGGCATTGGTCTCGCCAGATCTTCTCGGGCCTGTAAAAGGCTTTCTTGTACCACTGGACGAACTAGCACCATTATCGGAAATTTTACCCATTTTTAACAGGCTCTCAATCCTCTCCCCCGCTATAACAACATCAGCGAAGCTAGTGGAAGAGAAAGCAGCCAACCTGTCAATATACGTTCCCTGGAGAGTGTTCATAAACATGTCTGCCATTTCTCTCTCAGACATTGGTGGTTGAACGGCAGCAGCCAATTGCCTCCATCTTTGGGCATATTCACGGAAACTTTCCCTTGACGACTGTGACATTCCCATTAGGAGAGTCCTGTTGGGCGCCATGTCTAAGTTGTATTGATACTGTCGGATGAAGGCTTCTGCCAGGTCCTTCCAGCATCTCACAGTTGCCCTTGTCAAATGGGAATACCATTCCCTTGATGCTCCAGTCAAGCTGTCCTCAAAGTAGAACATCCAGAGCTTCTCGTCCATTGTATAGGCCTTCAGCCTTCCCAGAAATGATTGCAGATGAGTCCGGGGGCACGAAGTCCCATTATACTTCTCGAAACATGGAGGCTTGAACTTGTGGGGGATCCTGACCCCGTCTACCAGCCCCATGTCCATGACGTCGAAGCCCAAGGAATTTTGAGACTCCAGTGACCTCAACTTTTCAGCTATTTCATCCAATCGCCTATCATAGGCCTCTTCTCCAGCACCCATGACTGTGAATTGGTCCTCCTGAGGATCCTCTTGAAGCACTCTGGCTGCAGTAGCCGTTCCCTGAACGTTTGCGGGGATGTGGATCTCAGGATGTAAATGTGGGCCAAACACTGGGGGATTAACATGTGGTTGCACCCTTTCGTTGTTGCTTGTGCCAGCAGTTCCTACATGGGGGTCCTCTTGAGTTCTTCCCTCTACCAAAACTCTAAGCCTCTCCTGACTCTGAGCTAAGTTATTCATCACTTCCATGAATTGAGTGATCTGGGTTCTCATCTCCACCCTTTCGTTAGCCATCTGGGTTCTGGCCTCATTGAGGTCTTGCTGCAACTGGTCCATCTGGATGCCCGGAAGGTTGTTTCTTGTAGGGTACCTGTGTGGCCTGTTGAGAGGAAACACCCGGCGACGAGCAATACTGCCTGAGATTCACAACAGAGGTTAGTAACAATAAATCAAAACCTACAAAACAAACAAAAGGGTTAGTATGCAATGCAGTTGTGCTTATTTGCTATCAAGGGTATCCGGTTTGGTCTTCAGTTTTGACCCTTCCAGACCCTTGAAGATGATACTGCTGAAGTTGCTTTTGAAGTGAACCCAGATGGAAACAAACACAAATATATTACAAAGGTAAAATAACACAAATTGTTCATTCTTACAACACAAACCCTCAAAGGGGTCAAAAATACATAATCAAAAAGCAAAAGTACATGAAAAGAAATAGCAACAAGCAAATGATCAAACTCCGAGGCCAAACTCATCCTCACAAACTTCCTTGAGAAGTGCTTCGGTCACAGGATCAGCCGGGTGCTCCGTGAGACTTCTGATGAGAAGGTTCCTTGTTGCAACAGCTGCAGTCAACCTCTTGTTCTGACTTTGATCTTTGGATTTCTTCACTCCAGCTTTGATTCTTAGCTCTGAATTTTCCTCCTGGGCTGCTGCCAGGGCTTTTTCCATCTGCTCCATCTTATCTTGAACTCTCTTGTCTTCTAGAGTACGGGCCTCAGTGATCCGGACCCACCTGGCCTGACTTTCCTTCAAGTACAAGTCTGTTCTTGCTCTTTGGAACTGGGCTTCTTTACAAGCATTCTTCAGAATCTGCTCACCAGCTTTAGACTTGTTGATATAATCCCCAGACTTCTCAATCTTGGTCAAATGCTCCACTCTCAACTTTTCCAATCTTTCAATCTCCCTCACACCTTCACTCCTCTCCCTGAGGGTCTTCTGCAAGGCTTGGGATAACCTCTCATTTCTGTCCTTCAAGCTTTCAAACTCTTCCAGGCTGACTGTTGCTGGAGGTGGTGCTGAAGATGACTCAGGCATGTCTTTGATGGTGAAGGGCAATCCTGAGATTTGGGCCCTAGCATAGGACCACTCATGATATTGGGCTGATGCCACATTATTGCACTTCCCCAGAATGGTGATTCCCTTGGTTTGAACATGATCCCAGGCCCAGGCAGCCTGTCTAACAGTTGCCAGACTAACCTTGTTCTCACAGTAGAGGGTCTCAGCCAAGTCCTTTTCCCTAGGAACATGAACCAGTGCATAACCCAATTGCCTCTTGAACAGCAGGGGGTTGTAATTGATACTTCCCTTGACTCCTACCAAAGGCACATTGGGAAAGTGCCCACAGCTTGTGATCATATCTCTGCCCTTGGTGCCTTGGGTGCACCACCTGATATCTGCTGCAATGAGAGTAGTGAGCCTCTTAGCCCAGTTGCTTTGCTGATGAGGATTCAGGAATGCATCTGTCCTGGGTAGATGCTTGAGAAGCCAAGCATGGAATAGTGGAGCACAACACCTCACTAGCTTACCCCTCTGTTTCTCATTCCTCTGATGTACTGAGTAATAGAGGTCACCCAACAAGGTTGGCACTGGGTTCTTCAGGATGAACAGGTGGATGGCATTCTTGCTGATGAATCTGGACTCATCCGCAAACAACACAATTCCATATACACTCAAGGCCAACAATGCACAAACAGCTTTCCATTCCCCCAGGGAGGCCTTCAGACTAGCTTGAGAGATTAGGAAGTCCAGCTGTAATCCAGGGACACTAGATTTAGAGGTCATGTGTTGTTCAATCAAAGCAGGTTCCAGGTGCAAAGCTTTGGCTATCTCCCCACTGCTGGGAAAATCCATTTCAGGATTGAATGGGATCTCCCTCTTGATAGGCAAACCAGTCAAAGATGAGTATTCTTCCAAAAGAGGACCCAACTGGAAGTCTTGAAATGTAAAGCATCTCAATGGGGGGTCATAGAACTGAATGCAGGTATGAATCAGGCTCCTCTGAGACGGGTCCATGTCCATAACTAGGTCAAGTATGTCCCCATAATGTTCCCTGAACAAAGGGATGTAATCTGGTGTAATCAGGGTTTGGATCCTCCTGAGGTCTGACAAATCTGGTTGGAAGAAATGATAGGTGATGTTGTTCTTCTTTGGAGCCATGATGTTGAAGACTGAGCAGAATGCTGAAGCAGGGAGAACCACTGATTGGCTGGTGCTGAAGCAGACAGATAAAACTGAAACAGATGCTGATGAATATGGGTCGAAGCTGCAGATGGGGTCAAAACCAAAACCTGATGAACAATGGATACCCTGAAAAACAAATAAGCACATGTTAATATGATGCAATGAGTATGCATGCAAATGAAATGCAAGGGTCTGTGACAGAGCTGGATCTGAATAAATGCCTTGGTATAGATCCATGTGTGTTCAAGAATTCCAGATGGAGGTCTAAGAAATCCAGTAACCAAGGTAGGGGACTCAAATAAAGAGCCACATGTCCAGGGTTTTAGAATCACAAGAACTATCCAACATGAAGCATTCTTAACAAGGTCAAAGTAACAGGGTATTCTGAGGTCAGGGTACCTGCAAACCTGTAAACAGCCCAACCCCCTCACAGGTAGTGATCTAGAACAAGGATCCTCAGACTTGGATCTGTTATGAGAAGTGTAAGCACTTCTATCCCGGAGGTACAGTGTTTACAATTACCATAACAATTCCTCCTCTAATTCACCTCAATTTCTGAAGGTCAATACTAAAAGGTCATCCAGACTTAGCAGGCTTCCCAGATCCCCCTAGCACTGCAGGAAATCTGCAACACAGAGTTCTCAAGAAGAAACCCATATCTGAACCGTGTTTCATATTCCCGCACCAGACTGAAAATTGACTGGGAAAGAATATGATTCACTCTAGCCTAGGTGTCACTCAGGTCCCAGGTATAGGACCTAAACTCTCAATGGAACCCCAACCCACCAAAACAATCCAGATCCAACACAGACAGCATGACAGTATGATATGTACAAAAGCAATAAAGAAAGCAGTAAAGCAACTGTACATAAAGCAATAAACAAAAATGAATACAAGCACAAATAAGCACATAACACCCCAGTAAACACAAATCAAACAAGCGCTAGGAGGAACCCACAAAAAGAACCAGAAGCCCTGGTTGCAATATAAGATTCCCCAGCAGAGACGCCAAGCTGTCGCTCCCAAAGATTTGCATCCAGGTACAAGCGCGAACGGTCGGCGAAGGGAACAGTGAGAACACACAGCCGTGAACTCACTGGAGAATGAATAGAGTCGCCAGCTAGGCATTTTTATCCCGGAGGAAAGGTAATGCTGCATAGACCTAGAAAGATATGGATAAGACGGTTTGCGAACCAGAGAGACTGAGAAAGGGGGTTGGTTACAACCTGGGAAGGTATTAGCACCCAGATTGTCCGTCGTACTCGACGGGATCCACGCTTAAAAGATTTGTGTTTTAAAGGGGTAGTGTCAGTGCAATCTGTGTATAAAATAGCTGGAAAAGAATGTACAAGTGTCAGTGTAAAGTGTATAAGTGACATGAAGTATGAAAGTGTCAGTGTGAGAATGAAAAAAAGAACTGCTCATGATCATGAGGCTAAAAGAATGATGCTGGAAAGAGGGGGAATATACAGAGACTTTTGTTCGATAACTGTTAAGTTATGCCTACGTATCCTCTCGTGCAATGAGGAAGTCAGAACACCGTAGTTCGACTCAAAGAGACTGAAAGATAAATTGACTTGTGAACTGCTTACTTGTCTATGCTCAAGTGTATGACCTGTCTGGCTCAGGTGCAAACTGTCTTGCATTAGACGGAAGAAGCAAGTTCTCGTTTGTGAATGAGTGTGATGAGAAAAGAATCCCGGAGGAGACGATTATTGTTTGTTTTTGAGTTTTCAGTCTTTTATTGTTTTTGAAAGTTTGTCATAAGATAATGAGCTTAAACCTAAATCAATGGATTTAGTAAACTCATCACATCATCCCTCTGATTAGGGGTAATGAGAATACCTTAAGTGTGAAGTCAGATTCTCACACTTAATCACCTTTGATGTAGGGTTAAGATCATTAACCTACTTGTGATTATTTAGATGTTTTTGTGATTTCTGTTTAGTGTTAAGTAATGAGGTTAAGCCATAATCAGGGATTAAACAGACTCATTACACCATCCTAAAAGAAGGATAATAGATGAGGGTGTTTAAGCTGAGGAAGACTCCTCAACTTAATCCATGATTAGGGATTAAACCCATGACAAAACAAACCTTTAGTTAAGTGGATTTTATTAATGGTATGATGATGAAGTGTTTTTTATGATTTTGTAAGACAACTTGAGGGGGACTTGTCCATTAACTTTAGGGTTAGTCCTTCTTAACCAATTAAGGAAGAATTAGAACCCCAATGCAAGGCCCAAGTTACAAGTGTAATGTCTTGATGATTATTAGATGGATTAATTAAGAGAGTTCAACACCTTAAGGGTCCAAGACTTAGGATTAAAGTTATACACTCCATCCTAAAAGAAGGATGCAGGCATGATCTTAATCACAAAGTCTTAAAGCCTTGAGGGTTTAGTCCCTGATTATGAGGTGAGAAGAGATGACTCAAAGAGAGACACAAAGGTAAAAAACTATGGGGGAGACTAATCAAAACCCTAATTCATTATCATGCTTGGTTGATCCTAAGGTTTGTGAGGTTTCAAGAAACAATCTTCAGATGAACCACCAGGAAGCAGATGAACAAGATCAAGAGAAGCAAAGTGACTTGCTTCAATCAAGAAGTCAAGTCACTTGAAGAAAGAAAGTGGGAGAAAGAAGAATGAGCAAACTCAATCTCAAACACAAATAGAAATGCAGCAAGGTATGCAAAAGAAGATGAGAAGAAAAGTTATGAGAAGTGAAGGCAAATTCACCTATCAAGTTTACTTACCACCTGAAATGTTAGAAAGAAATGCAATGCAATGCAAGATGAGATGTAATGACATGATACAAAGCAAAACCAGGAGCATACACATGATGATTATGATGTTATGAAGTGCTGCAAACATGAGGCAAGACATGGAGATGCTCATACAAAGTCATGGATGCAGATGATGCAAGTTTAGAAGCATGAACAAACATGAAATGTTATGAAACATGCAAGACAAATGGCATGGCAAATATGTAATGCAATGATCAATGATGCTCCATACATGTCTTAAGATGTCAAATGAATCATAAGAATGCACAAAATGCAATGGCAAGTCAAATTATGCAAGGAAATGCAAGAATGATGCAAAAGGAAAGCCCAAATTAGGGTTCATGGATCAAACATCACACATAAACCAAAAACAGAAGCAAACCTTAACATAAAAAATGGAAAATGGTACCCAAAGAAACCCTAGACCTATAATGAACCACTGCCCAAAGGGGAGCTCTCAACTCTCAACCAAACTCAAGTTATGAATTTTACAAGTTATTAGGGTTTTTTAGGGTTTGTAACAATAGAAATGCCAATCAATTGGAAAATGTAAGATCAAATCTTGGCCTTTTTATCTTTGAAAGTACATGTCAAATGGAAAACAATGCAAAAAGAATCAATGTCTCAACCTTCACCAATAGGCAGAAATGAATTTTTAAACTTGTGATCAAAATAATGCACAAAATATGATTTAATTCCATGAAAAATTCTTAAAATGCATCAAGATCAAAAAAGAAATTTGGTTTGAAGGTTGGACAATGTTTCTAAATGTCTTAGAACATATCATGAATTTTTTTGTAATTTTTAAATACCTAAAAGTATTTTTAATTAATTAATTCTCATTAATCAATTAAAAATAATCTTTTAAATATTTAAAAATACTTTTTCAGTGATAAAAAATAAAATAAAAATATTTTTGTGTCATAAAAATTAATAGAACCTTAAAGAAAAAGTTTCATAATTTTTATGATTTTTAAACTATTTTAAATAAATTGTACAAGATAAAAGAAATAAAATGAATTAAAAATCAAATTTAATGGAAAGTAAATAGATTGGATGGCCAGGATGCGCTCTGGGTTTGAAAAGATTGACTGGCGCGCAATCTGGTGGCCAGGATTGCTTCAGATTAACTTAAATAAAATATGGATTAATTAACCCTAACACGTGGATTAGGGTTAATCAAACACATCTGGGCCATTGAATCAGGAGGGAAGTCAACAAGTCAGCGCACATCAATGGACCAAATTCAAACTTGACTTAATGACTGTAATTAGGGCAAACTAAACTCAGGTGGCCGGAGAAGACTTCCGGTCATCTTCTCCGGCCAGAAGGTCACCTGAAAATCTCAAAACCTCTCAAAACGTAAAATAAATGAAAACTAAGATCATGGAAACGTTCCTCTCATCCTCACGAATCAAAACCCTATCCTAAAACAAATTTATTTAACCTTGACAAGCTGAATCGAAGAGGGAAAGTTCTAGGGTTCGTGAGCTTCAAACAGCAATTAAATTCTCAAAACACATCCATTTCAAAAACCAAAAGCATCAGCATGATCAGGAGAGCATAAGGAACAAGTTTGTAACAATCAAATTGATTTCTGGAAAAATTAATTTGGAGCTACCTGAGATTTGCAAACTTTGATTCTGGAACTTTCAGGCCTCTTCTCCTTGCTCAATCTGCTCCTTAGAACCCTCTGATGATGTTGGAATACCTTGGAACAATTTAAGTAAGCTGGAAGGTGAGATTCGAATGCTCCTGCTCCAAGCTCAGTCAACAATGGCAGATGAGGTTCTGGCTGATTCAGGCCATGGTGATGAGTTGTATGAAGTCTATGCAATGTGCGAAGAAGATTGGTGGTGTTGGTTTATGTGTTTGTGGGCTAGAATGAGGGATTCGAATGAAACTGCAAAAGGGAGTGTAAAATGGCAGTGAGGTGTTTTGGTTGTTTCAAGCTCTGGTTCTTGATGCCTTGTGTTCTATGGATCAAGGTGAGATGAATGGAGGAAAAAGATTTTGTGTTTGCAGGCTGTGTAAAGAGATTCGATAGAACTTGCAAGTTGGAAGGTTTTTGTGCAAGTTGTGAATGAGTGTGTTCCAGCCCTGGGTTTCTATGTGATATGGTTTGCAAATTGAATGAATAAAATATTCTGATTGGTCTCTTGATGTGATATGGCCTGCTAGGATAGGTGAGTTACTTTTTGCACAAAGTCCACTTTTGTGTAAGATAGGGCATGGTGTGATGCTAGGCAAGGACAACTTGGGTTCTGGTGCAGCAAAAGGTGAGGGAGAGGCTAGCCCAAAGTCAGCTTCCAATGCTGCAACTTGTAGGAAGTGAATCATGAGTTTTTGCAACTTGGCTAGTTTATGTTTCACATGTGATCTTTGCATAACCAAACATGAAACCAAGGGCAAACTTAGTTCAAATCTGATTTTTAGAACTTAGAGGATGTTTACATGCTGGTTTGACATGAATTAGAGGCTGCATTTTGACTTGATTCAAGACTTTGCAAAATTTCCACTTAGTGCATGACATGAAAAACAATGATTTTTGGCAACTTTGCATGGCCATAACTTTTGATTCAAGAAGAGTTAGATCATGTTCTTGTACTTTTTGAAAAGGGAAAGATGAGATCTACAACTTTCATGACCAAAGTTTTTCCATTTGAAGCCTTTTTGGATCATAAATCAAAGCTTGAAAATTGACCTAAAAGGATGCATTCTTGAAAAGTCAACAAAACCCAAAAAGTCAACTCTTGCAAAAACCCTAAATTCTTGAATTTTGTGAACTTCAAACCTCTTCCATGATCAAATAAAGATCATATACACTCAAAATGATGAAGATCACCCATTGGTTGGGTCATTGGGGGCCTCAGATGCCCTGATTTTACACTGACTTGTCTGAAAAGTCAACTCTTGATCAGATGACTTCCCCATGGAATTTCTTCATGAAAATTGATATGCATACTCCCTATACCATATAGAGATCAATGGAAACAAGAATGACCAAAAAATTTGGGGTTATGGCCTCTGAAACCAAAACCCTAATTTTCAGTCAACTGTGCAGTTCATCCTGGCTCTGCATCCACTCAAACCCTAATTCTTGTGATTCCTCTGCATTTTTGACTTTGTGAGGATGTAACATGATATAAGAACACACATGGACCCCTTTGAGTTGATTAGTGGCCTTTGGAATGGCTCAAGATGCCCTGAGGTTGCTCAGATCACAAACCCTAGGTGCAGATGCCTTAGAAACTATCCAGTGAATCAAACATGAGATATGAGATGATGTGATTGTGTTTATGCATATGAGATGGTCACAAGTCATGTGTGAATGGGTGAGGGCAAATTTGGGGTGTTTACAACCTGCAATCCTGCAAAGATAAAGAAACGCACAAATGGTCCCGAGGTATCTTTTACTGAGATTCCGTCATAGGAAATAAGTACTTTCGAGAGTAAGTATATTCCCTGCAAGCATGTGTTTTATTTTTAGAGAAAGGCATCTGTACTTATGCAATTGTGTTTTTAGAGACATCAGACAACTCTTTGCAAAACATAAATGTAAAAAACGAGACATGACTGAAAAATCTGATTTTATTAATTCATGTGCCCTGAATTGGCAAAGATACAGTCAAAGAAACATATCTCCTGAAATGAGGAGACTGTTACAAATTGAGAAATAAAGTGCTGGCGGTGTTGACGACGCTTTGAGGAGCTTCCTCTCCTGCTATGACTCGTATGACAATGACGTTCTTCTCGTCTTGCTTTCTGGAGAGAGTTGATTCTGATTGAAGCTTGATCCCTTGGAGCTTACCAAGTTGTGGGTGATACAGACGAATTCAGAATGCAGTTGTTCGCTTATTCCCTTATTTTGCATGGATCGCCCTTTCGGGTTTTCAATCCATCGGGATACCCATTTTTGCCTGAGCTGTCCAATGCGGCTTTTCAACTCAGCGGGTGTACATTTTTGTTATTTATTTTCCCTTATTTTTGCCCGAGTCTTTTATTCTGTTTTTGACTCGCCGGGATGCCCTATTTTTGCCTGGACTTACATTCTGTTTTTATGTCCAGCGGGTCATTTTATGCGAAGTATTTTTTAACTGCATCCGAATTCACAGGGGACGGGAAATCTTCACCATCCATGGTGCTGAGCATCAGTGCTCCACCAGAGAAAACTTTCTTTACAACGAATGGTCCTTCGTAATTCGGAGTCCATTTGCCCCTGTGGTCTGTATGAGGAGGGAGGATTCTTTTCAGCACAAGATCTCCCACTTGGTACCCTCGGTGCCTGACTTTCTGATCGAAGGCCTTCTTCATTCTCTTTTGATATAACTGCCCGTGACAGATTGCAGCCAATCTTTTCTCTTCGATCAGGCTCAGTTGTTCGAATCGGGACCGTACCCATTCTGCTTCACTCAGTTTAACATCCATTAATACCCGTAACGAGGGTAATTCAACTTCAACAGGTAGGACCGCTTCCATACCATACACAAGCTGATACGGTGTTGCCCCAGTGGATGTCCTGATTGATGTGCGGTACCCATGTAAGGCAAATGGTAGCATTTCGTGCCAGTCTTTGTAAGTGACTACCATCTTCTGCACAATCTTCTTAATATTCTTATTTGCTGCCTCAACAGCGCCATTCATCTTTGGCCTGTAAGGAGAAGAGTTGTGATGTTGGATCTTGAAGTCCCGGCACAGCTCTGCCATCATTTTGTTGTTCAGATTGGAACCATTATCAGTAATGATTCGCTCGGGCACTCCATACCGACAGATGATATCTCTTTTCAGAAATCTGGCTACCACTTGCCTTGTGACATTTGCATATGAGGCTGCTTCAACCCACTTTGTAAAATAATCGATGGCGACCAGGATGAATCTGTGGCCGTTCGAAGCAGTTGGCTCAATTTTGCCAATCATGTCAATGCCCCACATAGCAAAGGGCCATGGTGAAGACATGATGTTCAAAGGATTGGGAGGCACATGCACCTTGTCTGCATAAATCTGGCATTTATGGCATTTTCTGGCGTAAGCACAACAGTCTGCATCCATTGTGATCCAGTAATAGCCTGATCTTAACAACTTCTTTGCCATGGCATGCCCTCCTGCATGGGTACCAAAGGATCCTTCGTGCACTTCATGCATCAACAAATCTGCTTCTGTCTTGTCAACACATCTGAGGAGTACCATATCAAAGTTCCTCTTGTATAAAGATCCATCAGTGTTCAGAAAGAAACTTCCAGCAAGCCTTCTTAAAGTCTTTTTATCATTGGAAGATGCCCCAGGTGGGTACGTTTGATCCTCCAAGAAGCACTTGATGTCATGGAACCAAGGCTTACCATCTTTAGCAATATCTGCTGCAAATACATATGCTGGTCTATCAAGTCTCGATACTGAAATCTGAGGTACAAAGTTAGCAGCTTGAACTTTGATCATGGATGAAATGGTAGCAAGAGCATCCGCAAACTGATTCTCGTCCCGAGGGATATACTCAAGCTTGACTGTTGTGAAGAAAGTCAATAACCTTCTTGTATAATCCCTGTAAGGTATCAGATGATCTTGGTGGGTGTACCATTTCCCGTTGGTCTGATTGACTACCAAAGCTGAATCTCCGAATACGGTCAATGTCTTGATCCTGAGGTCAATGGCTTCCTCAAGACCCATAATACAAGCTTCGTATTCAGCTTCGTTGTTAGTGCAGTTGAAAGTGAGTTTTGCCGAGAAAGGCATGTGAACCCCTTTAGGTGTAATGAGTACTGCACCAACACCACGGCCATTCATGTTAACAGCCCCATCAAACATCATAGTCCATTCTTCTTCTGGGTCAGGCCCTTCAGTGTGAATAGGCTCTTCGTGATCTTTTGCTTTAATGAACATGATGTCTTCATCAGGGAAGTCGAACCTCATAGGCTGGTAGTCATCAATGGGTTGCTCAGCAAGATATTCAGATAGTACACTGCCCTTGATGGCTTTCTGAGATGTGTACTGTATGTCGTATTCTGTGAGGATCATCTGCCATCTTGCAACCCGTCCGGTAAGTGCTGGCTTCTCGAAAATGTACTTGACTGGGTCCATTTTTGAGATTAATAGAGTAGTATGGGTCAACATATACTGCCTTAGTCGGCGAGCAGCCCACGCTAAAGCACAGCAAGTTTTCTCGAGCAGTGAATAACGCTGTTCACAGTCGGTAAACTTTTTGCTTAGGTAGTATATTGCATACTCTTTTCGACCAGACTCGTCATGCTGGCCCAACACACACCCCATTGACTCTTCTAATACTGTCAAGTACATAATCAGAGGTCTTCCTTCAACTGGAGGCATAAGGATTGGAGGTTCTTGCAAATACTCCTTGATCTTGTCAAAAGCTTTCTGGCAGTCTTCGTTCCACCTGACCGTTTGCTCCTTTCTTAACAGCTTGAATAAGGGTTCACAAGTTGCTGTAAGGTGAGATATGAACCGTGAAATGTAGTTCAATCGACCTAAGAACCCTCGAACTTCTTTCTCAGTTTTCGGTGCAGGCATCTCTTGGATGGCTTTTACTTTATCAGGGTCAACCTCAATCCCTTTCTCGCTTACAATAAAGCCCAGCAACTTACCGGATCGCACCCCGAATGTGCATTTGTTGGGGTTCAGTTTCAGTTGATACTTTCTCAGACGCTTGAACAACTTGAGCAGATTCACCAGATGGTCTTCCTCTGTAAGGGACTTGGCAATCATATCATCCACATAGCATTCTATTTCCTTGTGGATCATATCATGGAATAATGTCACCATAGCCCTTTGATATGTTGCACCTGCATTCTTCAATCCGAATGGCATCACTTTGTAACAGAACGTGCCCCAAGGTGTAATGAATGTTGTCTTCTCCATGTCTTCAGGTGACATCTTGATCTGATTATATCCTGAAAATCCATCCATGAAGGAGAATACCGAGAACTGAGCCGTGTTATCCACCAATACGTCAATGTGAGGTAATGGGAAGTCATCTTTCGGGCTGGCTCTGTTCAGATCCCGGTAATCAACACACATTCTTACTTTGCCATCCTTCTTAGGCACTGGTACTATGTTAGCAACCCACGGTGGATAGCTAGTCACAGCAAGGAACCCGGCGTCCCATTGCTTTTGTACCTCCTCCTTGATTTTCATAGCCATGTCTGGGCGAGTTCGGCGCAACTTCTGTTTGACTGGTGGGCACTCTTCTCTCAAAGGCAGCTTGTGCACAACAATATCGGTATCCAACCCTGGCATATCTTGGTAGG
Organism: Lathyrus aphaca; assembly: GCA_963966055.1. Taxonomy (NCBI): domain Eukaryota; kingdom Viridiplantae; phylum Streptophyta; class Magnoliopsida; order Fabales; family Fabaceae; genus Lathyrus; species Lathyrus aphaca. Next base: position 188,711,006 of record OZ014521.1, on the reverse strand, counting down.
ACCAAGCAAACACATCAACATACTCTTGAAGCAGATCTATCAGCTGTCTCTTCACTGAGTCTTGCAGGCAGGCCCCGATTTTGACTTCTTTCACGTCTTCCTCCGTACCAAGATTAATCACTTCAATCTCCTCCTGATGAGGAGTAATAACTTTTTCCTCCTGTCTCAGCAACCTGGCTAGCTCTTCAGGAAGCTCATATTCTTCATCAACCCCTTCTTCAGCTTGATTGATCGGATTGTCAAAGTCATACGATGTCATAGCTGCGCTGTTGTCGGTGCTGTCTGGAAGGCACTCTCTGCAAGGGTTGAGTCGGTTCATTTTAGTGATTGATTTTAATCTTGCTTTAGAAAAAAGTGAAATGAAGTTATCATTTTGAAAACACCGCCATTTATTTTTGTACAAAAAGAAAAATGGAAAAACAATGAGCAGAAAAGAAAAAGACTCGTTTGCAAAAAGATTGTCTGATATTTCATTAATTTAATCTTGTTTGCACAAAAGTACAGATGGCCCTGATTACAAAATGAGTCTTGTCATCTTGGGCAAGATGCAAGACTTTGATGCATGCTATAAAAGATACAGGAAATAATAATTACTCTGCTCGAGTAACACTTATAATTCCCTGGGAAGACCAGTTCGAGACACTGCTCCCCGGGACCTTTGGACGAATCCAATTCTCCAGGTTGCGCTCCTCTTCCAGCTCGTCTTCCAGACAGTTGATAGCATCGGGGGTAAGCATCCCCCCACTGACAAAACCAGGCTCTCCAGCAGCCTTCACTTGATGTTGAGTTGGTTTGTAACCCAACCCAAACTTGTCCTTCTTCTCCTCCACAGCTAAGACCTTGCCCCAGCCTTGGGCAGTTCCTTCTTCGACAACCTTCCGGGCTTGTTGGTAAGACGACATGGAGATACCAGATACAGCAGATGCTTCATTGACGTTCAAGGCTTCAAAACCTTGGCTCATGGTTTCAACGATCTCTCCATCCATTTCAATATACTTGTAAGTAGCCAGATGACTCACAAATATATCCTCCTCCCCACAGATTGTGACAACTTGGCCTTCCCACTCGTATTTTAACTTTTGGTGAAGGGTAGACGTTATAGCGCCAGCGGCGTGAATCCAGGGTCTACCCAACAAACAGCTGTAGGCGGGCTGAATGTCCATCACATAAAAGATAGTTTTGAAGGTCTGCGGGCCAATTGTCACAGGCAGCTCAACTTCTCCCAGAACCGATCTCTTCGAGCCATCAAAAGCTCTAACCACCAGGTTGCTGGGTCTCAATGCCAGTCCATCATATTCTAACTTCACCAGAGCCTTCTTTGGTAAGACATTCAGGGAAGAACCTGTGTCCACCAGCACATGAGAAAGGACAGCTCCTTTGCATTCCATAGTTATGTGCAAGGCTTTGTTGTGATTACGGCCATCCACTGTCAGGTCAGAATTGGTAAACCCTAGCCCATTGCTAGCAGTGACATTTCCAACAACGGTCTCCAATTGGTTGACAGTAATCTCCTCGGGCACGTAAGCTGCGTGCAGGACTTTCAGTAGTGCATTCCGATGGGCTTCGGAGCACATAAGCAGAGAGAGAATGGAGATTTTGGATGGCGTCTGGTGAAGTTGATCCACAATTTTGTAGTCACTCTTTTTGATGATTCTCATAAACTCATCAACTTCCTGATCAAATGGAGTCTTCAGGGCTTCTTTGGCAGCTGGATCTTCCTGCACCGGGCCTTTTCCTTTTGCCTTGGCAGCAGCTTCTGCTTCGGCATTAGGTCTTTGGACTTGTGAAGCAAAGAGACGTCCGCTTCGGGTGAAGCCTCCGCCTCCGCCCACATTATCAATTTGTGGTGCAGGTGCTGATGTTTCCAGAGTGATTCTTTTCCCTTCACAGTACACGTCAGAGCCATAGTGCCAAGGGATGGCCCTATTGCTTTCATACGGTACAGGTCCAGGTACTGTGACGGTAACCGGACTGATTGATGCTGCTGAAGGGACTGCAATTGTTTGTGGATCATAAAAGATAGTAACTGGTGCTCTAGTGGGAGCAGCACCCTCTGAATGGTAGGCGGAGTTATTTTCTGGATCGTAGAAGATAGTAACAGTAGAGACATCTTCATGATCGTTTGCTGGCGTAGAAGGTTCTGTTGGAAGAACTGTTGTTGTTGTAGATGGAGAGTCGAAATGGAATGAAGCTGATGTTGTAGTAGGAGAAACTGTTGAAGACTGGTCATTTGGAAGGACAGATGAAGTACTTGCTGATGTTGCTGATGAATTGTTGGGAACAATTGTTGCTGTGTTTGTAGGAGGATCTGAAACTGGTGTTGATGAAGTTGTCGGGTTTGCCGGGAATGATGTAGTGATCTGCAGTAAGCCACTCCGAATAAGGCTATCAATGCCATTCCTCAAGTCTTCACACCCATTCCAAGAGATATTGCAGTAGGGGCACCCTAGTTCACACCCCGGAAATATATTGTTTTCACGGAGTTGAGCTTTGATTTCCACCAATGGTGTCCTGATCTGATCCACACTAGTTATCAAATAAGACTGTGGGTCTTCTTCAATAGCATTAATTCGAGGACCACCATGGTGTGGCATTGGGTTTTTGTTGACGTTGGGCGGAGGTGCAAAGTTCAAAGCCTTGGAGTCTACTAAGTCTTGTACCTTCATATGCAGTGCCCTGCATTTTTCTGTACTGTGACCAGGTGCGTTGGAATGAAAAGCGCACCTAGCATTGGAGTCATAGTTTCTTGGTAGACTGTTTGGATCCGGAGGTGCCAACGTTCTTAGCTCAACTAGGTTGAGTTTCAGAAGTTGTGGCAATAAGGCAGCATATGGCATTGGAATCGGGTCTATCACCCTGTTAGCCTGAGAGGGCCTCTGTTGAAATGGCCTCTGTTGATTGTTGTTGTTGGAGTTGTTGTTGTAGTTGTTTCTTGGAGGATATTGATTTTGCTGATACGGAGGTTGTTGTTGGAAGTTTTGTTGAGGAGGTTGATAGACTGGTAGAGGATGAGCTGGAGCAGGAATTGTGACTGCTGCTATGGTTCTGGGAACATAATGGGGCCTACCCCTGCTGGTGTGAATGGCACTGGTCTCGCCAGATCTTCTCGGGCCTGTAAAAGGCTTTCTTGTACCACTGGACGAACTAGCACCATTATCGGATATCTTACCCATCTTTAACAGGCTTTCAATTCTCTCCCCAGCTATAACAACATCTGCGAAGCTGGTGGAAGAGAAAGCGGCTAGCCTATCAATATAGGTTCCCTGAAGGGTATTCATGAACATATCAGCCATCTCTCTTTCAGACATAGGTGGCTGGACAGCGGCAGCAAGCTGTCTCCATCTTTGAGCATATTCTCTGAAGCTCTCTCTTGATGACTGTGACATCCCCATTAGGAGGGTCCTATTGGGTGCCATATCCAGATTATACTGATACTGTCTGATGAAGGCCTCTGCCAGGTCCTTCCAGCATCTTACAGTTGCCCTTGTCAGATGGGAATACCATTCCCTTGATGCTCCAGTCAAGCTATCTTCGAAGTAGAACATCCACAATTTCTCATCCATGGTGTAAGCTTTTAATCTTCCGAGAAAAGATTGCAGATGGGTTCGAGGACAAGAAGTCCCATTATACTTTTCAAAACATGGGGGCTTGAACTTGTGGGGAATCCTAACCCCGTCTACCAGCCCCATGTCCATGACGTCAAACCCCAAAGAGTTTTGAGATTCCAGTGATCTCAACTTCTCAGCTATTTCTTCCAATCTCCTGTCATATGTTTCCTCTCCGGCACCCATTACTGTATACTGGTCCTCCTGAGGATCTTCTTGAAGTACTCTGGCTGCGGTGGCTGTTCCTTGAACATTGGCAGGGATATTAACCTCAGGATGTAAGTGTGGACCAAACACAGGGGGATTCACATGTGGTTGCACCCTTTCATTATTACTGGTGCCTGCAGTCCCTATATGAGGCTCATCTTGATTCTGCCTTTCCACCATAGCTCTCAGTCTCTCCTGGCTCTGAGCCATGTTGTTCATAACCTCCATGAACTGCGTCATCTGTGTTCTCATCTCCAATCTTTCATTGGCTAGCTGATTTCTGACATCAGCAAGATCTTGTTGAACTTGATCCATCTGGATTCCCGGAAGGTTGTTCCTTGTAGGGTACCTGTGTGGCCTGTTGAGAGGGAATAGCCTGCGGCGAGCAATAATTCCTGAGGTTCACAACAGAGGTTAGAAACAATAAAACAAAACCTACAAAACAGAAAAAAGGTTAGCATGCAATGCAGTATGCTTATTTGCTATCAAGGTATCCGGCTTGGTCTTCAGTTTTGACCCGTCCAGACCCTTGAAGATGATGCTGTTGAAGTTGCTTTTGAAGTGAACCCAGATGGAAACAAACACAAATATATTACAAAGGTAAAATAATACAAATTGTTCATTTTTACAACACAAACCCTCAAAGGGGCCAAAATACATCACAAAAAGCGAAAGTACATGGAAAAGGAACAACAACAAGCAAATGATCAAACTCCAAGGCCAAACTCATCCTCACGAACTTCCTTGAGAAGTGCTTCGGTCACAGGATCAGCCGGATGCTCCGTAAGATTCCTGATGAGAAGGTTTCTTGTTGCAACAGCTGTAGTCAACTTCTTGTTCTGGCTTTGGTCTTTGGATTTCTTCACTCCAGCTTTGATTTTTAACTCTGAAATTTCCTCCTGGGCTGCTGCCAGGGCTTTTTCCATCTGATCCATCTTATCTTGAACTCTCTGGTCTTCTAGAGTACGGGCCTCAGTGATCCGGACCCACCTGGCCTGACTCTCTTTCAAGTACAAGTCTGTTCTTGCTCTTTGGAACTGGGCTTCTTTACAAGCATTTTTCAGGATCTGCTCACCAGCTTTAGATTTGTTGATATAGTCTCCAGACTTCTCAATCTTAGTCAAGTGTTCCACTCTCAGCTTCTCCAATCTTTCAATCTCCCTTACATCTTCACTCCTCTCCCTGAGGGTCTTCTGCAAGGCTTGGGATAACTTCTCATTTCTGTCCTTCAAGCTTTCAAACTCTTCCAGGCTGACTGTTGCTGGAGGTGGTGCTGAAGATGACTCAGGCATGTCTTTGATGGTGAAGGGCAATCCTGAGATTTGGGCCCTAGCATAGGACCACTCATGATATTGGGCTGATGCCACATTATTGCACTTCCCCAGAATGGTGATTCCCTTGGTTTGAACATGATCCCAGGCCCAGGCAGCCTGTCTAACAGTTGCCAGACTAACCTTGTTCTCACAGTAGAGGGTCTCAGCCAAGTCCTTTTCCCTAGGAGCATGAACCAGTGCATAACCCAATTGCCTCTTGAACAGCAGGGGGTTGTAATTGATACTTCCCTTGACTCCTACCAAAGGCACATTAGGAAAATGCCCACAGCTAGTGATTATGTCTCTGCCCTTGGTACTTTGATTGCACCACCTGATATCTGCTGTAGTTAGGACAGAAAGTCTCCTTGCCCAGTTGCTTTGCTGATGAGGATTCAGGAATGCATCTGTCCTGGGTAGATGCTTGAGAAGCCAAGCATGGAATAGTGGAGCACAAATCCTCACTAACTTCCCTCTCTGTTTCTCATTCCTCTGATGTACTGAGTAATAGATATCACCCAACAAGGTAGGCACTGGGTTCTTCAAGATGAACAAATGGATTGCACTCTTGCTGATGAATCTGGGCTCATCTGCAAATAACACAATTCCATACACACTTAAAGCCAACAGAGCACAAACAGCTTTCCACTCCCCCAGGGAGGCCTTCAGACTAGCTTGAGAGATTAGGAAGTCCAGCTGTAATCCAGGGACACTAGATTTAGAGGTCATGTGTTGTTCAATCAAAGCAGGTTCCAGGTGCAAAGCTTTGGCTATCTCCCCACTGCTGGGAAAATCCATTTCAGGATTGAATGGGATCTCCCTCTTGATAGGCAAACCGGTCAAAGATGAGTATTCTTCCAAAAGAGGACCCAATTGGAAGTCTTGAAATGTAAAGCATCTCAATGGGGGGTCATAGAACTGAATGCAGGTATGAATCAGGCTCCTCTGAGACGGGTCCATGTCCATAACTAGGTCAAGTATATCCCCATAATGCTCCCTGAACAGAGGTATGTAATCTGGTGTAATCAGGGTTTGGATTCTCCTGAGGTCTGACAAATCTGGTTGGAAGAAATGATAGGTGATGTTGTTCTTCTTTGGAGCCATGATGTTGAAGACTGAGCAGAATGCTGAAGCAGGGAGAGCCACTGATTGGCTGGTGCTGAAGCAGACAGATAAAACTGAAACAGATGCTGATAAAGATGGGTCAAAGCTGCAGATGGGGTCAAAACCAAAACCTGATGAACAATGGATACCCTGAAAAACAAATAAGCACATGTTAATATGATGCAATGAGTATGCATGCAAATGAAATGCAAGGGTCTGTGACAGAGCTGGATCTGAATAAATGCCTTGGTATAGATCCATGTGTGTCTAAGAATTCCAGATGGAGGTCTAAGAAATCCAGTAACCAAGGTAGGGGACTCAAATAAAGAGCCACATGTCCTGGGTTTTAGAATCACAAGAACTATCCAACATGAAGCATTCTTAACAAAGTCAAAGTAACAGGGTATTTTGAGGTCAAGGTACCTGCAAACCTGTAAACAGCCCAACCCCCTCACAGGTAGTGATCTAGAACAAGGATCCTCAGACTTGGATCAGTTATGAGAAGTGTAAACACTTCTAACCCGGAGGTACAGTGTTTACAATAACCATAACAATTCCTCCTCTAATTCACCTCAATTTCTGAAGGTCAATACTAAAAGGTCATCCAGACTTAGCAGGCTTCCCAGATCCCCCTAGCACTGCAGGAAATCTGCAACACAGAGTTCTCAAGAAGAAACCCATATCTGAACCGTGTTTCATATTCCCGCACCAGACTGAAAATTGACTGGGAAAGAATATGATTCACTCTAGCCTAGGTGTCACTCAGGTCCCAGGTATAGGACCTAAACTCTCAATAGAACACCCACCCACCAAAGAAAAACCAGATCCAGCCAGCACAGTATGACAGTATGAAAATATAAAGCTATAAAGAAAGCAATAAATCAACTGTACATAAAGCAATAAACAAAAATAAATACAAGCACAAACAAGCACATAACACCCCAGTAAACACAAATCAAACAAGCGCTAGGAGGAACCCACAAAAAGAACCAGAAGCCCTGGTTACAGTATAAGGTTCCCCAGCAGAGTCGCCAAGCTGTCGCTCCCGACAAATGAAAATGGGTCAGATGAAGGTACAGACGCGAACGGTCGGCGAAGGGAACAGTGAGAACACACAGCCGTGAACTCACTGGAGAATGAAAAGAGTCGCCAGCTAGGCATTTTTATCCCGGAGGAAAGGCAATGCTGCATAGACCTAGAAAAAGAATGGATAAGACGGTTGCGAACCAGAGAGACTGAGAAAGGGGGTTGGTTACAACCTGGGAAGGTATTAGCACCCAGATTGTCCGCCGTACTCGACGGGATCCACGCTTAAAAGATTTGTGTTTTAAAGGGGTAGTGTCAGTGCTATTTGTGCATAAAAGAGCTGGAAAAGGATGTACAAGTGTCAGTGTAAAGAAATGTGATGTGTATAAATGTACAGTGTCAGTGTGAGATCAGGAATGAAATGCTCATGACCATGAGGCTAAAGAATGAAGCTGAAAGAGGGGGAATGTACAGAGACTTTTGTTCGATAACTGTTAAGTTATGCCTACGTATCCTCTCGTGCAATGAGGAAGTCAGAACACCGTAGTTCGACCCAAAGAGACTGAAAGGATTGACTTGTGAACTGCTTACTTGCCTATGCTCAAGTGTATGACCTGTCTGGCTCAGGTGCTTACTGTCTTGCATTAGACGGAAGAAGCAAGTTCTCGTTTGTGAGTGAATGAGATGAGAAAAGAATCCCGGAGGAGACGATTATTGTTTGTTTTTGAGTTTTCAGCCTTTTATTTCTTTTTGGAGTTTGTCATAAGATAATGAGCTTAAACCTAAATCAATGGATTTGGTAAACTCATCACATCATCCCTCTGATTAGGGGTAATGAGAATTACCTTAAGTGTGAAGTCAGGTTCTCACACTTAATCACCTTTGATGTAGGGTTAAGATCATTAACCTACTTGTGATTAATTAGATGCTTTTGTGATTTTTGTTTAGTGTTAAGTAATGAGGTTAAGCCATAATCAGGGATTTAACAGGCTCATTACACCATCCTAAAAGAAGGATAATAGATGAGAATGTTTAAGCTGAGGAAGACTCCTCAACTTAATCCATGATTAGGGATTAAACCCATGACAAAACAAGCCTTTGATTAAGTGAATTTTATTGAGTGATATGATGATGAAGTGAATTTTATGATTTGTAAGACAACTTGAGGGGGACTTGTCCATTAACACTAGGGTTAGTCCTTCTTGACCACTTAAGGAAGAATTAGAACCCTAATGCAAGGCCCAAGTTACAAGTGTGATGTCTTGATGATTATTAGATGGATTGATTAAGGGATTTCAACACATTAAGGGTCCAAGACTTAGGATTAAAGTTATACACTCCATCCTAAAAGAAGGATGCAGGCATGATCTTAATCACAAAGTCTTAAAGCCTTGAGGGTTTAGTCCCTGATTGTGAGGTGAGGAGAGATGACTCAAGGAGAGACACAAAGGTAAAAACTATGGGGGAGACTAATCAAAACCCTAATTCATTATCATGCTTGGTTGGTCCTAATGTTTGTGAGGTTTTCAAGAACAATCTTCAGATGAACCACCAGGAAGCAGATGAACAAGATCAAGAGAAGCAAAGTGACTTGCTTCATTCAAAAAGTCAAGTCACTTGAAGAAAGAAAGTGGGAGGAAAAAGAATGAGCAAGCTCAATCTCAAACACAAGTATAAATGCAGCATGGTATGCAAAAGAGATGAAAAGAAAAGGTATGAGAAGTGAAGGCAAATTCACTTCCCAAGTTACCTACCACCTGAAATGTTAGAAACAAATGCAATGCAATGCTAAATGAAATGAAATGACATGATGCTAAGCCAAACCAGAAGCATACACATGATGATTATAATGTTATGGAGTGCTATGAACATGAGACAAGACAATGGAGATGTTCATACAAGATTATGAATGCAAATGATGCAAGTTAAGGAGCATGAACAAGCATGAAATGTCATGAGGCATACAAGACAAATGGCTTGGTAAATATGCAATGATCAATGATGCTTTCTACATGTCTTAAGATGTTAAATGAGTCATAAGAATGCACAATATGCAATGACAAGTCAAGTTATGCAAGGAAATGCAAGAAGGGTGCAAATGAAAGCCCAAATTAGGGTTCATGGATCAAACCTCAAACACAAACCAAAAACAGAAGCAAACCTTAACATAAAAAATGGAAAATGGTACCTAAAGAAACCCTAGACCTATAAAGAACCACTGCCCAAAGGGGGGCTCTCAACTCTCAACCAATCTCAAGTTATGATTTTTACAAGTTATTAGGGTTTTTTAGGGTTTGTAACAAAAGAAATGCCAATCAATTAGAAAATGCAAGATCAAATCATGGCCTTTTTATCCTTGAAAGTACATGTCAAATGGAAAACAATGCAAAAAGAATCAATGTCTCAACCTTTACCAAAAGACAGAAGTGAATTTTCAAACTTGTGATCAAAATAATGCATCAAAAATGATTTAATTCAATGAAAAATTCTTAAAATGCATCAAGATCAAAAAAGAAATTTGGTTTGAAGGTTGGACAATGTTTCTAAATGTCTTAGAACATATCATGAATTTTTTTGTAATTTTTAAATACCTAAAAGTATTTTTAATTAATTAATTCTCATTAATCAATTAAAAATAAACTTTAAAATATTTAAAAATACTTTTTAATGATAAAAAATAAAATAAAAAATGTTTTTGTGTCATAAAAATTAATAAAACCTTAAAGAAAAAGTTTCATAATTTTTATGACTTTTTTGCTATTTTAAATTAATTTTGCAAGTTAAATGAAATAAAAAGGATTAAAAATTAAATGAAAATAGAAGTAAACAGAATGAGAGGCTGGGATTTGATCTGGGGAAGATTGGGTTGACTTCGCGCGCGATCTGGTGGTCCAGATTTAAACTTCTTAAATTCAATTAATTAAACTAAATAAACCTGATTAAATTAGTTAAATGGAAATTAATACTAATGATGCCATCTGAGCCCTTGGTCTGTACGCGGGAAGCATGATCCAATGGCCTCAATTCAAAACCCACTAATGACTGGATTAAACCCTAATTAGGGCAAGTTAACCTCAGACGGCCGGAACAGTGGTTCCGGTCGTCTTCTCCGGCGTACCACAAACCCTAGAAAACGTTTCAGGCCACCATTCAACAAATTTCCTGCCCAGAAACAACCCCCCATCCCAACTAAACCCTAATCCAAGGTCAAAAGGCATTTATCTAACATGAACAAGGAGAATCGAAGACAAGAGCATTCACGGGCCAAATTTCAGAGATGCATAAAATGCCCATTTGTTCACCATTTTTGATTCTAATCATACCACAGTGATCCCCAGAGCATGTATTTTTGATTTGTGACCAAAGAAACAGGTTCTAAAAAGTTTGAAATTTGAGACTACCTGAGATGACAAGTCCTGTTTCTGAGCTTCCAGAGCCTTTTCTTGATGCAAGCTAGCTCTAATGGATCCCCTGGTGTCAATGGCAAGCTTGAAAAGAAGTTTAGCAAGCTATTTCAATGGCTACCAAACTGGTGTAGCAGAGAATGGCCTTGGTGCACAGGCTGTTTTAGGCCAGTGTAATGGGTGGTTTGGACTCCTCTGAGTGTGCCTGACTTATTGGTGAAGGAAGGTGAAGTGTTTGAGGGATGGACAGTGAGATTCGAATGGAACTGGTTCTGATGATGGTGAATGGTGGAGCTCAGGTCAAGCTTGTTTCAGGCCTGAGTTGTGGTGGTTTGGGGGCTTTGAGGTGTGGTGAGTTGAGTGGTGATCAAAGTTTTTGTGTTTAGTGACTGTGCCAAGAGATTCGACAGAACTTGCAAGTTGGGAGAGTTTTGTATATGTGATGAGTGAGGATGTTTTTGCCTTGGTTCTTGTTGTGTTCAACTTGCAAACTGAAATGATAAACAATTCTGATTGGTTATTTGATGTGACTTGTGCAGCTGTGATAGGTGGGTTACTTTTTGCTCAAAAACCACTTTTGTGTAAGATAGGGCATGGCTCAATTCTAGCTAAGTACAAAGCATGGGAGCTGCACAGCAGGATGTGTGTATGAGCCTAGCTTGGTTCAGCAGCCAAGGAAATGAGTTGGTGAGATGTGATCATGAATTTTGCAACTTGGTCACCTTTTGAAACTTTGTGAAAAATGTCTTGCTACACAAACCAAACCAAGGGCATACTTGATCCAATTCTGACTTTTAGGCCTTAGAGAATGTTTGTATGCTGGTTTGAGATGAACTAGAGGTCACTTAATGCATAGGTTCAAGGTTTTGCAAAATTTCCACTTGGTGCATAACTTGAAAATCAATGATTTTTGCTAACTTTGCAATGCCATAACTTTTGATCCAAGAAGAGTTAGATCATGTTCTTGTACTTTTTGAAAAGGGAAAGATGAGATCTACAACTTTCATGACCAAAGTTTTTCCATTTGAAGCCTTTTTGGATCATGAATCAAGGCTTGAAAAATGACATAAAATGACATAATCTTGAAAAGTCAACTATGCCCAAAAAGTCAACTTTTGCAAAAACCCTAAATTCTTGATTTTTATGAACTTCAATCTTCTTCCATGATCAAATAAAGATCATATACACTCAAAATGATGAAGATCACCCATTGGTTGGGTCATTGGGGGCCTCAGATGCCCTGATTTTGCACTGACTTGTCTGAAAAGTCAACTCTTGATCAGATGACTTCCCCATGGAATTTCTTCATGAAAATTGATATGCATACTCCCTATACCATATAGAGACCAATGGAAACAAGAATGACCAAAAAATTTGGAGTTATGGCCTCTGAAACCAAAACCCTAATTTTCAGTCAACTGTGCAGTTCATCCTGGCTCTGCATCCACTCAATCCCAGTTCTTGTGATCCCTCTGCAATTTTGACTTTGTGAGGATGTAACATGATATAAGAACACACATGAACCCCTTTGAGTTGATTGGTGGCCTTTGGGATGGCTCAAGATGCCCTGAGGTTGCTCAGATCACAAACCCTAGGTGCAGATGACTTAGAAACTATGCAGTGAATCAGAATGAGATGTGAGATGATATGTTTTGTGTTTATGCATATGAGATGATCACAAGCCATGTGTGAATGGGTGAGGGCAAATTTGGGGTGTTTACACCCACCAGAGTCCCAGCAAAAGCAGCTGCCTCACAAATCACAAACACCAGTATATACCCATTTTGGACACCCGTCCGTGTCATCACTTCCCCAGCACAGTCACCTACACTTTGTATAACGGATACTTGTTAATATTATTATACTTTTCTCTCTTGACACACGTCCGTGTCACTCTCCCCAGCAGATAAACACTCATCTATGCAATACTCATACTCATTACTCATGTTACACCCATACAGATACTCGTCCGTATCTTGTATATACCATTCATATCCCCACAGATTCGACACTAGTCCTTGTTCTTTGTTAACCAGTTGGTACTCGTCCGTATCATCATCTCAGAACACGCGTCAAGTGTTTGTTTCTGCATGATACCCGTCCGTATCATAGTCTTAAAGATGCTCGTCCGCATCTTTAATCCATACACCGTGTCAAACACTTTTGTCCTCTTGAATATAGATGCTCGTCTGTGTCTATTATTCCCCAGAAGAGTCCCCTCAGAATCAACACTCGTCCGTGTTCCTTGTTAACCAGTTGATACTCGTCCGTATCATCATCTCTGAACACGTGTCAGTATTTGTTTCTACCCGATACTCGTCCGTATCATAGTCTTAAGGATGCTCGTCCGCATCTTTAATCTATACACAATACCAAACACTTATTCCTTTTGTTTCTTGGATATAAACACTCGTCCGTGTTTACTGCATCCCCAGTAGATCGCCCGCAAAGCAAATTTTCCTTCTTATCTGACATTCGTCCTGTGTCATGATAAACCCTGAGAGCAGCCGTACCCTGCTAGGTGGTCGTCCTCCACCTCTTGATGGTCGTCCTCCATCATGCTCATCCGATGGCCGTCCCCATCGTTGTTTTTAGCAGCCGTCCCCTGCTAGGTGGTCGTCCTCCACCCCTTGATGATCGTCCTTCATCATTTTATCCAATGGCCGTCCCCATTGTTGATTTTTGGTTATCTGGCACTCGTCCTGTGTCATGAGAAACCCTGAGAGCAGCCGTCCCCTGCTAGGTGGTCGTCCTCCACCTCTTGATGGTCGTCCTCCATCATGCTCATCCGATGGCCGTCCCCATCGTTGATATTTTCGGCAGCCGTACCCTGCCAGGTGGTCGTCCTCCACCTTTGATGGCCGTCCCCATCATAATTCCTTTATTCCCCAACAGAGCAGCCGTCCCCTGCTAGGTGATCGTCCTTCGCCTTTGATGGCCGTACCCCATCATCTGTTTATTTCATTCATTCTTTAACCCGATGGCCGTCCCCGTCGTGGTCCCTTTTCTTTTTTAACCCGATGGCCGTCCCCATCGTCGGTTACTTTGCTTTGTGAACTTGATGGCCGTCCCCGTCATGTTTCATTGACCCCCAAATATTTTACAGCTTTACCTTGATGGCCGTCCCCATCATATTTTCTTACCTTTTCCCAGCTAGTCGGTCGTCCCCGTCTTGGCTTTACCTTTTATCCCCAGCGTGTCGGCCGTCCCCGTCATTGCTTTACTTCACACACTTTTCCCAGCATGTCGGCCGTCCCCGTCATCGCTCTTTACCCAGCAGTCGTCCACTGCTCGACGGTCGTCCTCCGTCGCCCACACTTTACAATATACTTTATTTCTTCATTCTGTGAGTGCAAATTTTGGACTGTCTTTGGTATTCAACCACAAGTTATCTTGTTTGCCTGTTAAGCCGTTGCTTACGTCCTGCACAGCTAACTCATGTTTGAATAGGGGCAGCTGTAAACACCCCAAATTTGCCCTCACCCATTCACACCATGGCTTGTGGTCATTTCATATGCATAAATACAATCATATCATCTCATATCTCATTTTTGATTCACTGCATAGATTCAAAGTCATCTGCACCTAGGGTTTGTGATCTGAGCAATCCAAGAGCCACCTGAGCCACTCCAAAGGCCACCAATCATTTCAAAGGGGTCCATGTGTGTTCATATATCATATTACATCCTCTCAAAGTCAAGAATGCAAAAGAATCACAAGAACTGGGATTGGTATGGATGCAGAGCCAGGCTAGACTGCACAGTTGACCCAAAATTAGGGTTTTGGCTTCAATGGCCTTAACCCCAAATTTTTTTGTCATTCTTGTTTCCATTGGTCTCTACATGGTATAGGGAATATGCATATCAAGTTTCATGAAGAAATTCCATGGGGAAGTCATCTGATCAAGGGTTGACTTTCTAGACAAGTCAGTGCAAAATCAGGGCATCTGAGGCCCCCAATGACCCAACCAAGGGGTGATCTTCATCATTTTGAGTGTATATGATCTTTATTTGATCATGGAAGAAGGTTGAAGTTCACAAAATTCATGAATTTGAAGTTTTTGCAAAGTTGACTTTTTAGGGCATAGTTGACTTTTCAAGAATATGTCATTTTAGGTCATTTTTCAAGCCTTGATTCTTGATCCAAAAATGCTTCAAATGGAAAAACTTTGGTCATGAAAGTTGTAGAACACATTTTTCCCTTTTCTAAAAGTACAAGAACATGATCAAATTCTTCTTGGATCAAAAGTTATGGAGTGACAAAGTTGGCAAAAATCATTGATTTTCAAAACATGCCTCAAATGTGAATTTTGCAAAATCATGAACCAAGGCTTCTTGTAACCTCTAGTTGACATCAAACCATGACACAAACATTCCATGAGCTCTAAAAATCAGAATTGGACCAAAGTTCCTCATGTCCATGGTTTGTGTAACAAGACTTTTTCATGAAGTTTCAAAAGTGAACAACTTGCAAAATCACTCATCACACTTCACCAACTAGTTACCTTGGCTGCTGGACCTTCCCAACATCACACACACATCATGCTGCGCCAGCCCTAGCCTTTGTACCAAGCTAGAACCAAGCCCATGCTTCTCTTACAAAAAAGTTGACTTTTGGCAAAAGCAAACATCCCAATCACCACAGGCCATGTCACATCCTCTGGCCACTTGCAATTGTTTATACTTTCCATTTGCTAGCCAAACATAACAAGAAGCCAAGCAACAACAGACCATAGCATCACATACACAAAAACACCTCATTTTGCAAAACTCTTCGAATCTGTCTCCACAGGCCTCAAACACTCAAGCAAACTTCACACATCAACTCACCATGCCTCATTGAGTAGAAACCAACAAAGAACCAGGCCTGAAACAAGCCATAACATCACTTCACCATTTTCATCCCAAGCTGCAGTTTCCTTCGAAACACCTTCCACAGCTCACAAACATCCAAACAAACTTCACAAACCTTCTCCACTCATCATCTGGACCACAAACAACCCTTCACCCTTGCCAGAAACAGCCTGAATCACCATTGCCATTTTCAACTGAGCTTGAGCAGAAGCTGTTCAAACTCTTCATCCAGCCAACATAAACTTCTCCAAAGCATTCAAGCATCATCAAGAGGTCAAGTGGAGTGGATTACACTAAGAGGGGAGGTCAGAAAGCAGCTGGAGTGAAAGCTTCGAATCTCAGGTAGCTCAAGAACTTTTTTCCAGAAATGGATTTTTAAGTTCTAAACTTGTTCTATATGTCTTCCTGGTCATGAATATGCCTTTAGTTTCGAAAATGGTGATGAAATGAGGATTTAATTGCTTCCTGAAACTTTCCTTCCCTAGTTTTTGTTTGCTTCGATTCATCCTTTTCATGAATGATAAATTTGTTTTGAGTGGGGGTTTTGAATCGTGAGCTTGTGGGAATCATTTCTGTGTTCTTAGAATTCATTTTAGATGCGTATGGAGTGAGTTTAGGTTTTGGGGTTGCCGGGGAAGATGACCGGAGCTTCTCTCCGGTCACCTGAGTTTGCTTAGCCCTAATTACAGTAATTAATTCCATTTGAATTTCGTGCGTTGGATTGGGTTGACCGGTTGACTTCGCGCGCATGTGAAGGGCCCAGATTCATTTGATTAGCCCTAATTCATTTTATTAGTTTAATTAATTCATAATTAGGTTAATTGACTCAGAACCAATCCTGGCCACTAGATCTGGCGCTAGTCAACGCATTCAAATCCAGGGCTCATCCCAGCCTTCCATCTGTTTGACTTTCCTTTTTATTTTAATTTATTTTCATTTCTTTTTCATTTAACTTGCATATTTAATTTAAAATAGTAAAAAATGTTTAAAAATTATGAAACTTTTTCTCATGAGTTTTAATAATTTTTATGACACAAAAATATTTTCATTTTTATTTTTATCATTAAAAAAGCATTTTTAAATATTTAAAAGATTATTTTTAATTGATTAATGGAAATTAATTTATTAAAAATACTTTTAGGTATTTAAAAATCACCAAAAAATTCATGAAATGTTCTAAGACATTTAGAAACATTGTCCAACCTTCAAACCAAATTTCTTTTTTGATCTTGATGCATTTTGAGAATTTTTCTTTGAATTAAAATCATTTTTGTGCATTATTTTGATCATAAGTTCAAAAAATCATTTCTGCCTATTCATGAGGAGTTGGACATTGATTCTTCTTGCATTGCATTGTGTTTAGCATGTAGTTTTTGAGATAAAAAGGCCATGATTTGATCTTGCATTTTCAATTTGTTTGGCATTTCTTTTGTTTAGAAACCCTAAAAACCCTAATAACTTGTAAAAATCATATCTTGAGATTGGTTAAGAGTTGAGACCTCCCCTTTGGACATTGGTTTAGTATAAGATTAGGTGCCTTTTGAGTGGCATTTTCCATTTTTTATCTTAGGGTTTGCTCCTATTTTTGGTTTTTGTTTGATGTTTGGTTCATAAACCCTAATTTGGGCTTCCATTTGCATCCATCTTGCATTCTCTTGCATAACATGACTTGCCATGACATTTCAAGCATCCATTTGATTCATTTGACATCATGAGACATATTGCAAGCATGTTTGATCATTGTACCATGTATTTGCCATGTTGTATGTCATGTGCACTTCATAACTTTTCATGTATGTCCATGCTTCTTAGCTTGTTTCATTTGCATTCATGAACTTATATGATCATCTCCATACCTTGTCTCATGTTTATAGCACTTAATAGCATCATTATCATCATCAACATGCTTCTGGTTTTGTTTCTCATCATGTCATCTCATCCCATTTTGCATTACTTTGCATTTCTTTTCTAACCTTTTAGGTGGTAAGTGACTTTGGGAAGTGAATTTGCCTTCACTTCTCATAACTTTTCTTTTCATCTCTCTTGCATCCATTGCTGCATTTTTTATATGTGTTTGAGTTTGAGCTTGCTCATTCTTCTTCTTCCCACTTTCTTTCTTCAAGTGACTTGACTTCTTGAATGAAGCAAGTTGCTTTGCTTCTCTTGATCCTTTCATCTGCTTCCTGGTGGTTCCATTGAAGACTTCTCTTGAAAACCTCACAAACCTTAGGAACAACCAAGCATGACAATGATTAGGGTTTTGTTTAGTCCCCCCTCTTAGTTTTCACCTTTGTGTCTCTTTGAGTCTTCTCTTCTCACCTCATAATCAGGGACTAAACCCTAAAGGCTTTAAGGCTTTGTGATTAAGCTTATGCCTGCATCCTTCTCTTAGGATGGAGTGTATAACTTTAATCCTAAGTGTTAAACCCTTAATGTGTTTAAATCCTTTAATCAATTCACTTAATAATCATCAAGACATCATACTTGTAACTTGGGCCTTGCATTAGGGTTCTAATTCTTCCTTGATTGGTTAAGAAGGACTAACCCTAGTGTTAATGGACAAGTCCCCCTCAAGTTGTCTTACAAATCATAAAATTCACTTCTTCATCATATCATTAACTAAAATCCACTCCATAAAGGCTTGTTTTGTCATGAGTTTAATCCCTAATCATGGATTAAGTTGAGGAGCTTTCCTCAGCTTAAACATTCTCATCTATTATCCTTCTATTAGGATGGTGTAATGAGTCTGTTTAATCCCTGATTATGGCTTAACCTCATTACTTAACACTAAACAAAAACAACAAAAACATCTAAATAATCACAAGTAGGTTAATGATCTTAATCCTACACCAAAGGTGATTAAGTGTGAGAATCTGACTTCACACTTAAGGTATTCTCATTACCCCTAAACAGAGGGAAGATGTGATGAGTTTACTAAATCCATTGGTTTAGACTTAAGCTCATTAACTTATGACAAACTTTCAAAAGCAATAAAAGACTGAAAACTCAAAAACAAACAATAATCGTCTCCTCCGGGATTCTTTTCTCATCTCATTCACTCACAACCGAGAACTTGCTTCTTCCGTCTAATGCAAGACAGTTTGCATCTGTGCCAGACAGATCATACACTTGAGCATAGGCAAGTAAGCAGTTCACAAGTCAATTCACCTTTCAGTCTCTTTGGGTCGAACTACGGTGTTCTGACTTCCTCATTGCACGAGAGGATACGTAGGCATAACTTAACAGTTATCGAACAAAAGTCTCTGTATATTCCCCCTCTTTCCAACATCATTCTTTTAAGCCTCATAGTCATGAGCATTTCACTCTTATCCTTACACTGACACTGTATATATCACACTTTACACTCCCTTTACACTGACACCTGTACATCCATTTCTAGCTCTTTTATACACACAAATTGCACTGACACTACCCCTTTAAAACACAAATCTTTTAAGCGTGGATCCCGTCGAGTACGACGGACAATCTGGGTGCTAATACCTTCCCAGGTTGTAACCAACCCCCTTTCTCAGTCTCTCTGGTTCGCAACCGTCTTATCCATCTTTTTCTAGGTCTATGCAGCATTGCCTTTCCTCCGGGATAAAAATGCCTAGCTGGCGACTCTATTCATCTCCAGTGAGTTCACTGCTGTGTGTTCTCATTGTCCCTCTCGCCGACCGTCCGCGTCTGTACCTTTATTTGGGCCAGTCCCATCTATCGGGAGCGACACATAGACGTTCATGCCATCAACATATTCCTGAGTCACAATCCAGTACCTACATTGCTTGGAGACATCCTACATTCCCTTCATACCCGTACTACAAAGGCAAGAGGAACTTTGATGTGCTGCATACCTTTGCTTTCTAGGTGGTTTATTTCTCATCTTCCTCGCTCAGTAATGAAGAATGAGCAAGGGTTTAGATGGTCCAAAAGAATTATGTCACTCTCTCATTCAGATATCCATTGGTGCTCCAGATCTATGGAGAATGTCACTATCATTGACCGTTGTGGGGAGTTTCCTAATGTGCCACTTCTAGGCATAAGAGGAGGCATCACCTACAACCCCTCTCTAGCTTTACGACAGTTTGGTTACGCTCGGAGTGATGGTCCACATGACATGTTGATTCAGGGCATTGTGTTTGACTATGACAACGATCTTCAAGGTTACCATCAGAGATTCATACGAGCCTGGGGAAAAGTAAACAGGGTTGACAGCAAGACACTGGAGCCTAAGTACACTATCCCTATGGAAGCTTATCTCAGATGGGTGCGATCTCGTGCTCAGACTCTCATGATGCCATATCCTGCTATCCTGCCAGTTATCATGGAACCTGTTGCTGAAGGAGACAGTGCTTATACCATCCTTCACCCAGAAATGCCTACTGACATGGAAGACTTACAGAGATCCTAGATCCAATTGAAGGAGCAAAGGGATACTTTCGAGGCTCATTACAAAGCAAGCCAAGAAAGAATCCTGGAACTAACAAAGCAACTTCACGAGGAACGGAATCTCAACTCATACCTCAACACAAAGAGGAAACGTCCATGGGAGACTTAAAACCCCATCTTTTGTACTTATTTCATTTTCATTTTCTGTAAGCCCAAGAGGCAAAACAAATTTATTACTACTAAAAGGTTACCTTCTTGTTTGTTTAAGCAAATTTAAATCCTGCGGTCCTTGAAAAACATTGCATATGCATTCACATATCATTTCATTGCATCACAGGTTTATAATTGTGCACAGGTTTCTCATCTTCTCGCTGTTTATTTCAGCAATGGCTCTTGAACAAACAGTTAAGGATCTCCAGACACAAAATGCACAGTTCCAAGAGCTAATCCTGAACCTGACCAAGGGGCAAGATGAATTGAAGACACTGCTGGCCAAGAAGACTAAGAAGACTAGAAGGTCAGGTGGCCTGATCAACATGGGAAGAAGGTTCAGAGGTCTTTCCAAGACCAAAGAACCAGTTGAAGACTATGAATCTGAAGAGTCTGAAAAAGAGGGAGGCAGTCTCCACAACACTATGGGGGACTCTGATTCTGAGGCTAATTACTACCATGAGCCTAATGAAGACAAATTCAAGATGCTGGTGGATAGAATGGATGCTATGGAGTTGCAGAAGTCATCTGGGCTGGATTTTGAAGATTTGAGTCTGATATCTGGGGTAGTCATACCCATTGGTTTCAAAGTTCCTACCTTTGTTGTCTATGATGGGGTCTCTTGTCCCAAGCTGCATCTGAGGTCGTATGTCAGAAGAATTCAACCTCACACTGCTGATAAGAAGTTGTGGATCCATTTTTTCCAAGAGAGCTTATCTGGAGCTCAGTTGGAGTGGTATTATCAATTGGAGAGTGTCAACATCAGGGATTGGAATGATCTTGCTGAAGCTTTCTATAAGCAGTATCAATACAATGCTGACTTAGCTCCCACTCACATGCAGCTGCAAAGCATATCTATGGGTGCCAAAGAAAGTTTCAAGGAGTATGCTCAGAAGTGGAGAGATTTAGCTGGAAGAGTTCAACCCCCTTTAACTGACAGGGAATTGGTTGATATGTTCATGTGTACGCTGAATGGTCCTTTTTACACTCATCTCATTGGAAGCTCATCATATGGCTTCAATGAGTTGATAATGACAGGAGAGCGAGTGGAAAATGGTATAAAGAATGGCAAAATTCAAGTGGGTACTTCTTCATTAGGTGCTGCAAAGAAACCTCCCACTGGGAAGAAAGAATCCAATGCTGTTTATGGTCAACCTGATCGTAATAGAAGGCATCAGTCTGTGAGTGCAGTTCATATTTCAAATCCAACTTCTACAACACCAGAGCAGCCACAGGGCAACCAACAGAGGGCTAGAAGGCAGTTCACTAAGATCAACATGTCAATGGCTCAGGCATTGCAACACTTGTTGAAGGCTGAACTCATTACTCTGAAAGAAGCTCCTCAGAATCCTAATGTTACCTCACCCAGGTACAATCCCAATGCACGATGTGCATATCATTCAAACTGTCAGGGACATGATACTAATAACTGCTGGGTCTTGAAGAATAAAATTCAAGATATGATTGAGGCTGGAGAGATTGAGTTTGATCCTCCGGGTACTCCAAATGTAATTACTGCTCCAATGCCAAATCACGAGAAGACTGTCAATGCCATTGATGAAGATTTACATATCTATTCAGTTGCGGAGTTGACCACACCATTATCTGTTATCAAGAAGAAGTTAGTACAAGCTGGGTTCTTTCCAGGTTGTCGTGAAAACTGTTTGTATTGTACCTATAAGCCGGATAGTTGCTGGAGATTGAGAGATGGAATTCAGCGTCTCATGGATAAGTATATTATAGTGTTTGAGAGGACTCCATCGTCTGTAGAAAGTATGGTGGAGCATATTACTAAAGGTAAGAAGACTGAAGAGGTTGACATGGTTGATAAAGTACCGGTGAGGATCACTTCAAAGGGACCTATTAAAATTACTCATAAGGGTCCAATCAAGATTACTGCTGAAGGTCCTGTGAAAGTTGTTGCTGAAGCCAGAGTGGCTCCTATGGTCATTACCACTCCTGGTCCTATTCCGTATACGTCTGATAAAGCTGTGCCTTGGCATTATGGATCTGATGTTTATATCCATGGTGTTAAGCAGGAACCCTTAGCTGATGTGCCTGTTGATGTTGATAATATTGCTGGGACAAGTAAGATCACACGAAGTGGAAGAGTCTTCTCTCCTCCAGTTACTTCCAAGAATGCAGTTACTCCTGCTGCTACCTCCACCACTGATGCTCGGGGCAAAGGTCCTGTTATTGAGCCTATACCTACTGATGTACCAGCTGCTGATGATCTCTCTAAGCAGATGGAAGAAGTATTGAAAATCATTCGCAAGAGTGATTACGACATTGTTGATCAGTTGGGGCATACTCCCTCCAAGATTTCTATGCTGTCTTTGTTGTTATGTTCTGAAGCTCATGCAAAAGCTTTGATCAAGTTTCTGAAGACTGCTCATGTACCCAATGCAATTTCTGTTGACCAGTTTGAGAATTGTGTTGCCCACCTGACTTATGATAATGGGTTAGGGTTTTCTGATGCTGATTTGACCCCTGCCAAGAGGGATCATAACAGGGCCTTGCATATCTCCATTGAATGCAGGGGCACTACCCTGTCACATGTACTGATAGACAATGGTTCCTATCTGAATGTGTTGCCCAAAGAAGTCCTGAACAAGCTGAGTCCTGAAGATGCTGTGCTGAAGCCCAGTAGTATAGTGGTGAAGGCTTTTGATGGTTCTAGAAGAGTGGTGCAAGGAGAAATTGATCTCCCAATCAAAGTTGGTTCTCAGATTTTTAATGCTACATTTTATGTGATGGATATTCGTCCTTCGTACTCTTGTCTGCTTGGTCGTCCCTGGATCCATGGGGCAGGTGCTGTAACCTCTACATTACATCAGAAGCTAAGATATTCGGTAGAAGGAAAAGTTGTTACTGTCTATGGAGAAGAAGAATACTTTGTCAGCCATGTGAATACCTTCAAGTATCTGGAAATGGAAGGTGAATACGTTGAAACTCCGTGTCAGACATTTGAAGTGGTTCCTTGGATTGTTAATGATTATGTAGCTCCTCCGGTTGCCAAGAAAGTTCTTGTGGTCACCAGAGTACCTCCAACAATGGCAATGGCCTCCCTCAAAGATGCTAGAGCTGTAGTAGATAAAGGTGGTTGTACTATTTGGGGTCAGCTTCCTGATATCCCATACAAGTCTGACAAGTTTGGTTTGGGTTTCACTGCAGAGTCCCAGAAGGCTGTTCATCGTGCTCGTGCTGTTCGTATCACCAATCAAGGGGTTATGAAAGATCAGATCAATGCTGTGGGAGACTATGATGAAGACTACAACCTGGATGCTTGGATTTTTCCTACTGTGGGTGCTGGACTCAATAATTGGAAAGCTGAAGATGTTATTCCTATCTCCTTTAGTCAGGAGTAAATACTATTACTGTGTTGTTGCTTTTTAAAGTTTGTAATTTCTTGAACAATTGAACTTTTAAGCCTTGTGCCTTACCCGGGGCACAATGGTGTGCTTGTTACGGGATGTCATTTCATTTGCATACTTCATTCAATAAAAATCAGTGGACGTTCCGTTTTCGTAAATATTGTGTTCCTTGTTTTTCTTTTCCATTATTTTTGTTTTATCAGCTATGTGTTCTTACACACACCCACATCACTAAAATGCAGATCCTTATCCACTCTGGATCCTGTTGATAACAGTTCTACTATTGCCAATTATAATTTCGAGAATCCGATCTATCAAACTGAAGACGGAAATGAGGACGATTGTGAAGTACCTGTAGAGCTTGCTAGGTTGTTACAACAAGAAGAGAAAGCTATACAGCCACATGAAGAGCCAGTCGAAGTTGTGAATCTGGGAACTGAAGAAAACAGGAAAGAAGTCAAGATAGGGGCTGATTTAGAGGATAGTGTCAAGAGCAGATTGATTCAGATGCTACGTGACTATGTGGAGATCTTTGCTTGGTCTTATGAAGATATGCCGGGGTTGGATACAGACATTGTGGTTCACCGTTTACCAGTAAAAGAAGATTGTCGTCTAAAGAAGCAGAAGGTTCGTCGTATGCGTCCTGAAATGTCAGAAAAGATCAAGGCAGAGGTAATGAAACAGTTCAATGCAGGGTTCTTAGCTGTGACTTCTTATCCTCAGTGGGTTGCAAATGTGGTACCAGTTCCTAAGAAAGATGGTAAGGTACGTATGTGTGTGGACTACAGAGATTTGAACAAGGCCAGCCCTAAAGATGACTTTCCACTTCCTCATATTGATGTTCTGGTAGACAACACTGCTCAGCATAAGGTATTCTCTTTTATGGATGGTTTCTCTGGTTACAATCAAATCAAGATGGCTCCTGAAGATATGGAGAAGACTACATTTGTTACACAGTGGGGCACTTTTTGCTATAAGGTGATGCCATTTGGTTTGAAGAATGCAGGGGCAACATATCAGCGTGCTATGGTGGCTTTGTTTCATGATATGATACATCACGAGATAGAGGTATATGTGGATGATATGATAGCCAGGTCCCAGAATGAAGAGCAACATCTTGATCATCTACACAAGTTGTTTGAGAGGTTGAAGAAATACAAGTTGAGATTAAATCAAAACAAGTGTACTTTTGGAGTTAGATCTGGTAAGCTCCTGGGTTTTATAGTCAGTGGAAAAGGTATTGAAGTGGATCCTGCAAAAGTGAAAGCTATACGAGAGATGCCAGCTCCCCGTACTGAGAAGGAGGTTAGAGGTTTCTTGGGACGATTGAATTACATTGCAAGATTTATTTCCCAATTAACTGCCATCTGTGAGCCAATCTTCAAGTTGTTGAAGAAAGATCAGGTGATGGAATGGAATGATGAGTGCCAAACTGCCTTTGATGAAATCAAGAGATATCTGCTGGAACCACCAATTTTGATGCCACCAGTTGATGGAAGACCCTTGATTATGTACTTAACAGTGTTAGACAACTCAATGGGGTGTGTGTTGGGGCAACATGACGAGTCTGGTCGAAAAGAGCAGGCAATATACTACCTCAGCAAAAAGTTTACCGACTGTGAAACAAGATACTCACTGCTCGAGAAAACTTGCTGCGCTTTGGCATGGGCTGCTCGCCGACTAAGATAGTATATGTTGACCCATACTACCTTATTGATCTCGAAGATGGATCCAATCAAGTACATATTTGAGAAACCTGCTCTCTCCGGAAGAATTGCAAGATGGCAAATGATCTTGACAGAATATGACATACAGTATACTACTCAGAAGGCCATCAAAGGAAGTGTTGTTGCTGATCATTTGGCTCATCAAGCAGTGGATGATTACCAGTCAATGAGTTTTGAGTTCCCTGATGAAGACATTATGATTATTACCAAAGAACCTAGACAATATGACAGACCTGAGCAAGGATCTCGATGGACTATGGTTTTTGATGGTGCCTCTAATGCACTTGGCAATGGTGTTGGTGTTGTGATTAGTTCCCCTGAAGGTTGTCATACCCCGATTACTGCCAGACTTTGTTTCTATTGTACCAATAACATGGCGGAGTATGAGGCATGTATCCTGGGTATTAAAGCTGCTATTGATATGAAGATTCAATTCCTTGATGTGTATGGAGATTCAGCCTTGGTAATAAGTCAGATTAAAGGAGATTGGGATACCAAGCATGATAACCTCATTCCTTACAGAGAACATGTGTTGTCTTTGATCCCACATTTCAAAGAGATTACCTTTGGACATATTCCACGAAGAGAGAATCAGTTGGCAGATGCTTTAGCCACCATGGCATCCATGTTTGAGATCAGTTGGGATGATGAAGCTCCCAAGATTACTATTGACAGATTTGAGAAGCCTGCATACTGCAATGAAATTGGCACAGAAGGGGCAGAGGAGAAGCCTTGGTTCTATGAAGTGAAAAGATATCTTGAAGCTCAGGAGTTCCCTGAAGGGGCATCTGTCAAAGATAGGAAATTTCTGAGAAGGTTTTCTGCTAAGTTCTTTTTGAGTAATGGCATTCTGTACAAACGCAATCATGATTCAACTATGCTTCGTTGTGTGGATAAGAAAGAAGCTACATAAATTATGGAAGATATGCATGATGGGATCTTTGGCACTCATTCTAGTGGTCATACTATGGCAAAGAAAATATTGAGAGCAGGTTACTATTGGTCTACCATGGAAGCTGATTGCTATCAACACTCCAGAACATGTCATAAATGTCAAATCTATGCTGATAAAGTCCATATACCTCCATCACCATTGAATGTGTTGACTGCTCCTTGGCCTTTTGCCATATGGGGCATTGATATGATCGGTGAGATCAAGCCTACTGCTTCTAATGGGCATCGTTTCATCCTGGTTTCTATTGATTACTTCACAAAATGGGTGGATGCAGCTTCATTTGCATCTGTTACCAAGAATGTTGTGGCTCGGTTCATTAAGAATAATCTCATATGTAGGTATGGCATCCCTGAAAGGATTATCACTGACAATGGCTCTAATCTGAACAACACTATGATTACTGATCTCTGCACGCAGTTCAAGATTAAGCATCACAACTCTTCTCCGTATCGTCCAAAGATGAATGGGGCAGTTGAAGCTGCTAATAAGAACATTAAGAAGATTGTACAGAAGATGACTGTTACCTACAAGGATTGGCATGAGATGTTACCATTTGCTCTTCATGGTTATCGTACTACAATACGTACTTCAACAGGGGCAACCCCATTCTCCTTAGTCTATGGTATGGAAGCAGTTCTGCCCATTGAAGTTCAGATTCCCTCCTTAAGAATTATGAAGGATGCAGGCTTGGATGAGGATGAGTGGATTCATACCCGACTGGACCAGATAAATTTGATTGATGAGAAGAGGTTAGCAGCAGTTTGTCATGGTCAGATGTACCAGAAACGAATGATCAAAGCTTTTAACAAGAAGGTTAAGCCAAAGGTATATCAGGCTGGTGACTTGGTAATCAAGCGTATCATATTACCACAGGGTGATCCAAGGGGCAAGTGGACTCCAACATATGAAGGACCATTTGTAGTCAAAACAGTATTTTCAGGAGGTGCCATGATACTCACTACTATGGATGGTGAAGACTTTCCACAGCCTGTAAACGCAGACATAGTTAAAAAATACTACGCATGAAAAGAGACCCGCTAGGTTGACAAGCCTAGGCAAAAATAAGGGAATCCCGGCAAACCAAAAGGGTTTGGGCAAAAATTAGGGATATATATAAAAAGATGTACACCCGGCAAGTCGAAAACCTGAAAAGGCGGCTTGGGCAAAAAAGGGTATCCCGGTGGATTGAAAACCTGAAAGGGCAATCCAGGCAAAAGTTAGGGAATAAAGCGTATGACTATGTCTCGTTTGGATCACCCATGAAACTGCAACCAGTTGTGCTACTTACTCAAGCTCAAACAGATAAAGCTCAATCCAATCGTTTCCGTCTCAACAGAAGAAGATGAGATACTTGAAGATAATGGCAATAGTAGAATTGAAACTCAATAGGATTATTTCCCACATAGCTGATATTCTTTGTTTTGTAAAAATTTTACGACAAATTCCTCTTACTAGGACTTATGTCTCCTTGTACAAACTTACCCATGTATGGGTCACTCTTTGATATAAATAAAATTCCATTTTTGAATCCAGATTTACTTTTACCCTATTTACATAAGCGAAACGTCCATTGGTTGTGTTTGAATGTATGTATGCTTTTGAATATGATTGATGTTTACAAGAAATGCATGAATGCTTAATATGATTGATGTTTACCAGAAATGCATGAAAATGCAGTAATAGTATTTACTAAGGACGAACGAGGGAAGGATTTCAACGAAGCTTCGCCAGTTCATCTCTACAAGACAGTTACAAACCCTCAGTAGGACAAATCCATCTTCATAAAGTCACATCTCCCCTGGAATTTATATCCATCTCTTTTATCCTCATACGGATATTCGGGAATTTACTTTCCAATAAAGGTACGATGAACGAAGACGGGATGTTATATCTATCCTACTATCAAACGAAGACGAAGGTTATGTATACCTTACTATCCCCAGCAGACGGGAGGTTATATATACCTTACTATCCCCAGCAGACGGGAGGTTATATATACCTTGCTATCCCCAGCATACGGGAGGTTATGTATAATATATTATCAAACAAGACGGGAATGAGTTTCTCATATTCTTCAGCAACAAACCGGGATTTATTTTCCCTGGCCAGCAGTTGTTATACGAAGATATCCAGACGCTTCAGGCAGTATCATATCATACATACATCATTTACATCATACCATAACATACATATCCATGGATGCATAATACATTACTTAGGTGCATCATATTATACATGCATACATAATGCATAAACTAATGCTACCATATAGAATGCTACCTTGTTTTCAGGTTAATTCTCCAGCAAACAAACTTCATCAACAACTTGTGACTATCAGGACTGCTTTATCCTCCTGAAAAGTTATCATTCCTCAGGACTGCTTTATCCTCCTGAAAGCATACTTATACCTCAGGACTGCTTTATCCTCCTGAAAGCATATCATACCTCAGGATTGCTTTATCCTCCTGAAAGCTTATTATTACCTCAGGACTGCTTTATCCTCCTGACAGCTTCTTATACCTCAGGACTGCTTTATCCTCCTGAAAAGCATATCATCCCTCAGGATTGCTTTATCCTCCTGAAAGCTTATTACTACCTCAGGATTGCTTTATCCTCCTGAAAGTTATCATCACTACATCAGGACTGCTTCATCCTCCTGAAAGCATATCACTACATCAGGATTGCTTTATCCTCCTGAAAGCTTATTATTCCTTCAGGATTGCTTTATCCTCCTGAAAGCTTATCACTGTATCAGGATTGCTTTATCCTCCTGAAAGCTATCATCATTACCTCAGGATTGCTTTATCCTCCTAAAAGCTTATCACTGTATCAGGATTGCTTTATCCTCCTGAAAGCTATCATCATTACCTCAGGATTGCTTTATCCTTCTGAAAGCATATCATCCATCAGGACTGCTTTATCCTCCTGAAAGCTATCATTATATTTTGGACTGCTTTACCCTCCAAGAAATGTATATGAAGAACTTTTCTCCAAGTGGCATATTTAAGCCCACTCAAGCATATTCAACTAGTCACCTGTATCACTCTATGCACTGGTGAGTGCAAATTTTTGGGCTTTTGTGTTCAATCCCCTTCAACCTTCCAGGTCACGACTGACAAACATACCAATCTAACCCCTCAGGTTTCAGAAAATTGAACAGGGGCAGCTGTTGCACCCCAAAATTTGCCCTCTCAATACAAGACTTTGTGTGCTAAGAAGGTTCACAAGGTTCACAAGACTCACAATGTTTACAAGACCTTTCATGAGGTTCATGAAGTCTACAAGTCACTTTATGAGGTTCACAAGGTTCACAAGATTCACAATGTTTACAAGACCTTTCCTGAGGTTCATGAAGTCTACAAGTCACTTTATGAGGTTCACAAGGTTCACAAGGTTCACAATACCTCCCATGAGGTTCACAAGACATCTTATGATGGTTCACAAGGTTCACAAAGTTCACAATTGGTCAGAAAAGTTGACAATTCCCTCAGACAATGCACCTCCTAAGCAGTGCATCCAAAACTAGGGTTTTGACTTTAATCAGGCTAAATGGACTTCCAAGACTTCAAGTGAGTTTCATAACATCTTATATGTGTGTAAGAACCCCCATGACAAGTTTCAAGACTTTTCTCAAAAGTTTGCTCAGTCAGATGATCAGATAAGTCAAAATCAGTCAAA
Source organism: Lathyrus aphaca (assembly GCA_963966055.1). Taxonomy (NCBI): domain Eukaryota; kingdom Viridiplantae; phylum Streptophyta; class Magnoliopsida; order Fabales; family Fabaceae; genus Lathyrus; species Lathyrus aphaca. The sequence continues at coordinate 188,681,164 of OZ014521.1, read as the reverse complement.
GCAGTTAAAAAGTCAAATTGAGGTCAACTGTGGTCAAACCAAAGTCAAACTTCATGATTTTTTGCCAACATCAAGTATATGAAGTAAAATTCATCATTTGATCAAGGGTTGATCATGATTCATCAAGGAGATTTCAGATCATCAGGAATCAGGAGTTTCTAAATTAGGGTTTTCTCAGTAAAAGTCAACTGAACTTTGACCAGCCATAACTTTCACATACTCCATCACCAAGTCTCCATCCAAAGCTCATTTTGAAGGAAATTGAATTCTCTACAACTTTGTGTCTCACAAGCCAAGCCCAAAAATGCTTCATTTGGAAGGTATGAGCTAAGACATTATAGGTCCTTTTGAAAGTCAACAAAAAGTCAACAACTTCAAAAGGGCATAACTTGAGAATGGTAAATGATATGGACATGAAACCAGTGGGGTTGGTTAGAGGACTCTTCAAGCTTTCCAAAATGTCCAAGAACACCCTCATAGCATTAAAATTGAAGGATGTGTGCCCTTGCAAAGTTGGGAAATTTTTGGTTGGTTTATGAAGAAAATGGAGGTCTAAAACCAATTTCTTCCAAATGGGCTTGCCAAATAATGACCCAATCCACATCAAAACATCTTGCACGAAATTAAATTGATTTATTCATAATTTTATTCATTTTGTTTTTATTTATTATGATTTTTTACATTAAAAATCATTTTAAATTCAAATAAAATATAAAATAATGAAAATTCAATTTGATTTGGTTTCTAGAAGGTCTTAAATTATATTTAGACTTGATTGATACAAGAGTAATGAGAATCATACAAAAATAGCAAGGCTAGATCAAGGATATTCAAGTTTTAAGATCAAATATTTTTCAATCTAAAGAGGTCCAAAATCCAAAGTTTTGATGAATCTCTTGACCTAATTTCATTGTGTCATATATATACAACATATAACAAGCATCAAGCCACGGATTGGCAGCCTCAAGAACACATTGCAAAGTTCAAAAATTCTTCAAAATAATTGGATTCGGATTTTGAGATTAGGACAATTTCAAAGCTTCACAAAGGTTGCATTAGCTTCCTTGACCTTCATTGATCATGATTCAATACTCATAAGCATCGAAATCATGTTGTAATGGCCAAACCGAACGCATGTTCATGACACTTTATTGGTTTTTCGATTACGATTATTCATGATGTTTTGTTTGTTTTTGTTTAACTAATCTTGTTTGTATGATGACATAGAAGCTTTCTGGACAGTTCTTTTTGAGTTTAACCGCAAGAATCATAAGAAGCCATAGCTAGGGTTTACGGACTTCATTTGGGATTTTACGATTTACCACATATAAATGAATTTAGAGGACATGGTTAGATTGTATGGACCTCAAGGATTGCATTACACTAACTAATTTGAAGAAATTTTGTTGTTTGATTGGTGTTTGAGAAATCGCAGGTTATCGTACGCAGGAAAAATCGCAAGAGGATTCGCAGGAAAATTCGCAGGAAAACCTGCGAATTTCAGAGGTAGAAGACGACTGCTTTGGCGCCATCTGAAAATTTAAAATGCTAATTTAATATTTTTAGGATTTGTGTTTGTTTTATTTCAACTAATATGGTTTGGTTCAGTTGGTGAGGATGTGCGTGTGGGAGGCCAATGACCAGGGTTCGAATCCTGGCTTGGTGGATTCTTTTTTTGGCAATTTTCTTATGTTTTCCAGGCTTGCCATATGATGATCTTGGGCCCTTTCCCTATCAGCTAGCGCGCGCCAGCCCAGTGGTTTTGATCCCCTCAGGTAAAGGGGAGGTCCTGGGTTCAAATCTAGGCCTCCCCATTTTTTTTTAAACCTTTGTTTTCTTTTGTTTTTTTTTTAATTATTATTTTCTATTATATATTATTATTACCATTGAATTTGTTTTATATTTAGTTAATAAAAATCTATCTTAAACTTAATTAAAATTTTATTTTTATAAATTTCATAATATATTTTATAAAGTAAATTTACATATAATTTTAATTTTTATTTATAATTTGTAAATAAATCAATTAATATTTTAATTAAACATTTAAACCCTAATTATTTTTCAAAACCCTAATTTTATTTTTAAATCTCTAACCCTACTTCTTATTTAATTTTAAATATTAACTCAATTAATTTTTCTAATACTTAATTAAATAATTAATTTTGTTCTTTTATTTGTAAATAATTATTATATTATTCATTATCATTATTATAATTCCTTTATTATTTATTTCTTAAAAAATTCTTAAAAATTGCTTATTTAATTTAAAAATGTTCTTTTTAAATTCTATAAATTTTTGTATATTTGTACTAATCTTTCTTTCTTATAATTATTTTGTCACTAACCCCATTTATTTTTAAATTGTGATTATTACTATTATTTTCTACTAACCCAATTATAATTGCTTATTTATTTTGTTTATTGCTTATTTATTTATTTTGATTATTTATTTCAATTGCTTTATTATTATTATGTAATTGCTCCTGGATGTAATATTTTGTAATATTTAAATTATTTATTTTTTATGTCATGGTTAGTAAAAATAGGGAGTGTAAACATGTATGTTATTTAAAATTCATTTAGATCACTTAATTTAAAAGATAAATATAAAACTGAACACTCACACACGTAAGTCGATCTTTGATCGCCATCTCACTTTCTAGGGTTACCTCTCATTGTTGCCTAATCACAAGGTCAAGTGGGGTGTATAAAGCAAAAGTCCCTTAAAAGAAAAGTCATCTAGTCCCTAAACAATCAAAGATCAAGTCCCTTAAATGGTTGCCTTCATAATGATCTTGTCCCTTTCGAATAATGATGACAGTCCCTCCAAAAATGCTTAATACACCCTACAGTTGCCTTCATTAAACAGATGACCCTTACTTGTCCCTCACATCCAAGGTAATGACTACCTATTCCTTAATAATAGGGATAGTCTTACCACTTAAAGGATTCAAGAACAGAAAGACTTAAACTTTAGGGTAGGTTTCTCATAGTTACTTGCTCACTATTCAAAAACTTTTCAAACACTTCACAAATTTCAAACAATTTTCAAACACAAGTTTTTTACGCATCCGTACATGGATCATTATCAAACTCTTATGAAAATTTTTATTCACACACTTCACATTTTCAAAAACAATTCAAAGTGAGCTAAGTAACTAAGAGCCCATGGATAACCATGGATGTAAAGGGTGCTAACACCTTCCCTTTACATAACCTACCCCCCGGACCCAAAAATCTTTTAAAAGGTCTTTCCTGTTCTTTTATGCCTTTCCTTTGGATAAAATAAAAGTCGGTGGCGACTCTTGCTATCCGCAACATAACTAAAGTCAGTTCTCCCACCGTGTTACAGAACTGGCGACTCTGCTGGGGATTTAATAAAAGAGGGGTACCCTTAGGAATTAGATCACTTTAAAATTATTTGCCTTGTTTGCTTTATACTTACTTGTTGGGCTCTTATGTGTGAAAGATCCTAACCCGGATCTAGTGTACCTTAGGTAAATGGAAATAGACCAAGGAAACTGTACGGCGTATACCGATATGGTTGATCTGGTGGCCATAGTTAGTGTGACTTCTTGGTTGGTGCTTATGTTCCTTAAGTCAAGTTGAGGATAATATGAGGCTGCCATATGTTGTCAATACACTAACTAACTTTTAGAACCCTAGTTATCCCATCTTGGCCTTTAGAAAGTAGTGAGATAACCGGCTTTGGTGCAGACTGAAGTTGGTTGATACTCGATACTACGCTCATTGAAATTCTAAACTTGGAGGGTTTTGGTTGGCAAGTAAGTTGCCTACTGAACAACCACCCTTGTGAAGGATCAATGATATTGAGATCCCTTAGAACCTAGTTACTTTTGTAGGACAGGATGAACCAACTAACTTCAGGGGAGGGTACTTACCTTTGAACCTCATGCAAGCCTTTAAACCTAGGGCTATTGTGTGACTTGTTTGTGTGTGCCACATGTTCGTGATTGAGCATAACATCATGACATCATCATGCATCATAAGCATAGCATTTTCACTAACCATTTCAAGGACCAAAGGATTTATCTTTGTTCTTTATTGCAGGTCATGGCTTCTGCTCGTAGAAACACCATCATGATCAACTTTGTAGGCATACCTGCTAAGCTTAAAGAGTTGGTTTCTCAAGTGTCTGATCATTCCCAGTTCATCAAGAGACATGGTCACCTATTGGATCTAGTCACTTCAGGGTTCAATGAAGACATGATGAGTGTCCTATTTCAGTTCTTTGACCCTAAGCACCATTGCTTTACATTCCCTGACTATCAGCTGGTTCCTACAATGGAAGAGTTCTCAAAACTTATGGGTATACTTGTTCTTGATCAAAGACCCTTCACAGGTTTGAAGAAGGAGCTTAAACCAGAGGTTATTGCTGCAGCTTTACATCTGAAGAAATCTGACATTATCCTAAAAACGAGAAGCGGAGTTAAGGGTATTCTTGCCAAAGTGTTGATAGAGAAAGCTCAGGTGTTCTTGAAGGCTATGAGCTATGATGCTTTTGAGGAGATCTTAGCCTTGCTAATTTATGGCTTAGTATTTTTCCCCAATCCAGATCAGTTCATAGTGTAAACACCCCAAATTTGCCCTCACCCATTCACACCATGGCTTGTGGTCATTTCATATGCATAAATACAATCATATCATCTCATATCTCATTTTTGATTCACTGCATAGATTCAAAGTCATCTGCACCTAGGGTTTGTGATCTGAGCAATCCAAGAGCCACCTGAGCCACTCCAAAGGCCACCAATCATTTCAAAGGGGTCCATGTGTGTTCATATATCATATTACATCCTCTCAAAGTCAAGAATGCAAAAGAATCACAAGAACTGGGATTGGTATGGATGCAGAGCCAGGCTAGACTGCACAGTTGACCCAAAATTAGGGTTTTGGCTTCAATGGCCTTAACCCCAAATTTTTTGGTCATTCTTGTTTCCATTGGTCTCTACATGGTATAGGGAATATGCATATCAAGTTTCATGAAGAAATTCCATGGGGAAGTCATCTGATCAAGGGTTGACTTTCTGGACAAGTCAGTGCAAAATCAGGGCATCTGAGGCCCCCAATGACCCAACCAAGGGGTGATCTTCATCATTTTGAGTGTATATGATCTTTATTTGATCATGGAAGAAGGTTGAAGTTCACAAAATTCAAGAATTTGAAGTTTTTGCAAAGTTGACTTTTTAGGGCATAGTTGACTTTTCAAGAATATGTCATTTTAGGTCATTTTTCAAGCCTTGATTCTTGATCCAAAAATGCTTCAAATGGAAAAACTTTGGTCATGAAAGTTGTAGAACACATTTTTCCCTTTTCGAAAAGTACAAGAACATGATCAAATTCTTCTTGGATCAAAAGTTATGGAGTGACAAAGTTGGCAAAAATCATTGATTTTCAAAACATGCCTCAAATGTGAATTTTGCAAAATCATGAACCAAGGCTTCTTGTAACCTCTAGTTGACATCAAACCATGACACAAACATTCCATGAGCTCTAAAAATCAGAATTGGACCAAAGTTCCTCATGTCCATGGTTTGTGTAACAAGACTTTTTCATGAAGTTTCAAAAGTGAACAACTTGCAAAATCACTCATCACACTTCACCAACTAGTTACCTTGGCTGCTGGACCTTCCCAACATCACACACACATCATGCTGCGCCAGCCCTAGCCTTTGTACCAAGCTAGAACCAAGCCCATGCTTCTCTTACAAAAAAGTTGACTTTTGGCAAAAGCAAACATCCCAATCACCACAGGCCATGTCACATCCTCTGGCCACTTGCAATTGTTTATACTTTCCATTTGCTAGCCAAACATAACAAGAAGCCAAGCAACAACAGACCATAGCATCACATACACAAAAACACCTCATTTTGCAAAACTCTTCGAATCTGTCTCCACAGGCCTCAAACACTCAAGCAAACTTCACACATCAACTCACCATGCCTCATTGAGTAGAAACCAACAAAGAACCAGGCCTGAAACAAGCCATAACATCACTTCACCATTTTCATCCCAAGCTGCAGTTTCCTTCGAAACACCTTCCACAGCTCACAAACATCCAAACAAACTTCACAAACCTTCTCCACTCATCATCTGGACCACAAACAACCCTTCACCCTTGCCAGAAACAGCCTGAATCACAATTGCCATTTTCAACTGAGCTTGAGCAGAAGTTGTTCAAACTCTTCATCCAGCCAACATAAACTTCTCCAAAGCATTCAAGCATCATCAAGAGGTCAAGTGGAGTGGATTACACTAAGAGGGGAGGTCAGAAAGCAGCTGGAGTGAAAGCTTCGAATCTCAGGTAGCTCAAGAACTTTTTTCCAGAAATGGATTTTTAAGTTCTAAACTTGTTCTATATGTCTTCCTGGTCATGAATATGCCTTTAGTTTCGAAAATGGTGATGAAATGAGGATTTAATTGCTTCCTGAAACTTTCCTGCCCTAGTTTTTGTTTGCTTCGATTCATCCTTTTCATGAATGATAAATTTGTTTTGAGTGGGGGTTTTGAATCGTGAGCTTGTGGGAATCATTTCTGTGTTCTTAGAATTCATTTTAGATGCGTATGGAGTGAGTTTAGGTTTTGGGGTTGCCGGGGAAGATGACCGGAGCTTCTCTCCGGTCACCTGAGTTTGCTTAGCCCTAATTACAGTAATTAATTCCATTTGAATTTCGTGCGTTGGATTGGGTTGACCGGTTGACTTCGCGCGCATGTGAAGGGCCCAGATTCATTTGATTAGCCCTAATTCATTTTATTAGTTTAATTAATTCATAATTAGGTTAATTGACTCAGAACCAATCCTGGCCACTAGATCTGGCGCTAGTCAACGCATTCAAATCCAGGGCTCATCCCAGCCTTCCATCTGTTTGACTTTCCTTTTTATTTTAATTTATTTTCATTTCTTTTTCATTTAACTTGCATATTTAATTTAAAATAGTAAAAAATGTTTAAAAATTATGAAACTTTTTCTCATGAGTTTTAATAATTTTTATGACACAAAAATATTTTCATTTTTATTTTTATCATTAAAAAAGCATTTTTAAATATTTAAAAGATTATTTTTAATTGATTAATGGAAATTAATTTATTAAAAATACTTTTAGGTATTTAAAAATCACCAAAAAATTCATGAAATGTTCTAAGACATTTAGAAACATTGTCCAACCTTCAAACCAAATTTCTTTTTTGATCTTGATGCATTTTGAGAATTTTTCTTTGAATTAAAATCATTTTTGTGCATTATTTTGATCATAAGTTCAAAAAATCATTTCTGCCTATTCATGAGGAGTTGGACATTGATTCTTCTTGCATTGCATTGTGTTTAGCATGTAGTTTTTGAGATAAAAAGGCCATGATTTGATCTTGCATTTTCAATTTGTTTGGCATTTCTTTTGTTTAGAAACCCTAAAAACCCTAATAACTTGTAAAAATCATATCTTGAGATTGGTTAAGAGTTGAGACCTCCCCTTTGGACATTGGTTTAGTATAAGATTAGGTGCCTTTTGAGTGGCATTTTCCATTTTTTATCTTAGGGTTTGCTCCTATTTTTGGTTTTTGTTTGATGTTTGGTTCATAAACCCTAATTTGGGCTTCCATTTGCATCCATCTTGCATTCTCTTGCATAACATGACTTGCCATGACATTTCAAGCATCCATTTGATTCATTTGACATCATGAGACATATTGCAAGCATGTTTGATCATTGTACCATGTATTTGCCATGTTGTATGTCATGTGCACTTCATAACTTTTCATGTATGTCCATGCTTCTTAGCTTGTTTCATTTGCATTCATGAACTTATATGATCATCTCCATACCTTGTCTCATGTTTATAGCACTTCATAGCATCATTATCATCATCAACATGCTTCTGGTTTTGTTTCTCATCATGTCATCTCATCCCATTTTGCATTACTTTGCATTTCTTTTCTAACCTTTTAGGTGGTAAGTGACTTTGGGAAGTGAATTTGCCTTCACTTCTCATAACTTTTCTTTTCATCTCTCTTGCATCCATTGCTGCATTTTTTATATGTGTTTGAGTTTGAGCTTGCTCATTCTTCTTCTTCCCACTTTCTTTCTTCAAGTGACTTGACTTCTTGAATGAAGCAAGTTGCTTTGCTTCTCTTGATCCTTTCATCTGCTTCCTGGTGGTTCCATTGAAGACTTCTCTTGAAAACCTCACAAACCTTAGGAACAACCAAGCATGACAATGATTAGGGTTTTGTTTAGTCCCCCCTCTTAGTTTTCACCTTTGTGTCTCTTTGAGTCTTCTCTTCTCACCTCATAATCAGGGACTAAACCCTAAAGGCTTTAAGGCTTTGTGATTAAGCTTATGCCTGCATCCTTCTCTTAGGATGGAGTGTATAACTTTAATCCTAAGTGTTAAACCCTTAATGTGTTTAAATCCTCTAATCAATTCACTTAATAATCATCAAGACATCATACTTGTAACTTGGGCCTTGCATTAGGGTTCTAATTCTTCCTTGATTGGTTAAGAAGGACTAACCCTAGTGTTAATGGACAAGTCCCCCTCAAGTTGTCTTACAAATCATAAAATTCACTTCTTCATCATATCATTAACTAAAATCCACTCCATAAAGGCTTGTTTTGTCATGAGTTTAATCCCTAATCATGGATTAAGTTGAGGAGCTTTCCTCAGCTTAAACATTCTCATCTATTATCCTTCTATTAGGATGGTGTAATGAGTCTGTTTAATCCCTGATTATGGCTTAACCTCATTACTTAACACTAAACAAAAACAACAAAAACATCTAAATAATCACAAGTAGGTTAATGATCTTAATCCTACACCAAAGGTGATTAAGTGTGAGAATCTGACTTCACACTTAAGGTATTCTCATTACCCCTAAACAGAGGGAAGATGTGATGATTTTACTAAATCCATTGGTTTAGACTTAAGCTCATTAACTTATGACAAACTTTCAAAAGCAATAAAAGACTGAAAACTCAAAAACAAACAATAATCGTCTCCTCCGGGATTCTTTTCTCATCTCATTCACTCACAACCGAGAACTTGCTTCTTCCGTCTAATGCAAGACAGTTTGCATCTGTGCCAGACAGATCATACACTTGAGCATAGGCAAGTAAGCAGTTCACAAGTCAATTCACCTTTCAGTCTCTTTGGGTCGAACTACGGTGTTCTGTCTTCCTCATTGCACGAGAGGATACGTAGGCATAACTTAACAGTTATCGAACAAAAGTCTCTGTATATTCCCCCTCTTTCCAACATCATTCTTTTAAGCCTCATAGTCATGAGCATTTCACTCTTATCCTTACACTGACACTGTATATATCACACTTTACACTCCCTTTACACTGACACCTGTACATCCCTTTCCAGCTCTTTTATACACACAAATTGCACTGACACTACCCCTTTAAAACACAAATCTTTTAAGCGTGGATCCCGTCGAGTACGACGGACAATCTGGGTGCTAATACCTTCCCAGGTTGTAACCAACCCCCTTTCTCAGTCTCTCTGGTTCGCAACCGTCTTATCCATCTTTTTCTAGGTCTATGCAGCATTGCCTTTCCTCCGGGATAAAAATGCCTAGCTGGCGACTCTATTCATCTCCAGTGAGTTCACTGCTGTGTGTTCTCATTGTCCCTCTCGCCGACCGTCCGCGTCTGTACCTTTATTTGGGCCAGTCCCATCTATCGGGAGCGACAGCTTGGCGACTCTGCTGGGGATCCTTATACTGTAACCAGGGCTTCTGGTTCTTTTTGTGGGTTCCTCCTAGCGCTTGTTTGATTTGTGTTTACTGGGGTGTTATGTGCTTATTTGTGTTTATATATTTGCTTTATTTACTGTTTTCTGTACAACTTTATTTATTGCTTTCTTTACAGTTTTTCATATATCATACTGTCATGCTGTCTGGCTGGATCTGGTTCTGCTTTGGTGGGTGGGTGTTCCATTGAGAGTTAAGGTCCTATACCTGGGACCTGAGTGACACCTAGGCTAGAGTGAATCATATTCTTTCCCATTCCATTTCGGTCTGGTGCGGGAATATGAAACACGGTTCAGATATGGGTTTCTTCTTGAGAACTCTGTGTTGCAGATTTCCTGCAATACTAGGGCTATCTGGGAAGCCTGCTAAGTCTGGATGACCTTTTAGTATTGACCTTCAGAAACTGAGGTGAATTAGAGGAGGAATTGTTATGGTTATTGTAAACACTGTACCTCCGGGTTAGAAGTGTTTACACTTCTCATAACTGATCCAAGTCTGAGGATCCTTGTTTTAGAACACCACCTGTGAGGGGGGTTGGGCTGTTTACAGGTTTGCAGGTACCTTGACCTCAGAATACCCTGTTACTTTGATTAGATTAAGAGTACTCCATGTTGGAACAGTTCTTGTGATTCTAAACCCTGGACATGTGGCTCTTTATTTGAGCCCCCCACCTTGGTTACTGGATTTATAGACCTCCATCTGGAATTCTTGGACATACTTGGACCTATATCAGAGCTTTTGATCAGATTCAGCTCAGTCACAAACCCTTGCATATCATTTGCATACATAAACATTGCATCATATTGACATTTGCTTATTTGTGTTTCAGGGTATCCATTTTCATCTGGTTTTGGTTTTGACCCCATCTTCAGTATTGACCTATCTTCATCAGCACCTGCTTCAGCTATCACCTGCACCAGCCAATCAGTGGCCATTTCTTCAGTATTATCATCAGCACCTGTCTCTACTCAGCCTCAGCATCATGGCTCCCAAAAAGAGCAACATCACCTATCACTTCTTCCAGCCAGAGTTATCTGACATCAGGAGGATTCAGACCCTGATCACTCCAGATCACATACCATTGTTCAGGGAACATTATGGAGACATACTTGATTTGGTTATGGATCTGGACCCATCACAGAGAAGCCTGATCCACACTTGCATTCAGTTTTATGATCCCCCACTGAGATGTTTCACTTTTCAAGACTTTCAGTTGGGCCCTTCATTGGAAGAGTACTCATCATTGGTTGGTATGCCTATCAGGGGTGGAATCCCTTTCAACCCTGAGATGGTCTTTCCTGGTAATGGAGAAATAGCCAAGGCTTTGCATCTGGAACCTTTCCTGATTGAGCAGCATATGGCTTCCAAAGCTGGAATCCCTGGTTTTCATCTGGATTTCTTGATATCTCAAGCTACCCTGAAAGCTTCTTTAGGAGAGTGGAAAGCTGTCTGTGCCTTGTTGGCTTTGAGTATATATGGAATTGTGTTGTTTGCAGATGAGCCTCGATTCATTAGCAAGAATGCAATCCATCTGTTCATCTTGAAGAACCCAGTGCCCACTTTATTGGGGGATCTCTACTACTCAGTACATCAGAGGAATGAAAAGCAGAGGGGAAGGTTAGTAAGGTGTTGTGCTCCATTATTCCATACTTGGCTTCTCAGGCATCTACCCAGGACAGATGCATTTCTAAATCCTCATCAGCAGAGTAACTGGGCTAAGAGACTCACTGCTCTAACTTCAGCAGATATCAGATGGTGTACTCAAAGCACCAAGGGCAGGGATATCATCACCAGCTGTGGGCATTTTCCCAATGTACCCCTAATAGGAATTAAGGGCAGTATTAATTACAACCCTCTGTTGTTCAGAAGGCAACTGGGCTATGCACTGGTCCACACTCCTAAGGCACAGGACTTGGTGGAGACTCTCTATTGTGAGAACAAGATTAATCTGGCTATTGTTAGGCAGGCTGCTTGGGCCTGGGATAATGTTCAAACCAAGGGAATAACCATTCTGGGGAAGTGCAGCAATGTGGCATCAGCACGATATTATGAATGGTCCCGTGCCAGGGCTCAATTCTCTGGGATGCCCTTTACCATAGAAGATATGCCTGAATCATCTTCAGCACCACCCCCTGCCACTATCAGTTTGGAGGAGTTTGAGAGCTTGAAGGAAAGAAATGAGAAGTTAACTCAGGCTTTGCAGAAGACCCTCTGGGAGAGGAGTGATGGTATGAGGGAGGTTGAGAGATTGGAGAAGTTGAGAGTGGAGCATCTGGTTAAGATTGAGAAGTCTGGGGATTATATCAAAAAGTCTAAAGCTGGAGAGCAAATCCTGAAGAATGCTTGCAAAGAAGCCCAGTTCCAGAGAACAAGGACAGATTTGTATTTGAAGGAGAGTCAGGCCCGGTGGGTCAGGATCACCGAGGCTCGTACCCTGGAGGACAAGAGAGTTCAAGACAAGATGGAGCAACTGGAAGCTAGGGCAAGAGAACAGCATGAAGCCCTGGCAGCAGCCCAGAGGGAGATATCAGAACTGAAGATCAAAGCTGGAGTGAAGAAGTCAAAAGAGAAAACTCAGCACAAGAAGCTAACAGCAGCTGTTACAACCCGGAATCTCCTCATCAAGAATCTCACGGAGCGTCCGGCTGATCCTGTGACCGAAGCACTTCTCAAGGAAGTTCGTGAGGATGAGTTTGGTCTTGATGTTTGACCATTTGTTTGTTGTTGCTGTCATTCCATGTACTTTTGTTTTCTTTGTAATATATCTCGACCCCTCAGAGGGCTTGTATTTGTAAAACAAACTATGTACCATTTGTTTTTGTAATATATGCATTAGTTTGTTCCATCCGGGTTTACTTCGAAAGCAACATCAACAGCATCTTCAAAGGTCTGGAAGGGTCAAAACTGAAAGCCAAACCGGATACCTTGATATCAAATAAGCATAACTGCATTGCATGCTAACCTTTTGTTTGTTTTGTAGGTTTTTGTTTTATTGCCACTAACTCTGTTGTGACGTTCAGGAACTATTGCTAGGCGCCGGGTATTTCCCCTCAACCGTCCGCACCGTTATCCAACCCGAAACAACCTTCCGGGAATTCAAATGGATCAGGTACAGCAGGACCTTGCAGAGGTCAGAAATCAAATGGCAAACGAAAGATTGGAGATGAGAACACAGATGACTCAGTTCATGGAAGTGATGAACAACATGGCTCAGAGCCAGGAAAGATTGAGGGCCATGGTGGAAAGGCAAAATCAAGAAGATCCACATATAGGGACTGCCGGCACCAGCAACAATGAAAGGGTCCAACCTCATGTTAACCCCCCTGTATTTGGACCACACCTCCATCCAGAGGTCAATATTCCTGCGAATGTCCAAGGGACTGCCGCTGCAGCCAGGGTACTTCAAGAAGACCCCCAAGAGGACCAGTTCACAGTAATGGGTGCTGGGGAAGAAGCTTATGATAGAAGGCTGGATGAGATAGCCGAGAAGTTAAGGTCCTTAGAGTCTCAAAACTCTTTGGGTTTCGATGTCATGGACATGGGTTTGGTAGACGGGGTCAGGATCCCCCATAAGTTTAAGCCTCCTTGTTTTGAAAAATACAACGGGACTTCATGCCCCCGGACTCATTTACAATCATTTCTGGGGAGGCTGAAGGCCTATACTATGGATGAGAAGCTCTGGATGTTCTATTTCGAGGATAGCTTAACCGGAGCGTCAAGAGAATGGTACTCTCACTTGACAAGGGCAACTATTAGATGCTGGAAGGACCTGGCAGAGGCCTTCATCAGACAGTATCAGTACAACTTAGATATGGCACCCAACAGGACCCTCCTAATGGGAATGTCACAGTCGTCAAGGGAAAGTTTCCGAGAGTATGCCCAGAGATGGAGGCAATTGGCTGCTGCTGTTCAGCCACCTATGTCTGAAAGGGAAATGGCAGACATGTTTATGAACACCCTTCAGGGAACATATATTGACAGGCTGACTGCTTTCTCTTCCACTAGCTTCGCAGATGTTGTCATAGCTGGGGAGAGAATTGAAAGCCTATTGAAGATGGGTAAGATCTCAGACAACGGAGCAAGCTCGTCCAGTAGTACAAGAAAGCCTTTTGCGGGCCCGAGAAGAACTGGCGAGACCAATGCCATCCACACCAACAGGGGTAGACCCCAGTATGTTCACAGGTCTGTGGCAGCAGTCACCATTCCTGCTCCAGCTCATCCTCAACCAGTCTATCAACCTCCGCAGCAAAACTATCAGCAGCAACCTCAATACCATCAACAAAATCAGTATCCTCCAAGAAATTACAACAACAGCAACACCAACAACAACAGTCAACAAAGGCCATTTCAGCAGAGGCCATCTCAAGCTAACAGAGTGATCGACCCGATCCCCATGCCATATGCTACATTGCTGCCACAACTCTTGAAACTCAACCTAGTTGAGTTAAGGACGTTGGCACCTCCAGATCCCAACAGTCTACCCAGGAATTATGACTCCAACGCTAGGTGTGCTTTTCATTCAAATGCACCTGGCCACAGTACAGAAAAGTGCAGAGCTCTGCACATGAAGGTACAAGACCTGGTAGACTCTAAGGCCCTGAATTTCGCACCACCACCCAATGTCAATAAGAACCCAATGCCAAACCACGGTGGTCCTAGAATTAACGCTATTGAAGAAGACAAGCCGTCTTATTTAATAACCAGTGTGGGTCAGATCCGGACACCGTTGGTAGAAATCAAGGCTCAACTCCTGGAATGTCAAATGTTCCCGGGGTGTGAGTTGGGTTGTGCTTACTGCAATATTTCGGTCAATGGGTGCGATAACCTGAGGAATGGCATAGATGGTCTTATTCAGAGTGGCCAGCTTCAGATCACCACGTCATTTCCTACAAATCCAGCAATCTCATCAGCAACAACTTCAGAACCTCCTACAACTGCAGCAACCATTGTTCCCGACAATTCTTCGGCTTCATCAACAAGTACTTCATCTGTCATTTCAACTGATCAGATATCAACAAATGTTCCTTCTACAACTCCAGCACCACTCCATTTTGAAACTCCTACAACAACAACATCCATCCTTCCACCAATATCTCCTACAACACCAGCAACAAATCATGAAGATGTCTCAACTGTCACAATATTTTATGATCCTGAAAACAACTCTGCTTACAACTCAGAAGGTGCTGCTCCCGTCAGAGCACCAGTTACGATTTATTATGATCCACAGACTATTACAGTTCCTTCAACAGCTGCAGTCAGTCCAGTCACCATCACAGTGCCTGGACCAGTACCCTATGAAAGCAGTAATGCCATCCCCTGGCATTACGGCTCTGACCTGTACTATGAAGGACAAAAGATCACTTTTGAATCATCAACCCCTGCACTACAAATAGATAATGTGGGCGGAGGCGGAGGCTTCACTCGAAGCGGACGTCTTTTCGCTCCACAAATTCAGAAACCCACTGCCGAAGCAGAAGCTGCTGCCAAGGCAAAAGGGAAGAGCCCTGTGCAGGAAGATCAAGCTGTTAAGGAAGCTTTAAAAACCCCATTCGATCAAGAGGTTGATGAGTTCATGCGAATCATCAAAAAGAGTGATTATAAAGTAGTGGATCAGCTTCATCAGACACCCTCCAAGATCTCAATCCTATCATTGCTTATGTGCTCCGAAGCCCATCGGAACGCACTACTCAAAGTCTTGCACGCAGCTTACGTGCCTGAAGAGATCACTGTCAATCAGCTAGAAGCTGTAGTTGGAAATGTTAATGCTAGTCACGGACTAGGGTTCACCAATACTGATTTGACGACGAAAGGCCGCAACCATAACAAAGCCTTGCACATAACCATGGAATGCAAAGGTGCTGTCCTTTCCCATGTGCTGGTAGACACGGGGTCATCCCTCAATGTCTTACCTAAGAAGGCCCTGGTGAAGCTAGAATATGACGGATTGGCGTTGAGACCCAGCAGCCTGGTGGTGAGAGCCTTTGATGGTTCAAAAAGATCGGTTCTGGGAGAGATTGAGTTACCCGTAACGATTGGCCCGCAGACCTTCAAAACTACCTTCTATGTGATGGACATTCAGCCTGCCTACAGCTGTTTGTTGGGTAGGCCATGGATTCACGCTGCTGGCGCCGTGACCTCTACCCTTCACCAGAAGTTAAAATATGAGTGGGAGGGTCAAATCGTTACAATCTGTGGAGAAGAGGACATTTTTGTCAGCCACCTGGCTACTTATAAGTACATTGAAATGGACGGGGAGATCCATGAAACAATGAGCCAGGGGTTTGAAGCCTTGAATGTGAATGAAGCATCTGCTGTGCCTGGTACTTCAATATCGTCATACCAACAAGCCCGGAAGGTTGTTGAGGGAGGAAACGCCCAAGGCTGGGGCAAACTGCTATCGGTGGAGAAGAAGGAGGATAGATTTGGGTTGGGTTACAAACCAACTCAACAAGATCCAACAGAGGCTGCGAAAGAGCCCAACTTTGTGAGTGGGGGGATGCTCACCCCTGATGCTATCAACTGTTTGGAAGACGAGCTGGAAGAAGAACGCAACCTGGAAAGCTGGATTCGTCCAAAGATCCCGGGGAGCAGTATCTCGAACTGGTCTTCCCAGGAAATTATAAGAGTTACTCATGCAGAGTAATTATTATTTCCTGTATTTTTATAGCATGCATCAAAGTCTTGCATCTTGCCCAAGATGACAAGACTCATTTTGTAATCGGGCCATCTGTACTTTTTGTGCAAACGAGATTAATCAATGAAATATCAGACATCTTTTTGCAAATGAGTCTTTTCCTTTTCCGCTCACTGTTTTTCCATTTTTCTTTTTGTACAAAAAAAAATAAATGGCAGTGTTTTCAAAATGACAACTTTATTTCACTTTTCTAAAGCAAGATTAAAATCAAATCACTAAAATGAACAAACTGAACCCTTGCAGAGAGTGCCTTCCAGACCACACCGACAACAGCACGGCTATGACTTCGTATGACTTTGACAATCCAATCAATCAAGCCGATGAAGGGGTTGAAGAAGAGTATGAGCTTCCTGAAGAGCTAGCTAGGTTGTTAAGACAAGAGGAAAAGGTTATTACTCCTCACCAGGAGGAGGTCGAAGTGATCAATCTTGGTACAGATGAAGACGTGAAAGAGGTTAAAATCGGGGCCTGCCTGCAAGACTCAGTGAAGAGACAACTGATTGACCTGCTTCAAGAGTATGTAGACGTGTTTGCTTGGTCTTACCAAGATATGCCAGGGTTGGATACCGATATTGTCGTGCACAAGCTGCCTTTGAGAGAAGAATGCCCGCCAGTTAAACAGAAGCTGCGCCGTACTCGTCCAGACATGGCAATGAAAATCAAAGAAGAGGTACGAAAGCAATGGGACGCCGGTTTCCTTGCTGTGACTAGCTATCCACCGTGGGTTGCTAACATAGTACCTGTGCCTAAGAAAGACGGCAAAGTAAGGATGTGTGTTGACTACCGGGATCTGAACAGAGCCAGCCCGAAGGATGATTTCCCTTTACCTCACATTGATGTATTGGTGGATAATACGACTCAGTTCTCGGTATTCTCCTTCATGGACGGATTTTCAGGATACAACCAGATTAAGATGTCACCTGAAGACATGGAGAAGACAACCTTCATCACACCCTGGGGCACGTTCTGCTACAAGGTAATGCCATTTGGGCTCAAGAATGCCGGTGCGACGTATCAACGGGCTATGGTGACATTATTCCACGATATGATCCATAAAGAAATTGAATGTTATGTGGATGACATGATTGCCAAGTCCCTCACTGAAGAAGACCACCTGGTAAATCTGCTAAAGCTGTTCAAGCGTCTGAGGAAGTACCAACTGAAGTTGAACCCCAACAAATGCACACTCGGGGTGAGATCTGGTAAGCTGTTGGGTTTTATTGTAAGCGAGAAGGGGATTGAAGTTGACCCTGACAAAGTCAAAGCCATCCAAGAGATGCCTGCACCGAAAACTGAGAAAGAAGTTCGAGGGTTCTTAGGTCGATTGAACTACATCTCGCGGTTCATATCTCACCTTACAGCAACTTGTGAACCCTTGTTCAAACTACTGAGAAAAGAGCAAACGGTCAGGTGGAATGAAGACTGCCAAAGGGCTTTTGACAAGATCAAAGAATACTTACAAGAACCTCCAATCCTTATGCCTCCAGTTGAAGGAAGACCTCTGATTATGTACTTGACAGTATTAGAAGAGTCAATGGGGTGTGTGCTGGGCCAGCATGACGAGTCTGGTCGAAAAGAGTATGCAATATACTACCTAAGCAAAAAGTTTACCGACTGTGAACAACGTTATTCACTGCTCGAGAAGACTTGCTGTGCTTTAGCGTGGGCTGCTCGCCGACTGAGACAGTATATGTTGACCCACACTACTTTGTTGATCTCAAAGATGGACCCAGTCAAGTACATTTTCGAGAAGCCAGCTCTTACCGGACGGGTTGCAAGATGGAAAATGATTCTCACGGAATACGACATCCAATACACCTCTCAGAAAGCCATCAAGGGCAGTGTATTGTCGGAATATCTTGCTGAGCAACCCATTGATGATTACCAGCCTATGAGATTTGACTTCCCTGATGAAGACATCATGTTCATAAAAGCAAAAGATCATGAAGAGCCTATTCACACTGAAGGGCCTGACCCGGAAGAAGAATGGACTATGATGTTTGACGGGGCTGTTAACATGAATGGTCGTGGTGTTGGTGCAGTACTCATTACACCTAAAGGAGTTCACATGCCTTTCTCGGCAAAACTCACTTTCAACTGCACTAACAACGAAGCTGAATACGAAGCTTGCATTATGGGTCTTGAGGAAGCCATTGACCTCAGGATCAAGACATTGACAGTATTCGGAGATTCAGCTCTGGTAGTTAATCAAACCAACGGCAAATGGTACACCCACCAAGATCACCTGATACCTTACAGGGATTATACAAGGAGGTTATTGACTTTCTTTACAACAGTCAAGCTTGAGTATATCCCTCGGGACGAGAATCAGTTTGCAGATGCTCTGGCTACCATTTCATCCATGATCAAAGTTCAAGCTGCAAACTTTGTACCTCAGATTTCAGTGTCCAGACTCGATAGACCAGCATATGTGTTCGCAGCAGAAGTTGTCAAAGATGATAAGCCTTGGTTCCATGACGTTAAGTGCTTCTTGGAGGATCAAACATACCCACCTGGGGCATCTTCCAATGATAAGAAGACTTTGAGAAGGCTTGCTAGTAGTTTCTTTCTGAACACTGATGGGTCTTTATACAAGAGGAACTTTGATATGGTACTCCTCAGATGTGTTGATAAGACAGAAGCAAACTTGTTGATGCATGAAGTGCACGAAGGATCCTTCGGTACCCATGCTGGAGGGCACGCAATGGCTAAAAAGTTGCTAAGATCAGGTTATTACTGGATCACAATGGATGCGGACTGCTGTGCCTATGCCAGGAAATGCCACAAATGCCAGATTTACGCAGATAAGGTGCATGTGCCTCCCAATCCTTTGAACATCATGTCTTCACCCTGGCCCTTTGCTATGTGGGGCATTGATATGATTGGTAAGATCGAGCCAACTGCTTCAAACGGCCACAGATTCATCCTGGTCGCCATTGATTACTTCACCAAGTGGGTTGAAGCAGCCTCATATGCAAATGTTACAAGACAAGTGGTAGCCAGATTTCTGAAGAGGGATATCATCTGTCGGTATGGAGTTCCCGAGCGGATCATTACTGATAATGGTTCCAACTTAAACAACAAAATGATGGCAGAGCTGTGCCGGGACTTCAAGATCCAACACCACAATTCTTCTCCTTACAGGCCAAAGATGAACGGCGCTGTTGAGGCAGCTAATAAGAATATCAAGAAGATTGTGCAGAAGATGGTAGTCACCTACAAAGACTGGCATGAAATGCTACCTTTTGCCTTGCATGGGTACCGCACGTCAATCAGAACATCCACTGGGGCAACACCGTATCAACTTGTGTATGGTATGGAGGCAGTCCTACCAGTTGAAGTTGAATTACCCTCTCTACGGGTACTGATGGATGTTAAACTGAGTGAAGCAGAATGGGTTCGGGCCCGATACGAACAACTGAGTCTGATCGAAGAGAAGAGGTTGGCCGCAATCTGTCATGGGCAGTTATATCAGAAGAGAATGAAGAAGGCCTTCGATCAGAAAGTCAGGCACCGAGAGTACCAAGTGGGAGATCTTGTGTTGAAGAGAATCCTCCCTCCTCATACAGACCACAGGGGCAAATGGACTCCGAATTATGAAGGACCATTTGTGGTAAAGAAAGTTTTTTCCGGTGGAGCACTGATGCTCAGCACCATGGATGGTGAAGATTTCCCGTCCCCTGTGAATTCAGATGCAGTTAAAAAATACTTTGCATAAAAGGACCCGCTGGACATAAAAACAGAATGTAAGTCCAGGCAAAAATAGGGCATCCCGGCGAGTCAAAAACAGAATAAAAGACTCGGGCAAAAATAAGGGAAAATAAAGAAAAAGTACACCCGCTGAGTTGAAAAGCCGCATTGGACAGCTCAGGCAAAAATGGGTATCCCGATGGATTGAAAACCCGAAAGGGCGATCCATGCAAAATAAGGGAATAAGCGAACAACTGCATTCTGAATTCGTCTGTATCACCTATAACTTGGTAAGCTTCGAAAAGATCGAGCATCAATCAGAACCAACATTCTTCAAAAAAGCAAGATGAGAAGAACGTCAAAAGTCATACGGGTCATAGTGAAGAGGAAGCTCCTCAAAGCGTCATCAACACTGCCAACATTTTGTTTCTCAATTTGTAACAATCTCCTCATTTCAGGAGATTTGTTTCTTTGACTGTATCTCGCCGTTTCAGGGCTTTTGAATTAATAAAATCAGATTTTCAGTCATATCTCGTCTTGTACATTTTATTTGCGAAAATGTCTGATATCTTAAAAGAAAAACTGATTGCATAAGAATACAGATGCTTATCTTCAAACAAAAACATGCTTGCAGGAAATATATTTACTCGCAGAAGTATCTAAGCTCCTATGACGGAATCCAGTAAGGGATACCTCGGGATTATCTTGTGCGTTTTTCTATCTTTTTCAGGATTGCAGGTATCCAGAACGCAACTTGGGGCATGAAAGCTTCATCCCAGCAAGCTGGCAAATCAACACTTAATTTTAGCACCCGAAGTGCTTTCTCCCCAGCTGAGTTGCCCCCCATGACTTCCCCCAGCTGAGATTGCCACTTATTACTTATCCCCATCAGAATGGGCAGGTACCACAGAAGGCACCTATATCCCCGGCCGAGTCAAGGATCCTCTTCAACAGAATCCCTAGGGAGGTCTCTCAATAATCTCTTTTCCTCCCCAGCCGAATTGCCACCTCGTCCTCAGCCGAAATACACAAAGTCAGAGAACCATCTCCCCACAGAGTTCCAGCCTCTATCCAGAAGAGCAGCGCATAGAAGATCACAACAGAGTGAAGAAAGCTTCTACAAACCCCAGCTGGGTCTCTCATTTATAAAGGATAGGTCTATCAATGGCCCGAATCCCCAAGCAGATACATCTCCTCAGATCCACCAGTGATCTCCCCCCCAGCTGGGATGTCCATTTCAATAGATCGATCGAAGATCTTCGCAGCAGTGGGACCCGGATCCCGGTTTGGTATCTTTGCACAATCATAGCATTTGCATCATATTCACCCATAAAGCGTAGCATTCCGTCTAGTACGGAGCATTACGGCAAAAATCCAACACATAGCATAATCATAAGCCATGTTTTGAATCAGCACTTGTGACTAGTAACCATTCATCAGAATGCAGAATACTTTCCCCAGAGTCCCCACCAGAGTCCCAGCAAAAGCAGCTGCCTCACAAATCACAAACACCAGTATATACCCATTTTGGACACCCGTCCGTGTCATCACTTCCCCAGCACAGTCACCTACACTTTGTATAACGGATACTTGTTAATATTATTATACTTTTCTCTCTTGACACACGTCCGTGTCACTCTCCCCAGCAGATAAACACTCATCTATGCAATACTCATACTCATTACTCATGTTACACCCATACAGATACTCGTCCGTATCTTGTATATACCATTCATATCCCCACAGATTCGACACTAGTCCTTGTTCTTTGTTAACCAGTTGGTACTCGTCCGTATCATCATCTCAGAACACGCGTCAAGTGTTTGTTTCTGCATGATACCCGTCCGTATCATAGTCTTAAAGATGCTCGTCCGCATCTTTAATCCATACACCGTGTCAAACACTTTTGTCCTCTTGAATATAGATGCTCGTCTGTGTCTATTATTCCCCAGAAGAGTCCCCTCAGAATCAACACTCGTCCGTGTTCCTTGTTAACCAGTTGATACTCGTCTGTATCATCATCTCTGAACACGTGTCAGTATTTGTTTCTACCCGATACTCGTCCGTATCATAGTCTTAAGGATGCTCGTCCGCATCTTTAATCTATACACAATACCAAACACTTATTCCTTTTGTTTCTTGGATATAAACACTCGTCCGTGTTTACTGCGTCCCCAGTAGATCGCCCGCAAAGCAAATTTTCCTTCTTATCTGACATTCGTCCTGTGTCATGATAAACCCTGAGAGCAGCCGTACCCTGCTAGGTGGTCGTCCTCCACCTCTTGATGGTCGTCCTCCATCATGCTCATCCGATGGCCGTCCCCATCGTTGTTTTTAGCAGCCGTCCCCTGCTAGGTGGTCGTCCTCCACCTCTTGATGATCGTCCTTCATCATTTTATCCAATGGCCGTCCCCATTGTTGATTTTTGGTTATCTGGCACTCGTCCTGTGTCATGAGAAACCCTGAGAGCAGCCGTCCCCTGCTAGGTGGTCGTCCTCCACCTCTTGATGGTCGTCCTCCATCATGCTCATCCGATGGCCATCCCCATCGTTGATATTTTCGGCAGCCGTACCCTGCCAGGTGGTCGTCCTCCACCTTTGATGGCCGTCCCCATCATAATTCCTTTATTCCCCAACAGAGCAGCCGTCCCCTGCTAGGTGATCGTCCTTCGCCTTTGATGGCAGTACCCCATCATCTGTTTATTTCATTCATTCTTTAACCCGATGGCCGTCCCCGTCGTGGTCCCTTTTCTTTTTTAACCCGATGGCCGTCCCCATCGTCGGTTACTTTGCTTTGTGAACTTGATGGCCGTCCCCGTCATGTTTCATTGACCCCCAGATATTTTACAGCTTTACCTTGATGGCCGTCCCCATCATATTTTCTTACCTTTTCCCAGCTAGTCGGTCGTCCCCGTCTTGGCTTTACCTTTTATCCCCAGCGTGTCGGCCGTCCCCGTCATTGCTTTACTTCACACACTTTTCCCAGCATGTCGGCCGTCCCCGTCATCGCTCTTTACCCAGCAGTCGTCCACTGCTCGACGGTCGTCCTCCATCGCCCACACTTTACAATATACTTTATTTCTTCATTCTGTGAGTGCAAATTTTGGACTGTCTTTGGTATTCAACCACAAGTTATCTTGTTTGCCTGTTAAGCCGTTGCTTACGTCCTGCACAGCTAACTCATGTTTGAATAGGGGCAGCTGTAAACACCCCAAATTTGCCCTCACCCATTCACACCATGGCTTGTGGTCATTTCATATGCATAAATACAATCATATCATCTCATATCTCATTTTTGATTCACTGCATAGATTCAAAGTCATCTGCACCTAGGGTTTGTGATCTGAGCAATCCAAGAGCCACCTGAGCCACTCCAAAGGCCACCAATCATTTCAAAGGGGTCCATGTGTGTTCATATATCATATTACATCCTCTCAAAGTCAAGAATGCAAAAGAATCACAAGAACTGGGATTGGTATGGATGCAGAGCCAGGCTAGACTGCACAGTTGACCCAAAATTAGGGTTTTGGCTTCAATGGCCTTAACCCCAAATTTTTTGGTCATTCTTGTTTCCATTGGTCTCTACATGGTATAGGGAATATGCATATCAAGTTTCATGAAGAAATTCCATGGGGAAGTCATCTGATCAAGGGTTGACTTTCTGGACAAGTCAGTGCAAAATCAGGGCATCTGAGGCCCCCAATGACCCAACCAAGGGGTGATCTTCATCATTTTGAGTGTATATGATCTTTATTTGATCATGGAAGAAGGTTGAAGTTCACAAAATTCAAGAATTTGAAGTTTTTGCAAAGTTGACTTTTTAGGGCATAGTTGACTTTTCAAGAATATGTCATTTTAGGTCATTTTTCAAGCCTTGATTCTTGATCCAAAAATGCTTCAAATGGAAAAACTTTGGTCATGAAAGTTGTAGAACACATTTTTCCCTTTTCTAAAAGTACAAGAACATGATCAAATTCTTCTTGGATCAAAAGTTATGGAGTGACAAAGTTGGCAAAAATCATTGATTTTCAAAACATGCCTCAAATGTGAATTTTGCAAAATCATGAACCAAGGCTTCTTGTAACCTCTAGTTGACATCAAACCATGACACAAACATTCCATGAGCTCTAAAAATCAGAATTGGACCAAAGTTCCTCATGTCCATGGTTTGTGTAACAAGACTTTTTCATGAAGTTTCAAAAGTGAACAACTTGCAAAATCACTCATCACACTTCACCAACTAGTTACCTTGGCTGCTGGACCTTCCCAACATCACACACACATCATGCTGCGCCAGCCCTAGCCTTTGTACCAAGCTAGAACCAAGCCCATGCTTCTCTTACAAAAAAGTTGACTTTTGGCAAAAGCAAACATCCCAATCACCACAGGCCATGTCACATCCTCTGGCCACTTGCAATTGTTTATACTTTCCATTTGCTAGCCAAACATAACAAGAAGCCAAGCAACAACAGACCATAGCATCACATACACAAAAACACCTCATTTTGCAAAACTCTTCGAATCTGTCTCCACAGGCCTCAAACACTCAAGCAAACTTCACACATCAACTCACCATGCCTCATTGAGTAGAAACCAACAAAGAACCAGGCCTGAAACAAGCCATAACATCACTTCACCATTTTCATCCCAAGCTGCAGTTTCCTTCGAAACACCTTCCACAGCTCACAAACATCCAAACAAACTTCACAAACCTTCTCCACTCATCATCTGGACCACAAACAACCCTTCACCCTTGCCAGAAACAGCCTGAATCACCATTTCCATTTTCAACTGAGCTTGAGCAGAAGCTGTTCAAACTCTTCATCCAGCCAACATAAACTTCTCCAAAGCATTCAAGCATCATCAAGAGGTCAAGTGGAGTGGATTACACTAAGAGGGGAGGTCAGAAAGCAGCTGGAGTGAAAGCTTCGAATCTCAGGTAGCTCAAGAACTTTTTTCCAGAAATGGATTTTTAAGTTCTAAACTTGTTCTATATGTCTTCCTGGTCATGAATATGCCTTTAGTTTCGAAAATGGTGATGAAATGAGGATTTAATTGCTTCCTGAAACTTTCCTGCCCTAGTTTTTGTTTGCTTCGATTCATCCTTTTCATGAATGATAAATTTGTTTTGAGTGGGGGTTTTGAATCGTGAGCTTGTGGGAATCATTTCTGTGTTCTTAGAATTCATTTTAGATGCGTATGGAGTGAGTTTAGGTTTTGGGGTTGCCGGGGAAGATGACCGGAGCTTCTCTCCGGTCACCTGAGTTTGCTTAGCCCTAATTACAGTAATTAATTCCATTTGAATTTCGTGCGTTGGATTGGGTTGACCGGTTGACTTCGCGCGCATGTGAAGGGCCCAGATTCATTTGATTAGCCCTAATTCATTTTATTAGTTTAATTAATTCATAATTAGGTTAATTGACTCAGAACCAATCCTGGCCACTAGATCTGGCGCTAGTCAACGCATTCAAATCCAGGGCTCATCCCAGCCTTCCATCTGTTTGACTTTCCTTTTTATTTTAATTTATTTTCATTTCTTTTTCATTTAACTTGCATATTTAATTTAAAATAGTAAAAAATGTTTAAAAATTATGAAACTTTTTCTCATGAGTTTTAATAATTTTTATGACACAAAAATATTTTCATTTTTATTTTTATCATTAAAAAAGCATTTTTAAATATTTAAAAGATTATTTTTAATTGATTAATGGAAATTAATTTATTAAAAATACTTTTAGGTATTTAAAAATCACCAAAAAATTCATGAAATGTTCTAAGACATTTAGAAACATTGTCCAACCTTCAAACCAAATTTCTTTTTTGATCTTGATGCATTTTGAGAATTTTTCTTTGAATTAAAATCATTTTTGTGCATTATTTTGATCATAAGTTCAAAAAATCATTTCTGCCTATTCATGAGGAGTTGGACATTGATTCTTCTTGCATTGCATTGTGTTTAGCATGTAGTTTTTGAGATAAAAAGGCCATGATTTGATCTTGCATTTTCAATTTGTTTGGCATTTCTTTTGTTTAGAAACCCTAAAAACCCTAATAACTTGTAAAAATCATATCTTGAGATTGGTTAAGAGTTGAGACCTCCCCTTTGGACATTGGTTTAGTATAAGATTAGGTGCCTTTTGAGTGGCATTTTCCATTTTTTATCTTAGGGTTTGCTCCTATTTTTGGTTTTTGTTTGATGTTTGGTTCATAAACCCTAATTTGGGCTTCCATTTGCATCCATCTTGCATTCTCTTGCATAACATGACTTGCCATGACATTTCAAGCATCCATTTGATTCATTTGACATCATGAGACATATTGCAAGCATGTTTGATCATTGTACCATGTATTTGCCATGTTGTATGTCATGTGCACTTCATAACTTTTCATGTATGTCCATGCTTCTTAGCTTGTTTCATTTGCATTCATGAACTTATATGATCATCTCCATACCTTGTCTCATGTTTATAGCACTTCATAGCATCATTATCATCATCAACATGCTTCTGGTTTTGTTTCTCATCATGTCATCTCATCCCATTTTGCATTACTTTGCATTTCTTTTCTAACCTTTTAGGTGGTAAGTGACTTTGGGAAGTGAATTTGCCTTCACTTCTCATAACTTTTCTTTTCATCTCTCTTGCATCCATTGCTGCATTTTTTATATGTGTTTGAGTTTGAGCTTGCTCATTCTTCTTCTTCCCACTTTCTTTCTTCAAGTGACTTGACTTCTTGAATGAAGCAAGTTGCTTTGCTTCTCTTGATCCTTTCATCTGCTTCCTGGTGGTTCCATTGAAGACTTCTCTTGAAAACCTCACAAACCTTAGGAACAACCAAGCATGACAATGATTAGGGTTTTGTTTAGTCCCCCCTCTTAGTTTTCACCTTTGTGTCTCTTTGAGTCTTCTCTTCTCACCTCATAATCAGGGACTAAACCCTAAAGGCTTTAAGGCTTTGTGATTAAGCTTATGCCTGCATCCTTCTCTTAGGATGGAGTGTATAACTTTAATCCTAAGTGTTAAACCCTTAATGTGTTTAAATCCTCTAATCAATTCACTTAATAATCATCAAGACATCATACTTGTAACTTGGGCCTTGCATTAGGGTTCTAATTCTTCCTTGATTGGTTAAGAAGGACTAACCCTAGTGTTAATGGACAAGTCCCCCTCAAGTTGTCTTACAAATCATAAAATTCACTTCTTCATCATATCATTAACTAAAATCCACTCCATAAAGGCTTGTTTTGTCATGAGTTTAATCCCTAATCATGGATTAAGTTGAGGAGCTTTCCTCAGCTTAAACATTCTCATCTATTATCCTTCTATTAGGATGGTGTAATGAGTCTGTTTAATCCCTGATTATGGCTTAACCTCATTACTTAACACTAAACAAAAACAACAAAAACATCTAAATAATCACAAGTAGGTTAATGATCTTAATCCTACACCAAAGGTGATTAAGTGTGAGAATCTGACTTCACACTTAAGGTATTCTCATTACCCCTAAACAGAGGGAAGATGTGATGAGTTTACTAAATCCATTGGTTTAGACTTAAGCTCATTAACTTATGACAAACTTTCAAAAGCAATAAAAGACTGAAAACTCAAAAACAAACAATAATCGTCTCCTCCGGGATTCTTTTCTCATCTCATTCACTCACAACCGAGAACTTGCTTCTTCCGTCTAATGCAAGACAGTTTGCATCTGTGCCAGACAGATCATACACTTGAGCATAGGCAAGTAAGCAGTTCACAAGTCAATTCACCTTTCAGTCTCTTTGGGTCGAACTACGGTGTTCTGACTTCCTCATTGCACGAGAGGATACGTAGGCATAACTTAACAGTTATCGAACAAAAGTCTCTGTATATTCCCCCTCTTTCCAACATCATTCTTTTAAGCCTCATAGTCATGAGCATTTCACTCTTATCCTTACACTGACACTGTATATATCACACTTTACACTCCCTTTACACTGACACCTGTACATCCATTTCTAGCTCTTTTATACACACAAATTGCACTGACACTACCCCTTTAAAACACAAATCTTTTAAGCGTGGATCCCGTCGAGTACGACGGACAATCTGGGTGCTAATACCTTCCCAGGTTGTAACCAACCCCCTTTCTCAGTCTCTCTGGTTCGCAACCGTCTTATCCATCTTTTTCTAGGTCTATGCAGCATTGCCTTTCCTCCGGGATAAAAATGCCTAGCTGGCGACTCTATTCATCTCCAGTGAGTTCACTGCTGTGTGTTCTCATTGTCCCTCTCGCCGACCGTCCGCGTCTGTACCTTTATTTGGGCCAGTCCCATCTATCGGGAGCGACACATAGACGTTCATGCCATCAACATATTCCTGAGTCACAATCCAGTACCTACATTGCTTGGAGACATCCTACATTCCCTTCATACCCGTACTACAAAGGCAAGAGGAACTTTGATGTGCTGCATACCTTTGCTTTCTAGGTGGTTTATTTCTCATCTTCCTCGCTCAGTAATGAAGAATGAGCAAGGGTTTAGATGGTCCAAAAGAATTATGTCACTCTCTCATTCAGATATCCATTGGTGCTCCAGATCTATGGAGAATGTCACTATCATTGACCGTTGTGGGGAGTTTCCTAATGTGCCACTTCTAGGCATAAGAGGAGGCATCACCTACAACCCCTCTCTAGCTTTACGACAGTTTGGTTACGCTCGGAGTGATGGTCCACATGACATGTTGATTCAGGGCATTGTGTTTGACTATGACAACGATCTTCAAGGTTACCATCAGAGATTCATACGAGCCTGGGGAAAAGTAAACAGGGTTGACAGCAAGACACTCGAGCCTAAGTACACTATCCCTATGGAAGCTTATCTCAGATGGGTGCGATCTCGTGCTCAGACTCTCATGATGCCATATCCTGCTATCCTGCCAGTTATCATGGAACCTGTTGCTGAAGGAGACACTGCTTATACCATCCTTCACCCAGAAATGCCTACTGACATGGAAGACTTACAGAGATCCTAGATCCAATTGAAGGAGCAAAGGGATACTTTCGAGGCTCATTACAAAGCAAGCCAAGAAAGAATCCTGGAACTAACAAAGCAACTTCACGAGGAACGGAATCTCAACTCATACCTCAACACAAAGAGGAAACGTCCATGGGAGACTTAAAACCCCATCTTTTGTACTTATTTCATTTTCATTTTCTGTAAGCCCAAGAGGCAAAACAAATTTATTACTACTAAAAGGTTACCTTCTTGTTTGTTTAAGCAAATTTAAATCCTGCGGTCCTTGAAAAACATTGCATATGCATTCACATATCATTTCATTGCATCACAGGTTTATAATTGTGCACAGGTTTCTCATCTTCTCGCTGTTTATTTCAGCAATGGCTCTTGAACAAACAGTTAAGGATCTCCAGACACAAAATGCACAGTTCCAAGAGCTAATCCTGAACCTGACCAAGGGGCAAGATGAATTGAAGACACTGCTGGCCAAGAAGACTAAGAAGACTAGAAGGTCAGGTGGCCTGATCAACATGGGAAGAAGGTTCAGAGGTCTTTCCAAGACCAAAGAACCAGTTGAAGACTATGAATCTGAAGAGTCTGAAAAAGAGGGAGGCAGTCTCCACAACACTATGGGGGACTCTGATTCTGAGGCTAATTACTACCATGAGCCTAATGAAGACAAATTCAAGATGCTGGTGGATAGAATGGATGCTATGGAGTTGCAGAAGTCATCTGGGCTGGATTTTGAAGATTTGAGTCTGATATCTGGGGTAGTCATACCCATTGGTTTCAAAGTTCCTACCTTTGTTGTCTATGATGGGGTCTCTTGTCCCAAGCTGCATCTGAGGTCGTATGTCAGAAGAATTCAACCTCACAATGCTGATAAGAAGTTGTGGATCCATTTTTTCCAAGAGAGCTTATCTGGAGCTCAGTTGGAGTGGTATTATCAATTGGAGAGTGTCAACATCAGGGATTGGAATGATCTTGCTGAAGCTTTCTATAAGCAGTATCAATACAATGCTGACTTAGCTCCCACTCGCATGCAGCTGCAAAGCATATCTATGGGTGCCAAAGAAAGTTTCAAGGAGTATGCTCAGAAGTGGAGAGATTTAGCTGGAAGAGTTCAACCCCCTTTAACTGACAGGGAATTGGTTGATATGTTCATGTGTACGCTGAATGGTCCTTTTTACACTCATCTCATTGGAAGCTCATCATCTGGCTTCAATGAGTTGATAATGACAGGAGAGCGAGTGGAAAATGGTATAAAGAATGGCAAAATTCAAGTGGGTACTTCTTCATCAGGTGCTGCAAAGAAACCTCCCACTGGGAAGAAAGAATCCAATGTTGTTTATGGTCAACCTGATCGTAATAGAAGGCATCAGTCTGTGAGTGCAGTTCATATTTCAAATCCAACTCCTACAACACCAGAGCAGCCACAGGGCAACCAACAGAGGGCTAGAAGGCAGTTCACTAAGATCAACATGTCAATGGCTCAGGCATTGCAACACTTGTTGAAGGCTGAACTCATTACTCTGAAAGAAGCTCCTCAGAATCCTAATGTTACCTCACCCAGGTACAATCCCAATGCACGATGTGCATATCATTCAAACTGTCAGGGACATGATACTAATAACTGCTGGGTCTTGAAGAATAAAATTCAAGATATGATTGAGGCTGGAGAGATTGAGTTTGATCCTCCGGGTACTCCAAATGTAATTACTGCTCCAATGCCAAATCACGAGAAGACTGTCAATGCCATTGATGAAGATTTACATATCTATTCAGTTGCGGAGTTGACCACACCATTATCTGTTATCAAGAAGAAGTTAGTACAAGCTGGGTTCTTTCCAGGTTGTCGTGAAAA
The DNA here is from genome assembly GCA_963966055.1 of Lathyrus aphaca. Lineage (NCBI taxonomy): Eukaryota > Viridiplantae > Streptophyta > Magnoliopsida > Fabales > Fabaceae > Lathyrus > Lathyrus aphaca. The sequence goes on along the minus strand of OZ014521.1, from coordinate 188,650,147 downwards.
CTGTTTGTATTGTACCTATAAGCCGGATAGTTGCTGGAGATTGAGAGATGGAATTCATCGTCTCATGGATAAGTATATTATAGTGTTTGAGAGGACTCCATCGTCTGTAGAAAGTATGGTGGAGCATATTACTAAAGGTAAGAAGACTGAAGAGGTTGACATGGTTGATAAAGTACCGGTGAGGATCACTTCAAAGGGACCTATTAAAATTACTCATAAGGGTCCAATCAAGATTACTGCTGAAGGTCCTGTGAAAGTTGTTGCTGAAGCCAGAGTGGCTCCTATGGTCATTACCACTCCTGGTCCTATTCCGTATACGTCTGATAAAGCTGTGCCTTGGCATTATGGATCTGATGTTTATATCCATGGTGTTAAGCAGGAACCCTTAGCTGATGTGCCTGTTGATGTTGATAATATTGCTGGGACAAGTAAGATCACACGAAGTGGAAGAGTCTTCTCTCCTCCAGTTACTTCCAAGAATGCAGTTACTCCTGCTGCTACCTCCACCACTGATGCTCGGGGCAAAGGTCCTGTTATTGAGCCTATACCTACTGATGTACCAGCTGCTGATGATCTCTCTAAGCAGATGGAAGAAGTATTGAAAATCATTCGCAAGAGTGATTACGACATTGTTGATCAGTTGGGGCATACTCCCTCCAAGATTTCTATGCTGTCTTTGTTGTTATGTTCTGAAGCTCATGCAAAAGCTTTGATCAAGTTTCTGAAGACTGCTCATGTACCCAATGCAATTTCTGTTGACCAGTTTGAGAATTGTGTTGCCCACCTGACTTATGATAATGGGTTAGGGTTTTCTGATGCTGATTTGACCCCTGCCAAGAGGGATCATAACAGGGCCTTGCATATCTCCATTGAATGCAGGGGCACTACCCTGTCACATGTACTGATAGACAATGGTTCCTATCTGAATGTGTTGCCCAAAGAAGTCCTGAACAAGCTGAGTCCTGAAGATGCTATGCTGAAGCCCAGTAGTATAGTGGTGAAGGCTTTTGATGGTTCTAGAAGAGTGGTGCATGGAGAAATTGATCTCCCAATCAAAGTTGGTTCTCAGATTTTTAATGCTACATTTTATGTGATGGATATTCGTCCTTCGTACTCTTGTCTGCTTGGTCGTCCCTGGATCCATGGGGCAGGTGCTGTAACCTCTACATTACATCAGAAGCTAAGATATCCGGTAGAAGGAAAAGTTGTTACGGTCTATGGAGAAGAAGAATACTTTGTCAGCCATGTGAATACCTTCAAGTATCTGGAAATGGAAGGTGAATACGTTGAAACTCCGTGTCAGACATTTGAAGTGGTTCCTTGGATTGTTAATGATTATGTAGCTCCTCCGGTTGCCAAGAAAGTTCTTGTGGTCACCAGAGTACCTCCAACAATGGCAATGGCCTCCCTCAAAGATGCTAGAGCTGTAGTAGATGAAGGTGGTTGTACTATTTGGGGTCAGCTTCCTGATATCCCATACAAGTCTGACAAGTTTGGTTTGGGTTTCACTGCAGAGTCCCAGAAGGCTGTTCATCGTGCTCGTGCTGTTCGTATCACCAATCAAGGGGTTATGAAAGATCAGATCAATGCTGTGGGAGACTATGATGAAGACTACAACCTGGATGCTTGGATTTTTCCTACTGTGGGTGTTGGACTCAATAATTGGAAAGCTGAAGATGTTATTCCTATCTCCTTTAGTCAGGAGTAAATACTATTACTGTGTTGTTGCTTTTTAAAGTTTGTAATTTCTTGAACAATTGAACTTTTAAGCCTTGTGCCTTACCCGGGGCACAATGGTGTGCTTGTTACGGGATGTCATTTCATTTGCATACTTCATTCAATAAAAATCAGTGGACGTTCCGTTTTCGTAAATATTGTGTTCCTTGTTTTTCTTTTCCATTATTTTTGTTTTATCAGCTATGTGTTCTTACACACACCCACATCACTAAAATGCAGATCCTTATCCACTCTGGATCCTGTTGATAACAGTTCTACTATTGCCAATTATAATTTCGAGAATCCGATCTATCAAACTGAAGACGGAAATGAGGACGATTGTGAAGTACCTGTAGAGCTTGCTAGGTTGTTACAACAAGAAGAGAAAGCTATACAGCCACATGAAGAGCCAGTCGAAGTTGTGAATCTGGGAACTGAAGAAAACAGGAAAGAAGTCAAGATAGGGGCTGATTTAGAGGATAGTGTCAAGAGCAGATTGATTCAGATGCTACGTGACTATGTGGAGATCTTTGCTTGGTCTTATGAAGATATGCCGGGGTTGGATACAGACATTGTGGTTCACCGTTTACCAGTAAAAGAAGATTGTCGTCCAAAGAAGCAGAAGGTTCGTCGTATGCGTCCTGAAATGTCAGAAAAGATCAAGGCAGGGGTAATGAAACAGTTCAATGCAGGGTTCTTAGCTGTGACTTCTTATCCTCAGTGGGTTGCAAATGTGGTACCAGTTCCTAAGAAAGATGGTAAGGTACGTATGTGTGTGGACTACAGAGATTTGAACAAGGCCAGCCCTAAAGATGACTTTCCACTTCCTCATATTGATGTTCTGGTAGACAACACTGCTCAGCATAAGGTATTCTCTTTTATGGATGGTTTCTCTGGTTACAATCAAATCAATATGGCTCCTGAAGATATGGAGAAGACTACATTTGTTACACAGTGGGGCACTTTTTGCTATAAGGTGATGCCATTTGGTTTGAAGAATGCAGGGGCAACATATCAGCGTGCTATGGTGGCTTTGTTTCATGATATGATACATCACGAGATAGAGGTATATGTGGATGATATGATAGCCAGGTCCCAGAATGAAGAGCAACATCTTGATCATCTACACAAGTTGTTTGAGAGGTTGAAGAAATACAAGTTGAGATTAAATCCAAACAAGTGTACTTTTGGAGTTAGATCTGGTAAACTCCTGGGTTTTATAGTCAGTGGAAAAGGTATTGAAGTGGATCCTGCAAAAGTGAAAGCTATACGAGAGATGCCAGCTCCCCGTACTGAGAAGGAGGTTAGAGGTTTCTTGGGACGATTGAATTACATTGCAAGATTTATTTCCCAATTAACTGCCATCTGTGAGCCAATCTTCAAGTTGTTGAAGAAAGATCAGGTGATGAAATGGAATGATGAGTGCCAAACTGCCTTTGATGAAATCAAGAGATATCAGCTGGAACCACCAATTTTGATGCCACCAGTTGATGGAAGACCCTTGATTATGTACTTAATAGTGTTAGACAACTCAATGGGGTGTGTGTTGGGGAAACATGACGAGTCTGGTCGAAAAGAGCAGGCAATATACTACCTCAGCAAAAAGTTTACCGACTGTGAAACAAGATACTCACTGCTCGAGAAAACTTGCTGCGCTTTGGCATGGGCTGCTCGCCGACTAAGACAGTATATGTTGACCCATACTACCTTATTGATCTCGAAGATGGATCCAATCAAGTACATATTTGAGAAACCTGCTCTCTCCGGAAGAATTGCAAGATGGCAAATGATCTTGACAGAATATGACATACAGTATACTACTCAGAAGGCCATCAAAGGAAGTGTTGTTGCTGATCATTTGGCTCATCAAGCAGTGGATGATTACCAGTCAATGAGTTTTGAGTTCCCTGATGAAGACATTATGATTATTACCAAAGAACCTAGACAATATGACGGACCTGAGCAAGGATCTCGATGGACTATGGTTTTTGATGGTGCCTCTAATGCACTTGGCAATGGTGTTGGTGTTGTGATTAGTTCCCCTGAAGGTTGTCATACCCCGATTACTGCCAGACTTTGTTTCTATTGTACCAATAACATGGCGGAGTATGAGGCATGTATCCTGGGTATTAAAGCTGCTATTGATATGAAGATTCAATTCCTTGATGTGTATGGAGATTCAGCCTTGGTAATAAGTCAGATTAAAGGAGATTGGGATACCAAGCATGATAACCTCATTCCTTACAGAGAGCATGTGTTGTCTTTGATCCCACATTTCAAAGAGATTACCTTTGGACATATTCCACGAAGAGAGAATCAGTTGGCAGATGCTTTAGCCACCATGGCATCCATGTTTGAGATCAGTTGGGATGATGAAGCTCCCAAGATTACTATTGACAGATTTGAGAAGCCTGCATACTGCAATGAAATTGGCACAGAAGGGGCAGAGGAGAAGCCTTGGTTCTATGAAGTGAAAAGATATCTTGAAGCTCAGGAGTTCCCTGAAGGGGCATCTGTCAAAGATAGGAAATTTCTGAGAAGGTTTTCTGCTAAGTTCTTTTTGAGTAATGGCATTCTGTACAAACGCAATCATGATTCAACTATGCTTCGTTGTGTGGATAAGAAAGAAGCTACATAAATTATGGAAGATATGCATGATGGGATCTTTGGCACTCATTCTAGTGGTCATACTATGGCAAAGAAAATATTGAGAGCAGGTTACTATTGGTCTACCATGGAAGCTGATTGCTATCAACACTCCAGAACATGTCATAAATGTCAAATCTATGCTGATAAAGTCCATATACCTCCATCACCATTGAATGTGTTGACTGCTCCTTGGCCTTTTGCCATATGGGGCATTGATATGATCGGTGAGATCAAGCCTACTGCTTCTAATGGGCATCGTTTCATCCTGGTTGCTATTGATTACTTCACAAAATGGGTGGAGGCAGCTTCATTTGCATCTGTTACCAAGAATGTTGTGGCTCGGTTCATTAAGAATAATCTCATATGTAGGTATGGCATCCCTGAAAGGATTATCACTGACAATGGCTCTAATCTGAACAACACTATGATTACTGATCTCTGCACGCAGTTCAAGATTAAGCATCACAACTCTTCTCCGTATCGTCCAAAGATGAATGGGGCAGTTGAAGCTGCTAATAAGAACATTAAGAAGATTGTACAGAAGATGACTGTTACCAACAAGGATTGGCATGAGATGTTACCATTTGCTCTTCATGGTTATCGTACTACAATACGTACTTCAACAGGGGCAACCCCATTCTCCTTAGTCTATGGTATGGAAGCAGTTCTGCCCATTGAAGTTCAGATTCCCTCCTTAAGAATTATGAAGGATGCAGGCTTGGATGAGGATGAGTGGATTCAGACCCGACTGGACCAGATAAATTTGATTGATGAGAAGAGGTTAGCAGCAATTTGTCATGGTCAGATGTACCAGAAACGAATGATCAAAGCTTTTAACAAGAAGGTTAAGCCAAAGGTATATCAGGCTGGTGACTTGGTAATCAAGCGTATCATATTACCACAGGGTGATCCAAGGGGCAAGTGGACTCCAACATATGAAGGACCATTTGTAGTCAAAACAGTATTTTCAGGAGGTGCCATGATACTCACTACTATGGATGGTGAAGACTTTCCACAGCCTGTAAACGCAGACATAGTTAAAAAATACTACACATGAAAAGAGACCCGCTAGGTTGACAAGCCTAGGCAAAAATAAGGGAATCCCGGCAAACCAAAAGGGTTTGGGCAAAAATTAGGGATATATATAAAAAGATGTACACCCGGCAAGTCGAAAACCTGAAAAGGCGGCTTGGGCAAAAAAGGGTATCCCGGTGGATTGAAAACCTGAAAGGGCAATCCAGGCAAAAGTTAGGGAATAAAGCGTATGACTATGTCTCGTTTGGATCACCCATGAAACTGCAACCAGTTGTGCTACTTACTCAAGCTCAAACAGATAAAGCTCAATCCAATCGTTTCCGTCTCAACAGAAGAAGATGAGATACTTGAAGATAATGGCAATAGTAGAATTGAAACTCAATAGGATTATTTCCCACATAGCTGATATTCTTTGTTTTGTAAAAATTTTACGACAAATTCCTCTTACTAGGACTTATGTCTCCTTGTACAAACTTACCCATGTATGGGTCACTCTTTGATATAAATAAAATTCCATTTTTGAATCCAGATTTACTTTTACCCTATTTACATAAGCGAAACGTCCATTGGTTGTGTTTGAATGTATGTATGCTTTTGAATATGATTGATGTTTACAAGAAATGCATGAATGCTTAATATGATTGATGTTTACCAGAAATGCATGAAAATGCAGTAATAGTATTTACTAAGGACGAACGAGGGAAGGATTTCAACGAAGCTTCGCCAGTTCATCTCTACAAGACAGTTACAAACCCTCAGTAGGACAAATCCATCTTCATAAAGTCACATCTCCCCTGGAATTTATATCCATCTCTTTTATCCTCATACGGATATTCGGGAATTTACTTTCCAATAAAGGTACGACGAACGAAGACGGGATGTTATATCTATCCTACTATCAAACGAAGACGAAGGTTATGTATACCTTACTATCCCCAGCAGACGGGAGGTTATATATACCTTACTATCCCCAGCAGACGGGAGGTTATATATACCTTGCTATCCCCAGCATACGGGAGGTTATGTATAATATATTATCAAACAAGACGGGAATGAGTTTCTCATATTCTTCAGCAACAAACCGAGATTTATTTTCCCTGGCCAGCAGTTGTTATACGAAGATATCCAGACGCTTCAGGCAGTATCATATCATACATACATCATTTACATCATACCATAACATACATATCCATGGATGCATAATACATTACTTAGGTGCATCATATTATACATGCATACATAATGCATAAACTAATGCTACCATATAGAATGCTACCTTGTTTTCAGGTTAATTCTCCAGCAAACAAACTTCATCAACAACTTGTGACTATCAGGACTGCTTTATCCTCCTGAAAAGTTATCATTCCTCAGGACTGCTTTATCCTCCTGAAAGCATACTTATACCTCAGGACTGCTTTATCCTCCTGAAAGCATATCATACCCCAGGATTGCTTTATCCTCCTGAAAGCTTATTATTACCTCAGGACTGCTTTATCCTCCTGACAGCTTCTTATACCTCAGGACTGCTTTATCCTCCTGAAAAGCATATCATCCCTCAGGATTGCTTTATCCTCCTGAAAGCTTATTACTACCTCAGGATTGCTTTATCCTCCTGAAAGTTATCATCACTACATCAGGACTGCTTCATCCTCCTGAAAGCATATCACTACATCAGGATTGCTTTATCCTCCTGAAAGCTTATTATTCCTTCAGGATTGCTTTATCCTCCTGAAAGCTTATCACTGTATCAGGATTGCTTTATCCTCCTGAAAGCTATCATCATTACCTCAGGATTGCTTTATCCTCCTGAAAGCTTATCACTGTATCAGGATTGCTTTATCCTCCTGAAAGCTATCATTATTACCTCAGGATTGCTTTATCCTCCTGAAAGCATATCATCCATCAGGACTGCTTTATCCTCCTGAAAGCTATCATTATATTTTGGACTGCTTTACCCTCCAAGAAATGTATATGAAGAACTTTTCTCCAAGTGGCATCTTTAAGCCCACTCAAGCATATTCAACTAGTCACCTGTATCACTCTATGCACTGGTGAGTGCAAATTTTTGGGCTTTTATGTTCAATCCCCTTCAACCTTCCAGGTCACGACTGGCAAACATACCAATCTAACCCCTCAGGTTTCAGAAAATTGAACAGGGGCAGCTGTTGCACCCCAAAATTTGCCCTCACAATACAAGACTTTGTGTGCTAAGAAGGTTCACAATGTTCACAAGACTCACAATGTTTACAAGACCTTTCATGAGGTTCATGAAGTCTACAAGTCACTTTATGAGGTTCACAAGGTTCACAAGATTCACAATGTTTACAAGACCTTTCCTGAGGTTCATGAAGTCTACAAGTCACTTTATGAGGTTCACAAGGTTCACAATACCTCCCATGAGGTTCACAAGACATCTTATGATGGTTCACAAGGTTCACAAAGTTCACAATTGGTCAGAAAAGTTGACAATTCCCTCAGACAATGCACCTCCTAAGCAGTGCATCCAAAACTAGGGTTTTGACTTTAATCAGGCTAAATGGACTTCCAAGACTTCAAGTGAGTTTCATAACATCTTATATGTGTGTAAGAACCCCCATGACAAGTTTCAAGACTTTTCTCAAAAGTTTGCTCAGTCAGATGATCAGATAAGTCAAAATCAGTCAAAGCAGTTAAAAAGTCAAATTGAGGTCAACTGTGGTCAAACCAAAGTCAAACTTCATGATTTTTTTCCAACATCAAGTATATGAAGCAAAATTCATCATTTGATCAAGGGTTGATCATGATTCATCAAGGAGATTTCAGATCATCAGGAATCAGGAGTTTCTAAATTAGGGTTTTCTTAGTAAAAGTCAACTAAACTTTGACCAGCCATAACTTTCACATACTTCATCACCAAGTCTCCATCCAAAGCTCATTTTGAATGAAATTTAATTCTCTACAACTTTGTGTCTCACAAGCCAAGCCCAAAAATGCTTCATTTGGAAGGTATGAGCTAAGACATTATAGGTCCTTTTGAAAGTCAACAAAAAGTCAACAACTTCAAAAGGGCATAACTTGAGAATGGTAAATGATATGGACATGAAACCAGTGGGGTTGGTTAGAGGACTCTTCAAGATTTCCAAAATGTCCAAGAACACCCTCATAGCATTAAAATTGAAGGATGTGTGCCCTTGCAAAGTTGGGAAATTTTTGGTTGGTTTATGAAGAAAATGGAGGTCTAAAACCAATTTCTTCCAAATGGGCTTGCCAAATAATGACCCAATCCACATCAAAACATCTTGCACGAAATTAAATTGATTTATTCATAATTTTATTCATTTTGTTTTTATTTATTATGATTTTTTACATTAAAAATCATTTTAAATTCAAATAAAATATAAAATAATGAAAATTCAATTTGATTTGGTTTCTAGAAGGTCTTAAATTATATTTAGACTTGATTGATACAAGAGTAATGAGAATCATACCAAAATAGCAAGGCTAGATCAAGGATATTCAAGTTTTAAGATCAAATATTTTTCAATCTAAAGAGGTCCAAAATCCAAAGTTTTGATGAATCTCTTGACCTAATTTCATTGTGTCATATATATACAACATATAACAAGCATCAAGCCACGGATTGGCAGCCTCAAGAACACATTGCAAAGTTCAAAAATTCTTCAAAATAATTGGATTCGGATTTTGAGATTAGGACAATTTCAAAGCTTCACAAAGGTTGCATTAGCTTCCTTGACCTTCATTGATCATGATTCAATACTCATAAGCATCGAAATCATGTTGTAATGGCCAAACCGAACGCATGTTCATGACACTTTATTGGTTTTTCGATTACGATTATTCATGATGTTTTGTTTGTTTTTGTTTAACTAATCTTGTTTGTATGATGACATAGAAGCTTTCTGGACAGTTCTTTTTGAGTTTAACCGCAGGAATCATAAGAAGCCATAACTAGGGTTTACGGGCTTCATTTGGGATTTTACGATTTACCACATATAAATGAATTTAGAGGACATGGTTAGATTGTATGGACCTCAAGGATTGCATTACACTAACTAATTTGAAGAAATTTTGTTGTTTGATTGGTGTTTGAGAAATCGCAGGTTATCGTACGCAGGGAAAATCGCAAGAGGATTCGCAGGAAAATTCGCAGGAAAACCTGCGAATTTCAGAGGTAGAAGACGACTGCTTTGGCGCCATCTGAAAATTTAAAATGCTAATTTAATATTTTTAGGATTTGTGTTTGTTTTATTTCAACTAATATGGTTTGGTTCAGTTGGTGAGGATGCGCGTGTGGGAGGCCAATGACCAGGGTTCGAATCCTGGCTTGGTGGATTCTTTTTTTTTGGCAATTTTCTTATGTTTTCCAGGCTTGCCATATGATGATCTTGGGCCCTTTCCCTATCAGCTAGCGCGCGCCAGCCCAGTGGTTTTGATCCCCTCAGGTAAAGGGGAGGTCCTGGGTTCAAATCCAGGCCTCCCCATTTTTTTTTAAAACCTTTGTTTTCTTTTGTTTTTTTTTAATTATTATTTTCTATTATATATTATTATTACCATTGAATTTGTTTTATATTTAGTTAATAAAAATCTATCTTAAACTTAATTAAAATTTTATTTTTATAAATTTCATAATATATTTTATAAAGTAAATTTACATATAATTTTAATTTTTATTTATAATTTGTAAATAAATCAATTAATATTTTAATTAAACATTTAAACCCTAATTATTTTTCAAAACCCTAATTTTATTTTTAAATCTCTAACCCTACTTCTTATTTAATTTTAAATATTAACTCAATTAATTTTTCTAATACTTAATTAAATAATTAATTTTGTTCTTTTATTTGTAAATAATTATTATATTATTCATTATCATTATTATAAAACCTTTATTATTTATTTCTTAAAAAATTCTTAAAAATTGCTTATTTAATTTAAAAATGTTCTTTTTAAATTCTATAAATTTTTGTATATTTGTACTAATCTTTCTTTCTTATAATTATTTTGTCACTAACCCCATTTATTTTTAAATTGTGATTATTACTATTATTTTCTACTAACCCAATTATAATTGCTTATTTATTTTGTTTATTGCTTATTTATTTATTTTGATTATTTATTTCAATTGCTTTATTATTATTATGTAATTGCTCCTGGATGTAATATTTTGTAATATTTAAATTATTTATTTTTTATGTCATGGTTAGTAAAAATAGGGAGTGTAAACATGTATGTTATTTAAAATTCATTTAGATCACTTAATTTAAAAGATAAATATAAAACTGAACACTCACACACGTAAGTCGATCTTTGATCGCCATCTCACTTTCTAGGGTTACCTCTCATTGTTGCCTAATCACAAGGTCAAGTGGGGTGTATAAAGCAAAAGTCCCTTAAAAGAAAAGTCATCTAGTCCCTAAACAATCAAAGATCAAGTCCCTTAAATGGTTGCCTTCATAATGATCTTGTCCCTTTCGAATAATGATGACAGTCCCTCCAAAAATGCTTAATACACCCTACAGTTGCCTTCATTAAACAGATGACCCTTACTTGTCCCTCACATCCAAGGTAATGACTACCTATTCCTTAATAATAGGGATAGTCTTACCACTTAAAGGATTCAAGAACAGAAAGACTTAAACTTTAGGGTAGGTTTCTCATAGTTACTTGCTCACTATTCAAAAACTTTTCAAACACTTCACAAATTTCAAACAATTTTCAAACACAAGTTTTTTACGCATCCGTACATGGATCATTATCAAACTCTTATGAAAATTTTTATTCACACACTTCACATTTTCAAAAACAATTCAAAGTGAGCTAAGTAACTAAGAGCCCATGGATAACCATGGATGTAAAGGGTGCTAACACCTTCCCTTTACATAACCTACCCCCCGGACCCAAAAATCTTTTAAAAGGTCTTTCCTGTTCTTTTATGCCTTTCCTTTGGATAAAATAAAAGTCGGTGGCGACTCTTGCTATCCGCAACATAACTAAAGTCAGTTCTCCCACCGTGTTACAAGTACAAAGAGTTCTTTCCTCCCCAGCAGGTTTCTACCTCAGCAGGACATCAACTCATACGGCTGGTTCCCAGCCAAGTCCGAAGGTTTTCACTTCCCCAACAGAGTTCAAATGGTAGCGTACCTAGTAGGAAGAGTCCATCTCCAGCAGGGTCTTGGATCTCCAATCTCGAAGTCCAATTTATTTTTGGCAATGGCGGCTGTTCAGAGCCGGTGTATCATTGACAGCTTTCCCCGTAGAGTTGTCTCCTCCTCATCAAGATGGATCAGATCAGTGCAATGATCATCAGTTCCTCCCCAGCCAAGCCACCTGGGATACCTGCACTCTCCTTATCAGGAGAAATCTTTGCATTTGCATTTAGTAATCATCATTACATTTGCATCCTCCAAAGCGTAGCATTTCCATCATCATGGAGCATTATGCCATAAATCCAAGCATGTGCATGCCAACATGGGCCGATTTTGAGGTATATTACATAAGATCCGTTACATCTCCAATTAGACTGAAGTATTCCCCACAAAATACAACTTCATTTCCCAGTGTGGTTATTTCTACCAAGTCTTGTTTGTTATTCCTAGTTGAGTCTTGTTTCAGTACAACAATCTCATTTTTTAGCGTCTCTGTTTAAGTACAATGGTCGCGTCTCGGGCTCTCGTTTAAGTACAACGATCCCGTTCCTTTCGAGTCTCCATTTAAGTACAATAGTCTCGTCTTTGGGTCTTGTTTCAGTATAACAGTCTCATTTTTTTCACGTCCCTGTTTCAGTACAACAGTTTCATGTCGGGTTATCATTTAAGTACAATGATCCCGTTCTTTTTGGTCTCGTCTCAGTACGATGGCTTCATTTTCTTGGTTATGGATCGATTGATACCATTCCCTAGTTAGATCGGTTGATCTTATCTGAGTTGTAAATCGGTCGATATTACTTCTCTTCGAGTCGTAAGTCGGATGATATCATGTTCTCGTTTTTTCCGGGTTATGGATCGGTTGATACCATTTCCTAGTTATATCGGTTGATCTTATCTGAGTTGTAAATCGGTTGATATTACTTCTCTTCGAGTCGTAAATCGGATGATACTACGTTCTCGATTTTCGGGTTATGAATCGGTTGATACCATTTCCCGGTTAGATCAGTTGATCTTATTTGAGTCGTAAATCAGTTGATGTTGCATCTCTCCTTTGTCTTTCCAAACCCTATTTTGTACAACAGGCTCCTTCTTCCGTGGCTTGGTCCTGCCCAGCAGTCGCGTGTTTTCTTTGTGGCTTGGTCCTGCCCAGCAGTCATATTGTTGAGTTCCATTCCGCTAATGGTCTCGTTAAGCCCTGTTTCGCCAACATGCACCTTCTGTGGCTTGGTCCTGCCCAGTAGTCGCGTGTTTTTATTTATGGCTTGGTCCTTCCCAGCAGTCATATTGATTGAGTTCCATTCCGCTAATGGTCTCGTTAAAGTCCTGTTTCGCCAACAGGCATCTTCCGTGGCTTGGTCCTGCCCAGCAGTCGCGTGTTTTTCTTTATGGCTTGGTCCTGCCCAGCAGTCATATTGATTGAGTTCCATTCCGCTAATGGTCTCGTTAAAGTCCTGTTTCGCCAACAGGCATCTTCCGTGGCTTGGTCCTGCCCAACAGTCGCGTGTTTTTCTTTATGGCTTGGTCCTGCCCAGCAGTCATATTGATTGAGTTCCATTCCGCTAATGGTCTCGTTAAGTCCTGTTTCGCCAACAGGCACCTTCCGTAGCTTGGTCCTGCCCAGCAGTCGCGTGTTTTTCTTTATGGCTTGCTCCTGCCCAACAGTCATATTGATTGAGTTCCATTCCGCTAATGGTCTCGTTAAGTCCTGTTTCGCCAACAGGCACCTTCCGTGGCTTGGTCATGCCCAGCAGTCGCGTGTTTTTCTTTGTGGCTTGGTCCTGCCCAGCAGTCACATTGATGAGTTCTGTTTCGCTAGTGATCCTGTTAAGTCTTGTTTCGCCAACAGGCACCCTCGTTGTGACTTGTTTCGCTCAGCATTCACAATGCAGGTTTTTGGCATTGATTTCGTTCCACCTGGTTCCATTTTCGCTACCTATTCAGAGGTCAAAACAAAAAAAATATAAATAAATAATGAGCAGATGGCATTTCTATTACCCTCAGTGTGCAAATTTTCAGGTTTCATTCGAGTATTCAATCACTCCATACCTTGAACGTCTAAAAGTTGTTGCAATTAGTCATTCAGGTATGCAGATGATTGAATACGGGCAGCTGTAAAACCTCAAAATTTGCCCTCATTTTTTTTACCTCAACTGGCTTACCGCTTTGCATTTCATCTGCGTATTCCATTAGGTCATAACATTCAATCATGCATTGCAATGGCTCCTAAGGCATATGATCAAGGCCCTTTGAAATTAGGGTTCCGTACCTTACCCGTATCTATCAGGGATTGAACTTGTGGAGAATATTCACTGGTGCATATAACCCATTGTTGAGGTGTTCAATCAAAATCGCTTTGAATAAGAGTGTTGGCTCTCCGTAACGTCTCAAGTTGTATCCTTCATCATTGAATATCTCAAGGAGAAACTGGATTTCTTGTTCATGATTTGATCTTAAGGGCATTTCACCAATGGAGGTTGGGGATATTAAAATATTGGTTTGAATTCATCTGTTTGTGGAATAATGATTCAGGATCGTGAGGAGTTTATTATGGCATCAAATTGCTTAAGAGTGGAGCATGTCAAAGGATTTGTTTCAAGCTAAGGGAGAATGCACAGTTATTGATCTATTTAGAAGATGTCATTCAAATTCAAATTCAAGTCGTCGATATCCATTTTGAATACAAGCCATCATCGTTTTTCATATCCATTTTCGATCCAATTTAATCCAATAACTTTCAAGTTGTTTGTCAAAACCCGTTCAAGCTAATTTTGCTTAGCCCGTTTCAAATCCAAACCATTATCCTTATCCATTTTTCAAGACCCAATTTTATTCACAAAAAATCATTTTTCTACACATTTTAGGCCCATATCCAAATGTCCAAATGATCTTTCCGTTTAGAATCCATCTCATTAAATTTGTATCCAGTTTTAATCACCCAAGTTATCCATATCAATTATGATCCCATTTCATTATCAAATCACTTATTAGTATTATTTTTATGGCCCATTATTAATTGCAGCTAAATAAAAAGGAAAAGGTTGGGCCAGGTATTATTGATGTCATGCGATGGACCCCAATTGTTGGGGGTTTCTTTTAGCCAAACCTATTCATAATACCAAATGGAAGGATAACAATAAAATATATAAAAAAAAGAGAAGAATAATGGCACGTTACAGTAAAAATTCAGGGGAAGATCACACGACGAATTTATACCAGAAATATTCATTATGGAAAAATGTTACAAGAATTCACTAACTGATAACAACAAAATATAGAAATCCAACAAGGAAAAATCAGTTACAGATAACTGATTTAACAGAAAAAGTCAGTTATAAAAAAGAGCAGAAAGCAGAAACGGGGGAGGGAGATTCACAGGCTGATATAATATAACAGAGGGGAAGAAACTCTCAAAGGGGGAGAATCTCACAATTACACTCTAATTTTTTTCCCTTGAATCTCCTTCAAGCTCTCTCCTCTATTCTTCCAATCATCCATTTCTGCACCTTCATTCATCACTTCATCTCCATAAACTCTGCTTCCAATCTTCTTCCAATCTTCGATATCCCAAAGAAACAACCACCAAATCATGACCTCCTTCAGATTTCCTTATCATCGTCTTCAAAAATCTGCAGCAAGATTCATTGAAAAAACACAAATCCTTCAACCTCTAATCTTCAGTATTTGTCAAAAGGTGAAATCTTGAATCAACATCAATACCTTCAATCAATTGCATTGATGCAGCTTGGCTCAGAATTGTGCAAGAACAATCGGTCCCGCCTCGACATCGACATTGCGACCTTGAGTACTTCAGCATCGATTCAAACCTGCGATTCAAGGTCCATGCATCATCACTTCTGAACGCATCTTCAATCGCGATAAAAAAGAACTATATAGTCTTCAGCATCTCATCGTGGAAGCTTCACCACGATTCTTCAACGATTCACCGCCATCACCAATATTTCGTCAATCACGTCTTCATCAATAAACAACAATACCAAACCTGCAATGAATTCAGAATCAAGAAAGAAATGAATCAACAACATATCGCAACAAGAGAGTCGAGCAAAAAATCTCAACAAAAAGTTCAGGATCACAACTCAAGATTACAACTCAAGAAGATGAAGTACAGGATTGCGATTCAGAGTTTACGTCAATGAGGCTGTGGTAAGGACTCGTACCTGAACATCTCCATTGGATCAAGGTAGACGGCATTTTAGTCTCTGCCGCGTCTAGCAGGGAAGTACGATTTGTCTTCGATCTTCTCCATTATCCAACTTCATCAATCCGCATCATCTTGACTATATCTTCATGGAATATTTTTCAATCTCTCGCTGATCTTCATCTTCAATGTTCACCAAAAATCTTCAGCATCAATCGCAAACTTTCATCACTTCTTCAAGAACCTGAAAAGGCAAAGAACGATTAACACCAATCCACTGCAAGAACATAACAATAACACAACGTAAAATCACAGAAAAAGTTGAAGAAGAACCTGAAGCGAAGACACCTAAGCATCAAGTCACCATTTCCCCCACTGCGTAAGCCGCACATCCTTCGATGTTGCGATCCGATTTTCGTAGGGATTGATAGGGAACGATTGAGTTGCCGTGTCGATGGAGGAAGAGTGGTAGATGACATGTTCGAGAGGGGAAGACAGTGAGTTTGGTTGATTCTACGATGATGAGATTGATTCGTTCCCTGACGGGAAGTTTTGTTATTGGCGGAAATTTTAGAAGGAGACAGTGAGAATATGAAGGCAGTGACGATGGTAAGGAGGAAGAAGAGGAAACGGCTGTGTTGAGGAAGAAGAAAATATTTAGGGTTAACTTCACATTGAGGATATTTAGGGTTTCACACAAAATCGGATTGGGCTTGAACCCCATGGATTTACTTCTATCTGCACCTTCAAATTCCTTTCTTCACCCCCCTGCGCATGAGTAATTACGAATTGGGCCCAAGGAAGTGATTTCTGACCCAATCTTCACTACTACACCCCATGTCTCTATTATTATCTTCTTCTTTTTCTTATTATATAATTAATGATCATTAGGTATTAATTATGGTTAAGATTTTCTTTTAATTAATTTTTGAGGATTAATCTCTTAACAATTTCTAATTATATTTTTTTAGTGAGAATTTTGATTATGGTTTGGTGTTAATTTGGAATTAAAGTTGTTCATGAGCTTTTTATCGATTTGGATCGATTTCGGATATGGTGGAACATCATGAAGTGAATATGGAAGATAAGCATTTATTTTGCTTATAGAGATCTCAAATACATTGCTTGAAGTTTTTTTGGATTTCTTTCGTGTGAAGAATCGACACTTTGACCAAGTAAGTAATCTCGATTCGCCACTTTAATGCACCCTTTCTTTTTAATTTTTTTGTTTAGTATGATTAGGAATAAATCCTCAAAAAATAGGAAAACCCATAATAAAATTTCACAAAAAATTAATTAGGTTGTTAATTCATTTTAGAAATTTTTGGCATTTTATTTATCTGAATTTGGTTATTTTTGGATTTAATTCTGATTTTTCTTTTAATTAGCTTCTATTGAATTTCCTTTAACTGTACATGATTTTGTTCATTTTATTTTTTAACCTTCCAGTAGGATTTTTGACCCATTCTTTTTGCTATAGTTAGAAGACTCATAATAGGACTCATAATAATTTTGGTATATTTTTTAGGTCATTTTATCCCCTGTTTTGTTAGTTTAATCCATAGAAAATTATAGTTAATCCTCAAGTAGAATTAAGTGATTTTTAGACATAGTTAGCTTCTGAATTTTTTGGATATTTTTTAGTACAATGTAATAGTTAGTTTAGGGACCCTATATAATTAATTCCATAATTTTTCAAGGACCTTTACTATTTTTAGGGTATTAATCTTTAGGCCTTTATACATGTAAAATTCAACTAGTATAGTTTAGAATATTAAGATTCATTAAGAACTAGTTTGATTAGATTTAATCTTAGGATTTTAAAAATGGTTTAGCCTAGTTTAATTCTGATTTTTAGAGTAATAATATTAGATAGTGCCCTTAGTTTTAAGACTTAGGCTTAGAATTCATAATAAATGAACTTAGATTAAGTTTAGGCTTGTTTTTGGTTCCATACCTTAAATGTTTTGTTTTAGAATTTTATTCCTTATTCAATTTTATTGCATTGCTTTATTACTTGAAGTATTCCACTTGTATAGGTTTCCCTCTTGCTTTAGAATCAACTTATCTTCCTTAGGAAGTAAGTTGAATTCTAGTAGTTTCTAGTTCCTTCCTTCATTAGGTTTAGAACACCTCATTAACCATAGGACCACACTTGTAAATAAATAAACAAAATTAGGATTGAGTCTTAGTCCCTTAGATTTTGCCTTTTGCAACTTGAGTCCTTCTTTCTCATCCCATAAAGAAAAGCAATAAAACACTTAATAAAAATCGAACTTTCTTGTACGACACGAGACTTTGTTGCGGAGTGCTTATGCGCATCCTGTTTCAGGGCGAGGTGTAAGTACTTCTCGCGATGGATAGGTCTTAGTATGAGAATGTTCACAAACAAATTCAAAACATTTCTCATAAAAGACAAAAACAAATAATAAGCGACTGTCCTGCGGGAACTTCTCTTCTCATCTCATTCACTCATAACGCGAACTTGCGATAACTTGTCTAGCATGCAAGACGGTAAACGCACTCGTGCCAGATGAGCCTGCAACACCTGAGCATAGACATACGCAGTTCCAGCTGTAAAAAACACAAACAAATAGTTCCCGCCTTAGTTAGGCGAACTACGTCGACTCTGATACTCATTATCTCGATGAGGTACGTAGGCAGCGGGGTAGGGCCCGTTCGAGCACATTCTTTATTTTCCCTACAGTTTCCCCATTCTTTCTTTTTGTTCTCTTTTCCAATTCTCTTTCTCATTTCCATTCCAATTCCAGTTAGCAGTTCATTTGTTCAGCAGCAGTTATTTCTCACCATTTGAAACAAACAAACAAGCGTGGATCCCGTCGGGTACGGAGGACGATCTAGGGTGCTAATACCTTCCCAGGTCGTAACCGACTCCCGAACCCAGATCTTTGGTTCGCAGAACCTTGTCCTTTCCTTCTTCCTCGGGTTTGTGCAACATTACCTTTCCCATTCCTTCGGGATAAAAATGCCTGGCTGGCGACTCTACCCTTTCCGCGCCACTTTCGCGTTTTTACCGGGATGAAAATCCTGGGAGCGACAGTGTCATGTAACATCGGATTGGGATTAGTTGTGAATCTTGTTTTCCCTTTTATGTTTTGTTGAAAGACCTTTTTAAATTATGATGCTATTTTGGTTGAATAATTTTATTTCAAGAAGTGAAAGCTTTAGTTGAATTATCAAGTATGATTCTGTTGTGAAAATGCTTATTTTGCTTATGTTGGTTATGTAACCCGTGTTACGGGACATGAAATGAGTTGAATATTGTTTTGAATAATGTGTGGCACCTTTTTATTTGATTTACTCTGATAGTATTTTATATAAATTGATTGTGGGTGTAACACGGTGGGAGAACTGACTTGGTGTTTTTGTTTGACAAAAACATGTGTGGATAGCAAGAGTCGCCACGACTTTTATTTTATCCAATAGGAAAGGGTATAAAAGAACAGGAAAGACCTTAAAAGATTTTGAGTTCGGGGGGTAGGTTATACAAAGGGATGGTGTTAACACCCTTTGTATCCATGGTTATCCATGGTCTCTTGGTTACTTAGCTCACTTTAACTTGTTTGGAAAAGGTGTAGTGTGTGTTTTGAAAATTTTCATAAGTCTTTGTAATTATCCTCGTATGGATGTATACAAAGTCTCGAGTTTGAAAAGATTTTTTAAAAGTGGAGTGTGAAAAGAGTTTTTGAAAGTGTGAACAAGTAATTAAGTGCTACCTACGCTAAGTTGGTCTTTCATGTTTCTTTATTTCTTTTCAAGGGTAAGACTGTCCTTACTATTAAGGAGTAAGTAGTCATTACCTTGGATTTATTAAGGGACGGGCGTAGGGTCATCATATGGTCAAAGAAAGCAACTTGTAGGGGTGTCTTTAGCAATTCGTAGGGACTATCATCATTTTTTCCGTAGGATCATCGAGGGACGAGATCATTTATTTTGTATGCAACTTCGAAGGGACTATGATCTTTTTAACTTTGAAGGGGCTTGATGATTTATCTATAGGGACATTTGCTTTAGACACCCCCATTTTCGAGGGACTTGACCATTTATTAAGGCAACTAAGAGGGGAAACCCTAGGAGGTGTAGATGGCGATTGTAGAACGATCAACTTACGTGTGTGAATCTTGTTTTCAAATATTTATCTTAAAATTAATTATCTAAGTCCAAATTAATTTCATTCAAGTCTTGCACTCCTTAGATTACTAACCACACAGTTTAATTTACAGAAATTTAAAGGCAGAATATTAAAGGCAGGAATTAAATGTTCTTACACTATTACATGGCTTCGGGGAAGTTACATAATAATAATTGCGGAAAAATAATAAAGGCGAAAAGTAAATTATAAAACAATGCAACATATACAATTTTTCTCTAAAAAATAAATAAAGCAATTAAAAGAAAAGAAATTATAAAAATAAATAAAAGTTTAAGGTTTTAAAAAAAGGGTTTAAAAATAAGGTTTAAGGTTTAGAAAAACAAAATTAGAGTTAGTGTTTTAGGTTTTAAAAAAAAATAGGTTTAAGGTTTGGTAAAAAAAAAATTAGGGTTAGAGGCAAATTCAGGGTTTAGGAAAAAAATTAGTGGAGTTAGTTAACATTAACTATATTAAAAGAAAACCTAATTAAATTAATTTTTAAAGAAAATAAATAAATAAATAAAGGAACAAAATATTATGAAATTTATTTAAAGAGAAAAAAGGGGTTAGTGAAGGTAATTAGATTAATTTTTTGTTTAAGTTAATTAGGCTTATAAGTTAATTAATCATATTTAATTATAATAAAATAAAATAAAACAATAAAAGAAAATAGAAAAGAAAACCAGGTCTTAAAAAGAAAGGGGCGCCTGGGAATCGAACCCAGGTCCCCATGCTTCATACGTGCGTGCCTTACCACCAGACCACCTGCATTCTTTGTGAGAAATAACATAAACAATATTATATAAAAATAAACCAAAATTCAAAATTAAAAACGCGCGAGATGTCATCTTCTTCCATTGACCGTCCGATTAGCTTTTAGTTACAATTTTCCGTCACTAAAGCTTGTAGTGGCGGATTTCGTTCGTCACTATAGGTCCTGCGAAATCTAACATTAACAATACAAGAAATAAATGAATTCCAGTGGTTCAAATCAATCAATATTAGTCCATTAGGTCCAAATAACCCATCAATTTTGTTTGAAATTGCCTTAGTATCGAATCCCTAATTCACGACCTCAAGAACCCTAATAATGGCGTATTGTGTTCCCTGCATTAAAACTTGAATCAAACAGCCCATAATCCATCTATACCATCATACAAACAAGAAAATATAATCAAAACCGATTAGTCATGCATAAATAGTTGTAATCGAAAAATAAATAAAAAATAGAGAAAACGAGTTTAGGTTATGTATTTTTGGTATGAGTTTGATGATGCTTGTGATTGGGATATGTTTGAGGGACCTCAAAGATTCAATGGCAACCTTCAAATTGCTTGAAAACAACTTGAAACCAAGAAACCGAATTTCAAAATTTCTTGATTTTTTTGAAGTTTGAAAGCTCTCTCTTGGTCTGAATTTTCGTCCCCTCTCATTGTAATATTGTCATGTACTTATAATAGAGTGAATTAGGTCAGATTTTGGGCTTTGTTATGAAGGATTTGTGTTACTTGTGAATGAAGAAATCACCTTGCCAAATTTGTCCAAAAATCAAATTTGATCAGGCTATATTGGTCTTGCACGAATTTGGAAGAGTTCAATTATCTTAATCACCAAATATTTGATCCAAAAATAAGTCTTAGATCAAATATTTGATTTTTCATAATTTATTTCAATTAAAATTGAATTTTAATGATTATTAAAATCCAATATAATATAAAACAAATAATAAAAATCAGAACAATTGATCATTGGGTCGTGCATGACCTCATCTTCAAGTTTGGGTTGAAATATTATAGGCCCATTTGAAGAAATCTTGAGTTTAGACCCTTTTTGCTTCATATACCTCCTCAAAATTGTCCAACTTCCACAATAAATAACTCCCTCAATTTTTATCCCATGAAGGTGTTCTAGGACTTTTTAGACAACTTAGAGTATCCTATAACTTCTCCTTTTGGTCCCATGTCCATATCATTTTCCATTTTTAATTTATGAGCTTTTGAAAAAGTTGACTTTTTGTTGACTTTCAAAAGGACCTGTAATGTTTTGGCTCATACCTCTCAAATGAAGCATTTTTTGGACTTGGCTTGTGAGACAAAAAGTTGTAGAGAATTGAATTTCCTTTAAAATAAGCTTTAGATGGGAAATATTTTATGAAGTGTGTGAAAGTTATGGCTGGTCAAAATTCAGTTGACTTTTCCTACACAAAACCCTAATTTAGTAACTCTTGATTCTTGATGATTCTGAGGTTTCCTTGATAAATTATGAACAACCCTTGATCAAATGATGAATTTCACCTCCTAATCTTGATGGTGACCAAAAATCTTGAAGTTTGACTTTATGTTGACCAAGTTATCTGATTTTTTAAGTATCTGAGCATCTGACTAACCAAACTTGTGTGGAAGGCCTTGAAACTTGACATGAGGATTCTTTGAGGTATATGGGATGTAATGAATTCCACTTGAGGCTTTAGAAGTCCACTTTGCCTTGATAAATTCAAAACCCTAGTTTTAGATCCATTGCTTAGGACGAGGCTTTGTCTGATGAAACTGTCATACCCCAAATTTGTCCTACCTATGTATCATTTTATTTTTTGTCTAACCATATTAAAAAAATCCAAAAATATGTCATTTCTTTTCCAAGTTCGGGGTTTGTACGAAATCGGGTCGTTTGAGTGCGTGTGTGATGTGTTGTGTGGAGGCCATTTGTCAATTTATCACTTTCATTTTATATCTATTATTTTTCATCAAAAAGATTAAATGAAAAAAAGGCATTTTATTTTCAAAATAAAAAGTCAAATTCTCTTTTCATATTATCATAAGTTTTCTTTTTCTTTTTATTATTTAGTTCATTATCAGAAAATTACAAAAAAAGTCTATTTATTATCATTTATTATTATTATTTTTATTATTATCATTTTTATTTCTATTACTATTTCTTTTGAAATTATTATTATTATTATTATTATTATTATTATTATTATTATGTTTGTTAGCCTTATTACTAGTTTGTTTCTTGGTACAATATTTCACCTACGGATCCCACAACAAATTCAATCAATGACCCACTCCCAAACAGCATATCAATGGAAACTCCACTCACTCTCAGCAATTTTTTTTCAATCCGCACAAAATCAAAAATCAATATCACAGCTTGCATCCTTATCCTCCGAACTTTGGCCTCAAGTTTCTCCTTTATACCCTCTCAATTCTGTTATAAATAAGTCTCATATTCTCTTCTCATAACAAGCTTGGACAACATATTATCACCCTGCCAAAATCAATTCCAAACTCATCAAATATCCAAGCTTCAACAAAAATATGCACTAAAAAAATTATCTCTAAAACTCACATTTACCATAACCTTTCAAACCTTCATATCCATAGACCACTACGAACCTGAATAAACCAGAAAGCATAACAAAAAAACATTCCAAATAAAAAAACTTAGAAACCTTAATCATTGTTCATCCCAACTCACCATCATTTGCAAACCACAAACACAACCTGTTTTAACAATTTTTCACCATTCATTCAACACAAAAAAAAACCTTCGAAATTTTCTTTATACCCTCAAACAAACCTTCAAATCTAATCTTTCATTCATAAACTGCAAACCTTCAAACACCGAAAACCAAACCTGATGCAAATCGAAAACGAAATCGAAACCAAACAGCACATAATCGCACAAAACCAAATCACCGATCCAAAACCTTACCGAAAACTGAATCTGTAAGTCGTGAAATCAAGCCCAAAACCGAAACCGCGGCCACCATCACCACCGCGAGCCATAAACAAACCTTGAAAACCTGAACGAACCATCCGAAACCGCTAACTACTGAACCAAAACCATAATCGCGAGTTGAAACGCTCCCAAAACTCATATTCATGAACAGAGAAATCACCGCAAGAACGAACACAAACCAATCGAAAGAACGAAATCGCAAACCCGTGAGTGAAATCGAAAACTTGCACGAAATGTGTTTGTCATTTCCGTTGAGAAGTCGATCGAAGGGTGGGTTCTTCTCGTTGTTTTTTTTATAAATCGCGTTTGAGTTTTCTGCTGCTGACTTTTCATCGATTTAATATAAACCTTGTTTTTTTTCCCTTTTATTTCCTTTTACCTATATTTTACTATTTGTGTCATTCTTATGCAACTTAAATTGGGCCTAGCTCATGAACAAGCTAATTTATGAACATACCCCACTGCCAAACATATCCCCCTTTATCCTTAGTATTTAACATTTTTTTGTTATTCAATTTGATTTTGTTTTGAAAACCCTAAAAAAAATTCTAATATGTGTTTTGGGAAGCTGGATTTAATTTAATAATGCTTGACTCCATTTTATTTTAGTATTTTCATTGTCGTTTTGATTTCCGAGCCAATGATATAACAAACGGCCGAATTGTGTCTGATTTCATTAAATCGGAAAATTCGGTTAATATGAGGCCTATTTAGTTTAGTTTATTTTTATTTATCATTTTATTTCAATTTATTTCGATAAAACAATTTAATTTAGTTTATTTTTATCGGTTATTTAATTTTTATGGTCGATGAACATCTACATAGTCTTGAGATTCCTCGCAAGCCGACTTGAAATCTCGATTAATGATGAGACCATTTTATTTTATTTACTTTATTTTCGTATTTCAACATAAACGCTCGACTCCTCATAGAGAGATTCTAAACATTGAATCGACTCTAAGGTAGTTAGAGAGCCACATTTTGATGCATCCGAAAAGGTCCAACGCCTCCGAATAGTTGCCTCCGAATAAAAAGGTCCAACGCCTCTGAATAGTTTGGTACACTGCACACATGCTTTCTCTTGGGCAAAATACAACAAGACCCTTTTATTTCATGCAATCCCGTGTAATTTATTTTGTATCCCTCCCCCCATTTCGATGTACGCACTTTATTTTTCCGCTTTTATTTTATCGTTTTGATCACTAGGAGCACCCTTAGGGACTAGTTTAGATCTCGTTTAGTTCGCGAACCCTTGGTCCAATGCAAAGTGGTTGCACTCACACATACCCGCACTTTATTTTTCAATTATCGTTTCGTTTACTAGGATCCACCTAACTTTGCGAGCCGAACGCATTGTGCCTCGCTAATAAATCACAAAATAAAACTCCATTTGCATTCATCCTCTAACCTCAAAAAACCAAAACGTTTCTCTTTTGATCCAAACCCTTGATTCAACGTCAAGCGTTCATTAGGTAATAAAGCACACTAATAATACGAGAAGGATTGTATGCCACGAGCCTTAAGCGGTAGAAAGGAGGACTACGAGCTGTCATTACTCACTCTGATTATTTTGTCGCCGGACGCTGGTCCGGATCGAGCGAAATAAACTATCCATATTATTTAGTGCAATTCAACTCCTAAATCCTTTCATCGAAGAAAGGTAATAAAATCAACAACCATCACCTGTAGTAGGCCGAACTATGAGGCTCTAACTTTCCCATTGCACGCGGGAGTACGTAGGCACAAGGATCTCAATCATTGTCGAGCACCTAGGATCAATCAAACTTATAATTTAAACTCATTTACCTCTAGCAAGTAATTCATTAAGCATAGACAACCTTTCACACGTGATAACTTAGATGGTTCCCATCGAGTACGAGGGATGTAGGGGGTGCTAATACCTCCCCCCTGCATAATCGACTTCCGAACCCAGACAATGGTTGCGAGACCTTTGTATTCATCCTCCTTTTCGACGGGTTTTATCTATATCTTCCATTTCCCCTCTCGAGAATAAATTAGAATTAGGTGGTGACTCTCATGTCTACCCATCGCGCGACTCTTCTCTTCTAGATCGCATAAGGTCGTATTTTTCGGGGTGCGACAGAAACCTTGAATCCTTTTAAGCAATTGTGAATCTTATGACCATCAGGAGACCTCTTGAGACATATTGTCTTGAATATGGGAGGGCAAATTTTGGGGTACAACAGTGGGGTAGAAGGGTGTTACATCATCGATAACCTAAAGTGCCAAGGAAACCCCCATACGCCCGCCATTGCCAAATAACGGCCACAATCGGCCTCGAACAAGTATTTCTCCTTGACACCCGAACAATTTCTAAAATCAATAGACCACGTCGCGCAACCTTCCCGAAAAATATACCCTTAAGTCATTACTCCGCACCGGAGTTGGGACTTGAGGGGCTCTTATTCTGGACTGGGCCTGACACTAGGCATGTCGGGCACCGCCCAGTCCATCGGGCATAAGCCCAAGGCCCAACAAGGTAGACGTAGGGAAAACACCTCCCCCATGTGCTACACATCTACGGTCAATTGCCTCCACCATACACTCCTTGATTCGTATAGTCGTTGGACTAGGGGCAAGACCACATACTATGTCTTATATGCTCCTATGAAAACTCTAGCAGTTCCTCCTTGGGGCTAGCTGATCCAGCCCATGAGAGGAACCTTGGCCCAGCGCTGGGGGCACACTATAAAAACCATATTTCACTAGAGGTTCAGATATTCTATTATCTTACCTCTTTATTGTACTTGCTCATTCCATAGCACTTTCTCGCTTTGGCATCAGAGTACCTTTAAAGCACACCCCCCATTTTCTCCACCGTAGAAGCTGCTCACCACTAGAAGGTTCCTCCTGATCAGGTCAGATCAGTTGCATATATGTTTTAAGGGAGAAACAAAACAACAACCATGGTACCTGGATAGTGGTTGATCACAACATATGACAAGATAAATTTTATGTTCCAAACCCTAACTTTGAAATAGGGAGGAACTGTAGGATTTGGAGGAAACCAAAAAAGAAATATCACTAGTATGGGTGTTATTGGTAACCCCGCTATTTCAATTAATAATGTTTGGCTTGTAGATGGACTTAAACATAGCCTACTGAGCACTAGTCAATTTTGTGACAGTGATTATGAAGTCTTGTTTAATAAGAACAATCGTGTAAACATGAATGAATCTGACAAGTCCATTGTGTTCATAGGGAAGAGAAAAGGAAATGTTTATAGAACCAATGTTTTTGAACAGATTGATCTGAAGTTAGTTTGCCTTCTATTTGTGAGTAATGAGAAGTGTATCTGGCAGAGAAAGTTAGGTCATGTTAACTAGAGATTAATCTCTAAACTTAACAAGTTGAAACTTGTTAAAGGACTATCAAATCTCAATTATTACTTATATGCTCTTTGTAGAGCATGTCAAGTATGAAAAATCGACAAAACATATTTAAAATCTAAAAATATTGCATCTACCTCTAGACCCTTAGAACTAATTCACATTGACTTGTTTGGTCATATCCGTATTGCATCAATAAATGGAGAGAAATATGGTCATTGTTGATGACTATAGTAGATGGACTTGGGTTAAATTCCTGAAAACCATGGATGAATCATACGATGTGTTCAACATCTACTGCATACAAGTACAGACTGGAAGAGAATCTAAAATTTTAAAGGTAAGAAGTGACCATGGTGGTGAATTTGAAAATGAGTCATTTTAACTATTTTTTAAAAAACATTGAATTCTCCATAAGTTCTCTTATCCTAGAACTCCACAACAAAATGGAGTTATAGAGAAAAAGAATAAATCTTTACATGATATGGCCATAACCATGGTCCATGAGAACAACTTACTTATGTACTTTTGGACAGAAGTTGTAAACACAACATGTTATGTTCAAAATAAAATATGTATTAGATTTATTCTAAACAAGACATCATATGAGTTGTTTAAGAGAAGAAAGACAAACATCTATTATTTCCATTAGTTTTTATGTATCTATTATATCCTAAACAACAAAGCCTATATGAAGAAATTTGATGTTAAAGCTCATAATGGTATATTTTTAGGATACTTTAAACGCTCTAAAGCACACATAGTGTATAACTCCAAAGACACATCAAGAGCAAAAGAGGTCAAAAATCTGGAAGTTCTGAAGAAATAAATCCATTTGAAGTCGAGTACTCATAAGTTATTAGAACACTAGTAGATAATGATATAGAAGTTGATCATACCTCAGAAACTCATCCCTGATTGAACCTACTTTCTTAGATGAAAACCTTTTTGATGATGGCTAGATTGTGGCTATGCAAGAAAAGTTAAACCAGTTCTAAAGGAATGATTTCTATAATCAAGTACCCAAACCTTCACAAAAGAACATTATTAAAACAAAATGCGTATTCAAAAATGAGTTCGACGAGTATAAAGAAAAGTAACACCAAGGTGCGACAGAAGTTGTACAAAGGTATTATTGGCTCTCTTCTTTTAACATCTTTTAGACCTGGTATTTTTTGTGTCTATCAGATTCTATAGAGACTTGTTTAACAACTCTTAAGAGGGTCTTCAGATATCTGAAAAGATCAATAAATGTTAGAACAAGATTTTTATTCTACTTATCTATTATATTTTTAATGATAACAATAATTCTAAGAACAAATTATGGCACCTAAAAGTTATCTTCTATGTGAAGGACATAAGTTCTTTCTCAACATCTTCTAAAGAAAACTAGCGAAGCTAGCCAACACAAAGAAGATCTGATATAGAAGTTCTTATCAAGATTACAAGATCATCCGCGAAGCTATTTACACTCTGATATGAAATTAGCATGTTCTGATTCTCAAGATCAAGCACAGTAATTAAAGAATCAGTAATTATGGCTGAAGACACAAATATCTATTTTTGGAAGGACTTAATTACATTTATCAAGCAACCAAAATTAGCATAAGATGTTCCCAACGGATCTCTTCGTCACATCTATATAAAGGGATCATTTGAAGAAATTTTCTCCTTCTTCTCTCGTGCGCAAATCTAGATGAACAAATTTCTCTCATTCTTCATTTTGTAACAACTATCACAATTGTGATTTAGAGCTTATTAGAAGCATTTTTGTTACATGCTTTTGTAAAACTTTTGATATACCTTGAGTGACTAGTGTAGTCAGTATACTCAAGAATAATTTGACTATATGTCTTAATGATTGTATTCAATTTTTGAATAGTGGATTAAAACCTCGTTGAGAGAGGCGAAATCACCATGGCGGTTGGACTGGATGTGGTTTGAGTTCAAACGAACCAGGATAAATCAAAGTGTCCTTTGCTTTAATTTTTTGAAAACCAAATTCCAACCCCTTCCTTGTGTTTTTTCATCTTCAATTGGTATCAGAGCTCTAAGTTCTGAGCATATCACTTAACTGTGTCAGTAAAAGATCCAGAAGAAAAACACAATGGCAGATCCAGTCAACAACGATTATTAGAATGAAAAATTTGACTATTGGAAGGATGTTCTCGAGAGCTTCTTTCTACCTCTAGATGGAGACCTATGGGATATGGTGATTGATGGATATATTCATCCTGTTGGAGCAGATGGTCAGAAGATCGAAAGAAAAAACATGACGGCTCAACAGAAGAAGGAATTCAGAAATCACCACAAGGCCAGAACTATACTTCTGAGTGCAATCTCATACACAGAGTATGAAAAGATCACTAACAGAGAATCGGCAAAACACATGTTCGACTCTCTAAGGATGACACATGAAGGCAACACTCAAGTCAAGGAGATAAAAGCTTTGGCACTCATCCAGAAGTATGAGGCATTCAAGATGGAAGAAGATGAAACAATTGAGAAGATGTTCTCAAGGTTTCAAATTCTTGTAGCTGGATTGAAAGTTATGGACAAAGGCTACTCAACAGCAGATCATGTGAAGAACATCATCAGAAGCTTGCCAAAGGCTTGGAGACCCATGGTCACTGTTCTTAAGTTGTCAAAGAATCTGAATGAGATATCTCTTGAAGAACTGATCAGCTCACTGAGGAGTCACGAGATAGAATTAGAATAAGATGAATCCCACAAGAAAGGTAAGCATGTAGATCTTAAATCTAACAAATCTAAATCTAAATCTTTGCAAGCAGAAGAAGAAAGCTCTAGAGGCTCATCAGAAGAAGACGAACTATCACTTATTTCCATAAGAGTTCAACAAATTTGGAAGCATCGTCAGAAGAAGTTCGGGAATCCTAGAAGATCAAGCAATCACTCTCAAGCATCATCTGGTTACAAGAAGTCCTGAAGCAAAGAGGTAGTATGTTATGAATTCAAGGAACCAGGACACTACAAGAGGCATTGCCCCAAATTCCAGAAAGAGAAGCCTAGAAAGAAGTTCAACAAAGAAAGGAAGAAAAGTCTCATGGCAACATGGGATGACTCATAATATTCTCAAGCCGAATCAGAATCAGAAGATAAACATGCCAACATTACGTTGATGACAAAAATACCAGAAGATATCAACCTATAAGAATCAAAATTTGATTCTGGTACAAAAGAGGTATTCTCTAATTTTTCCAGAACTCAATTAGAAGATAGCCTCTCCGAAATTCTTGAAAATTATCAGAACCTTTAATTCAAATACAAAGACCTGAAACAAAGTCTAGTATCTGAATCGGAGGAGACTGGAAAACTGAAGGCAGAAAAATATGAGCTAAAAGAAAACATTTTAAAGCTTGAAAATTCTTTTGAAAAACTTAAAGCTCAGAAATAATCTGAATCAGAAGTTCCATCTAGTTCTGATAGTATCATAAAGCAATATGATTACAGTTTTCAAAAATTTCTAGCTAAGAACATAGATAGAAGCAAAATTGCCTCAATGATCTATGGAGTTAGCAGAAATGGTAGAAGAGGTATAGAATATGTAAAACCTACAGGAGAAGCACCACTCAAGTTTAAACAAGTTGATGATATGATTATAAAAGTTAACACACCATTACGTTCTCACTTCACATATGATCATAATCATGATTTAAAATATACCAGTGAGTCATCTTGTTCTACAAGTTCTGATGAGAAACTCAAACTCAATCAGAAGTTTGTAAATTCTAACAAACAAGGACCCAGAAAGATATGGGTACCCAAAGATAAAATAATGTATGTTGCAGATGTCTTTAACAACAAGGTTGAAACACCAATCTTGGTACATGGACTCTGGATGGTCGTGGCACATGGCGGGAAGAAAGCATATGCTCCAAAGTCTTGAATTGAAAGCCTGAGGCTACGTAGGTTTCGGAAGCAATAAAAAAGGAAAGATTATTGGCTCTGGAACTATTGGTAATGGTAATATTCCTTCTATCTCTAATGTTCTGCTTGTAGAAGGATTAATGCATAACTTATTATCAATAAGTCAATTAAGTGATAACGATTATGATATAATCTTCAATCAAAAGTCATAACTTGTACAAATGTAGAGTTATTAGTCAGAAAGATAGAACAATCCTATTTAATGGAAAGAGAAAGAACAACATATACAAAATAAAACTTTCTGAACTAAAAAGTCAGAATGTAAAATGTCTAATGTTTGTGGATATTGAGCAATGGATTTGGCACAGAAGATTGGGACATGTTAATATGAGAAGATTATCTCAGATTAACAAACTCAATCTGGTCAAAGGACTTTCAAATCTGAAGTTCAACTCAGAAGCTATGTGTGAAGCATGTCAGAAAGGAAAATTTGCTAAACCTGCTTTCAAATCTAAAAATGTTTCTTCCTCTAGACCATTAGAACTTATGCACATTGATTTGTTTGGACTAGTGAAAAATGCCTCAATCAGTGGCAAGAAGTACAAATTGGTGATCATAGATGACTATAGCAGATGGACATGGGTAAAGTTTCTTGGTCACAAGGATGAGTCAATTGTTGTATTTTCTAACTTCTGCAAACAAGTTCAAAATGAAAAAGAGTTTAAAATTGTCAAAGTCAAAAGTGATCATGGTGGAGAATTTGAAAACAAAAAATTGGAATTATTTTTTAATGAAAATGGCATCTCTCATAATTTCTCTTGCCCTAGAACTCCACAACAAAATGGAGTTATAGATTGTAAGAACATAACATTACAAGAGATGGCCAGAACCATGATCAATGAGACTAATATGGCTAAATATTTTTGGGCAGAAGCAGTAAATACAACATGCTATATTTGGAATAGAATCTCTATAATTCCTTTTCTGGAGAAGAATCCTTAAGAAATATGGAAGAATAGAAAGCTCAACATTTCTTACTTTCATCCTTTTTGATGCATCTGCTTTATTCTGAACACTAACGATCCTATGAACAAGTTTGATTCTAAGGCACAAAAGTGTTATATGTTAGGATACTATGAACACTCAAAAGGATACAGAGTATACAATGCAGAAACACAAATTGTGATAGAATCCATCTATGTCAGATTTGATGATAAGCTTGGTTTTGAAAAACCAAAGCAGAATGAATCTCTTGCAGATATAGAAGTACAAATTACTGAAGATAGAACATTTGAAGAACAACCACCTACAGAATAAGACAAGACAACTACATCAACTACCTCTGAAGAACCCAGTCAGAAGAGACAATCCAGAAGCACGTTGAATCATCCAGAAGATAAAAATCTAGGAAAGAAAGACGATTCAATCAGAACAAGATCCTCTTTCAGAAACTCTGAAGAATCATTAATGGGATTAGTTTCACTGATTAAACCAACTTCTGTAGATGAAGCCCTTTCAGAAAATGATTGGATACTTGCAATGCAGGAAGAACTGAATCAATTTACCAGAAATGATGTATGGGATCTACTTCCTAGACCCAGAGGATTCAACATCATTGGAACAAAATGGGTATTCAGAAACAAACTTAATAAACAAGGTGAGGTTGTCAGAAACAAAGCACGACTAGTTGCACAAGGTTATAGTCATCAAGAAGGAATAGACTATACAGAAACCTTTGCACCAGTCACAAGGTTAGAATCTATCATACTTTTAATTTCTTTTGTTGTAAATCATGACATTACTCTTTATCAGATGGATGTCAAGAGTGCATTTTTAAATGGCTATATTGATGAAGAAGTTTATGTGCACCAACCCCCTAGTTTTGAAAACACCAAATATCCATAACATGTTTACAAACTGAAAAGTCTTTATAAGGTCTGAAACAAGCTCCCAGAGCTTGGTATGAAAGACTAAGTAATTTTCTTTTAGAAAATAACTTTACCAGAGGGAAAATGGACACAACTCTCTTCTGTAAAACCATTAAAAATAACGTTCTGATTTGTCAAATCTATGTAGATGATATTATTTTTGGATCTACTAATAGTTCTTTGGGCAAGGAATTTGCTAAGTCTATACAAGCAGAATTTGAAATGAGCCTGATGGAAGAATTGAAGTTCTTTCTGGGAATTCAAATAAATCAAACCTCAGAAGGAACCTATATGCATCAAAACAAATATGTCAAAGAACTTCTGAATAAATTTGACATGACAGAAATTAAAATATCTAAAACTCCAATGCATCCCCCTTGTATTCTAGAGAAGGAAGAGGTAAGTAAGAAAGTAGATCAGAAGATCTACAGAGGTATGATTGGCTCTCTTTTTTACTTAACTGCCTCAAGATCAGATATTTTGTATAGTGTTTGTCTTTGTGCCAGATTCCAATCAAATCCTAGAGAGACTCACTTAACAGTTGTTAAGAGAATCTTTATGTATTTGAAAGGTACTACTAACCTTGGCTTATGCTACAAAAAGTCCAGAGAATACAAGCTTGTAGGGTACTGTGATGTTGATTTTGCTGGAGACTAAACAAAAAGAAAAAACACTTCTGGAAGTTTCTAATTTCTGGGAGACAATCTAATAACCTGGTCCAGCAAAAGACAATCAACCATTGCACTCTCAAATGTTGAAGTTGAATACATTGCAGCACCTGGATGCATTACTCAGATGCTCTGGATGAAAAATCAGCTTGAGGATTTCAACATTTACGAGATTAACATCCTTATCCTCTGTGATCAAGGTTGTTAAAATCTCGATTTAAAACCTAAACTCTTAGATTTTACGTTTCTAGGTTGGCATTTGGTGTTAAATCGTAGGTAAAATTGTTTTTATGTAAAACCGTATACTAGAACGATTTTATATGATTTAAATCTCTCTGAAATCTATAAAATCATGTAAAATCTTTGGATTTGACTCTTTGACTTGATTTTACCTTATTTTTCTTGAGATTTTAAAAAGCTCAGCCCAATAAAACTTCTCCCGTTTTATTATTTTATTCACTTTAAATAACCTATTTTGTCATTAGACATTTGACTTTTCATTTACCAGAGCAATGAAGATTAAATTTTTTTGAACCCTAACGCCACTTCACTTGTACAACGTCAGACCGAAACTTCAACGAGAATATTATGTAAGTTTTATTCTTTGATTGGTAAGTATCTAAAACGTGAGTCTTCTTCACAAATAAAAAACAAAGCAAAGTTATGTTACTATGTTATGATGTGATTGTATGTAACCTTTGGTTGGTTACTATGTTTGTTACAATGTTGCTAGTTGTGTTATTTTGTGTCTTTGGATGCTACTATAGTTTGTAATCTAAGTGATTCTTATAGTGTTTTGTTATTTTTATTATTTTAATAAACCAACTTAATAGAAGTTGATTTGATTTATTGTGTATATTCTTTTAGTTAAAATTTATTATTTAAATTTGATTATTTTTATTATTTAAATTTAAATTTAATATTATTTTAACATGAGGTAAACTCTATGATTTTACCTAGCTAAAACGAGTCAAGGTAAAAACTCGATTTTGACAACCTTATATGTGATAACACTCCTGCTATCTGTCTTTCTAAAAATCCTATTTTACATTCTAGGAGTAAACACATAGAAGTTAAACATCACTTCATTAGGGACTATACTCATAAGGGAATCCTGTTTTTAAAATTCATAGATACATACCATCAATGGGCTGATATCTTTACAAAACCCCTTGCTGAGGATAGGTTCAATTTCATTCTGACTAATCTCAGTATGGAATTGTGTCCAAAATGACTATGTTTAATCAAAATATTTATCTCTCAAAATTTCTTTAATTCTTATTTTCTTCTGGTCAATAGTTCTTCTGATATAAGAAGGAAATTGTCTCAGAAGATTTTACAGAAAATTTGACTGCTCGTTTCTTAGAACTTCTGTGTCAAGGAAATAACATGTAGATCAGAACATCAACATTTGTCATTAAAGCTCAAGGTGTCCTAAAAATATGATTACGTGTTCAAACTCTGAGGGAGGCAGAACATGCATTCCAGCACTTGGACAGTTGTCCTCTGAAACAGAATACGTGTTCAAATTCTGGGAAACTGAAATGGATGAAAAGTCAGCATTGAGGCACTAGTCACATTGGTAATTGTTCTAAAATTCTTTATGCCACTCCCATGTCAGAAGTCAATTAATGCAGTTAATCATGATGTTTATGCATTAATGTTTTCCACTAATTATGTTTTTTTTTTTACCGTCTCAACTCTTTGCTATATATATGGTTACTTTTCACCTCACAAATACTTTTCACATTTCACTTTCACATTCACCTTTCTTTCTTTCTATTTTCTCTACATCTGCTCTTTCAAAAACCTCTCTTATGAACAATGGCTTCCCTCTCAAAGAATGATCAACCAAATCCTTCTTCTCAACAAAATCCTGTAGTTCAAACCACTGAAGAGCTTCATGCTACACTTGTCAGAACATTACTCACTCTAGTTGAGAATTTAGAAGTTCTCTGTGAACTTTTTTGTTGATTTTGAAAGTTTGAAGGAAAATGGGTATGACTTAACTCCAGAAGTTAAGTTTCAAGGATGGGAAAAGTATTTTAATCGTCTGGTGAGTGTAACACGGTGGGAGAACTGACTTTAGTTATGTTGCAGATAGCAAGAGTCGCCACCGACTTTTATTTTATCCAAAGGAAAGGCATAAAAGAACAGGAAAGACCTTTTAAAAGATTTTTGGGTCCGGGGGGTAGGTTATGTAAAGGGAAGGTGTTAGCATCCTTTACATCCATGGTTATCCATGGGCTCTTAGTTACTTAGCTCACCTTAAAATGTTTTTGAAATGTGAAGTGTGTGAATAAAAATTTTCTTAAGAGTTTATAATGGCCCATGTATGGATGCGTATAAACCTTTGTTTTGAAAATTTGTTTGAAAATGTGAAGTAGTTTGAAATGTTTTGAAGAGTGAGCAAGTAACTATGAGGAACCTACCCTAAGTTTAAGTCTTTTCTGTTCTTGAATCTTTAAATGGTAAGACTATCCCTATTATTAAGGAATAGGTAGTCATTACCTTGGATGTGAGGGACAAGTGAATGGTCATCTGTTAATGTAGGCAACTGTGGGGTGTATTAAGCAATTTTGGAGGGACTGTCATCTTTATTCGGAAGGGACAAGATCATTACGAAGACAACATTCGAAAGGGACTTGATCTTTTATCTGTTAAGGGACTAGATGACTTTATTTTGAGGGACTTTTGCTTTGTACACCCCACTTGACCTTTTGATCAGGCAACAATGAGAGGTATCCCTAGAAAGTGAGATGGCGATCAAAGATCGACTTACGTGTGTGAGTGTACAATTTAATATTTATCTTTTGAATTAAGTGATCTAAATTAATTTTAAATAAACATACATGTTACACTCCCTATTTACTAACCATAGCATAAAATAAATAATAAACAATATAAAATATTACATCCAGGAGCAATTACATAATAATGATAAAAGCAATTTAAATAAATAAGCAAAATAGTAAATAATAATAATAAAAATTGGGTTAGTGAAAATAATAATAATAATAAAAATAATACTAAATTAAATGGGGTTAGTAATAATCATATAAACATAATTAATAATAATAATGAAATAAACAAGGATATTATAATAAACAAAATTTTTAAAGGTTGATAAGAAAATATGAACAATTATATTAATTATTATAAAATTTGAAGTTATAGGTAAATTATAAAATTAAATCAATTATGAACATATTATGAAAATAAATTATAATTACAAAAATTAAATTAGCAATTTTAACATATTTTTAAACAGATAATAAAATTATTTACATGCAAAAATTAAGTTCTAAACAAATTATATCATATTATCATATTAAGAATTCTAATTTTTAAACATATATAAAAAAAATGCAAATTATAAACAATTTATACATTAATAAAAATTAAATTAAGAATTATTATTAAATTAGGAAGATAATATATACAAATAATAATATTAAATAAATAGGAGAAGAAAAAATTAGGGTTTTGAAAATTATTAAGATTAATTAGGGTTTAATAAGAATTAGGGTTTTATATACAAAAAATGTTAAAAATTAAATATTAATCTAATTATGCAAATAAATAATATATAATAGCAATATATACACATATTAAAAAAAATAGTTTTAGAAAATATTCTAGGATTTATATTATAATTTTAATCAAGTAATATTAATAATAATCAAACAAATAGAAAGCAAAAGAAAAAAAAACTTACCTGGCTGGGAGTTGAACCCAGCACCTCATGCTTTCACACACTTAAATCAGCAGCAACAACCACTGGGCCAGCCTGTGCGCAGGTAGCAAAGGAGGAAGTCCATTTGGTTTTATGCCTTATACCTGAAAATCAGAAAAAAGAAAGAAAAACAAAAGGCCTAGGGGAATCGAACCCAGGACCTTCACAATACACACAAACACCTTGACCAATCCAGCTGGGAGAGCGCACCTGTTGAAGTAGTGACTATAATAAATAATATATGAAGTTTCATGATTAAATTGAAAAATAAGAAAAAAAGTGTTGAGGCCAAGATTCGAACACCAGCCCTCAAGGAATCTACACGCATACACAACCAACTGAGCTATTACAGCGTTTTGTGAAACATAACAGAAACAAATCATAATAAAATAAGTTCAATATTCAAATTATGTTTTCGCGCCAGGCCAGCTTCATCCTCTTCAAATTTCCTGCGAAAATAACTAGGAATTTTGTTGCGTGTTTTCCTGCGAAATTCATCATATCCAGAACCTACGAAATTGGACAAGCATCAAAACAGTAAAATTTCTCAACAATGATCAGTGTTTCATAATCCCCAAGGTTCATAGAATTGTCCTATGTTCTTAGAACTCATTTATATTAGGTTTAAGCCAAAGCCCCAAATCCATGGCCGAAACCCTAGCCATGGTAAAATTCGTCTCAGTTCATGAAAATCAAATCAAACCATCCAGAATTCATCCAAAGCTTCAAACAATGACAAATCAACAAACAAAATTCATTAATAATGGTTAAACAATCGAAATCGAAAAAAATAATTTCAAGAACAAAAGGGATTCGGAGTTGAAACCGAATTTGAGTTTGGAGAGGTTTTTTGAAAATGCAAACTTACACTTTGGAGGCTGGAATTCGTGTGTTTTTGTTAGGGTTACCTCATATACTTATAGTGTGATCAATTAGGTCAGAAAAGATTGATGCTTGTGTGAAAAATTTGATCCAAAAAGATTCAAAAAGATAATGCCTTAAAATTCAAATATTCTTGTATGAACACCTTCTATTTTAAGCAAATCACCATGATTCTCTTACCACTTTGATACCAATCAACTTTATGAATTTCTAGAAGCTTAATCCTTTTTAAATCTTTGACTTTTATATTTTATTTTAATTTAAAATGATTTAAAATGAATTAAATCAAAATAAATAAAAATAAAATGATAAAAAAATCTGATTTTTATAGACTTGGGTCGTGCATGAGGTCATAGTATGGATTGGGTCATCATATGGCAAGCCCATTTAGAAAAAATTGGTTTTAGAACTCCATTTTCTTCATAAACCAACCAAAAATTTCCCAACTTTGCAAGGGCATACATCCTTCAATTTTAATGCTATGAGGGTGTTCTTGGACATTTTGGAAAGCTTGAAGAGTCCTCTAACCAACCCCACTGGTTTCATGTCCATATCATTTACCATTCTCTAGTTATGCCCTTTTGAAGTTGTTGACTTTTTGTTGACTTTTAAAAGGACCTATAATGTCTTAGCTCATACCTTCCAAATGAAGCATTTTTGGGCTTGGCTTGTGAGACACAAAGTTGTATAGAATTCAATTTCCTTCAAAATGAGCTTTGTATGGAGACTTGGTGATGAAGTATGTGAAAGTTATGGCTGGTCAAAGTTCAGTTGACTTTTATTGAGGAAACCCTAATTTAGAAACTCCTGATTCTTGATGATCTGAAATCTCCTTGATGAATCATGATCAACCCTTGATCAAATGATGAATTTTAATTCATATACTTGATGTTGACAAAAAATCATGAAGTTTGACTTTGGTTTGACCACAGTTGACCTCAGTTTGACATTTTAACTGCTTTGACTGATTTTGACCCATCTGATCATCTGACTGAGCAAACCTTTGAGAAATGTCTTGAAACTTGTCATGGGGGTTCTTACACATATATAAGATGTCATGAATCTCACTTGAAGTCTTGGAAGTTCATTTAGCCTGATTAAAATCAAAACCCTAGTTTTGGATGCACTGCTTAGGAGGTGCATTGTTTGAGGGAATTGTCAACTCTTCTGACTATTTGTGAACTTTGTGAACCTTGTGAACCATCATAAGATGTCTTGTGAACCTTGTGAACCATCATAATATGTCTTGTGAACCTCATGGGAGGTCTTGTGAACCTTGTGAACCTCATAAAGTATCTTGTAGACTTCATGAACCTCATGAAAGGTCTTGTAGGTATTGTGAACCTTGTGAACCTCATAAAGTGTCTTGTAAACTTCATGAACCTCATGAAAGGTCTTGTGAACCTTGTGAACCTTCTTAGCACACAAAGTCTTGTATTGTGAGGGCAAATTTTGGGGTGCAACAGCTGCCCCTGTTCAATTTTCTGAAACCTGAGGGGTTAGATTGGTATATTTGCCAGTCGTGACCTGGAAGGTTGAAGGAGATTGAACACAAAAGCCCAAAAATTTGCACTCACCAGTGCGTAGAGTAGTATTGATGATTGGTTGTATATGCTTGAGCGGGCTTAAAGATGCCACTTGGAGAAACATTCTTCAGGTACATTTCTTGGGGGATAAAGCAGTCCAAAATATGAAGGTATGATGATAGCTTTCAGGAAGATCAACAACGTCCCGAGGTAATAATATGCTTTCAGAAAGATAAACAACGTTCTGAGGTAATAATATGCTTTCAGAAAGATAAACAACGTTCTGAGGTAATAATATGCTTTCAGAAAGATAAACAACGTTCTGAGGTAATAATATGCTTTCAGGAGGATAACAACGTCCTGAGGAAGTGGTAACCTTTGGGAAGATAACAACGGCCCAAGGTAATAATATGCTTTCAGGAGTATAAACAACATCCTGAGGAAGTGATGATAGCTTTCAGGAAGATAAACAACGTCCCGAGGAGATAATATGCTTTCAGGAGGATAACAACGTCCTGAGGAGGTACTATGCTTTCAGAAAGATGAACAACGTTCTGAGGTATAAGAAGCTTTCAGGAGGATAAAGCAGTCCTGAGGGAATGATATGCTTTCAGGAGGATAACAACGTCCTGAGGTATAGGAAGCTTTCAGGAGGATAAAGCAGTCCTGAGGGAATGATAACTTTCAGGAGGATAAAGCAGTCCTGATAGTCACAAGTTGTTGATGAAGTCTGTCTGTTGGAGAATTAACCTGAAAACAAGGTAGCATTCTATATGGTAGTAGTAGTTTATGCATTATGTATGCATGTATAACATGATGCACTTAAGTAATGTATTATGCATCCATGGATATGTATGTTATGGTATGATGTAAATGATGTATGTATGACATGTTGCTGCCCGAAGCATCTGGATATCTTCGTATAACAACTGCTGGCCAGGGAAAATAAATCCCGATTCGTTGTCGAAGAATATGAGGAACTCATTCCCGTCTTGTTTGATAATATATTATACATAACCTCCCGTCTGCTGGGGATAGCAAGGTATACATAACCTCCCATCTTCGTTCGATAGTAGAGTATATATAACCTCCCGTCTGCTGGGGATAGCAAGGTATACATAACCTCCCGTCTTCGTTTGATAGTAGGGTATATATAACCTCCCGTCTTCGTTCGTCGTACTCCTATTGGAAAGTAAATTCCCGAATATCCGTATGAGGATAAAAGAGATGGATATAAATTCCAGGGGAGATGTGACTTTATGAAGATGGATTTGTCCTACTGAGGGTTTGTAGCTGTTTTGTAGAGATGCACCGGCGAAGCTTCGTTGAAATCCTTCCCTCGTTCGTCCTTAGTAAATACTATTACTGCATTTTCATGCATTTCTGGTAAACATCAATCATATTAAGCCTACATGCATTTCTGGTAAACATCAATCATATTCAAAAGCATACATACATTCAAACACAACCAATGGACGTTTCGCTTATGTAAATAGGGTAAAAGTAAATCAGGATTCAAAAATGGAATTTTTATTCATATCAAGAAGTGACCCATACATGGGTAGATTTGTACAAGGAGACATAAACCCTATAAAATTTTACAAAACAAGGAGAATCAGCTATGTGGGAAATAATCCTATTGAGTTTCAATTCTACTATTGCCATTATCTTCAAGTATCTCATCTTCTGCTGTTGGGACGAAAACGATTGGATTGAGCTTTATCTGTTCGAACTTGAGTAAGTAACACAACTGGTTGCAGTTTCATGGGTGATCCAAACGAGACATAGTCATACGCTTTAATCCCTAACTTTTGCCTGGATTGCCCTTTCAGGTTTTCAATCCACCGGGATACCCTTTTTTGCCCAAGCCGCCCTTTCAGGTTTTCGACTTGCCGGGTGTACATCTTTTTATATATATATCCCTAATTTTTTCCCGAACCCTTTTTGTTCGCCGGGATGCCCTTATTTTTGCCTAGGCCAATCAACCTAGCGGGTCTCTTTTCATGCGTAGTATTTTTTAACTATGTCTGCGTTTACAGGCTGCGGGAAGTCTTCACCATCCATAGTAGTAAGTATCATGGCACCTCCTGAAAACACTGTCTTGACTACAAATGGTCCTTCATACGTAGGAGTCCACTTGCCCCTAGGATCACCCTGTGGTAATATGATACGCTTGATTACCAAGTCACCAGCCTGATATACCTTTGGCTTAACCTTCTTGTTGAAAGCTTTGATCATCTGTTTCTGGTACATCTGGCCATGACAAACTGCTGCTAGTCTCTTCTCATCAATCAAATTTATCTGGTCAAGTCGAGTCTGAATCCACTCATCTTCATCCAAGCCTGCATCCTTCATAATTCTTAAGGAGGGAATCTGAACTTCAATGGGCAGAACTGCTTCCATACCATAGACTAAGGAGAATGGGGTTGCCCCTGTTGAAGTACATATTGTAGTACGATAACCATGAAGAGCAAATGGTAACATCTCATGCCAATCTTTGTAAGTAACAGTCATCTTCTGTACAATTTTCTTAATGTTCTTATTAGCAGCTTCAACTGCCCCATTCATCTTTGGACGATACGGAGAAGAGTTGTGATGCCTAATCTTGAACTGCGTGCAGAGATCAGTAATCATAGTGTTGTTCAGATTAGAGCCATTGTCAATAATAATCCTTTCAGGGATGCCATACCTATATATGAGATTATTCTTAATGAATCGAGCCACAACATTCTT
This sequence comes from Lathyrus aphaca, assembly GCA_963966055.1. Taxonomy (NCBI): domain Eukaryota; kingdom Viridiplantae; phylum Streptophyta; class Magnoliopsida; order Fabales; family Fabaceae; genus Lathyrus; species Lathyrus aphaca. Next base: position 188,607,834 of record OZ014521.1, on the reverse strand, counting down.
AGTAACAGATGCAAATGAAGCTGCCTCTACCCACTTAGTAAAGTAATCAATAGCAACCAGGATGAAACGATGTCCATTAGAAGCAGTAGGCTTGATCTCACCAATCATATCAATGCCCCACATGGCAAAAGGCCAAGGAGCAGTCAACACATTCAATGGTGATGGAGGTATATGTACTTTATCAGCATAAATTTGACACTTGTGACATGTTCTGGAATGTTGATAGCAATCAGCTTCCATGGTAGACCAATAATAACCTGCTCTCAATATCTTCTTTGCCATGGTATGACCACTAGAATGAGTGCCAAAGATCCCATCATGCATATCTTCCATAATCTCAATTGCTTCCTTCTTATCCACGCAACGAAGCATAGTTGAATCATGATTGCGCTTATACAGAATGCCATTACTCAAAAAGAACTTAGCAGAGAACCTCCTCAGAAACTTCCTATCTTTGACAGATGCCCCTTCAAGGAACTCCTGAGCTTCAAGATATCTTTTCACTTCATAGAACCAAGGCTTTTATCCTGCTTCTTCAGTGTCAATCTCATTGCAGTATGCAGGCTTCTCAAATCTATCAATAGTAATCTTGGGAGCTTCATCATCCCAGCTGATCTCAAACATGGATGCCATGGTGGCTAATGCATCTGCCAACTGATTCTCTCTTCGTGGAATATGTCCAAAGGTAATCTCTTTAAAATGTGGGATCAAAGACAACACATGCTCTCTTTAAGGAATGAGGTTATCATGCTTAGTATCCCAATCTCCTTTAATCTGACTTACTACCAGGGCTGAATCTCCATATACATCAAGGAACTGAATCTTCATATCAATAGCAGCTTTAATACCCAGGATACATGCCTCATACTCAGCCATGTTATTGGTACAATAGAAACAAAGTCTGGCAGTAATCAGGGTATGACAACCTTCGGGGGAACTAATCACAACACCAACACCATTACCAAGTGCATTAGAGGCACCATCAAAAACCATAGTCCATCGGGATCCTAGTTCAGGTCCGTCATATTGTCCAGGTTCTTTGGTAATAATCATAATGTCTTCATCAGGAAACTCAAAACTCATTGACTGGAAATCATCCACTGCTTGATGAGCCAAATGATCTGCCACAACACTTCCTTTAATGGCCTTATGAGTAGTATATTGTATGTCATATTCTGTTAAAATCATTTGCCATCTTACAATTCTTCCAGAGAGAGCAGGTTTCTCAAATATGTACTTGATTGGATCCATCTTTGAAATCAACAAGGTAGTATGGGTCAACATATACTGTCTTAGTCGGCGAGCAGCCCATGCCAAAGCGCAGCAAGTTTTCTCGAGCAGTGAGTATCTTGTTTCACAGTCGGTAAACTTTTTGCTAAGGTAGTATATTGCCTGCTCTTTTCGACCAGACTCGTCATGTTGCCCCAACACACACCCCATTGATTTGTCTAACACTGTTAAGTACAAAATCAAGGGTCTTCCATTAACTGGTGGCATCAAAATTGGTGGTTCCAGCAGATATCTCTTGATTTCATCAAAGGCAGTCTGGCATTCATCATTCCATTCCATCACCTGGTCTTTCTTCAGCAACTTAAAGATCGGCTCACAGATGGCAGTTAATTGGGAAATAAATCTTGCAATGTAATTCAAACGTCCCAAGAAACCTCTAACCTCCTTCTCAGTACGGGGAGCTGGCATCTCTCGTATAGCTTTCACTTTTGAAGGATCTACTTCAATACCTTTTCCACTGACAATGAAACCCAGGAGTTTACCAGATCTAACTCCAAAAGTACACTTGTTTGGATTTAATCTCAATTTGTATTTCTTCAACCTTTCAAACAATTTATGCAAATGATCAAGATGTTGCTCTTCATTCTGGGACCTGGCTATCATATCATCCACATATACCTCTATCTCATGATGAATCATATCATGAAACAAAGCCACCATAGCACGCTGATATGTTGCCCCTGCATTCTTCAAACCAAATGGCATCACCTTATAGCAAAAAGTGCCCCACTGTGTAACAAATGTTGTCTTCTCCATGTCTTCAGGTGCCATCTTGATTTGATTGTAACCAGAGAAACCATCCATAAAAGAGAACACTTTATGCTGAGCAGTATTGTCTACCAGAACATCAATATGAGGAAGTGGAAAGTCATCTTTGGGGCTGGCCTTGTTCAAATCCCTGTAGTCTACACACATACGTACCTTACCATCTTTCTTAGAAACTGGTACCACATTTGCAACCCACTGAGGATAAGAAGTCACAACTAAGAACCCTGCATCAAACTGTTTCATTACCTCTACTTTGATCTTTTCTGACATCTCAGGATGCATACGACGAACCTTCTGCTTCTTTGGACGACAATCTTCTTTTACTGGTAAACGGTGAACTACAATGTTTGTATCCAACCCTGGCATATCTTCATAAGACCAAGCAAAGATCTCCACATAGTCACGTAACATCTGAATCAACCTGTTCTTGACACTATCTTCTAAATCAGCCCCTATCTTGACTTCTTTTCTGTTTTCTTCAGTTCCCAGATTCACAACTTCGACTGGCTCTTCATGTGGCTGTATAGCTTTCTCTTCTTGTTGTAACAACCTAGCAAGCTCTACAGGTACTTCACAATCGTCCTCATTTCCGTTTTCAGTTTGATAGATCGGATTCTCGAAATTATAATTGGCAATAGTAGAACTGTTATCAACAGGATCCAGAGTGGATGAGGATCTGCATTTTAGTGATGTGGGTGTGTGTAAGAACACATAGCTGATAAGGTAAACAAATAAAATAAAAGAAAGACAAGGAACACAATATTTACGAAAACGAAACGTCCACTGATTTTTATTGAATGAAGTATGCAAATGAAATGACAGCCCGTAACAAGCACACCATTGTGCCCCGGGTAAGGCACAAGGCTTAAAAGTTTAATTGTTCAATAAATTACAAACTTAAAAGCAACAACACAGTAATAGTATTTACTCCTGACTAAAGGAGATAGGAATAACATCTTCAGCTTTCCAATTATTGAGTCCAGCACCCACAGTAGGAAAAATCCAAGCATCCAAGTTATAGTCTTCATCATAGACTCCCACAGCATTGATCTGATCTTTCATAACCCCTTGATTGGTGATACGAACAGCACGAGCACGACGAACAACCTTCTGGGACTCTGCAGTGAAACCCAAACCAAATTTGTCAGACTTGTATGGGATATCAGGAAGCTGACCCCAAATAGTACAACCACCTTCATCCACTACAGCTCTAGCATCTTTGAGGGAGGCCATTGTTGGAGGTATTCTGGTTACCACAGGAACTTTCTTGACAACAGGGGGAGCTACATAATCATTAACAATCCAAGGAACCACTTCAAATGTCTGACACGGAGTTTCAACGTATTCACCTTCCACTTCCAGATACTTGAAGGTGTTCACATGGCTGACAAAATATTCTTCCTCTCCATAGACAGTAAAAACCTTTCCTCCCACCGGATATTTCAGCTTCTGATGTAATGTAGAGGTTACAGCACCTGCCCCATGGATCCAGGGACGACCAAGCAGACAAGAGTACGAAGGACGAATATCCATCACATAAAATGTAGCATTAAAAACCTGAGAACCAACTTTGATTGGCAGATCAATTTCTCCATGCACCACTCTTCTCGAACCATCAAAAGCCTTCACCACTATATTACTGGGCTTCAGCACAGCATCTTCAGGACTCAGCTTATTCAGGACTTCTTTGGGCAACACATTCAGAGAGGAACCATTGTCTATCAATACATGTGACAGGGTAGTGCCCCTGCATTCAATTGAGATGTGGAGAGCCCTGTTATGATCGCTCTTGGCAGGGGTCAAATCAGCATCAGAAAACCCTAACCCATTATCATAGGTCAGGTGGGCAACATAATTCTCAAACTGGTCAACAGAAATTGCATTGGGTACATGAGCAGTCTTCAGAAACTTAATCAAGGCTTTAGCATGAGCCTCTGAACACAACAACAAAGACAACATGGAAATCTTGGAGGGAGTATGCCCCAACTAATCAACAATGTCATAATCACTCTTGCGAATGATTTTCAATACTTCTTCCATCTGCTTAGAGAGATCATCAGCAGTTGGCACATCAGTAGGTATTGGCTCAATAACAGGACCTTTGCCCCGAGCCTCAGTGGTGGAAGTAGCAGCAGGAGTAACTGCATTCTTGGAAGTCACTGGAGGAGAGAAGACTCTTCCGCTTCGTGTAATCTTACTAGACCCAGCAATATTATCAATATCAACAGGAACATCAGCTAAGGGTTCCTGCTTAACACCATGGATATAAACATCAGACCCATAATGCCAAGGCACAACTTTATCAGACGTATACGGAATAGGACCAGGAGTAGTAATGACCATAGGAGCCACTCTGGCTTCAGCAACAACCTTCACAGGGCCTTCAGCAGTAATCTTAATTGGACCCTTATGAGTGATTTTAACAGGTCCCTTTAAAGTGATCCTTACCGATACTTTATCAACCATGTCAACCTCTTCAGTCTTCCTACCTTTAGTAATATGATCCACCATACTTTCTACAGACGATGGAGTCCTCTCAAACACTATGGTATACTTATCCATGAGACGTTGAATTCCATCTCTCAATCTCCAGCAACTATCCGGCTTATAGGTACAATACAGACAATCTTCACGACAACCTGGAAAGAACCCAGCTTGCACTAACTTCTTCTTGATAATAGACAATGGTGTGGTCAACTCTGCAACTGAATAGATATGTAAATCTTCATCAATGGCATTGACAGTCTTCTCATGATTTGGCATGGGAGCAGTAATCACATTTGGAGTACCCGGAGGGTCAAACTCAATCTCTCCAGCCTCAATCATATCTTGAATTTTGTTCTTCAAGACCCAGCAGCTATTAGTATCATGTCCCTGACAATTCGAATGATATGCACATCGTGCATTGGGGTTGTACCTGGGAGAGGTAACATTTGGATTCTGAGGAGCCTCTTTCAAAGTAATAAGTTCAGCCTTCAACAAGTGTTGCAATGCCTGAGCCATTGACATGTTGATCTTTGTGAACTGCCTTTTAGCCCTCTGTTGGTTGCCCTGTGGTTGCTCTGTTGTTGCAGGAGTTGGATTTGAAATATGAACTGCACTCACAGATTGATGCCTTCTATTACGATCAGGTTGACCATAAACAGCATTGGATTCTTTCTTCCCAGTGGAAGGCTTCTTTGCAGGACCTGATGAAGAAGTACCCACTTGGATCTTGCCACTCTTTATACCATTTTCCACACGCTCTCCTGTCATTATCAACTCAGTGAAGCCAGATGATGAGCTTCCAATGAGATGACTGTAAAAAGGACCATTCAGCGTACACATGAACATATCAACCAATTCCCTGTCAGTTAAAGGGGGTTGTACTCTTCCAGCTAAATCTCTCCACTTCTGAGCATACTCCTTGAAACTTTCTTTGGCACCCATAGACATGCTTTGCAGCTGCATGCGAGTGGGAGCTAAGTCAGCATTGTATTGATACTGCTTATAGAAAGCTTCAGCAAGATCATTCCAATCCCTGATGTTGACACTTTCCAACTGATAATACCACTCCAATTGAGCCCCAGATAAGCTCTCTTGGAAAAAATGGATCCACAACTTCTTATCGGCAGTGTGAGGTTGGATTCTTCTGACATAAGACCTCAGATGCAGTTTGGGACAAGAGACCCCATCATAAACAACAAAGGTAGGAACCTTGAAACCAATGGGTATGACTACCCCAGATATCAGACTCAAATCTTCAAAATCCAGCCCAGAAGATTTTTGCAACTCCATAACATCCATTCTATCCACCAGCATCTTGAATTTGTCTTCATTAGGCTCATGGTAGTAATTAGCCTCAGAATCAGAGTCCCCCATAGTGTTGTGGAGACTGCCTCCCTCTTTTTCAGACTCTTCAGACTCATAATCTTCAACTGGTTCTTTGGTCTTGGCAAGACCTTTGAACCTTCTTCCCATGTTGATCAGGCCACCTGACCTTCTAGTCTTCTTAGTCTTCTTGGCCAACAGCGTCTTCAATTCATCCTGCCCCTTGGTTAGGTTCAGGATCAGCTCTTGGAACTGTGCATTTTGTGTCTGGAGATCCTTAACTGTTTGTTCAAGAGCCATTGCTGAAATAAACAGCGAGAAGGTGAGAAACCTGTGCACAATTATAAACCTGTGATGCAATGAAATGATATGTGAATGTATATGCAATGTTTTCAAGGACCGCATGATTTAAATTTGCTTAAACAAACAAGAAGGTAAACTTTTATTAGTAATAAATTTTGTTTTGCCTCTTGGGCTTACAGAAAATGAAATGAAATAAATACAAGGGATGGGGTTTTAAGTCTCCCATGGACGTTTCCTCTTTGTGTTGAGGTATGAGTTGAGATTCCGTTCCTCGTGAAGTTGTTTTGTTAGTTCCAGGATTCTTTCTTGGCATGCTTTGTAATGAGCCTCGAAAGTATCCCTCTGCTCCTTCAGTTGGATCCAGGATCTCTGCAAGTCTTCCATGTCAGTAGGCATGTCTGGGTGAAGGATGGTATAAGCAGTGTCTCCTTCAGCAACAGGTTCCATGGTAACTGGCAGGATAGCAGGATATGGCATCATGAGAGTCTGAGCACGAGATCGCACCCATCTGAGATAAGCCTCCATAGGAATAGTGTACTTAGGCTCCAGAGTCTTGTTGTCAACCCTGTTTACTTTTCCCCAGGCTCGTATGAATCTCTGACGGTAACCTTGAAGATCGTTGTCGTAGTCAAACACAATGCCCTGAATCAACATGTCATGTGGACCATCACTCTGAGCGTAACCAAACTGTCGTAAAGCCAAAGAAGGGTTGTAGGTAATGCCTCCTCTTATGCCTAGAAGTGGCACATTAGGGAATTCCCCACAACGGTCAATGATAGTGATATTCTCCATAGATCTGGAGCACCAATGGATATCTGAATGCGAGAGTGACATGATCCTCTTGGACCACCTGAACCCTTGTTCATTCTTCATCACTGAGCGAGGAAGGTGAGAAATAAACCACCTATAAAGCAAAGGTATGCAGCACATCAAAGTTCCTCTTGCCCTTGTAGTACGGGTATGAAGAGAATGTAGGATGTCTCCAAGCAATGTAGGTACTGGATTGTGACTCAGGAATATGTTGATGGCATGAACGTCTATGAACTGATCTGGATTGGGGAACAATACTAAGCCATATATCAGCAAGGCTAAGATCTCCTCAAAAGCATCATAGCTCATGGCGTTCAAGAACAACTGAGCTTTCTCTATCAACACCTTGGCAAGAATACCCTTAACTCCGCTTCTCGTTTCTAGAACAATGTCAGACTTCTTCAGATGTAGAGCTGCAGCAATAACCTCTGGTTTAAGCTCCTTCTCCAAGCCTGTGAAGGGTCTTTGATCAAGAACAGGTATACCCAGAAGTTTAGAGAACTCTTCCATTGTAGGAACCAGCTGATAGTCAGGGAATGTAAAGCAGTGGTGCTTAGGGTCAAAGAACTGAAACAGAACACTCATCATGTCTTCATTGAACCCTGAAGTGACTAGATCCAATAGGTGACCATGTCTCTTGATGAACTGGGAGTGATCAGACACTTGAGAAACCAACTCTTTAAGCTTAGCAGGTATGCCCACAAAGTTGATCCTGATGGTGTTTCTACGAGCAGAAGCCATGACCTGCAACAAAGAACAAAGATAAATCCTTTGGTCCTTGAAATGGTTAGTGAAAATGCTATGCTTATGATGCATGATGATGTCATGATGTTATGTTCAATCACAAACATGTGGCACACACAAACAAGTCACACAATAGCCCTAGGTTTAAAGGCTTGCATGAGGTTCAAAGGTAAGTACCCTCCCCTGAAGTTAGTTGGTTCATCCTGTCCTACAAAAGTAACCAGGTTCTAAGGGATCTCAATATCATTGATCCTTCACAAGGGTGGTTGTTCAGTAGGCAACTTACTTGCCAACCAAAACCCTCCAAGTTTAAGATCTCAATGAGTGTAGTATCGAGTGTCAACCAACTTCAGTCTGCACCAAAGCCGGTTACCTCACTACTTTTCTAAAGGCCAAGATGGGATAACTAGGGTTCTAAAAGTTAGTTAGTGCATTGACAACATATGGCGGCCTCATATTATCCTCAACTTGACTTAAGGAACATAAGCACCAACCAAGAAGTCACACTAACTATGGCCACCAGATCAACCATATCGGTATACGCCGTACAGTTTCCTTGGTCTATTGCCATTTACCTAAGGTACACTAGATCCGGGTTAGGATCTTTCACACATAAGAGCACCCAACAAGTAAAGTAAAGCAACAAAGCAAACAAGTTTAAAGTGATCTAATTCCTAAGGGTACCCCTCTTTTACGAATTCCCCAGCAGAGTCGCCAGTTCTGTAACACGGTGGGAGAACTGACTTTAGTTATGTTGCGGATAGCAAGAGTCGCCACCGACTTTTATTTTATCCAAAGGAAAGGCATAAAAGAACAGGAAAGACCTTTTAAAAGATTTTTGGGTCCGGGGGGTAGGTTATGTAAAGGGAAGGTGTTAGCACCCTTTACATCCATGGTTATCCATGGGCTCTTAGTTACTTAGCTCACCTTAAAATGTTTTTGAAATGTGAAGTGTGTGAATAAAAATTTTCTTAAGAGTTTATAATGGCCCATGTATGGATGCGTATAAACCTTTGTTTTGAAAATTTGTTTGAAAATGTGAAGTAGTTTGAAATGTTTTGAAGAGTGAGCAAGTAACTATGAGGAACCTACCCTAAGTTTAAGTCTTTTCTGTTCTTGAATCCTTTAAATGGTAAGACTATCCCTATTATTAAGGAATAGGTAGTCATTACCTTGGATGTGAGGGACAAGTGAATGGTCATCTGTTAATGTAGGCAACTGTGGGGTGTATTAAGCAATTTTGGAAGGACTGTCATCTTTATTCGGAAGGGACAAGATCATTACAAAGACAACATTCGAAAGGGACTTAATCTTTTATCTGTTAAGGGACTAGATGACTTTATTTTGAGGGACTTTTGCTTTGTACACCCCACTTGACCTTTTGATCAGGCAACAATGAGAGGTATCCCTAGAAAGTGAGATGGCGATCAAAGATCGACTTACGTGTGTGAGTGTACAATTTAATATTTATCTTTTGAATTAAGTGATCTAAATTAATTTTAAATAAACATACATGTTACACTCCCTATTTACTAACCATAGCATAAAATAAATAATAAACAATATAAAATATTACATCCATGAGCAATTACATAATAATGATAAAAGCAATTTAAATAAATAAGCAAAATAGTAAATAATAATAATAAAAATTGGGTTAGTGAAAATAATAATAATAATAAAAATAATACTAAATTAAATGGGGTTAGTAATAATCATATAAACAAAATTAATAATAATAATGAAATAAACAAGGATATTATAATAAACAAAATTTTTAAAGGTTGATAAGAAAATATGAATAATTATATTAATTATTATAAAATTTGAAGTTATAGGTAAATTATAAAATTAAATCAATTATGAACATATTATGAAAATAAATTATAATTACAAAAATTAAATTAGCAATTTTAACATATTTTTAAACATATAATAAAATTATTTACATGCAAAAATTAAGTTCTAAACAAATTATATCATATTATCATATTAAGAATTCTAATTTTTAAACATATATAAAAAAAATGCAAATTATAAACAATTTATACATTAATAAAAATTAAATTAAGAATTATTATTAAATTAGGAAGATAATATAAACAAATAATAATATTAAATAAATAGGAGAAGAAAAAATTAGGGTTTTGAAAATTATTAAGATTAATTAGGGTTTAATAAGAATTAGGGTTTTATATACAAAAAATGTTAAAAATTAAATATTAATCTAATTATGCAAATAAATAATATATAATAGCAATATATACACATATTAAAAAAAATAGTTTTAGAAAATATTCTAGGATTTATATTATAATTTTAATTAAGTAATATTAATAATAATCAAACAAATAGAAAGCAAAAGAAAAAAAACTTACCTGGCTGGGAGTTGAACCCAGCACCTCATGCTTTCACACACTTAAATCAGCAGCAACAACCACTGGGCCAGCCTGTGCGCAGGTGTAAACACCCCAAATTTGCCCTCACCCATTCACACCATGGCTTGTGATCATTCACATATGCATAAACACAATCATAAGATCTCATACCACATTTTTGATTCACTGCATAGATTCAAAGTCATCTGCATCTAGGGTTTGTGATCTGAGCAATCCAAGAGCTTCTTGAGCCACTCCAAAGGCCATCAATCACTTCAAAGGGGTCCATGTGTGTCCAAGTATCATATTATATCCTCTCAAAGTCAAGAATGTCAAAGGATCACAAGAACTGGGAATAGCATGGAAGCAGAGCCAGGTTTGACTGCACAGTTGACCTGAAATTAGGGTTTTGGTTTCAAAGGCCATAACTCCAATTTTTTTGGTCATTTTTGTTTCTATTGGTCTCTATATGGTATAGGGAGTATGCATATCAATTTTCATGAAGAAATTCCATGGGGAAGTCATCTGATCAAGAGTTGACTTTTCAGACAAGTCAGTGCAAAATCAGGGCATCTGAGACCCCCAATGATCCAACCAAGGAGTGATCTTCATCATTTTGAGTGTATATGATCTTTATTTGATCATGGAATAGGTTGGAAGTTCACAAAATTGAAGAATTTGAAGTTTTTGCAAAGTTGACTTTTTTGGGCAAGGTTGACTTTTAATGAAAATGTCATTTTATGCAACTTTTTCAACCCTTACTTTTTGATTCAAAAATGCTTCAAATGGAAAAACTTTGGTCATGAAAGTTGTAGAATAGATCTTTCCCTTTTCAAAAAGTACAAGAACATGACCTAATTCATTTTGGATCAAAAGTTATGGTTCATCAAAGTTGGCTAAAATCACTAAATTTCAAGTTATGCACCAAATGAGAAACTTGCAAAAACTTGTACAAAGGCAATTTGTGACTTCTAATTGATGTCTAATCCTTATACAAACATCACACAAGTCTTAAAGTTCAGATTGAACCAAAGGGATCACATGTTTCATGGCTTGTGAGGCAAGATCTTTTCATGAGAACTAAAAGCAAGCAAGTTGCAAAACCAATGATAACTTCTCATCCACTTGTTGCCTAGCCTGCTGACCAATCCTAGCCTTTCTCCCTCACCTTGCTGCGCAGCCCACACCCTTTGTACTTGGCTGGAACATGACCCATGCCTCTCTTACAAGAAGTTGACATTTTGGCAAAAGCTACCATACCTATCACAAAAGGACATGTCATGTCATCTGACCAATAGGATTAGTTTATACAAACCAAATGCAAGCTAAACATCACAACACACAAGCCTGAAACAAGAAAGAAATCAGCATTCTCATTTTCCACCCTTGAAGCAAAAGCTTTCGAAATTCTTCATACAAGCCACAAACACTCAAACAAACTTCACAAACCTTCTCCACACATCACCCTGATCACAAAGCACCCTTAAAATCAAACTGAAACTCAAAGAATCTAGAGCACGATTCTCACCTGAGCTTGAACAGGACTTGTTCAAACTCCCAAACCAGCCAACACAAGATCCTTCCAAGCATCCAGACATCATCAAGGGATCAAAGGGAGTGGATTGCACAAAGAGGAGAGGCCAGAAAGCTTCAAAACTCAGGTAGCTCAAGAACTTTTTTTCCAGAAATGAATTTTTAAGTTCTTAATAGCTTCTACATGCTTCCCTGATCATGAATATGTTGTCGGTTTTGAAAATGGTGAAGAGATGAGTATGTATGCAGTCTCTGAAACTTTTTGCCCTAGAACTAGATTGTTTCGATTCAGCCAGTTTAGGAATGATAAATGTGTTTTGAATGGGGGTTCTGATTCGTTTTTAGGTGGGGATCATTTCTGTTTAATTAGATTTCGTTTTAGATGCGTTTAGAGAGAGTATGAAGTTTGGAGTGATCGGAGAAGATGACCGGAACACTGTTCCGGTCACCTGAGAGTCATTAACGGCTGGATTAGGGTTAATTAATTAGGGTTAGTGAGTTTGAATGCTGGCCGTCCAGATGCGCGCCAGGTCAATTCGCGCGTGTTGGAGTTTGAATCTGGGCCTTCAGATTGGATTACTTTTCTTTTTTCAGTTTTAAATTCATTTTATTTTCATATTAATTCATTTGTTTTCTCTATTTTATTAAAAATAGCAAAACTAATTTTAAAATTCTGAAATTTTTTATACAAGTTATTATTTAATTTCAGAACACAAAAATATTTTTATTTTTATTTTTAGCATTAAAAAAGTATTTTTAAATATTTAAAAGTTTCTTTTTAATTAATTAATGAGAATTAATTAATTAAAAATACTTTTAGGTATTTAAAAATCACCAAAAAATTCATGGAACATTTAAAAATATTTAGAAACATTGTCCAACCCTCAAACCAAATTTCTTTTTTGATCTTGATGCATTTTGAGAATTTTCCATGGAATTAAAACCATTTTAATGCATTATTTTGATCCAAACTTCCAAAAATCATTTCTGCCTAACCTAAGAGAGTTGGACTTTGATTCTTTTTGCATTGCATTGTGTTTAGCATGTAGTTTATGAGATTAAATGGCCATGATTTGATCTTTCATTTTCAATTTGTTTGGTAATTTTCTTGTTAAGGAACCCTAAAACCCTAGAAAACTTAGGAAAATCATAACTTGAATTAGGTTAGGAGTTGGAATCCCTCCTTTGGGCAGTGAGTTAGTATAGGATTAGGGATCCTTTGAGTGCATTTTCAATTTTTTATATTGATGTTTGCTTCTGATTTTGGTTTGTGTTTGATGCTTTGATCATAAACCCTAATTTAGGCTTCCATATGCATCCATCTTGCATTTGCATTCATACCTTGACTTGCCATGACATTTTATGCCTCCATGAGATTCATATGACATCTTAAGACATATTGGAAGCATGTTTGATCATTGCATCTTGCATTTGCCATGTTATATGCCATTTGCATGTCATAACTTTTCATGTATGTTCATGTGTCTCAACTTGCTTCATTTGCATCCATAAGCTTGTATGATCATCCTCATGTGTTGTTTCATGTTTGTAGCATCCCATAGCATCATTAACACCATGTATGTGCTTCTGGTTTTGTTTCTCATCATGCCATTCCATCTCATTTTGCATTGCATTGCATTTCCTTTCTAACTTTTCAGGTGGTAAGTGGATTTGAGAAGTGAATTTGCCTTCACTTCTCATAACTTTCTCTTCATCTCTTTTATGCATCCATGCTGCATTTTTATATGTGTTTGAGTTTGAGCTTGCTCATTCTTCTTCTTCTTACTTTCTTTCCTCAAGTGACTTGTCTTCTTGAATGAATCAAGTTGCTTTGCTTCTCTTTGCTCCTTTCATCTGCTTCCTGGTGGTTCCATTGAAGATTTCTTTCTTGAACCTCACAAACCTTAGGAACAACCAAGCATGACAATGATTAGGGTTTTGATTAGTCCCCCCACTTAGCTTTTACCTTTGTGTCTCTTTGAGTCTTCTCTTCTCATCTCATAATCAGGGACTAAACCATAAAGGCTTTAAGGCTTTATGATTAAGCTTATGCCTGCATCCTTCTATTAGGATGGAGTGTATAACTTTAATCCTAAGTGTTAAACCCTTAATGTGTTTAACTCCTTTAATCAATTCATCTAATAATCATCAAGACATCAAACTTGTAACTTGGGCCTTGCATTAGGGTTCTAATTCTTCCTTAATTGGTTAAGAAGGACTAACCCTAGTGTTAATGGACAAGTCCCCCTCAAGTTGTCTTACAAACCCTAAAAATCACTTCATCATCTTATCATTAACTAAAATCCACTTAACCAAAGGCTTGTTTTGTCATGAGTTTAATCCCTAATCATGGATTAAGTTGAGGAGCTTTCCTCAGCTTAAACATTCTCATCTATTATCCTTCTATTAGGATGGTGTAATGAGTTTGTTTAATCCCTGATTATGGCTTAATCTCATTACTCAACACTAAACAAAACACCAAAAACATCTAAATAATCACAAGTAAGTTAATGATCTTAATCCTACATCAAAGGTGATTAAGTGTGAGATGCTGACTTCACACTTAAGGTATTCTCATTACCCCTAATCGGAGGGAGGATGTGATGAGTTTACTAATCCATTGGTTTAGGTTTAAGCTCATTTTCTTAAGACAAACTTTCAAAAGCAATAAAAGACTGAAAACTCAAAAACAAACAATAATCGTCTCCTCTGGGATTCTTTTCTCATCTCATTCACTCACAAACGAGAACTTGCTTCTTCTGTCTAATCAAGACAGTTTGCACCTGAGCCAGACAGGTCATACACTTGAGCATAGACAAGTAAGCAGTTCACAAGTCAATTTATCTTTCAGTCTCTTTGGGTCTAACTATGGTGTTCTGACTTCCTCATTGCACGAGAGGATACGTAGGCATAACTTAACAGTTATCGAACAAAAGTCTCTGTATATTCCCCCTCTTCCAGCACCATTCTTTAAGCCTCATGGTCATGAGCATTTCATTCCTGATCTCACACTGACATTATATATATCACACTTCACCTCTTTTACACTGACACCTGTACATTCTCTTCCAGCTCTTTTACACACAAAATGCACTGACACTACCCCTTTAAAACACAAATCTTTTAAGCGTGGATCCCGTCGAGTACGACGGACAATCTGGGTGCTAATACCTTCCCAGGTTGTAACCAACCCCCTTTCTCAGTCTCTCTGGTTCGCAACCGTCTTATCCATATCTTTCTAGGTCTATGCAGCATTGCCTTTCCTCCGGGATAAAAATGCCTAGCTGGCGACTCTTTTCATTCCCAGTGAGTTCACTGCTGTGTGTTCTCATTGTCCCTTTCGCCGACCGTTCGCGTCTGTACCTTTATTTGGGTTATTCCCATTTATCGGGAGCGACAGCTTGGCCCCAGTGAGTTCACTGCTGTGTGTTCTCATTGTCCCTTTCGCCGACCGTTCGCGTCTGTACCTTTATTTGGGTTATTCCCATTTATCGGGAGCGACAGCTTGGCGACTCTGCTGGGGATACTTATACTGTAACCAGGGCTTCTGGTTCTTTTTGTGGGTTCCTCCTAGCGCTTGATTGATTTGTGTTTACTGGGGTGTTATGTGCTATCTGTGTTTGTATATTTGTTTTATTTACTGCTTTATGTACAGTTTTGTTTATTACTTTCTTTATAGCTTTGTGCATATATATCATACTGTCATGCTGTCTGTGCTGGATCTGTTCTGTTGCTTTGGTGGGTGGGTGTTCTACTGAGAGTTTAAGGTCCTATACCTGGGACCTGAGTGACACCTAGGCTAGAGTGGTTCATGTTCTTTCCCATTCCATTTCGGTCTGGTGCGGGAATATGAAACACGGTTCAGATATGGGTTTCTTCTTGAGAACTCTGTGCTACAGATTTCCTGTAGTGCTAGGGCTATCTGGGAAGCCTGCTAAGTCTGGATGACCTTTAGTATTGACCTTCAGAAACTGAGGTGAATTAGAGGAGGATCTTTTATGGTTATTGTAAACACTGTACCTCCGGGTTAGAAGTGTTTACACTTCTCATAACTGATCCAAGTCTGAGGATCCTTGTTTTAGAACATCACCTGTGAGGGGGTTGGGTTGTTTACAGGTTTGCAGGTACCCTTAACCTCAGCATACCCTGTTACTTTGTTTTGATTAAGAGTACTCCATGTTGGAACATTTCTTGTGATTTTAACCCTGGACATGTGACTCTTTATTTGAGTCCCCCACCTTGGTTACTGGACTTATGAACCTCCATCTGGATTTCTTGAACACACATGGACCTATATCAGAGCAGTTAATCAGATCCAGCTCAGTCACAAACCCTTGCATATCATTTGCATACATCCTCATTAAATCATTTTGACATGTGTTTATTTGTTTTTTCAGGGTATCCATCCTATCATTTTGGCTTGGTTTTGACCCCTTCTTCAGCATTAGACCTGTCTTCATCAGCACTTGCTATTAGCCACTTGCTTCAGTCACCTACACCCTCAGTCTCAGCCTATCAGTGGCCCATCTTCAGTATTATTCTCAGTCATCATCATCAGCACCCTTTCTTCAGCAACATGGCACCTAAGAAAAGTAACATCTCCTATCACTTCTTTGAGCCTGAGCTAGCTAGCATCAGGAGGATTCAGACCCTGATTACTCCAGACCATATACCATATTTCAGAGAACATTATGGAGGAATCCTTGATGTGGTATTGGATTTGGACCCTTCACAGAGGAGCCTGATACATACTTGCCTGCAGTTCTATGATCCCCCTCTGAGGTGCTTCACCTTTCAGAATTTTCAGTTGGGACCCTTGCTGGAGGAGTATTCATCATTGGTTGGTGTACCTATCAGGGGTGGAATCCCCTTCAACCCTGAGATGGCTTTCCCAAGTAATGAGGAGATAGCAAAAGCTTTACATCTGGAACCAGTTCTGATTGGGCAGAATTTGACATCTAAAGCTGGAATCTCTGGTTTTCATCTGGATTTCTTGACTTCTCAGGCTAGTCTGAAGGCCTCCCTGGGGGAGTGGAGGGCAGTCTGTGCTCTATTGGCCCTTAGCATATATGGGATCTTACTTTTTGCAGATGAGCCTAGGTTTGTTAGCAAGAATGCACTCCATCTTTTCATCCTGAGAAACCCAGTGCCCACCTTACTGGGAGATCTTTACTACTCTGTTCATCAAAGGAATGAAAAGCAAAGGGGGAGATTAGTGAGATGTTGTGCACCTTTGTTCCATACTTGGTTGCTCAAGCATTTGCCAAAGACTGATACGTTCTTGAACCCTCACCAGCAGAAGAACTGGGCTAAGAGGCTTGTTGCTCTAACCTCAGATGACATCAGATGGTGCACTCAGAGCACCAAGGGCAGAGACATCATTACAAGTTGTGGGCAGTTTCCCAATGTGCCTCTGATTGGAGTGAAGGGTTTCATCAACTACAACCCTCTGTTATTCAAAAGAAAACTGGGCTATGCATTAGTCCACCCTCCTAGAGCACAGGATCTGACTGAGACCCTTTATTGTGAGATCAAACCTAATTTGGTTGTTGTCAGGCAGGCATCCTGGGCCTGGGACAATGTGCAGACTAAAGGAGTAACCATTCTTGGAAGATGCAATAATGTAGCCTCAGCCCAGTACTATGAGTGGTCTCATGCCAGGGTTCAAATTTCTGGAATGCCCTTCACTATTGAAGATATGCCTGGACCTTCCACAGCACCACCTCCGGCAACTGTCAGCTTAGAGGAGTTTGAGAAATTGAAAGAGAGAAATGAGAAGCTGACTCAGGCTTTACAGAAGACCCTCTGGGAGAGGAGTGATGGTAGGTTGGATATTGAGAGGTTAGAAAAGTTGAAGGTGGAGCATTTGGCTAGAATTGAGAAGTCTGAGGATTACATTAAGAAGTCTAGGGATGGAGAGCAGATCTTGAAGAATGCCTGCAAGGAAGCTCAGTTCCAGAAGGCCAGGACTGATTTGTATCTGAAGGAGAGTCAGGCTAGGTGGGTCAGGATCACCAAAGCTCGCACTCAGGAGGATAAAAGGACTCAGGATAAGATTGAGCAGATGGAAGCTAGTGCAAAAGAACAACAGGAAGCCCTGGCAGCAGCCCAGAGGGAGATCTCAGAGTTGAAGATTAGAGCCGGTGTAAAGAGGTCAAAGGACCAGAGTCAACACAAGAAGCTAACTACAGTTGTTACTACCAGGAATCTCCTCATCAGGAATCTTACGGAGCGTCCAGCTGATCCCGTGACTGAAGCACTTCTCAAGGAAGTTCAGGAGGATGAATTTGGACTGGGTGTTTGACTTTTACTTGTTGTAGCTTTCATTTTATGTATTTTTCTTTATGTTGTATTTTTAACCCCTTAGAGGGCTTGTATTGTAAAAGAAACAAACTATGTATCATTTACCTTTTTGTAATATATGTGTTGGTTTGTTTCATCTGAATTCTTCAAGCAACATCACAAGTATCTTCTTCAGGGGTCTGGAAAGGTCAAAACCAAGTACCAAGCCGGATACCTTGGAAACAAATAGACATACTGCATTGCATACTAACCCTTTTGTTTGGTTTTGTAGGTTTTTGTTTTATTGTTACTAACTCTGTTGTGACCTCAGGAATTATTGCTCGACGTCGAGGGTTTCCACTCAACCGTCCATACAGATACCCCACCCGCAACAATCTTCCGGGCATACAGATGGATCAAATGCAGCAGGACCTTACAGAGGTCAGGAATCAAATGACCAACGAGAGGTTGGAAATGAGGAATCAGATGACACAATTTATGGAGGTGATGAACAATATGGCTCAAAGCCAGGAGAGGTTAAGAGCACTGGTAGAGGGGAGGAATCAGGAAGACCATCATCCAGGGACTGCTGGGACAAGCAACAATGAAAGAGTCCAACCTCATGTCAATCCCCCAGTCTTTGGACCCCACCAGCATCCAGAGATCAACATCCCTGTCAATGTGCAAGGGACTGCCACAGCAGGTAGAGTGCTGCAAGAAGACCCCCAGGAAGATCAGTTCACAGTGATGGGAGCTGGGGAAGAAGCCTATGACAGAAGGCTAGATGAGATTGCTGAGAAACTGAGATCCCTGGAGTCCCAGAATTCTTTGGGATTTGATGTTATGGACATGGGTCTAGTGGACGGGGTCAGGATCCCCCACAAATTTAAACCACCATGCTTTGAGAAGTATAACGGGACTTCCTGCCCCCGGACCCATTTACAATCCTTTCTGGGGAGGCTGAAGGCCTATACCATGGACGAAAAGCTATGGATGTTTTATTTTGAGGATAGCTTAACTGGAGCATCGAGGGAATGGTACTCCCACTTGACAAGAGCAACCATTAGATGCTGGAAGGACCTGGCAGAGGCCTTTATCAGACAGTATCAGTACAACCTGGATATGGCCCCCAACAGGACCCTCCTGATGGGGATGTCTCAGTCATCCAGGGAAAGCTTCCGTGAATACGCTCAAAGGTGGAGACAGCTTGCAGCTGCTGTCCAGCCACCCATGTCAGAGAGGGAGATGGCTGATATGTTTATGAACACCCTCCAGGGGACTTACATTGATAGGCTAGCTGCCTTCTCATCTACCAGCTTTGCAGATGTAGTCATAGCCGGGGAGAGAATTGAAAGCCTATTAAAAATGGGTAAGATTTCTGACAACGGTGCAAGCTCATCCAGCAACCCAAGAAAGCCTTTTGTAGGCCCAAGAAGAACTGGTGAAGCCAATGCTATCCACACCAACAGGGGCAGGCCCCAATATGTTCATAGGTCTGTGGCGGCAGTCACCATTCCCGCTCCAATTCATCCTCAACCAGCTTATCAACCTCAGCAACAGAATTATCAACAACAAACTCAGTTTCCTCCTCAAAGAAATTACAACAACAGCAACACCAACAACAACAATCAGCAGAGACCATTCCAACAGAGGCCCTCTCAGGCCAATAGGGTGATCAATCTGATCCCTATGCCCTATGCCACATTACTGCCACAACTCTTGAAACTCAACCTGGTTGAGCTAAGGACGTTGGCACCTCCAGATCCTAACAGTCTGCCCAGGAATTACGACGCCAGCGCCAGATGTGCCTTTCACTCAAATGCACCTGGTCATAGTACGGAAAAGTGCAGAGCTTTGCACATGAAAGTGCAGGATCTAGTGGATTCCAAGGCTTTAAACTTTGCACCACCACCAAATGTCAACAAAAACCCTATGCCACACCATGGTGGTCCCCGAATCAATGCTATTGAAGAAGACAAGCCGTCTTACTTGATAACCAGTGTGGGTCAGATTCGGACACCCTTGGTGGAGATTAAAGCTCAACTCCTGGAATGTCAAGTGTTCCCAGGATGTGAGTTAGGGTGTGCTTATTGCAACATTTCAGTGAATGGTTGTGATAACCTGAGAGATGGCATAGATGGCCTCATCCGGAGTGGCCTGCTTCAAATTACAACATCAATTCCTACCAACCCAGCAATCTCATTAACAACATTTCCAGAGTCTACTACAACTGCAACAACCATTATTCCAGACAACTCTTCAGCTTCATCAACAAATGTTTCATCTGTCGTTTCAACTGACCAGATAACAACAAACATTCCTTCTACAACTTCAGCACCACTTCATTTTGAATCTCCTACAACAACAACACCCATCCTTCCAACAATGTCTCCTACAACATCAGCAGCCAACCATGAAGATGTCTCAACAGTTACGATTTATTATGATCCTGCCAATGATTTTGCCTACAACTCACAAAGTGCCACTCCTACCAGAGCACCAGTCACAATATATTATGATCCACAGACTATCACAGTCCCTTCTGCAGCTGCCATCAGCCCAGTCACTGTCACAGTGCCTGGGCCAGTACCTTACGAAAGCAGTAATGCCGTCCCTTGGCATTACGGCTCTGATTTATACTGCGAAGGACAAAAGATCACTTTTGAATCATCAACTTCTGCACCACAAATAGACAATGTGGGAGGAGGCGGAGGCTTCACTCGAAGCGGACGTCTCTTTGCCCCGCAAATTCAAAGACCCACTGCCGAAGCAGAAGCTGCTGCCAAGGCAAAAGGGAAGAGCATGGTGCAAGAAGAGCAGGTTGTTAGAGAAGCTATGAAAACACCTTTTGATCAAGAAGTTGATGAGTTCATGAGAATCATCAAGAAAAGTGATTACAAAATAGTGGACCAGCTTCACCAGACGCCTTCCAAGATCTTTATTCTATCATTGCTTATGTGCTCCGAGGCTCACCGGAACGCACTTCTCAAAGTCTTGCACGCAGCTTATGTGCCAGAAGAGATCACGGTCAATCAGTTGGAAGTTGTGGTTGGAAATGTTAATGCTAGCAATGGACTAGGATTCACCAACACTGATTTGACTTCGGAAGGCCGCAATCATAACAAGGCCTTGCACATTACCATGGAATGTAAAGGTGCAGTTCTTTCCCATGTGCTGGTAGACACAGGATCATCCCTCAATGTCTTACCCAAAAAGGCCCTTGTGAAGCTGGAATATGAAGGATTGGCATTACGACCCAGTAACTTGGTAGTGAGAGCTTTTGACGGCTCTAAGAGATCAGTTCTGGGAGAAATTGAGTTGCCTGTAACGATTGGCCCACAAACTTTCAAGACGACCTTCTACGTGATGGACATTCAGCCTGCCTACAGCTGTTTGTTGGGTAGACCATGGATTCATGCCGCTGGCGCTGTAACGTCTACCCTTCACCAGAAGTTAAAATTTGAATGGGAAGGCCAAGTCGTTACTATCTGTGGAGAGGAGGATATTTTTGTTAGCCATCTGGCTACTTACAAATATATTGAGATGGATGGGGAGATCCACGAGACGATGAGTCAAGGGTTTGAGGCCCTGAATATTAATGAAACCTCTGCTGTACTTGGGACTTCCATGCCATCCTACCAGCAAGCCCGGAAGGTGGTGGAAGAAGGAAACGCTCAAGGCTGGGGCAAATTGTTGCCTGTGGAGAAGAAAGAAGATAGAATTGGGTTGGGTTACAAACCAACTCAGGAAGATCAAGCAGAGGCTGCTAAGAAGCCCAACTTTGTTAGTGGGGGGATGCTCACCCCCGATGCTGTCAACAACTTGGAAGACGAGTCGGAAGATGAACGCAACCTGGAAAGCTGGATTCGTCCAAAGATCCCGGGGAGCAGTATCTCAAACTGGTCTTCCCAGGAAATTATAAGAGTTACTCCTGCAGAGTAATTATTATTTCCTGTATATTTTAAGCATGCATCAAGTCTTGCATATTGCCCAAGATGACAAGACTCATTTTGTAATCGGGCCATCTGTAATTTTTGTGCAACAAGATTAATCAATGAAATATCAGACATCTTTTGCAAACAAGTCTTTTTCTTTCTGCTCGCTGTTTTTCCATTTTTCTTTTTGTACAAAAAAATAAATGGCAATGTTTTCAAAATGATACCTTTATTTCACTTTTCTAAACAAGATTAAAATCAATCACTAAAATGAACAAACTGAACCCTTGCAGAGAGTGCCTTCCAGACAGCACCGACAACAGCACGGCTATGACTTCGTATGACTCTGACAATCCAATCAATCAAGCTGATGAAGGGGTTGAAGAAGATTACGAGCTTCCTGAAGAGCTAGCCAGGTTGTTGAGACAAGAGGAGAAGGTTATCACTCCTCATCAGGAGGAGGTCGAAACAATCAATCTTGGTACAGATGAAGATGTGAAAGAAGTTAAAATCGGGGCCTGCTTACAAGACTCAGTGAAGAGACAACTGATTGACCTGCTTCAAGAATATATGGATGTGTTTGCCTGGTCTTATCAGGATATGCCAGGGTTGGACACCGACATTGTTATGCACAAGCTGCCTTTAAGAGAAGAATGCCCACCAGTTAAGCAGAAACTGCGCCGTACTCGTCCAGACATGGCAATGAAGATCAAAGAGGAGGTGCAAAAGCAGTGGGACGCCGGATTCCTTGCTGTAACTAGCTATCCGCCGTGGGTTGCTAATATAGTACCCGTGCCTAAGAAAGATGGCAAGGTAAGGATGTGTGTTGACTACCGGGACCTGAATAGAGCCAGCCCGAAAGATGATTTCCCATTACCTCACATTGATGTATTGGTAGATAACACGGCTCAGTTCTCGGTATTCTCCTTCATGGACGAATTTTCAAGATACAATCAGATCAAGATGTCACCTGAAGACATGGAGAAGACAACTTTCATCACACCCTGGGGCACTTTCTGTTACAAGGTAATGCCATTCGGATTGAAGAATGCTGGTGCAACATATCAACGGGCTATGGTAACATTATTCCACGATATGATCCATAAGGAAATCGAGTGTTATGTGGATGACATGATCGCCAAGTCCCTCACAGAGGAAGACCACCTGGTAAATCTGCTGAAGTTATTCAAGCGTCTGAGGAAGTACCAATTGAAGCTGAACCCCAACAAATGCACATTCGGGGTGCGATCCGGTAAGCTGCTGGGCTTTATTGTAAGTGAAAGAGGGATTGAGGTTGATCCTGATAAAGTCAAAGCCATTCAAGAAATGCCTGCACCAAAGTCTGAAAAAGAAGTTCGAGGTTTTCTAGGGAGATTGAACTACATCTCAAGGTTCATATCTCACCTTACGGCAACCTGTGAACCCTTGTTCAAGCTGTTGAGAAAGGAACAGACGGTCAGGTGGAATGAAGACTGCCAGAAGGCTTTTGACAAGATCAAAGAATATCTGCAAGAACCTCCAATCCTTATGCCTCCAGTCGAAGGAAGACCTCTGATAATGTACTTGACAGTATTAGAAGAGTCAATGGGGTGTGTGCTGGGCCAGCATGACGAGTCTGGTCGAAAAGAGTATGCAATTTACTACCTGAGCAAAAAGTTTACCGACTGTGAACAACGTTATTCACTGCTCGAGAAAACTTGTTGTGCTTTAGCGTGGGCTGCTCGCCGACTGAGACAGTATATGTTGACCCACACTACTTTGTTGATATCCAAAATGGACCCAGTTAAGTACATTTTCGAGAAGCCAGCTCTTACCGGACGGGTTGCAAGATGGCAAATGATTCTCACGGAATATGACATCCAGTACACCTCTCAGAAAGCCATCAAAGGCAGTGTATTGTCTGAATATCTTGCTGAGCAACCTATTGATGATTACCAGCCTATGAGATTTGACTTCCCTGATGAAGACATCATGGTCATAAAAACAAAAGATCATGAAGAGCCTATTCACACTGAAGGGCCTGACCCGGAAGAAGAATGGACTATGATGTTTGATGGGGCTGTTAATATGAATGGTCGTGGTGTTGGTGCAGTACTCATTACACCCGAAGGAGTTCACATGCCTTTCTCGGCAAAGCTCACCTTCAACTGCACTAACAACGAAGCTGAATACGAAGCTTGTATTATGGGTCTTGAGGAAGCTATTGACCTCAGGATCAAGACGTTGACTGTATTCGGAGATTCAGCTCTGGTAGTTAATCAAACCAACGACAAATGGTACACACACCAGGATCATCTGATACCTTACAGGGATTATACAAGGAGGTTATTGACTTTCTTTACAACGGTCAAGCTTGAGTATATCCCTCGGGACGAGAATCAGTTTGCAGATGCTCTGGCTACCATTTCATCTATGATCAAAGTTCAAGCTGCCAACTTTGTACCTCAGATCTCAGTGTCCAGACTTGACAGACCAGCATATGTGTTCGCAGCAGATGTTGTCAAAGATGATAAGCCTTGGTTCCATGACATTAAGTGCTTCTTGGAGGATCAAACATACCCATCTGGGGCATCTTCCAATGATAAGAAGACTTTGAGAAGGCTTGCTGGTAGTTTCTTTCTGAACACGGATGGTTCCTTATACAAGAGAAACTTTGATATGGTACTCCTCAGATGTGTTGATGGAACAGAAGCAGACCTGTTGATGCGCGAGGTGCACGAAGGATCCTTTGGTACCCATGCGGGAGGGCATGCCATGGCTAAAAAGTTGCTAAGATCAGGATATTACTGGATCACAATGGATGCAGACTGTTGTGCCTATGCCAGAAAATGCCATAAATGCCAGATCTATGCGGATAAGGTGCATGTGCCTCCCAATCCCCTGAATATAATGTTTTCACCCTGGCCCTTTGCCATGTGGGGCATTGATATGATTGGAAAGATCGAACCGACTGCTTCAAATGGCCACAGATTCATCCTGGTCGCCATTGACTATTTCACCAAGTGGGTTGAGGCAGCCTCATATGCAAATGTTACAAGGCAAGTGGTAGCCAGATTTCTGAAGAGAGATATCATCTGCCGATACGGAGTTCCCGAGCGAATCATTACTGATAATGGTTCCAACTTAAACAACAAAATGATGGCTGAGCTATGACGGGACTTCAAGATCCAACACCACAATTCTTCTCCTTACAGGCCAAAGATGAACGGCGCTGTTGAGGCAGCTAATAAGAATATCAAGAAGATCGTGCAGAAGATGGTAGTCACCTACAAAGACTGGCACGAGATGCTGCCATTTGCCTTACATGGGTACCGCACGTCAATCAGAACATCCACTGGGGCAACACCGTATCAGCTTGTGTATGGTATGGAGGCAGTCCTACCTGTTGAGGTCGAATTACCCTCCTTGCGAGTACTGATGGATGTTAAGCTGAACGAAGCAGAGTGGGTTCGATCCCGATACGAACAACTGAGTCTGATTGAAGAGAAAAGATTGGCTGCAATCTGTCATGGGCAGTTGTATCAGAAAAGAATGAAGAGAGCCTTCGATCAGAAAGTCAGGCACCGAGAGTACCAAGTGGGAGATCTTGTGCTGAAGAGAATCCTCCCTCCTCATACAGACCACAGGGGCAAATGGACTCCAAATTATGAAGGACCATTCGTGGTAAAGAAAGTTTTCTCTGGTGGAGCACTGATGCTCAACACCATGGATGGCGAAGACTTCCCATCCCCTGTGAATTCAGATGCAGTTAAAAAATACTTCGCGTAAAAAATGACCCGCTGGACATAAAAACAGAATGTAAGTCCAGGCAAAAATAGGGCATCCCGGCAAGTCAAAAACAGAATAAAAGACTTGGGCAAAAATAAGGGAAATAAATAAAAATGTACACCCGCTGAGTTGAAAAGCCGCATTGGACAACTCAGGCAAAAATGGGTATCCCGATGGATTGAAAACCCGAAAGGGCGATCCATGCAAAATAAGGGAATAAGCGAACAACTGCATGCTGAATTCGTCTGTATCACTTACAACTTGGTGAACTTTTAAAGGGTCAAGCCTCTTTCAGAATCAACCTTTTTTAGAAAGCAAGACGAGAAGAACGTCAAAAGTCATACGAGTCATGGCAAGAGGGAAGCTCCTCCAAAGCGTCGTCAACATTGCCAGCATTTCGTTTCTCAATTTGTAACAATCTCCTCATTTCAGGAGATATGTTTCTTTGACTGTATCTTGCCAATTCAGGGCACATGAATTAATAAAATCAGATTTTTTTCAGTCATGTTTCGTCTTGTACATTTTTGTTTGCAAAGAATGTCTGATATCTTAAAAACTGATTGCATGAATACAGATGTTATCTTTAAAACACGTGCTTGCAGGGAATTTACTTACTCTCAAAAGTGCCTAACTCCTATGACGGAATCCGGTAAGGGATACCTCAGGATTACTTGTGCGTTTCTTGTCTTTGCAGGATTGCAGGTATCCGAAGCGCAACATGGGGCATGAAAGCTTCATCCCAGCAAGCTGGCAAATCAACGCTCACTCAGCCTTAAGCTTTCCGAGTAATTTCTCCCCAGCTGAGTTGCCACTTGTTGCTTCTCCCAGCCGAGTTGCCAATCATTCTTCCCCAGCCGAGTGCAAAAGCCAGGGAATCATCTCCCCACAGAGCTTCAGCTCTATCCGAAAGAGCAGCGCACGAAGGAGTCACAACAGAGTGAAGGAAGCTTCTACAAACCCCAGCTGGGTCCCCTCATTACCAAGGATGGGTCAATCTGTGACTTATCTCCCCAAGCAGAATCATCTCACCAGATCTACCAACGATCTCATCCCCAGCTGGGATGATCACTTCAAGCAAGATCGACCAGAGATCTTCACATTGGGATCCGAATCCCGGATCGATATCTTTGCATAATCATGGCATTCGCATCATATTCACCCACAAAGCGTAGCATCCCGTCCAATACGGAGCATTACGGCAAAAATCAAACATATAGCGTAATCATAAGTCATGATCTGAATCAAACACTTGTGAATATTATCAACTCATCAACAATATGCAGAACACCCCCCAGGGTCCCCAGCAAAAGCTGTTGCCTCACATTCACCAATACGAATAAACACTCCTTGTGACACCCGTCCGTGTCATATTCCCCAGCAGAAAGCCAAAGATATCCCCTTTGCACTCACAGATACTTGCATTTATGACTTTCTTGACATCCGTCCATGTCACTTTTCCCAGAACAGTAACCTAAAACACTTTGTATACCAGATTTTGTTTATACTATACTTTTCTCCTTTCGACACTCGTCCGTGTCACTCTCTCCAGCAGGTTGAACACCTAAATATATATACCAATCACACTTATACAAATACTCGTCCGTATCTTATATACACCACTTACATCCCCGCAGATTCGACACTCATCCGTGTTCTTTGTTAACCAGTTGGTACTCGTCCGTATCATCATCTCAGAACATGCGTCGAGCGTTTGTTTCTACTTGATACTCGTCCGTATCATAGTCTTAAGGATGCTCGTCCGCATCTTTAATCCATACACTCATGTCTTCTTGAATACAGATACTCGTCTGTGTCTACTATTCCCCAGAAGAGTCCCCTCAGATTCAACACTCGTCCGTGTTCCTTGTTAACCAGTTGATACTCGTCCGTATCATCATCTCGGAACACGTGTCGGTTTTTGCTTCTACCTGATACTCGTCCGTATCATAGTCTTAAGGATGCTCGTCCGCATCTTTAATCTATACACAATACCAAACACTTATACCTTTTATTTTCATGGATGTAAACACTCGTCCGTGTTTACTATTCCCCAGTAAAGCAATTTTCTTTTTATCTGACATTCGTCCTATGTCATGATAAACCCTGAGAGCAGCCGTACCCTGCTAGGTGGTCGTCCTCCACCTCTTGATGGTCGTCCTCCATCATGCTCATCCGATGGCCGTCCCCATCGTTGACTTTTTCTATCCGACATTCGTCCTATGTCGTGATATATTTAGCAGCCGTCCCCTGCTAGGTGGTCGTCCTCCACCTCTTAATGATCGTCCTTCATCATTTTATCCAATGGCCGTCCCCATTGTTGGTTTTGGTTATCTGACGTTCGTCCTATGTCATGATAAACCTTGAGAGCAGCCGTCCCCTGTTAGGTGGTCGTCCTCCACCTCTTGATGGTCGTCCTCCATCATGCTCATCCGATGGCCGTCCCCATCGTTGACCTTTTTATCCGGCATTCGTCCTATGTCGCGATATTTTCGGCAGCCGTACCCTGCCTGGTGGTCATCCTCCACCTTAGATGACCGTTCCCCATCTTAACCCTTACAGAGCAGCCGTCCCCTGCTAGGTGATCGTCCTTCACTTTTGATGACCGTACCTCATCATCTGTTTATTTCATTTATTCTTTAACCCGATGGCCATCCCCGTCGTGGTCCCTTTTCCTTTTTAGCCCGATGGCCGTCCCCATCGTTGGTTACTTTGCTTTATGAATTTGATGGCCGTCCCCGTCATTTTTCATTGATCCCCAGAGAATTTTGCAGCTTTATCCTGATGGCCGTCCCCATCATGATTTTATTTATTCCCAGCATGTCGGCCGTCCCCGTCATTGCTCTTTACCCAGCATTCGTCCTCTGCTCGACGGTCGTCCTCCGTCGCCTACGCTTTACAATATACTTTATTTTCCTTTACAATCTATATCCCTTTTCTTCTTCATTTTGTGAGTGCAAATTTTGGACTGTCTTTGGTATTCAACCACAAGTTATCTTGTTCGCCTGATAAGCCGATGTAAACACCCCAAATTTGCCCTCACCCATTCACCATGGCTTGTGATCATTTCATATGCATAAACACAATCATAGCATCTCATACCACATTTTTGATTCACTGCATAGATTCAAAGTCATCTGCACCTAGGGTTTGTGATCTGAGCAATCCAAGAACTTCTTGAGCCACTTCAAAGGCCACCAATCACTTCAAAGGGGTCCATGTGTGTTCAAGCATCATATTATATCCTCTCAAAGTTAAGAATGCCAAAGAATCACAAGAACTGAGGATGGTATGGAAGCAGAGCCAGGCTTGGCTGCACAGTTGACCTAAAATTAGGGTTTTGGTTTCAGAGGCCATAACTCCAATTTTTTTGGTCATTCTTGTTTCTATTGGTCTCTATATGGTATAGGGAGTATGCATATCAATTTTCATTAAGAAATTCCATGGGGAAGTCATCTGATCAAGAGTTGACTTTCTGGACAAGTCAATGCAAAATCAGGGCATCTGAGGCCCCCAATGACCCAACCAAAGGGCATTCTTCATCATTTTGATTGTATATGATCTTTATTTGATCATAGAAGAGGTTGGAAGTTCACAAAATTGAAGAATTTGAAGTTTTTGCAAAGTTGACTTTTTGGGGCAAGTTTGACTTTTAAGGAATTTGTCATTTTAGGCAACTTTTCAACCCTTACTTTTTGATCCAAAAATGCTTCAAATGGTAAAACTTTGGTCATGAAAGTTGTAGAATAGATCTTTCCCTTTTCAAAAAGTACAAGAACATGACCTAATTCATTTTGGATCAAAAGTTATGGTTTGTCAAAGTTGGCAAAAATCACAAAAATTTCAAAGTTTCCACCAAAGAGGTATTTTGCAAAATGACTTGATCAAGTGTTCTAAAGCTATCAAATGGACTTCTATTTCACATAACATGATCATGTGACATCTAAAGTTCAGATTGGACCAAAGAATTACATGTTTGTATGGTGTTTGGAACAAGATCTTTTCATGAGAACCAAAGGGAACCAAGTTGCAAAAACCATCATAACATCTCATCCACTTGCTGCCTTGGTTGCTGAACCACCCTAGCCCTCTCCTCACCTCATGCTGCGCAAGACAAGCCCCTTGTACCAAGCTAGCAAAGTAGCCCATGCCCTTCTTACACAAAGTTGACATTTTGGCAAAAGCAACCATACCTATCACAAAAGGACATGTCATGTCATCTGACCAATAGGATTAGTTTATACAAACAAATGGCAAGCCAAACATCATAACACACAAGCCTGAAACCATCAAGAACATAACTTCTCATTTTTCACCCTCAAAGCAAAAGCCTTCGAAACTCAGAAAACAAGCCACAAACACTTGAACAAACTTCATAGATCAACTCAACTCATCATCCTGATCACAAAGCACCCCTCACCCTTGCCTTAAACTGCCTGAATCCAAAACAAGATTCTCACCTGAGCTTGAGCAGAACCTGTTCAAACTCTCAAACCAGCCAACATAAACTCTTTCTAAGCATCCAGACATCATCAAGGGACCAAGAGGAGTGGATTGCATCAAGAGAAGAGGCCAGAAAGCTGTGAACTGAAAGCTTCAAAACTCAGGTAGCTCAAGAACTTTTTTTCCAGAAATGAATTTTTAAGTTCTTAATAGCTTCTACATGCTTCCCTGATCATGAATATGTCTTTGGTTTTGAAAATGGTGAAGGGACGAGTATGTATGCAGTCTCTGAAACTTTTTGCCCTAGAACTAGATTGATTCGATTCAGCCAGTTTAGGAATGATAAATGTGTTTTGAATGGGGGTTCTGATTCGTTTTTAGGTGGGGATCATTTCTGTTTAATTAGATTTCATTTTAGATGCGTTTATAGAGAGTTTGAAGTTTGGAGTGATCGGAGAAGATGACCGGAACACTGTTCCGGTCACCTGAGAGTCATTAACGGCTGGATTAGGGTTAATTAATTAGGGTTAGTGAGTTTGAATGCTGGCCGTCCAGATGCGCGCCAGGTCAATTCGCGCGTGTTGGAGTTTGAATCTGGGCCTTCAGATTGGATTACTTTCCCTTTTTCAGTTTTAAATCCATTTTATTTTCATATTAATTCATTTGTTTTCTATATTTTATTAAAAATAGCAAAACTTATTCAAAAATTCTGAAATTTTTTATACAAGTTATTATTTAATTTCAGAACACAAAAATATTTTTATTTTTATTTTTAGCATTAAAAAAGTATTTTTAAATATTTAAAAGTTTCTTTTTAATTAATTAATGAGAATTAATTAATTAAAAATACTTTTAGGTATTTAAAAATCACCAAAAAATTCATGAAACATTTAAAAACATTTAGAAACATTGTCCAACCCTCAAACCAAATTTCTTTTTTGATCTTGATGCATTTTGAGAATTTTTCATGGAATTAAAACCATTTTAATGCATTATTTTGATCCAAACTTCAAAAAATCATTTCTGCCTAACCCTAGAGAGTTGGACTTTGATTCTTTTTGCATTGCATTGTGTTTAGCATGTAGTTTGTGAGATTAAATGGCCATGATTTGATCTTTCATTTTCCATTTGTTTGGCATTTTTCTTGTTAAGGGACCCTAAAACCCTAGAAAACTTAGGAAAATCATAACTTGAATTAGGTTAGGAGTTGGAATCCCTCCTTTGGGCAATGAGTTAGTATAGGTCTAGGGATCCTTTAAGTGAATTTTCAATTTTTTATATTGATGTTTGCTTCTGATTTTGGTTTTTGTTTGTTGCTTTGATCATAAACCCTAATTTGGGCTTCCATATGCACTCATCTTGCATTTGCATTCATACCTTGACTTGCCATGACATTTTATGCATCCATGTGATTCATTTAACATCTTAAGACATATTGAAAGCATGTTTGATCATTGCATCTTGCATTTGCCATGTTGTATGCCATTTGCATGTCATAACTTTTCATGTATGTTCATGCTTCTTAACTTGCTCCATTTGCATCCATAAGCTTGCATGATCATTTCCATGTGTTGCCTCATGTTGGTAGCATCTCATAGCATCATTAACATCATGTATGTGCTTCTGGTTTTGTTTCTCATCATGCCATTTCATTCCATTTGGCATTGCATTGCATTTCTTTCACTAATATTTCAGGTGGTAAATTGTTTGAGAAGTGAATTTGCCTTCACTTCTCACATTTTCTTTTCATCTCTCTCTTGCATCCATTGCTGCATTTTATCTTGTGTTTGAGATTGAGCTTGCTCATTCATCTTCTTCTTACTTTCTTTCTTCAAGTGACTTGACTTCTTGAATGAAGCAAGTCACTTTGCTTCTCCTGATCCTTTCATCTGCTTCCTAGTGGTTCCATTGAAGATTGCTCTTGTAAACCTCACAAACCTTAGGAACAACTAAGCATGACAATGATTAGGGTTTTGATTAGTCCCCCATTTAGTTTTACCTTTGTGTCTCTTTTGAGTCTTCTCTTCTCATCTCATAATCAAGGACTAAACCCTAAAGGTTTTAAGGCTTTGTGATTAAGCTTATGCCTGCATCCTTCTATTAGGATGGAGTGTATAACTTTAATCCTAAGTGTTGAACCCTTAATGTGTTTAAATCCTTTAATCAATTCACTTAATAATCATCAAGACATCACACTTGTAACTTGGGCCTTGCATTAGGGTTCTAATTCTTCCTTGATTGGTTAAGAAGGACTAACCCTAGTGTTAATGGACAAGTCCTCCTCAAGTTGTCTTACAAACCCTAAAAATCACTTCATCATCTCACCATTAAATAAAATCCACTTAATCAAAGGCTTGTTATGTCATGGGTTTAATCCCTAATCATGGATTAAGTTGAGGAGCTTTCCTCAGCTTAAACATTCTCATCTATTATCCTTCTATTAGGATGGTGTAATGAGTCTGTTTGATCCCTGATTATGGCTTAATCTCATTACTTAACACTAAACAAAAACACCAAAAACATCTAAATAATCACAAGTAGGTTAATGATCTTAATCCTACACCAAAGGTGTTTAAGTGTGAGAAACTGACTTCACACTTAAGGTATTCTCCTTACCCCTAATCAGAGGGAAGATGTGATGAGTTTACTAAATCCATTGGTTTAGACTTAAGCTCATTAACTTATGACAAACTTTCAAAAGCAATAAAAGATTGAAAACACAAAAACAAACAATAATCGTCTCCTTCGGGATTCTTTTCTCATCTCATTCACTCACAAACGAGAACTTGCTTCTTCCGTCTTATGCAAGACAGTCAGCACCTGAGCCAGACAGGTCATACACTTGAGCATAGGCAAGCAAGCAGTTCACAAGTCAATTCATCTTTCAGTCTCTTTGGGTCGAACTACGGTGTTCTGACTTCCTCATTGCATGAGAGGATACGTAGGCATAACTTAACAGTTATCGAACAAAAGTCTCTGTATATTCCCCCTCTTTCAGCTTTATTCTTTAGCCTCATTATCTTGAGCACTTCACCCTTTCCTTACACTGACACTTCATTTATACACTCCACTTCTTTTACACAGACACCTGTACATCTTTTTCCAGCTCTTTATACACAAATTGCACTGACACTACCCCTTTAAAACACCAATCTTTTAAGCGTGGATCCCGTCGAGTACGACGGACAATCTGGGTGCTAATACCTTCCCAGGTTGTAACCAACCCCCTTTCTCAGTCTCTCTGGTTCGAAACCGTCTTATCCATATCTTTCTAGGTCTATGCAGCATTACCTTTCCTCCGGGATAAAAATGCCTAGCTGGCGACTCTTTTCTTTTCCAGTGAGTTCACTGCTGTGTGTTCTCATTGTTCCTTTCGCCGACCGTTCGCGTCTGTACCTTTATCTGGGCCAGTCCCATTTATCGGGAGCGACAGCTTGGCGACTCTGCTGGGGACCCTTATATTGCAACCAGGGCTTCTGGTTCTTTTTGTGGGTTCCTCCTAGCGCTTGTTTGGTTTGTGTTTACTGGGGTGTTATGTGTTATTTGTGTTTGTGAATTTGTTTTTGCTTTATGTACAGTTACTTTTTTGCTTTCTTTATAGTTTTGCATATATCATACTGTCATACTGTGCTGGCTGGATCTGTTTGTTTGCTTTAGTGGGTGGGGTTCTATTGAGAGTTAAGGTCCTATACCTGGGACCTGAGTGACACCTAGGCTAGAGTGGT
Organism: Lathyrus aphaca; assembly: GCA_963966055.1. Lineage (NCBI taxonomy): Eukaryota > Viridiplantae > Streptophyta > Magnoliopsida > Fabales > Fabaceae > Lathyrus > Lathyrus aphaca. The sequence goes on along the minus strand of OZ014521.1, from coordinate 188,574,048 downwards.
TCATGTTCTTTCCCATTCCATTTCGGTCTGGTGCGGGAATATGAAACACAATTCAGATATGGGTTTCTTCTTGAGAACTCTGTGCTGCAGATTTCCTGTAGTGCTAGGGCTATCTGGGAAGCCTGCTAAGTCTGGATGACCTTTAGTATTGACCTCCAGAAACTGAGGTGAATTAGAGGAGGATCTTTTATGGTTATTGTAAACACTGTACCTCCGGGTTAGAAGTGTTTACACTCTTCATAACTGATTCAAGTCTGAGGATCCTTGTTTTAGAACATCACCTGTGAGGGGGTTGGGCTGTTTACAGGTTTGCAGGTACCCTTGACCTCAGCATACCCTGTTACTTTGTTTTGTTTAAGAGTACTCCATGTTGGGACAGTTCTTGTGATTCTAAACCCTGGACATGTGACTCTTTATTTGAGTCCCCCACCTTGGTTACTGGACTTGTAGACCTCCATCTGGATTTCTTGAACATATGTGGACCTATATCAGAGCACTTGATCAGATCCAGCTCAGTCACAAACCCTTGCATATCATTTGCATACATCCTCATTGCATCATTTTTGACATGTGTTTATTTGTTTTTCAGGGTATCCATCCTATTGTTTTGGCTTGGTTTTGACCCCTTCTTCAGCATTAGACCTATCTTCATCAGCACTTGCTTCAGCTATCAGCCACCTGCTTCAGTCACTTGCATCCTCAGTCCCAGCTTATCAGTGGCCCATCTTCAGTGTTGTCTTCAGTCATCATCATCAGCACCCATTCTTCAGCAACATGGCACCTAAGAAGAGTAACATCTCCTATCACTTCTTTGAGCCTGAGTTGACCAGCATCAGGAAGATTCAGACCCTGATTACTCCAGACCATATACCACTTTTCAGAAAACATTATGGAGGAATCCTTGATGTGGTTATGGATTTGGACCCTTCACAGAGGAGCTTGATACATACTTGCTTGCAGTTCTATGATCCCCCTCTGAGGTGCTTCACATTTCAGAATTTTCAGTTGGGACCCTTGCTGGAGGAGTATTCATCATTGGTTGGTATACCTATCAGGGGTGGAATCCCCTTCAACCCTGAGATGGCTTTCCCAAGTAATGGGGAGATAGCAAAGGCATTATATCTGGAACCAGTTTTGATTGGGCAGAATTTGACATCTAAAGCTGGAATCTCTGGTTTTCATCTGGATTTCTTGACTTCTCAGGCTAGTCTGAAGGCCTCCCTAGGGGAGTGGAGGGCAGTCTGTGCTCTGTTGGCTCTTAGCATATATGGGGTCATACTTTTTGCAGATGAGCCTAGGTTTGTTAGCAAGAATGCAATCCATTTGTTCATCCTGAGGAACCCAGTGCCCACCTTACTGGGAGATCTTTACTACTCAGTTCATCAAAGGAATGAAAAACAAAGGGGAAGATTAGTGAGATGCTGTGCTCCTTTGTTCCATACTTGGCTGCTCAAGCATTTGCCAAAGACTGATGCATTCTTGAACCCTCACCAGCAGAAGAACTGGGCTAAGAGGCTTGTTGCTCTAACCTCAGATGACATCAGATGGTGCACTCAGAGCACCAAGGGCAGAGATATCATTACAAGTTGTGGGTAGTTTCCCAATGTGCCTCTGATTGGAGTGAAGGGTTGCATCAACTACAACCCTCTGTTATTTAAAAGACAACTGGGCTATGCATTAGTCCACCCTCCTAGAGCACAGGATCTGACTGAGACCCTTTATTGTGAGATCAAGCCTAATCTGGCTGTTGTCAGGCAGGCATCCTGGGCCTGGGACAATGTGCAGACTAAAGGGGTAACCATTCTTGGGAAATGCAACAATGTGGCCTCAGCCCAGTACTACGAGTGGTCTCATGCCAGAGCTCAAATTACTGGAATGCCCTTCACTGTTGAAGATGTGCCTGGACCTTCCACAACATCACCTCCAGCAACTGTCAGCTTAGAGGAGTTTGAGAAATTGAAAGAGAGAAATGAGAAGCTGACTCAAGCTCTACAGAAGACCCTCTGGGAGAGGAGTGATGGTAGGTTGGATATTGAGAGGCTAGAAAAGTTGAAAGTGGAGCATTTGGCTAGAATTGAGAAGTCAGAAGATTACATTAAGAAGTCTAGGGCTGGAGAACAGATCTTGAAGAATGCCTGCAAGGAAGCTCAGTTCCAGAAGGCCAAGACTGATTTGTATCTAAAGGAGAGTCAGGCTAGGTGGGTTAGGATCACCGAAGCTCGCACTCAGGAGGATAAAAGGACTCAGGATAAGATTGAACAGATGGAAGCTAGTGCAAAAGAGCAACAGGAAGCCCTGGCAGCAGCCCAGAGGGAGGTCTCAGAGTTGAAGATCAGAGCTGGAGTGAAGAGGTCAAAGGACCAGAGTCAGCACAAGAAGCTAACTGCAGCTGTTGCCACAAGGAATCTCCTTATCAGGAATCTTACAGAGCGTCCAGCTGATCCTGTGACTGAAGCACTTCTCAAGGAAGTTCGGGAGGATGAATTTGGCCTTGGTGTTTGACTTTTTGCTTGTTGTTGCTTTCATTTTATGTACTTTTCTTCATGTTGTATTTTTGACCCCTCAGAGGGCTTGTATTGTAAAAGAAACAAACTATGTACCATTTACCTTTTTGTAATATATGTGTTGGTTTGTTTCATCTGAATTCTTCAAGCAACATCACAAGCATCTTCTTCGAGGGGTCTGGAAAGGTCAAAACCAAGTACCAAGCCGGATACCTTGGAAACAAATAGACACACTGCATTGCATACTAACCTTTTGTTTTGTTTTGTAGGTTTTGTTTTATTGTTACTAACTCTGTTGTGACTTCAGGAATTATTGCTCGACGTCGAGGGTTTCCACTCAACCGTCCACACAGATACCCCACCCGCAACAATCTTCCGGGCATACAGATGGACCAAATGCAGCAGGACCTTACAGAGGTCAGGAATCAAATGACCAACGAGAGGTTGGAAATGAGGAATCAGATGACACAATTTATGGAGGTGATGAACAATATGGCTCAAAGCCAGGAGAGGTTAAGAGCACTGGTGGAAGGGAGAAACCAGGAAGACCATCAGCCAGGGACTGCTGGGACGAGCAACAATGAAAGAGTCCAACCTCGTGTCAATCCCCCAGTCTTTGGCCCCCACCAGCATCCAGAGATCAACATCCCTGTCAATGTGCAAGGGACTGCCACAGCAGGTAGAGTGCTGCAAGAAGACCCCCAGGAAGATCAATTTACAGTGATGGGAGCTGGAGAAGAAGCCTATGACAGAAGGCTAGAAGAGATTGCTGAGAAACTAAGGTCTTTAGAGTCCCAGAATTCTTTGGGATTCGATGTTATGGACATGGGTCTAGTGGACGGGGTCAGGATCCCCCACAAATTTAAACCTCCATGTTTTGAGAAGTATAACGGGACTTCCTGCCCCCGGACCCATTTACAATCCTTTCTGGGGAGGCTGAAGGCCTATACCATGGACGAAAAGCTATGGATGTTTTATTTTGAGGATAGCTTAACTGGAGCATCGAGGGAATGGTACTCCCACTTGACAAGAGCAACCATTAGATGCTGGAAGGACCTGGCAGAGGCCTTTATCAGACAGTATCAGTACAACCTGGATATGGCCCCCAATAGGACCCTCCTGATGGGGATGTCTCAGTCATCCAGGGAAAGCTTCCGTGAATACGCTCAAAGGTGGAGACAGCTTGCTGCTGCTGTCCAGCTGCCCATGTCAGAGAGGGAGATGGCTGATATGTTCATGAACACCCTCCAGGGGACTTACATTGATAGGTTAGCTTCCTTCTCATCTACCAGCTTTGCATATGTAGTCATAGCCGGGGAGAGAATTGAAAGCCTATTAAAGATGGGTAAGATCTCAGACAACGGTGCAAGCTCATCCAGTAACGCAAGAAAGCCTTTTGCAGGCCCAAGAAGAACTGGTGAAACCAATGCTATCCACACCAGCAGGGGCAGGCCCCAATATGTTCATAGGTCTGTGGCAGCAGTCACCATCCCCGCTCCAGCTCATCCACAACCAGCTTATCAACCACCGCAACAAAATTATCAGCAACAACCTCAGTACCAGCAACAAACTCCGTTTCCTCCTCAAAGAAATTACAACAACAGCAACACCAACAATAATAATCAGCAGAGACCATTCCAACAGAGGCCCTCTCAGGCCAATAGGGTGATCGATCCGATCCCTATGCCCTATGCCACATTACTGCCACAACTCTTGAAACTCAATCTAGTTGAGCTAAGGACGTTGGCACCTCCGGATCCTAACAGTCTGCCCAGAAATTACGACGCCAGCGCCAGATGTGCCTTTCACTCAAATGCACCTGGTCATAGTACGGAAAAGTGCAGAGCTTTGCACATGAAAGTGCAGGATCTAGTGGATTCCAAGGCTCTGAACTTTGCACCACCACCGAATGTCAACAAGAACCCTATGCCACACCATGGTGGTCCCCGAATCAATGCTATTGAAGAAGACAAGCCGTCTTACTTGATAACCAGTGTGGGTCAGATTCGGACACCTTTGGTAGAGATCAAAGCTCAGCTCCTCGAATGTCAAATGTTCCCAGGATGTGAGCTAGGGTGTGCTTACTGCAACATTTCAGTGAATGGTTGTGATAACCTGAGAGATGGCATAGATGGCCTCATCCAGAGTGGCCTGCTTCAAATTACAACATCAATTCCTACCAATCCAGCAATCTCCTTAACAACAGCTCCAGAACCTCCTACAACTGCAACAACCATTGTTCCAGGCAACTCTTCAGCTTCATCAACAAATTTTTCATCTGTCATTTCAGCTGACCAGATATCAACAAACATTCCTTCTACAACTTCAGCACCACTTCATTTTAAGTCTCCTGCAACAACAACACCCATCCTCCCAACAATGTCTCCTACAACATCAGCAGCCAACCATGAAAATGTCTCAACAGTTACGATTTATTATGATCCTGAAAATGATTCTGCCTACAACTCACAAAGTGCTACTCCTATCAGAGCACCAGTCACAATATACTATGATCCACAGACTATCATGGTCCCTTCTGCAGCTGCCATCAGTCCAGTCACCGTCACAGTGCCTGGACCAGTACCTTATGAAAGCAGTAATGCCATCCCTTGGCATTACGGCTCTGATTTATACTGCGAGGGACAAAAGATCACTTTTGAATCATCAACTTCTGCACCACAAATAGACAATGTGGGAGGAGGCGGAGGCTTCACTCGAAGCGGACGTCTCTTTGCCCCGCAAATTCAAAGACCCACTGCCGAAGCAGAAGCTGCTGCCAAGGCAAAAGGGAAGAGTATGGTGCAAGAAGAGCAGGTTGTTAGAGAAGCTTTGAAAACACCTTTTGATCAAGAAGTTGATGAGTTCATGAGAATCATCAAGAAAAGTGATTACAAGATAGTGGACCAGCTTCACCAGACGCCTTCCAAGATCTCTATTCTATCATTGCTTATGTGCTCCGAGGCTCATCGGAACGCACTACTCAAAGTCTTGCACGCAGCTTATGTGCCAGAAGAGATCACGGTCAATCAATTGGAAGCTGTGGTTGGAAATGTTAATGCTAGCAATGGACTAGGATTCACCAACACTGATTTGACTTCGGAAGGCCGCAATCATAACAAGGCCTTGCACATTACCATGGAATGTAAAGGTGCAGTTCTTTCCCATGTGCTGGTAGACACAGGGTCATCCCTCAATGTCTTACCTAAAAAGGCCCTTGTGAAGCTGGAATACGAAGGATTGGCATTACGACCCAGTAACTTGGTAGTGAGAGCCTTTGACGGCTCTAAGAGATCAGTTCTGGGAGAAATTGAGTTGCCTGTAACGATTGGCCCACAAACTTTCAAAACGACCTTCTACGTGATGGACATTCAGCCTGCCTACAGCTGTTTGTTGGGTAGACCATGGATTCATGCCGCTGGCGCAGTAACATCTACCCTTCACCAGAAGTTAAAATTTGAGTGGGAAGGTCAAGTCGTTACTATCTGTGGAGAAGAGGATATTTTTGTTAGCCATCTGGCTACTTATAAATATATTGAGATGGATGGGGAGATCCACGAGACGATGAGTCAAGGGTTTGAGGCCCTGAATGTTAATGAAACCTCTGCTGTACTTGGGACTTCCATGACATCCTACCAGCAGGCCCGGAAGGTGGTGGAAGAAGGAAACGCTCAAGGCTGGGGCAAATTGTTGCCTGTGGAGAAGAAAGAAGATAGATTTGGGTTGGGTTACAAACCAACTCAAGGAGATCAAGCAGAGGCTGCCAAGAAGCCCAACTTTGTTAGTGGGGGGATGCTTACCCCCGATGCTGTCAACAACTTGGAAGATGAGTCGGAAGATGAACGCAACCTGGAAAGCTGGATTCGTCCAAAGATCCCGGGGAGCAGTATCTCAAACTGGTCTTCCCAGGAAATTATAAGAGTTACTCCTGCAGAGTAATTATTATTTCCTGTATATTTTAAGCATGCATCAAGTCTTGCATCTTGCCCAAGATGACAAGACTCATTTTGTAATCGGGCCATCTGTACTTTTTGTGCAACAAGATTAATCAATGAAATATCAGACATCTTTTTGCAAATGAGTCTTTTTCTTTTCCGCTCACTGTTTTTCCATTTTTATTTTTGTACAAAAATAAATGGCAATGTTTTCAAAATGACAACTTTGTTTCACTTTTCCAAACAAGATTAAAATCAATCACTAAAATGAACAAACTGAACCCTTGCAGAGAATGCCTTCCAGACAGCACCGACAGCAGCACGGCTATGACTTCGTATGACTCTGACAATCCGATCAATCAAGCTGATGAAGGGGTTGAAGATGATTACGAGCTTCCTGAAGAGCTAGCCAGGTTGTTGAGACAAGAGGAGAAGGTTATCACTCCTCATCAGGAGGAGGTGGAAACAATTAATCTTGGTACAGATGAAGACGTGAAAGAAGTTAAAATCGGGGCCGGCTTACAAGACTCAGTGAAGAAACAACTGATTGACCTGCTTCAAGAGTATGTGGATGTGTTTGCTTGGTCTTATCAGGATATGCCAGGGTTGGACACCGATATTGTTGTGCACAAGCTGCCTTTGAGGGAAGAATGCCCACCGGTTAAACAGAAACTGCGCCGTACTCGCCCAGACATGGCAATGAAAATCAAAGAAGAGGTACAAAAGCAGTGGGACGCCGGGTTCCTTGCTGTAACTAGCTATCCACCGTGGGTTTCTATTATTGTACCTGTGCCTAAGAAAGACGGCAAAGTAAGGATGTGTGTTGATTACCGGGACCTGAACAGAGCCAGCCCGAAAGATGATTTCCCATTACCTCACATTGATGTATTGGTAGATAACACGGCTCAGTTCTCGGTATTCTCCTTCATGGACGGATTTTCAGGATACAATCAGATCAAAATGTCACCTGAAGACATGGAGAAGACAACTTTCATCACACCCTGAGGCACGTTCTGTTATAAGGTGATGCCATTCGGATTGAAGAATGCTGGTGCAACATATCAACGGGCTATGGTAACACTATTCCACGATATGATCCATAAAGAAATCGAGTGTTATGTGGATGACATGATTGCCAAGTCCCTTACAGAGGAAGACCACCTGGTAAATCTGCTGAAGCTATTCAAGCGTCTGAGGAAGTACCAACTGAAGTTGAACCCCAACAAGTGCACATTCGGGGTGCGATCTGGTAAGCTGCTGGGATTTATTGTAAGTGAGAAAGGGATTGAGGTAGACCCTGATAAAGTCAAAGCCATTCAAGAAATGCCTGCACCAAAAACTGAGAAAGAAGTTCGAGGGTTCTTAGGTCGATTGAACTACATTTCACGGTTCATATCTCACCTTACAGCAACCTGTGAGCCTCTGTTCAAATTGTTGAGAAAGGAACAAACGGTCAGGTGGAACGAAGACTGTCAGAGGGCTTTTGACAAGATCAAGGAATACTTACAAGAGCCTCCAATCCTTATGCCTCCAGTTGAAGGAAGACCTCTAATCATGTACTTGACAGTATTAGAAGAGTCAATGGGGTGTGTGTTGGGCCAGCATGACGAGTCTGGTCGAAAAGAGTATGCAATATACTACCTGAGCAAAAAGTTTACCGACTGTGAACAACGTTATTCACTGCTCGAGAAAACTTGCTGTGCTTTAGCGTGGGCTGCTCGCGACTGAGACAGTATATGTTGACCCACACCACCTTATTGATCTCAAAGATGGACCCAGTTAAGTACATATTTGAGAAGCCAGCTCTTACCGGACGGGTTGCAAGATGGCAAATGATCCTCACGGAATATGACATCCAGTACACCTCTCAGAAAGCCATCAAAGGCAGTGTACTATCTGAATATCTTGCTGAGCAACCTATTGATGACTACCAGCCTATGAGATTTGACTTCCCTGATGAAGACATCATGTTCATAAAAGCAAAAGATCATGAAGAGCCTGTTCATACTGAAGGGCCTGACCCGGAAGAAGAATGGACTATGATGTTTGATGGGGCTGTTAACATGAACGGTCGTGGTGTTGGTGCAGTACTCATTACACCTAAAGGAGTTCACATGCCTTTCTCGGCAAAACTCACTTTCAACTGCACTAACAACGAAGCTGAATACGAAGCTTGCATTATGGGTCTTGAGGAAGCCATTGACCTCAGGATCAAGACGTTGACTGTATTCGGAGATTCAGCTCTAGTAGTTAATCAAACCAACGGCAAATGGTACACCCACCAGGATCATCTGATACCTTACAGGGATTATACAAGAAGGTTATTGACTTTCTTCACAACGGTCAAGCTTGAGTATATCCCTCGGGACGAGAATCAATTTGCAGATGCCCTGGCTACCATTTCATCCATGATCAAAGTTCAAGCTGCCAACTGTGTGCCTCAAATCTCAGTGCCCAGACTTGACAGACCAGCATATGTGTTCGCAGCAGATGTTGTCAAAGATGATAAGCCTTGGTTCCATGACATTAAGTGCTTCTTGGAGGACCAAACATACCCATCTGGGGCATCTTCCAATGATAATAAGACTTTGAGAAGGCTTGCTGGTAGTTTCTTTCTGAACACGGATGGTTCCCTATACAAGAGAAACTTTGATATGGTACTCCTCAGATGCGTTGATAAAACAGAAGCAGACCTGTTGATGCACGAGGTGCATGAGGGATCCTTTGGTACCCATGCTGGAGGGCATGCCATGGCTAAGAAGTTGCTAAGATCAGGATAATACTGGATCACAATGGATACAGACTGTTGTGCCTATGCCAGAAAATGCCATAAATGCCAGATCTATGCAGATAAGGTGCATGTGCCTCCCAATCCTCTGAATATAATGTCTTCACCCTGGCCCTTTGCCATGTGGGGCATTGATATGATTGGCAAAATTGAGCCAACTGCTTCAAATGGCCACAGATTCATCCTGGTCGCCATTGATTATTTCACCAAGTGGGTTGAAGCAGCCTCATATGCAAATGTTACAAGGCAAGTGGTAGCCAGATTTCTGAAGAGAGATATCATATGCCGATACGGAGTTCCCGAGCGAATCATTACTAATAATGGTTCCAACTTAAACAACAAGATGATGGCTGAGTTATGCCGGGACTTCAAGATCCAACATCACAATTCTTCTCCTTACAGGCCGAAGATGAACGGCGCTGTTGAGGCAGCTAACAAGAATATCAAGAAGATTGTGCAGAAGATGGTAGTCACTTACAAAGACTGGCATGAGATGCTACCATTTGCTTTGCATGGGTACCGCACGTCAATCAGAACATCCACTGGGGCAACACCGTATCAGCTTGTGTATGGTATGGAAGCAGTCCTACCTGTCGAGGTTGAATTACCCTCCCTACGGGTATTGATGGATGTTAAGCTGAACGAAGCAGAGTGGGTCCGGTCCCGATACGAGCAACTGAGTCTGATTGAAGAGAAAAGATTGGCTGCAATCTGTCATGGGCAGTTGTATCAGAAAAGAATGAAGAGAGCCTTCGATCAGAAAGTCAGGCACCGAGAGTACCAAGTAGGAGATCTTGTGCTGAAGAGAATCCTCCCTCCTCATACAGACCATAGGGGCAAGTGGACTCCGAACTATGAAGGACCATTCGTAGTAAAGAAAGTTTTCTCTGGTGGAGCACTGATGCTCAGCACCATGGATGGTGAAGATTTCCCGTCCCTGTGAATTCAGATGCAGTTAAAAAATACTTCGCATAAAAATGACCCGCTGGACACAAAAACAGAATGTAAGTCCAGGCAAAAATAGGGCATCCCGGCGAGTCAAAAACAGAATAAAAGACTCGGGCAAAAATAAGGCAAAAATAAAAAAAAATGTACACCCGCTGAGTCGAAAAGCCGCATTGGACGACTCAGGCAAGAATGGGTATCTCGATGGATTGAAAACCCGAAAGGGCGATCCATGCAAAATAAGGGAATAAACGAACAACTGCACTCTGAATTCGTCTGTGTCACCTACAACTTGGTAAGCTTCGAAAGAATCAAGCTTCTGTCAGAATCAGCCTTCTTCAGAAAGCAAGACGAGAAGAGCGTCAACAGTCATACGGGTCATAGCAAGAGGGGAAGCTCCTTTGAAAGCGTCGTCAACATCGCCAGCACTTTGTTTCTCAATTTGTAACAGTCTCCTCATTTTAGGAGATATGTTTCTTTGACTGTATCTTGCCAATTCAGGGCATTTGAGTTAATAAAATCAGATTTTTCAGTCATGTTTCGTCTTGTACATTTTATTTGCAAAAAATGTCTGATGTCTCTAAAAAACGGATTGCATAAGTACAGATGCTTATCTTCAAAAAAACACGTGCTTGCAGGAAAGTGTATTTACTCTCAGAAGTGTCTAACTCCTATGACGGAATCCAGCAAAGGATACCTCGGGATCACTTGAGCGTTTCTCTATTTTTGCAGGATTGCAGGTATCCAAAAACGCAACTTGGGGCATGAAAACTTCATCCCAGCAAGCTGACAAATCGACGCTCAGTCTTGGCACCCAAGGTATTTTCTCCCCAGCTGGGTTGCCGCCCGGTGCTTCTCCCAACCGAGTTGCCAATCGTTATTCCTCAGCAGAATACGAAAGCCAGGGAACCATCTCCCCACAGAATTTCAGCCTCTATTCAGAAGAGCAACGCATGAAGGAGTCACAACAGAGTAAAAGAAAAGCTTCTACAAACCCCAGTTGGGTCCCTTATTACAAGGATATGTCAGTCAGTGACTTATTCCCCAAGCAGATACATTTCCTCAGATCTACCAATGATCTCATCCCCAGCTGGGATGTCCATTTCGAGCAGATCGGCCAGAGATCTTCGCCGCAACGGGATCCGAATCCCGGTTCAGTATCTTTACATAATCATGGCATTCGCATCATATTCACCCCACAAAGCGTAGCATTCCGTCTAAAACGGAGCATTACGGCAAAAATCAAACATATAGCATAATCCTAAGCCATGTTTTGAATCGAACACTCGTGAATAATAAAAATCCATCAGTATACAGAAAACTTTCCCCCCAGAGTCCCCCAGCAAAAGCAGTTGCCTCACATTCACCAATACAAATACACACTCCTTGTGGCACCCGTCCGTGTCATATCCCCAGCAGAAAGCCAAAGATATTCCCTCTGCATTCACAGATACTTGTATATATATAACTTTCTTGACATCTGTCCATATCACTTTTCCCAGTACAGTAATGTAAACACTTTGTATACCAGATACTTGTTCATACTATACTCTTCTCTTTTTGACACTCGCCCGTGTCACACTCTCCCCAGCAGATTGAACACTCATCTATATATCACTCATACTTTTCACTCTCATTTCACTTATACAGATACTCGTCCGTATCTTGTATACACCACTCATATCCCCGCAGATTCGACACTCGTCCGTGTTCTTTGTTAACCAGTTGGTACTCGTCCGTATCATCATCTCAGAACATGCGTCAAGCGTTTGTTTCTACATGATACTCGTCCGTATCATAGTCTTAAGGATGCTCGTCCGCATCTTTAATCCATACACTGTGTCTTCTTGAATATAGATACTCGTCTGTGTCTACTATTCCCCAGAAGAGTCCCCTCAGATTCAACACTCGTCCGTGTTCTTTGTTAACCAGTTGATACTCGTCCGTATCATCATCTCTGAACATGTGTCAGTACTTGTTTCTACCTGATACTCGTCTGTATCATAGTATTAAGAATGTTCGTCCGCATCTTTAATCTTTACGCAATACCAAACACTTATACCTTTTGTTTCTTGGATATAAACACTCGTCCGTGTTTACTATTCCCCAGCAAAACAAATTTCTTTTTTTATCTGACATTCGTCATGATAAACCCTGAGAGCAGCCGTACCCTGCTAGGTGGTCGTCCTCCACCTCTTGATGGTCGTCCTCCATCATGCTCATCCGATGGCCGTCCCCATCGTTGATTTTCTATCCGACATTCGTCCTGTGTCGTGATATTTAGCAGCCGTCCCCTGCTAGGTGGTCGTCCTCCACCTCTTGATGATCGTCCTTCATCATTTTATCCAATGGTCGTCCCCATTGTTGATTTTGGTTATCTGACATTCGTCCTTCGTCATGATAAACCCTGAGAGCAGCCGTCCCCTGCTAGGTGGTCGTCCTCCACCTCTTGATGGTCGTCCTCCATCATGCTCATCCGATGGCCGTCCCCATCGTTGACCTTTTATCCGGCATTCGTCCTATGTCGCGATACTTTTCGGCAGCCGTACCCTGCCTGATGGTCGTCCTCCACCGTAGATGACCGTCCCTCATCTTACCCAACAGAGCAGCCGTCCCCTGCTAGGTGATCGTCCTTCACCTTTGATGACTGTGCCTCATCATCTGTTTATTTCATTTATTCTTTAACCCGATGGCCGTCCCCGTCGTGGTCCCTTTTCTTTTTAGCCCGATGGCCGTCCCCATCGTTGGTTACATTACTTTATGAACTTGATGGCCGTCCCCGTCATGTTTCATTAATCCCCAGAGAATCTTTCAACTTTATTTTGATGGTCGTCCCCATCATGCCCCCTTTTTATCCCCAGCATGTCGGCCGTCCCCGTCATCGCTTTACTTCACACACTTTTCCCAGCATGTCGGTCGTCCCCGTCATTGCTCTTTACCCAGCAGTCGTCCTCTGCTCGACGGTCGTCCTCCGTCGCCCACACTTTACAATATACTTTATTTTCCTTTACAATCTATATCCCTTTTCTTCTTCATTCTGTGAGTGCAAATTTTGGACTGTCTTTGATATTCAACCACAAGTTATCTTGTTTGCCTGATAAGCCGTCGCTTACATCCTGCACAGCTAACTCATGTTTGAATAGGGGCAGCTGTAAACACCCCAAATTTGCCCTCACCCATTCACCTTGGCTTGTGATCATTTCATATGCATAAACACAATCATAGCATCTCATACCACATTTTTGATTCACTGCATAGATTCAAAGTCATCTGCACCTAGGGTTTGTGATCTGAGCAATCCAAGAACTTCTTGAGCCACTTCAAAGGCCACCAATCACTTCAAAGGGTTCCATGTGTGTTCAAGCATCATATTATATCCTCTCAAAGTCAAGAATGCCAAAGAATCACAAGAACTGAGGATGGTATGGAAGCAGAGCCAGGCTTGGCTGCACAGTTGACCTAAAATTAGGGTTTTGGTTTCAGAGGCCATAACTCTAATTTTTTTGGTCATTCTTGTTTCTATTGGTCTCTATATGGTATAGGGAGTATGATTATCAATTTTCATGAAGAAATTCCATGGGGAAGTCATCTGATCAAGAGTTGACTTTCTGGACAAGTCAGTGCAAAATCAGGGCATCTGAGGCCCCCAATGACCCAACCAAAGGGCATTCTTCATCATTTTGATTGTATATGATCTTTATTTGATCATAGAAGAGGTTGGAAGTTCACAAAATTGAAGAATTTGAAGTTTTTGCAAAGTTGACTTTTTGGGGCAAGTTTGACTTTTAAGGAATTTGTCATTTTAGGCAACTTTTCAACCCTTACTTTTTGATCCAAAAATGCTTCAAATGGAAAAACTTTGGTCATGAAAGTTGTAGAATAGATCTTTCCCTTTTCAAAAAGTACAAGAACATGACCTAATTCATTTTGGATCAAAAGTTATGGTTTGTCAAAGTTGGCAAAAATCACAAAAATTTCAAAGTTTCCACCAAAGAGGTATTTTGCAAAATGACTTGATCAAGTGTTCTAAAGCTATCAAATGGACTTCTATTTCACATAACATGATCATGTGACATCTAAAGTTCAGATTGTACCAAAGAATTACATGTTTGTATGGTGTTTGGAACAAGATCTTTTCATGAGAACCAAAGGGAACCAAGTTGCAAAAACCATCATAACATCTCATCCACTTGCTGCCTTGGTTGCTGAACCACCCTAGCCCTCTCCTCACCTCATGCTGCGCAAGACAAGCCCCTTGTACCAAGCTAGCAAAGTAGCCCATGCCCTTCTTACACAAAGTTGACATTTTGGCAAAAGCAACCATACCTATCACAAAAGGACATGTCATGTCATCTGACCAATAGGATTAGTTTATACAAACAAATGGCAAGCCAAACATCATAACACACAAGCCTGAAACCAGCAAGAACATAACTTTCTCATTTTTCACCCTCAAAGCAAAAGCCTTCGAAACTCAGAAAACAAGCCACAAACACTTGAACAAACTTCATAGATCAACTCAACTCATCATCCTGATCACAAAGCACCCCTCACCCTTGCCTTAAATTGCCTGAATCCAAAACACGATTCTCACCTGAGCTTGAGCAGAACCTGTTCAAACTCTCAAACCAGCCAACATAAACTCTTTCTAAGCATCCAGACATCATCAAGGGACCAAGAGGAGTGGATTGCATCAAGAGAAGAGGCCAGAAAGCTGTGAACTGAAAGCTTCAAAACTCAGGTAGCTCAAGAACTTTTTTTCCAGAAATGAATTTTTAAGTTCTTAATAGCTTCTACATGCTTCCCTGATCATGAATATGTCTTTGGTTTTGAAAATGGTGAAGGGACGAGTATGTATGCAGTCTCTGAAACTTTTTGCCCTAGAACTAGATTGATTCGATTCAGCCAGTTTAGGAATGATAAATGTGTTTTGAATGGGGGTTCTGATTCGTTTTTAGGTGGGGATCATTTCTGTTTAATTAGATTTCATTTTAGATGCGTTTAGAGAGAGTTTGAAGTTTGGAGTGATCGGAGAAGATGACCGGAACACTGTTCCGGTCACCTGAGAGTCATTAACGGCTGGATTAGGGTTAATTAATTAGGGTTAGTGAGTTTGAATGCTGGCCGTCCAGATGCGCGCCAGGTCAATTCGCGCGTGTTGGAGTTTGAATCTGGGCCTTCAGATTGGATTACTTTTCCTTTTTCAGTTTTAAATCCATTTTATTTTCATATTAATTCATTTGTTTTCTATATTTTATTAAAAATAGCAAAACTTATTCAAAAATTCTGAAATTTTTTATACAAGTTATTATTTAATTTCAGAACACAAAAATATTTTTATTTTTATTTTTAGCATTAAAAAAGTATTTTTAAATATTTAAAAGTTTCTTTTTAATTAATTAATGAGAATTAATTAATTAAAAATACTTTTAGGTATTTAAAAATCACCAAAAAATTCATGAAACATTTAAAAACATTTAGAAACATTGTCCAACCCTCAAACCAAATTTCTTTTTTGATCTTGATGCATTTTGAGAATTTTTCATGGAATTAAAACCATTTTAATGCATTATTTTGATCCAAACTTCAAAAAATCATTTCTGCCTAACCCTAGAGAGTTGGACTTTGATTCTTTTTGCATTGCATTGTGTTTAGCATGTAGTTTGTGAGATTAAATGGCCATGATTTGATCTTTCATTTTCCATTTGTTTGGCATTTTTCTTGTTAAGGGACCCTAAAACCCTAGAAAACTTAGGAAAATCATAACTTGAATTAGGTTAGGAGTTGGAATCCCTCCTTTGGGCAATGAGTTAGTATAGGTCTAGGGATCCTTTAAGTGAATTTTCAATTTTTTATATTGATGTTTGCTTCTGATTTTGGTTTTTGTTTGTTGCTTTGATCATAAACCCTAATTTGGGCTTCCATATGCACTCATCTTGCATTTGCATTCATACCTTGACTTGCCATGACATTTTATGCATCCATGTGATTCATTTAACATCTTAAGACATATTGAAAGCATGTTTGATCATTGCATCTTGCATTTGCCATGTTGTATGCCATTTGCATGTCATAACTTTTCATGTATGTTCATGCTTCTTAACTTGCTCCATTTGCATCCATAAGCTTGCATGATCATTTCCATGTGTTGCCTCATGTTGGTAGCATCTCATAGCATCATTAACATCATGTATGTGCTTCTGGTTTTGTTTCTCATCATGCCATTTCATTCCATTTGGCATTGCATTGCATTTCTTTCACTAATATTTCAGGTGGTAAATTGTTTGAGAAGTGAATTTGCCTTCACTTCTCACATTTTCTTTTCATCTCTCTCTTGCATCCATTGCTGTATTTTATCTTGTGTTTGAGATTGAGCTTGCTCATTCATCTTCTTCTTACTTTCTTTCTTCAAGTGACTTGACTTCTTGAATGAAGCAAGTCACTTTGCTTCTCCTGATCCTTTCATCTGCTTCCTAGTGGTTCCATTGAAGATTGCTCTTGTAAACCTCACAAACCTTAGGAACAACTAAGCATGACAATGATTAGGGTTTTGATTAGTCCCCCATTTAGTTTTACCTTTGTGTCTCTTTTGAGTCTTCTCTTCTCATCTCATAATCAAGGACTAAACCCTAAAGGTTTTAAGGCTTTGTGATTAAGCTTATGCCTGCATCCTTCTATTAGGATGGAGTGTATAACTTTAATCCTAAGTGTTGAACCCTTAATGTGTTTAAATCCTTTAATCAATTCACTTAATAATCATCAAGACATCACACTTGTAACTTGGGCCTTGCATTAGGGTTCTAATTCTTCCTTGATTGGTTAAGAAGGACTAACCCTAGTGTTAATGGACAAGTCCTCCTCAAGTTGTCTTACAAACCCTAAAAATCACTTCATCATCTCACCATTAAATAAAATCCACTTAATCAAAGGCTTGTTATGTCATGGGTTTAATCCCTAATCATGGATTAAGTTGAGGAGCTTTCCTCAGCTTAAACATTCTCATCTATTATCCTTCTATTAGGATGGTGTAATGAGTCTGTTTGATCCCTGATTATGGCTTAATCTCATTACTTAACACTAAACAAAAACACCAAAAACATCTAAATAATCACAAGTAGGTTAATGATCTTAATCCTACACCAAAGGTGTTTAAGTGTGAGAAACTGACTTCACACTTAAGGTATTCTCCTTACCCCTAATCAGAGGGAAGATGTGATGAGTTTACTAAATCCATTGGTTTAGACTTAAGCTCATTAACTTATGACAAACTTTCAAAAGCAATAAAAGATTGAAAACACAAAAACAAACAATAATCGTCTCCTTCGGGATTCTTTTCTCATCTCATTCACTCACAAACGAGAACTTGCTTCTTCCGTCTTATGCAAGACAGTCAGCACCTGAGCCAGACAGGTCATACACTTGAGCATAGGCAAGCAAGCAGTTCACAAGTCAATTCATCTTTCAGTCTCTTTGGGTCGAACTACGGTGTTCTGACTTCCTCATTGCATGAGAGGATACGTAGGCATAACTTAACAGTTATCGAACAAAAGTCTCTGTATATTCCCCCTCTTTCAGCTTTATTCTTTAGCCTCATTATCTTGAGCACTTCACCCTTTCCTTACACTGACACTTCATTTATACACTCCACTTCTTTTACACAGACACCTGTACATCTTTTTCCAGCTCTTTATACACAAATTGCACTGACACTACCCCTTTAAAACACCAATCTTTTAAGCGTGGATCCCGTCGAGTACGACGGACAATCTGGGTGCTAATACCTTCCCAGGTTGTAACCAACCCCCTTTCTCAGTCTCTCTGGTTCGAAACCGTCTTATCCATATCTTTCTAGGTCTATGCAGCATTACCTTTCCTCCGGGATAAAAATGCCTAGCTGGCGACTCTTTTCTTTTCCAGTGAGTTCACTGCTGTGTGTTCTCATTGTTCCTTTCGCCGACCGTTCGCGTCTGTACCTTTATCTGGGCCAGTCCCATTTATCGGGAGCGACAGCTTGGCGACTCTGCTGGGGACCCTTATATTGCAACCAGGGCTTCTGGTTCTTTTTGTGGGTTCCTCCTAGCGCTTGTTTGGTTTGTGTTTACTGGGGTGTTATGTGTTATTTGTGTTTGTGAATTTGTTTTTGCTTTATGTACAGTTACTTTTTTGCTTTCTTTATAGTTTTGCATATATCATACTGTCATACTGTGCTGGCTGGATCTGTTTGTTTGCTTTAGTGGGTGGGGTTCTATTGAGAGTTAAGGTCCTATACCTGGGACCTGAGTGACACCTAGGCTAGAGTGGTTCATGTTCTTTCCCATTCCATTTCGGTCTGGTGCGGGAATATGAAACACAATTCAGATATGGGTTTCTTCTTGAGAACTCTGTGCTGCAGATTTCCTGTAGTGCTAGGGCTATCTGGGAAGCCTGCTAAGTCTGGATGACCTTTAGTATTGACCTCCAGAAACTGAGGTGAATTAGAGGAGGATCTTTTATGGTTATTGTAAACACTGTACCTCCGGGTTAGAAGTGTTTACACTCTTCATAACTGATTCAAGTCTGAGGATCCTTGTTTTAGAACATCACCTGTGAGGGGGTTGGGCTGTTTACAGGTTTGCAGGTACCCTTGACCTCAGCATACCCTGTTACTTTGTTTTGTTTAAGAGTACTCCATGTTGGGACAGTTCTTGTGATTCTAAACCCTGGACATGTGACTCTTTATTTGAGTCCCCCACCTTGGTTACTGGACTTGTAGACCTCCATCTGGATTTCTTGAACATATGTGGACCTATATCAGAGCACTTGATCAGATCCAGCTCAGTCACAAACCCTTGCATATCATTTGCATACATCCTCATTGCATCATTTTTGACATGTGTTTATTTGTTTTTCAGGGTATCCATCCTATTGTTTTGGCTTGGTTTTGACCCCTTCTTCAGCATTAGACCTATCTTCATCAGCACTTGCTTCAGCTATCAGCCACCTGCTTCAGTCACTTGCATCCTCAGTCCCAACTTATCAGTGGCCCATCTTCAGTGTTGTCTTCAGTCATCATCATCAGCACCCATTCTTCAGCAACATGGCACCTAAGAAGAGTAACATCTCCTATCACTTCTTTGAGCCTGAGTTGACCAGCATCAGGAAGATTCAGACCCTGATTACTCCAGACCATATACCACTTTTCAGAAAACATTATGGAGGAATCCTTGATGTGGTTATGGATTTGGACCCTTCACAGAGGAGCTTGATACATACTTGCTTGCAGTTCTATGATCCCCCTCTGAGGTGCTTCACATTTCAGAATTTTCAGTTGGGACCCTTGCTGGAGGAGTATTCATCATTGGTTGGTATACCTATCAGGGGTGGAATCCCCTTCAACCCTGAGATGGCTTTCCCAAGTAATGGGGAGATAGCAAAGGCATTATATCTGGAACCAGTTTTGATTGGGCAGAATTTGACATCTAAAGCTGGAATCTCTGGTTTTCATCTGGATTTCTTGACTTCTCAGGCTAGTCTGAAGGCCTCCCTAGGGGAGTGGAGGGCAGTCTGTGCTCTGTTGGCTCTTAGCATATATGGGGTCATACTTTTTGCAGATGAGCCTAGGTTTGTTAGCAAGAATGCAATCCATTTGTTCATCCTGAGGAACCCAGTGCCCACCTTACTGGGAGATCTTTACTACTCAGTTCATCAAAGGAATGAAAAACAAAGGGGAAGATTAGTGAGATGCTGTGCTCCTTTGTTCCATACTTGGCTGCTCAAGCATTTGTCAAAGACTGATGCATTCTTGAACCCTCACCAGCAGAAGAACTGGGCTAAGAGGCTTGTTGCTCTAACCTCAGATGACATCAGATGGTGCACTCAGAGCACCAAGGGCAGAGATATCATTACAAGTTGTGGGTAGTTTCCCAATGTGCCTCTGATTGGAGTGAAGGGTTGCATCAACTACAACCCTCTGTTATTTAAAAGACAACTGGGCTATGCATTAGTCCACCCTCCTAGAGCACAGGATCTGACTGAGACCCTTTATTGTGAGATCAAGCCTAATCTGGCTGTTGTCAGGCAGGCATCCTGGGCCTGGGACAATGTGCAGACTAAAGGGGTAACCATTCTTGGGAAATGCAACAATGTGGCCTCAGCCCAGTACTACGAGTGGTCTCATGCCAGAGCTCAAATTACTGGAATGCCCTTCACTGTTGAAGATGTGCCTGGACCTTCCACAACATCACCTCCAGCAACTGTCAGCTTAGAGGAGTTTGAGAAATTGAAAGAGAGAAATGAGAAGCTGACTCAAGCTCTACAGAAGACCCTCTGGGAGAGGAGTGATGGTAGGTTGGATATTGAGAGGCTAGAAAAGTTGAAAGTGGAGCATTTGGCTAGAATTGAGAAGTCAGAAGATTACATTAAGAAGTCTAGGGCTGGAGAACAGATCTTGAAGAATGCCTGCAAGGAAGCTCAGTTCCAGAAGGCCAAGACTGATTTGTATCTAAAGGAGAGTCAGGCTAGGTGGGTTAGGATCACCGAAGCTCGCACTCAGGAGGATAAAAGGACTCAGGATAAGATTGAACAGATGGAAGCTAGTGCAAAAGAGCAACAGGAAGCCCTGGCAGCAGCCCAGAGGGAGGTCTCAGAGTTGAAGATCAGAGCTGGAGTGAAGAGGTCAAAGGACCAGAGTCAGCACAAGAAGCTAACTGCAGCTGTTGCCACAAGGAATCTCCTTATCAGGAATCTTACAGAGCGTCCAGCTGATCCTGTGACTGAAGCACTTCTCAAGGAAGTTCGGGAGGATGAATTTGGCCTTGGTGTTTGACTTTTTGCTTGTTGTTGCTTTCATTTTATGTACTTTTCTTCATGTTGTATTTTTGACCCCTCAGAGGGCTTGTATTGTAAAAGAAACAAACTATGTACCATTTACCTTTTTGTAATATATGTGTTGGTTTGTTTCATCTGAATTCTTCAAGCAACATCACAAGCATCTTCTTCGAGGGGTCTGGAAAGGTCAAAACCAAGTACCAAGCCGGATACCTTGGAAACAAATAGACACACTGCATTGCATACTAACCTTTTGTTTTGTTTTGTAGGTTTTGTTTTATTGTTACTAACTCTGTTGTGACTTCAGGAATTATTGCTCGACGTCGAGGGTTTCCACTCAACCGTCCACACAGATACCCCACCCGCAACAATCTTCCGGGCATACAGATGGACCAAATGCAGCAGGACCTTACAGAGGTCAGGAATCAAATGACCAACGAGAGGTTGGAAATGAGGAATCAGATGACACAATTTATGGAGGTGATGAACAATATGGCTCAAAGCCAGGAGAGGTTAAGAGCACTGGTGGAAGGGAGAAACCAGGAAGACCATCAGCCAGGGACTGCTGGGACGAGCAACAATGAAAGAGTCCAACCTCGTGTCAATCCCCCAGTCTTTGGCCCCCACCAGCATCCAGAGATCAACATCCCTGTCAATGTGCAAGGGACTGCCACAGCAGGTAGAGTGCTGCAAGAAGACCCCCAGGAAGATCAATTTACAGTGATGGGAGCTGGAGAAGAAGCCTATGACAGAAGGCTAGAAGAGATTGCTGAGAAACTAAGGTCTTTAGAGTCCCAGAATTCTTTGGGATTCGATGTTATGGACATGGGTCTAGTGGACGGGGTCAGGATCCCCCACAAATTTAAACCTCCATGTTTTGAGAAGTATAACGGGACTTCCTGCCCCCGGACCCATTTACAATCCTTTCTGGGGAGGCTGAAGGCCTATACCATGGACGAAAAGCTATGGATGTTTTATTTTGAGGATAGCTTAACTGGAGCATCGAGGGAATGGTACTCCCACTTGACAAGAGCAACCATTAGATGCTGGAAGGACCTGGCAGAGGCCTTTATCAGACAGTATCAGTACAACCTGGATATGGCCCCCAATAGGACCCTCCTGATGGGGATGTCTCAGTCATCCAGGGAAAGCTTCCGTGAATACGCTCAAAGGTGGAGACAGCTTGCTGCTGCTGTCCAGCCGCCCATGTCAGAGAGGGAGATGGCTGATATGTTCATGAACACCCTCCAGGGGACTTACATTGATAGGTTAGCTGCCTTCTCATCTACCAGCTTTGCATATGTAGTCATAGCCGGGGAGAGAATTGAAAGCCTATTAAAGATGGGTAAGATCTCAGACAACGGTGCAAGCTCATCCAGTAACGCAAGAAAGCCTTTTGCAGGCCCAAGAAGAACTGGTGAAACCAATGCTATCCACACCAGCAGGGGCAGGCCCCAATATGTTCATAGGTCTGTGGCAGCAGTCACCATCCCCGCTCCAGCTCATCCACAACCAGCTTATCAACCACCGCAACAAAATTATCAGCAACAACCTCAGTACCAGCAACAAACTCCGTTTCCTCCTCAAAGAAATTACAACAACAGCAACACCAACAATAATAATCAGCAGAGACCATTCCAACAGAGGCCCTCTCAGGCCAATAGGGTGATCGATCCGATCCCTATGCCCTATGCCACATTACTGCCACAACTCTTGAAACTCAATCTAGTTGAGCTAAGGACGTTGGCACCTCCGGATCCTAACAGTCTGCCCAGAAATTACGACGCCAGCGCCAGATGTGCCTTTCACTCAAATGCACCTGGTCATAGTACGGAAAAGTGCAGAGCTTTGCACATGAAAGTGCAGGATCTAGTGGATTCCAAGGCTCTGAACTTTGCACCACCACCGAATGTCAACAAGAACCCTATGCCACACCATGGTGGTCCCCGAATCAATGCTATTGAAGAAGACAAGCCGTCTTACTTGATAACCAGTGTGGGTCAGATTCGGACACCTTTGGTAGAGATCAAAGCTCAGCTCCTCGAATGTCAAATGTTCCCAGGATGTGAGCTAGGGTGTGCTTACTGCAACATTTCAGTGAATGGTTGTGATAACCTGAGAGATGGCATAGATGGCCTCATCCAGAGTGGCCTGCTTCAAATTACAACATCAATTCCTACCAATCCAGCAATCTCCTTAACAACAGCTCCAGAACCTCCTACAACTGCAACAACCATTGTTCCAGGCAACTCTTCAGCTTCATCAACAAATTTTTCATCTGTCATTTCAGCTGACCAGATATCAACAAACATTCCTTCTACAACTTCAGCACCACTTCATTTTAAGTCTCCTGCAACAACAACACCCATCCTCCCAACAATGTCTCCTACAACATCAGCAGCCAACCATGAAAATGTCTCAACAGTTACGATTTATTATGATCCTGAAAATGATTCTGCCTACAACTCACAAAGTGTTACTCCTATCAGAGCACCAGTCACAATATACTATGATCCACAGACTATCATGGTCCCTTCTGCAGCTGCCATCAGTCCAGTCACTGTCACAGTGCCTGGACCAGTACCTTATGAAAGCAGTAATGCCATCCCTTGGCATTACGGCTCTGATTTATACTGCGAGGGACAAAAGATCACTTTTGAATCATCAACTTTTGCACCACAAATAGACAATGTGGGAGGAGGCGGAGGCTTCACTCGAAGCGGACGTCTCTTTGCCCCGCAAATTCAAAGACCCACTGCCGAAGCAGAAGCTGCTGCCAAGGCAAAAGGGAAGAGTATGGTGCAAGAAGAGCAGGTTGTTAGAGAAGCTTTGAAAACACCTTTTGATCAAGAAGTTGATGAGTTCATGAGAATCATCAAGAAAAGTGATTACAAGATAGTGGACCAGCTTCACCAGACGCCTTCCAAGATCTCTATTCTATCATTGCTTATGTGCTCCGAGGCTCATCGGAACGCACTACTCAAAGTCTTGCACGCAGCTTATGTGCCAGAAGAGATCACGGTCAATCAATTGGAAGCTGTGGTTGGAAATGTTAATGCTAGCAATGGACTAGGATTCACCAACACTGATTTGACTTCGGAAGGCCGCAATCATAACAAGGCCTTGCACATTACCATGGAATGTAAAGGTGCAGTTCTTTCCCATGTGCTGGTAGACACAGGGTCATCCCTCAATGTCTTACCTAAAAAGGCCCTTGTGAAGCTGGAATACGAAGGATTGGCATTACGACCCAGTAACTTGGTAGTGAGAGCCTTTGACGGCTCTAAGAGATCAGTTCTGGGAGAAATTGAGTTGCCTGTAACGATTGGCCCACAAACTTTCAAAACGACCTTCTACGTGATGGACATTCAGCCTGCCTACAGCTGTTTGTTGGGTAGACCATGGATTCATGCCGCTGGCGCAGTAACATCTACCCTTCACCAGAAGTTAAAATTTGAGTGGGAAGGTCAAGTCGTTACTATCTGTGGAGAAGAGGATATTTTTGTTAGCCATTTGGCTACTTATAAATATATTGAGATGGATGGGGAGATCCACGAGACGATGAGTCAAGGGTTTGAGGCCCTGAATGTTAATGAAACCTCTGCTGTACTTGGGACTTCCATGACATCCAACCAGCAGGCCCGGAAGGTGGTGGAAGAAGGAAACGCTCAAGGCTGGGGCAAATTGTTGCCTGTGGAGAAGAAAGAAGATAGATTTGGGTTGGGTTACAAACCAACTCAAGGAGATCAAGCAGAGGCTGCCAAGAAGCCCAACTTTGTTAGTGGGGGGATGCTTACCCCCGATGCTGTCAACAACTTGGAAGATGAGTCGGAAGATGAACGCAACCTGGAAAACTGGATTCGTCCAAAGATCCCGGGGAGCAGTATCTCAAACTGGTCTTCCCAGGAAATTATAAGAGTTACTCCTGCAGAGTAATTATTATTTCCTGTATATTTTAAGCATGCATCAAGTCTTGCATCTTGCCCAAGATGACAAGACTCATTTTGTAATCGGGCCATCTGTACTTTTTGTGCAACAAGATTAATCAATGAAATATCAGACATCTTTTTGCAAATGAGTCTTTTTCTTTTCCGCTCACTGTTTTTCCATTTTTATTTTTGTACAAAAATAAATGGCAATGTTTTCAAAATGACAACTTTGTTTCACTTTTCCAAACAAGATTAAAATCAATCACTAAAATGAACAAACTGAACCCTTGCAGAGAATGCCTTCCAGACAGCACCGACAGCAGCACGGCTATGACTTCGTATGACTCTGACAATCCGATCAATCAAGCTGATGAAGGGGTTGAAGATGATTACGAGC
The DNA here is from genome assembly GCA_963966055.1 of Lathyrus aphaca. NCBI lineage: Eukaryota > Viridiplantae > Streptophyta > Magnoliopsida > Fabales > Fabaceae > Lathyrus > Lathyrus aphaca. The sequence continues at coordinate 188,548,747 of OZ014521.1, read as the reverse complement.
TTCCTGAAGAGCTAGCCAGGTTGTTGAGACAAGAGGAGAAGGTTATCACTCCTCATCAGGAGGAGGTGGAAACAATTAATCTTGGTACAGATGAAGACGTGAAAGAAGTTAAAATCGGGGCCGGCTTACAAGACTCAGTGAAGAAACAGCTGATTGACCTGCTTCAAGAGTATGTGGATGTGTTTGCTTGGTCTTATCAGGATATGCCAGGGTTGGACACCGATATTGTTGTGCACAAGCTGCCTTTGAGGGAAGAATGCCCACCGGTTAAACAGAAACTGCGCCATACTCGCCCAGACATGGCAATGAAAATCAAAGAAGAGGTACAAAAGCAGTGGGACGCCGGGTTCCTTGCTGTAACTAGCTATCCACCGTGGGTTTCTAATATTGTACCTGTGCCTAAGAAAGACGGCAAAGTAAGGATGTGTGTTGATTACCGGGACCTGAACAGAGCCAGCCCGAAAGATGATTTCCCATTACCTCACATTGATGTATTGGTAGATAACACGGCTCAGTTCTCGGTATTCTCCTTCATGGACGGATTTTCAGGATACAATCAGATCAAAATGTCACCTGAAGACATGGAGAAGACAACTTTCATCACACCCTGAGGCACGTTCTGTTATAAGGTGATGCCATTCGGATTGAAGAATGCTGGTGCAACATATCAACGGGCTATGGTAACACTATTCCACGATATGATCCATAAAGAAATCGAGTGTTATGTGGATGACATGATTGCCAAGTCCCTTACAGAGGAAGACCACCTGGTAAATCTGCTGAAGCTATTCAAGCGTCTGAGGAAGTACCAACTGAAGTTGAACCCCAACAAGTGCACATTCGGGGTGCGATCTGGTAAGCTGCTGGGATTTATTGTAAGTGAGAAAGGGATTGAGGTAGACCCTGATAAAGTCAAAGCCATTCAAGAAATGCCTGCACCAAAAACTAAGAAAGAAGTTCGAGGGTTCTTAGGTCGATTGAACTACATTTCACGGTTCATATCTCACCTTACAGCAACCTGTGAGCCTCTGTTCAAATTGTTGAGAAAGGAACAAACGGTCAGGTGGAACGAAGACTGTCAGAGGGCTTTTGACAAGATCAAGGAATACTTACAAGAGCCTCCAATACTTATGCCTCCAGTTGAAGGAAGACCTCTAATCATGTACTTGACAGTATTAGAAGAGTCAATGGGGTGTGTGTTGGGCCAGCATGACGAGTCTGGTCGAAAAGAGTATGCAATATACTACCTGAGCAAAAAGTTTACCGACTGTGAACAACGTTATTCACTGCTCGAGAAAACTTGCTGTGCTTTAGCGTGGGCTGCTCGCCGACTGAGACAGTATATGTTGACCCACACCACCTTATTGATCTCAAAGATGGACCCAGTTAAGTACATATTTGAGAAGCCAGCTCTTACCGGACGGGTTGCAAGATGGCAAATGATCCTCACGGAATATGACATCCAGTACACCTCTCAGAAAGCCATCAAAGGCAGTGTACTATCTGAATATCTTGCTGAGCAACCTATTGATGACTACCAGCCTATGAGATTTGACTTCCCTGATGAAGACATCATGTTCATAAAAGCAAAAGATCATGAAGAGCCTGTTCATACTGAAGGGCCTGACCCGGAAGAAGAATGGACTATGATGTTTGATGGGGCTGTTAACATGAACGGTCGTGGTGTTGGTGCAGTACTCATTACACCTAAAGGAGTTCACATGCCTTTCTCGGCAAAACTCACTTTCAACTGCACTAACAACGAAGCTGAATACGAAGCTTGCATTATGGGTCTTGAGGAAGCCATTGACCTCAGGATCAAGACGTTGACTGTATTCGGAGATTCAGCTCTAGTAGTTAATCAAACCAACGGCAAATGGTACACCCACCAGGATCATCTGATACCTTACAGGGATTATACAAGAAGGTTATTGACTTTCTTCACAACGGTCAAGCTTGAGTATATCCCTCGGGACGAGAATCAATTTGCAGATGCCCTGGCTACCATTTCATCCATGATCAAAGTTCAAGCTGCCAACTGTGTGCCTCAAATCTCAGTGCCCAGACTTGACAGACCAGCATATGTGTTCGCAGCAGATGTTGTCAAAGATGATAAGCCTTGGTTCCATGACATTAAGTGCTTCTTGGAGGACCAAACATACCCATCTGGGGCATCTTCCAATGATAAGAAGACTTTGAGAAGGCTTGCTGGTAGTTTCTTTCTGAACACGGATGGTTCCCTATACAAGAGAAACTTTGATATGGTTCTCCTCAGATGCGTTGATAAAACAGAAGCAGACCTGTTGATGCACGAGGTGCATGAGGGATCCTTTGGTACCCATGCTGGAGGGCATGCCATGGCTAAGAAGTTGCTAAGATCAGGATAATACTGGATCACAATGGATACAGACTGTTGTGCCTATGCCAGAAAATGCCATAAATGCCAGATCTATGCAGATAAGGTGCATGTGCCTCCCAATCCTCTGAATATAATGTCTTCACCCTGTCCCTTTGCCATGTGGGGCATTGATATGATTGGCAAAATTGAGCCAACTGCTTCAAATGGCCACAGATTCATCCTGGTCGCCATTGATTATTTCACCAAGTGGGTTGAAGCAGCCTCATATGCAAATGTTACAAGGCAAGTGGTAGCCAGATTTCTGAAGAGAGATATCATCTGCCGATACGGAGTTCCCGAGCGAATCATTACTAATAATGGTTCCAACTTAAACAACAAGATGATGGCTGAGTTATGCTGGGACTTCAAGATCCAACATCACAATTCTTCTCCTTACAGGCCGAAGATGAACGGCGCTGTTGAGGCAGCTAACAAGAATATCAAGAAGATTGTGCAGAAGATGGTAGTCACTTACAAAGACTGGCATGAGATGCTACCATTTGCTTTGCATGGGTACCGCACGTCAATCAGAACATCCACTGGGGCAACACCGTATCAGCTTGTGTATGGTATGGAAGCAGTCCTACCTGTCGAGGTTGAATTACCCTCCCTACGGGTATTGATGGATGTTAAGCTGAACGAAGCAGAGTGGGTCCGGTCCCGATACGAGCAACTGAGTCTGATTGAAGAGAAAAGATTGGCTGCAATCTGTCATGGGCAGTTGTATCAGAAAAGAATGAAGAGAGCCTTCGATCAGAAAGTCAGGCACCGAGAGTACCAAGTAGGAGATCTTGTGCTGAAGAGAATCCTCCCTCCTCATACAGACCATAGGGGCAAGTGGACTCCGAACTATGAAGGACCATTCGTAGTAAAGAAAGTTTTCTCTGGTGGAGCACTGATGCTCAGCACCATGGATGGTGAAGATTTCCCGTCCCTGTGAATTCAGATGCAGTTAAAAAATACTTCGCATAAAAATGACCCGCTGGACACAAAAACAGAATGTAAGTCCAGGCAAAAATAGGGCATCCCGGCGAGTCAAAAACAGAATAAAAGACTCGGGCAAAAATAAGGCAAAAATAAAAAAAAATGTACACCCGCTGAGTCGAAAAGCCGCATTGGACGACTCAGGCAAGAATGGGTATCTCGATGGATTGAAAACCCGAAAGGGCGATCCATGCAAAATAAGGGAATAAACGAACAACTGCACTCTGAATTCGTCTGTGTCACCTACAACTTGGTAAGCTTCGAAAGAATCAAGCTTCTGTCAGAATCAACCTTCTTCAGAAAGCAAGACGAGAAGAGCGTCAACAGTCATACGGGTCATAGCAAGAGGGGAAGCTCCTTTGAAAGCGTCGTCAACATCGCCAGCACTTTGTTTCTCAATTTGTAACAGTCTCCTCATTTTAGGAGATATGTTTCTTTGACTGTATCTTGCCAATTCAGGGCATTTGAGTTAATAAAATCAGATTTTTCAGTCATGTTTCGTCTTGTACATTTTATTTGCAAAAAATGTCTGATGTCTCTAAAAAACGGATTGCATAAGTACAGATGCTTATCTTCAAAAAAACACGTGCTTGCAGGAAAGTGTATTTACTCTCAGAAGTGTCTAACTCCTATGACGGAATCCAGCAAAGGATACCTCGGGATCACTTGAGCGTTTCTCTATTTTTGCAGGATTGCAGGTATCCAAAAACGCAACTTGGGGCATGAAAACTTCATCCCAGCAAGCTGACAAATCGACGCTCAGTCTTGGCACCCCAGGTATTTTCTCCCCAGCTGGGTTGCCTCCCGGTGCTTCTCCCAACCGAGTTGCCAATCGTTATTCCTCAGCAGAATACGAAAGCCAGGGAACCATCTCCCCACAGAATTTCAGCCTCTATTCAGAAGAGCAACGCATGAAGGAGTCACAACAGAGTAAAAGAAAAGCTTCTACAAACCCCAGCTGGGTCCCTTATTACAAGGATATGTCAGTCAGTGACTTATTCCCCAAGCAGATACATTTCCTCAGATCTACCAATGATCTCATCCCCAGCTGGGATGTCCATTTCGAGCAGATCGGCCAGAGATCTTCGCCGCAACGGGATCCGAATCCCGGTTCAGTATCTTTACATAATCATGGCATTCGCATCATATTCACCCCACAAAGCGTAGCATTCCGTCTAAAACGGAGCATTACGGCAAAAATCAAACATATAGCATAATCCTAAGCCATGTTTTGAATCGAACACTCGTGAATAATAAAAATCCATCAGTATACAGAAAACTTTCCCCCCAGAGTCCCCCAGCAAAAGCAGTTGCCTCACATTCACCAATACAAATACACACTCCTTGTGGCACCCGTCCGTGTCATATCCCCAGCAGAAAGCCAAAGATATTCCCTCTACATTCACAGATACTTGTATATATATAACTTTCTTGACATCTGTCCATATCACTTTTCCCAGTACAGTAATGTAAACACTTTGTATACCAGATACTTGTTCATACTATACTCTTCTCTTTTTGACACTCGCCCGTGTCACACTCTCCCCAGCAGATTGAACACTCATCTATATATCACTCATACTTTTCACTCTCATTTCACTTATACAGATACTCGTCCGTATCTTGTATACACCACTCATATCCCCGCAGATTCGACACTCGTCCGTGTTCTTTGTTAACCAGTTGGTACTCGTCTGTATCATCATCTCAGAACATGCGTCAAGCGTTTGTTTCTACATGATACTCGTCCGTATCATAGTCTTAAGGATGCTCGTCCGCATCTTTAATCCATACACTGTGTCTTCTTGAATATAGATACTCGTCTGTGTCTACTATTCCCCAGAAGAGTCCCCTCAGATTCAACACTCGTCCGTGTTCTTTGTTAACCAGTTGATACTCGTCCGTATCATCATCTCTGAACATGTGTCAGTACTTGTTTCTACCTGATACTCGTCTGTATCATAGTATTAAGAATGTTCGTCCGCATCTTTAATCTTTACGCAATACCAAACACTTATACCTTTTGTTTCTTGGATATAAACACTCGTCCGTGTTTACTATTCCCCAGCAAAACAAATTTCTTTTTTTATCTGACATTCGTCATGATAAACCCTGAGAGCAGCCGTACCCTGCTAGGTGGTCGTCCTCCACCTCTTGATGGTCGTCCTCCATCATGCTCATCCGATGGCCGTCCCCATCGTTGATTTTCTATCCGAAATTCGTCCTGTGTCGTGATATTTAGCAGCCGTCCCCTGCTAGGTGGTCGTCCTCCACCTCTTGATGATCGTCCTTCATCATTTTATCCAATGGTCGTCCCCATTGTTGATTTTGGTTATCTGACATTCGTCCTTCGTCATGATAAACCCTGAGAGCAGCCGTCCCCTGCTAGGTGGTCGTCCTCCACCTCTTGATGGTCGTCCTCCATCATGCTCATCCGATGGCCGTCCCCATCGTTGACCTTTTATCCGGCATTCGTCCTATGTCGCGATACTTTTCGGCAGCCGTACCCTGCCTGATGGTCGTCCTCCACCGTAGATGACCGTCCCTCATCTTACCCAACAGAGCAGCCGTCCCCTGCTAGGTGATCGTCCTTCACCTTTGATGACTGTGTCTCATCATCTGTTTATTTCATTTATTCTTTAACCCGATGGCCGTCCCCGTCGTGGTCCCTTTTCTTTTTAGCCCGATGGCCGTCCCCATCGTTGGTTACATTACTTTATGAACTTGATGGTCGTCCCCGTCATGTTTCATTAATCCCCAGAGAATCTTTCAACTTTATTTTGATGGTCGTCCCCATCATGCCCCCTTTTTATCCCCAGCATGTCGGCCGTCCCCGTCATCGCTTTACTTCACACACTTTTCCCAGCATGTCGGTCGTCCCCGTCATTGCTCTTTACCCAGCAGTCGTCCTCTGCTCGACGGTCGTCCTCCGTCGCCCACACTTTACAATATACTTTATTTTCCTTTACAATCTATATCCCTTTTCTTCTTCATTCTGTGAGTGCAAATTTTGGACTGTCTTTGATATTCAACCACAAGTTATCTTGTTTGCCTGATAAGCCGTCGCTTACATCCTGCACAGCTAACTCATGTTTGAATAGGGGCAGCTGTAAACACCCCAAATTTGCCCTCACCCATTCACCTTGGCTTGTGATCATTTCATATGCATAAACACAATCATAGCATCTCATACCACATTTTTGATTCACTGCATAGATTCAAAGTCATCTGCACCTAGGGTTTGTGATCTGAGCAATCCAAGAACTTCTTGAGCCACTTCAAAGGCCACCAATCACTTCAAAGGGTTCCATGTGTGTTCAAGCATCATATTATATCCTCTCAAAGTCAAGAATGCCAAAGAATCACAAGAACTGAGGATGGTATGGAAGCAGAGCCAGGCTTGGCTGCACAGTTGACCTAAAATTAGGGTTTTGGTTTCAGAGGCCATAACTCTAATTTTTTTGGTCATTCTTGTTTCTATTGGTCTCTATATGGTATAGGGAGTATGATTATCAATTTTCATGAAGAAATTCCATGGGGAAGTCATCTGATCAAGAGTTGACTTTCTGGACAAGTCAGTGCAAAATCAGGGCATCTGAGGCCCCCAATGACCCAACCAAAGGGCATTCTTCATCATTTTGATTGTATATGATCTTTATTTGATCATAGAAGAGGTTGGAAGTTCACAAAATTGAAGAATTTGAAGTTTTTGCAAAGTTGACTTTTTGGGGCAAGTTTGACTTTTAAGGAATTTGTCATTTTAGGCAACTTTTCAACCCTTACTTTTTGATCCAAAAATGCTTCAAATGGAAAAACTTTGGTCATGAAAGTTGTAGAATAGATCTTTCCCTTTTCAAAAAGTACAAGAACATGACCTAATTCATTTTGGATCAAAAGTTATGGTTTGTCAAAGTTGGCAAAAATCACAAAAATTTCAAAGTTTCCACCAAAGAGGTATTTTGCAAAATGACTTGATCAAGTGTTCTAAAGCTATCAAATGGACTTCTATTTCACATAACATGATCATGTGACATCTAAAGTTCAGATTGTACCAAAGAATTACATGTTTGTATGGTGTTTGGAACAAGATCTTTTCATGAGAACCAAAGGGAACCAAGTTGCAAAAACCATCATAACATCTCATCCACTTGCTGCCTTGGTTGCTGAACCACCCTAGCCCTCTCCTCACCTCATGCTGCGCAAGACAAGCCCCTTGTACCAAGCTAGCAAAGTAGCCCATGCCCTTCTTACACAAAGTTGACATTTTGGCAAAAGCAACCATACCTATCACAAAAGGACATGTCATGTCATCTGACCAATAGGATTAGTTTATACAAACAAATGGCAAGCCAAACATCATAACACACAAGCCTGAAACCAGCAAGAACATAACTTTCTCATTTTTCACCCTCAAAGCAAAAGCCTTCGAAACTCAGAAAACAAGCCACAAACACTTGAACAAACTTCATAGATCAACTCAACTCATCATCCTGATCACAAAGCACCCCTCACCCTTGCCTTAAATTGCCTGAATCCAAAACACGATTCTCACCTGAGCTTGAGCAGAACCTGTTCAAACTCTCAAACCAGCCAACATAAACTCTTTCTAAGCATCCAGACATCATCAAGGGACCAAGAGGAGTGGATTGCATCAAGAGAAGAGGCCAGAAAGCTGTGAACTGAAAGCTTCAAAACTCAGGTAGCTCAAGAACTTTTTTTCCAGAAATGAATTTTTAAGTTCTTAATAGCTTCTACATGCTTCCCTGATCATGAATATGTCTTTGGTTTTGAAAATGGTGAAGGGACGAGTATGTATGCAGTCTCTGAAACTTTTTGCCCTAGAACTAGATTGATTCGATTCAGCCAGTTTAGGAATGATAAATGTGTTTTGAATGGGGGTTCTGATTCGTTTTTAGGTGGGGATCATTTCTGTTTAATTAGATTTCATTTTAGATGCGTTTAGAGAGAGTTTGAAGTTTGGAGTGATCGGAGAAGATGACCGGAACACTGTTCCGGTCACCTGAGAGTCATTAACGGCTGGATTAGGGTTAATTAATTAGGGTTAGTGAGTTTGAATGCTGGCCGTCCAGATGCGCGCCAGGTCAATTCGCGCGTGTTGGAGTTTGAATCTGGGCCTTCAGATTGGATTACTTTTCCTTTTTCAGTTTTAAATCCATTTTATTTTCATATTAATTCATTTGTTTTCTATATTTTATTAAAAATAGCAAAACTTATTCAAAAATTCTGAAATTTTTTATACAAGTTATTATTTAATTTCAGAACACAAAAATATTTTTATTTTTATTTTTAGCATTAAAAAAGTATTTTTAAATATTTAAAAGTTTCTTTTTAATTAATTAATGAGAATTAATTAATTAAAAATACTTTTAGGTATTTAAAAATCACCAAAAAATTCATGAAACATTTAAAAACATTTAGAAACATTGTCCAACCCTCAAACCAAATTTCTTTTTTGATCTTGATGCATTTTGAGAATTTTTCATGGAATTAAAACCATTTTAATGCATTATTTTGATCCAAACTTCAAAAAATCATTTCTGCCTAACCCTAGAGAGTTGGACTTTGATTCTTTTTGCATTGCATTGTGTTTAGCATGTAGTTTGTGAGATTAAATGGCCATGATTTGATCTTTCATTTTCCATTTGTTTGGCATTTTTCTTGTTAAGGGACCCTAAAACCCTAGAAAACTTAGGAAAATCATAACTTGAATTAGGTTAGGAGTTGGAATCCCTCCTTTGGGAAATGAGTTAGTATAGGTCTAGGGATACTTTAAGTGCATTTTCAATTTTTTATATTGATGTTTGCTTCTGATTTTGGTTTTTGTTTGTTGCTTTGATCATAAACCCTAATTTGGGCTTCCATATGCACTCATCTTGCATTTGCATTCATACCTTGACTTGCCATGACATTTTATGCATCCATGTGATTCATTTAACATCTTAAGACATATTGAAAGCATGTTTGATCATTGCATCTTGCATTTGCCATGTTGTATGCCATTTGCATGTCATAACTTTTCATGTATGTTCATGCTTCTTAACTTGCTCCATTTGCATCCATAAGCTTGCATGATCATTTCCATGTGTTGCCTCATGTTGGTAGCATCTCATAGCATCATTAACATCATGTATGTGCTTCTGGTTTTGTTTCTCATCATGCCATTTCATTCCATTTGGCATTGCATTGCATTTCTTTCACTAATATTTCAGGTGGTAAATTGTTTGAGAAGTGAATTTGCCTTCACTTCTCACATTTTCTTTTCATCTCTCTCTTGCATCCATTGCTGCATTTTATCTTGTGTTTGAGATTGAGCTTGCTCATTCATCTTCTTCTTACTTTCTTTCTTCAAGTGACTTGACTTCTTGAATGAAGCAAGTCACTTTGCTTCTCCTGATCCTTTCATCTGCTTCCTAGTGGTTCCATTGAAGATTGCTCTTGTAAACCTCACAAACCTTAGGAACAACTAAGCATGACAATGATTAGGGTTTTGATTAGTCCCCCATTTAGTTTTACCTTTGTGTCTCTTTTGAGTCTTCTCTTCTCATCTCATAATCAAGGACTAAACCCTAAAGGTTTTAAGGCTTTGTGATTAAGCTTATGCCTGCATCCTTCTATTAGGATGGAGTGTATAACTTTAATCCTAAGTGTTGAACCCTTAATGTGTTTAAATCCTTTAATCAATTCACTTAATAATCATCAAGACATCACACTTGTAACTTGGGCCTTGCATTAGGGTTCTAATTCTTCCTTGATTGGTTAAGAAGGACTAACCCTAGTGTTAATGGACAAGTCCTCCTCAAGTTGTCTTACAAACCCTAAAAATCACTTCATCATCTCACCATTAAATAAAATCCACTTAATCAAAGGCTTGTTATGTCATGGGTTTAATCCCTAATCATGGATTAAGTTGAGGAGCTTTCCTCAGCTTAAACATTCTCATCTATTATCCTTCTATTAGGATGGTGTAATGAGTCTGTTTGATCCCTGATTATGGCTTAATCTCATTACTTAACACTAAACAAAAACACCAAAAACATCTAAATAATCACAAGTAGGTTAATGATCTTAATCCTACACCAAAGGTGTTTAAGTGTGAGAAACTGACTTCACACTTAAGGTATTCTCCTTACCCCTAATCAGAGGGAAGATGTGATGAGTTTACTAAATCCATTGGTTTAGACTTAAGCTCATTAACTTATGACAAACTTTCAAAAGCAATAAAAGATTGAAAACACAAAAACAAACAATAATCGTCTCCTTCGGGATTCTTTTCTCATCTCATTCACTCACAAACGAGAACTTGCTTCTTCCGTCTTATGCAAGACAGTCAGCACCTGAGCCAGACAGGTCATACACTTGAGCATAGGCAAGCAAGCAGTTCACAAGTCAATTCATCTTTCAGTCTCTTTGGGTCGAACTACGGTGTTCTGACTTCCTCATTGCACGAGAGGATACGTAGGCATAACTTAACAGTTATCGAACAAAAGTCTCTGTATATTCCCCCTCTTTCAGCTTTATTCTTTAGCCTCATTATCTTGAGCACTTCACCCTTTCCTTACACTGACACTTCATTTATACACTCCACTTCTTTTACACAGACACCTGTACATCTTTTTCCAGCTCTTTATACACAAATTGCACTGACACTACCCCTTTAAAACACCAATCTTTTAAGCGTGGATCCCGTCGAGTACGACGGACAATCTGGGTGCTAATACCTTCCCAGGTTGTAACCAACCCCCTTTCTCAGTCTCTCTGGTTCGAAACCGTCTTATCCATATCTTTCTAGGTCTATGCAGCATTACCTTTCCTCCGGGATAAAAATGCCTAGCTGGCGACTCTTTTCTTTTCCAGTGAGTTCACTGCTGTGTGTTCTCATTGTTCCTTTCGCCGACCGTTCGCGTCTGTACCTTTATCTGGGCCAGTCCCATTTATCGGGAGCGACAGCCGCTGCTTACATCCTGCACAGCTAACTCATGTTTGAATAGGGGCAGCTGTAAACACCCCAAATTTGCCCTCACCCATTCACACCATGGCTTGTGATCATTCACATATGCATAAACACAATCATAAGATCTCATACCACATTTTTGATTCACTGCATAGATTCAAAGTCATCTGCACCTAGGGTTTGTGATCTGAGCAATCCAAGAGCTTCTTGAGGCACTCCAAAGGCCATAAATCACTTCAAAGGGGTCCATGTGTGTCCAAGTATCATATTATATCCTCTCAAAGTCAAGAATGTCAAAGGATCACAAGAACTGGGAATAGCATGGAAGCAGAGCCAGGTTTGACTGCACAGTTGACCTGAAATTAGGGTTTTGGTTTCAGAGGCCATAACTCCAATTTTTTTGGTCATTTTTGTTTCTATTGGTCTCTATATGGTATAGGGAGTATGCATATCAATTTTCATGAAGAAATTCCATGGGGAAGTCATCTGATCAAGAGTTGACTTTTCAGACAAGTCAGTGCAAAATCAGGGCATCTGAGACCCCCAATGATCCAACCAAGGAGTGATCTTCATCATTTTGAGTGTATATGATCTTTATTTGATCATGGAAGAGGTTGGAAGTTCACAAAATTGAAGAATTTGAAGTTTTTGCAAAGTTGACTTTTTTGGGCAAGGTTGACTTTTAATGAAAATGTCATTTTATGCAACTTTTTCAACCCTTACTTTTTGATTCAAAAATGCTTCAAATGGAAAAACTTTGGTCATGAAAGTTGTAGAATAGATCTTTCCCTTTTCAAAAATTACAAGAGCATGACCTAATTCATTTTGGATCAAAAGTTATGGTTCATCAAAGTTGGCTAAAATCACTAAATTTCAAGTTATGCACCAAATGAGAAACTTGCAAAAACTTGTACCAAGGCAATTTGTGACTTCTAATTGATGTCTAATCCTTATACAAACATCACACAAGTCTTAAAGTTCAGATTGAACCAAAGGGATCACATGTTTCATGGCTTGTGAGGCAAGATCTTTTCATGAGAACTAAAAGCAAGCAAGTTGCAAAACCAATGATAACTTCTCATCCACTTGTTGCCTAGCCTGCTGACCAATCCTAGCCTTTCTCCCTCACCTTGCTGCGCAGCCCACACCCTTTGTACTTGGTTGGAACATGACCCATGCCTCTCTTACAAGAAGTTGACATTTTGGCAAAAGCTACCATACCTATCACAAAAGGACATGTCATGTCATCTGACCAATAGGATTAGTTTATACAAACCAAATGCAAGCTAAACATCACAACACACAAGCCTGAAACAAGAAAGAACTCAGCATTCTCATTTTCCACCCTTGAAGCAAAAGCTTTCGAAATTCTTCATACAAGCCACAAACACTCAAACAAACTTCACAAACCTTCTCCACACATCACCCTGATCACAAAGCACCCTTAAAATCAAACTGAAACTCAAAGAATCTAGAGCACGATTCTCACCTGAGCTTGAACAGGACTTGTTCAAACTCCCAAACCAGCCAACACAAGCTCCTTCCAAGCATCCAGACATCATCAAGGGATCAAAGGGAGTGGATTGCACAAAGAGGAGAGGCCAGAAAGCTGTGAACTGAAAGCTTCAAAACTCAGGTAGCTCAAGAACTTTTTTTCCAGAAATGAATTTTTAAGTTCTTAATAGCTTCTACATGCTTCCCTGATCATGAATATGTTGTTGGTTTTGAAAATGGTGAAGAGATGAGTATGTATGCAGTCTCTGAAACTTTTTGCCCTAGAACTAGATTGTTTCGATTCAGCCAGTTTAGGAATGATAAATGTGTTTTGAATGGGGGTTCTGATTCGTTTTTAGGTGGGGATCATTTCTGTTTAATTAGATTTCGTTTTAGATGCGTTTAGAGAGAGTATGAAGTTTGGAGTGATCGGAGAAGATGACCGGAACACTGTTCCGGTCACCTGAGAGTCATTAACGGCTGGATTAGGGTTAATTAATTAGGGTTAGTGAGTTTGAATGCTGGCCGTCCAGATGCGCGCCAGGTCAATTCGCGCGTGTTGGAGTTTGAATCTGGGCCTTCAGATTGGATTACTTTTCTTTTTTCAGTTTTAAATTCATTTTATTTTCATATTAATTCATTTGTTTTCTCTATTTTATTAAAAATAGCAAAACTAATTTTAAAATTCTGAAATTTTTTATACAAGTTATTATTTAATTTCAGAACACAAAAATATTTTTATTTTTATTTTTAGCATTAAAAAAGTATTTTTAAATATTTAAAAGTTTCTTTTTAATTAATTAATGAGAATTAATTAATTAAAAATACTTTTAGGTATTTAAAAATCACCAAAAAATTCATGAAACATTTAAAAATATTTAGAAACATTGTCCAACCCTCAAACCAAATTTCTTTTTTGATCTTGATGCATTTTGAGAATTTTCCATGGAATTAAAACCATTTTAATGCATTATTTTGATCCAAACTTCCAAAAATCATTTCTGCCTAACCCAAGAGAGTTGGACTTTGATTCTTTTTGCATTGCATTGTGTTTAGCATGTAGTTTATGAGATTAAATGGCCATGATTTGATCTTTCATTTTCAATTTGTTTGGTAATTTTCTTGTTAAGGAACCCTAAAACCCTAGAAAACTTAGGAAAATCATAACTTGAATTAGGTTAGGAGTTGGAATCCCTCCTTTGGGCAGTGAGTTAGTATAGGATTAGGGATCCTTTGAGTGCATTTTCAATTTTTTATATTGATGTTTGCTTCTGATTTTGGTTTGTGTTTGATGCTTTGATCATAAACCCTAATTTAGGCTTCCATATGCATCCATCTTGCATTTGCATTCATACCTTGACTTGCCATGACATTTTATGCCTCCATGAGATTCATATGACATCTTAAGACATATTGGAAGCATGTTTGATCATTGCATCTTGCATTTGCCATGTTATATGCCATTTGCATGTCATAACTTTTCATGTATGTTCATGTGTCTCAACTTGCTTCATTTGCATCCATAAGCTTGTATGATCATCCTCATGTGTTGTTTCATGTTTGTAGCATCCCATAGCATCATTAACACCATGTTTGTGCTTCTGGTTTTGTTTCTCATCATGCCATTCCATCTCATTTTGCATTTCCTTTCTAACTTTTCAGGTGGTAAGTGGATTTGAGAAGTGAATTTGCCTTCACTTCTCATAACTTTCTCTTCATCTCTTTTATGCATCCATGCTGCATTTTGATATGTGTTTGAGTTTGAGCTTGCTCATTCTTCTTCTTCTTACTTTCTTTCATCAAGTGACTTGTCTTCTTGAATGAATCAAGTTGCTTTGCTTCTCTTTGCTCCTTTCATCTGCTTCCTGGTGGTTCCATTAAAGATTTCTTTCTTGAACCTCACAAACCTTAGGAACAACCAAGCATGACAATGATTAGGGTTTTTATTAGTCCCCCCACTTAGCTTTTACCTTTGTGTCTCTTTGAGTCTTCTCTTCTCATCTCATAATCAGGGACTAAACCATAAAGGCTTTAAGGCTTTGTGATTAAGCTTATGCCTGCATCCTTCTATTAGGATGGAGTGTATAACTTTAATCCTAAGTGTTAAACCCTTAATGTGTTTAACTCCTTTAATCAATTCATCTAAAAATCATCAAGACATCAAACTTGTAACTTGGGCCTTGCATTAGGGTTCTAATTCTTCCTTAATTGGTTAAGAAGGACTAACCCTAGTGTTAATGGACAAGTCCCCCTCAAGTTGTCTTACAAACCCTAAAAATCACTTCATCATCTTATCATTAACTAAAATCCACTTAACCAAAGGCTTGTTTTGTCATGAGTTTAATCCCTAATCATGGATTAAGTTGAGGAGCTTTCCTCAGCTTAAACATTCTCATCTATTATCCTTCTATTAGGATGGTGTAATGAGTCTGTTTAATCCCTGATTATGGCTTAATCTCATTACTCAACACTAAACAAAACACCAAAAACATCTAAATAATCACAAGTAAGTTAATGATCTTAATCCTACATCAAAGGTGATTAAGTGTGAGATGCTGACTTCACACTTAAGGTATTCTCATTACCCCTAATCAGAGGGAGGATGTGATGAGTTTACTAATCCATTGGTTTAGGTTTAAGCTCATTTTCTTAAGACAAACTTTCAAAAGCAATAAAAGACTGAAAACTCAAAAACAAACAATAATCGTCTCCTCCGGGATTCTTTTCTCATCTCATTCACTCACAAACGAGAACTTGCTTCTTCTGTCTAATCAAGACAGTTTGCACCTGAGCCAGACAGGTGATACACTTGAGCATAGACAAGTAAGCAGTTCACAAGTCAATTTATCTTTCAGTCTCTTTGGGTCGAACTACGGTGTTCTGACTTCCTCATTGCACGAGAGGATACGTAGGCATAACTTAACAGTTATCGAACAAAAGTCTCTGTATATTCCCCCTCTTCCAGCACCATTCTTTAAGCCTCATGGTCATGAGCATTTCATTCCTGATCTCACACTAACATTATATATATCACACTTCACCTCTTTTACACTGACACCTGTACATTCTCTTCCAGCTCTTTTACACACAAAATGCACTGACACTACCCCTTTAAAACACAAATCTTTTAAGCGTGGATCCCGTCGAGTACGACGGACAATCTGGGTGCTAATACCTTCCCAGGTTGTAACCAACCCCCTTTCTCAGTCTCTCTGGTTCGCAACCGTCTTATCCATATCTTTCTAGGTCTATGCAGCATTGCCTTTCCTCCGGGATAAAAATGCCTAGCTGGCGACTCTTTTCATTCCCAGTGAGTTCACTGCTGTGTGTTCTCATTGTCCCTTTCGCCGACCGTTCGCGTCTGTACCTTTATTTGGGTTATTCCCATTTATCGGGAGCGACAGCTTGGCCCTAGTGAGTTCACTGCTGTGTGTTCTCATTGTCCCTTTCGCCGACCGTTCGCGTCTGTACCTTTATTTGGGTTATTCCCATTTATCGGGAGCGACAGCAGGTAGCAAAGGAGGAAGTCCATTTGGTTTTATGCCTTATACCTGAAAATCAGAAAAAAGAAAGAAAAACAAAAGGCCTGGGGGAATCGAACCCAGGACCTTCACAATACACACAAACACCTTGACCAATCCAGCTGGGAGAGCGCACCTGTTGAAGTAGTGACTATAATAAATAATATATGAAGTTTCATGATTAAATTGAAAAATAAGAAAAAAAGTGTTGAGGCCAGGATTCGAACACCAACCCTCAAGGAATCTACACGCATACACAACCAACTGAGCTATTACAGCGTTTTGTGAAACATAACAGAAACAAATCATAATAAAATAAGTTCAATATTCAAATTATGTTTTCGCGCCAGGCCAGCTTCATCCTCTTCAAATTTCCTGCGAAAATAACTAGGAATTTTGTTGCGTGTTTTCCTGCGAAATTCATCATATCCAGAACCTACGAAATTGGACAAGCATCAAAACAGTAAAATTTCTCAACAATGATCAGTGTTTCATAATCCCCAAGGTTCATAGAATTGTCTTATGTTCTTAGAACTCATTTATATTAGGTTTAAGCCAAAGCCCCAAATCCATGGCCGAAACCCTAGCCATGGTAAAATTCGTCTCAGTTCATGAAAATCAAATCAAACCATCCAGAATTCATCCAAAGCTTCAAACAATGACAAATCAACAAACAAAATTCATTAATAATGGTTAAACAATCGAAATCGAAAAAAATAATTTCAAGAACAAAAGGGATTCGGTTTATGCTATATGAGTGATTTTGGATGTAAATAAGTATTGGTCTTGATTCAGGGATGTCCAGGGATCATTGTTATGTCCTCAAAATACCTTCAAATGCCTTGTGGAGTTGAAACCGAATTTGAGTTTGGAGAGGTTTTTTGAAAATGCAAACTTACACTTTGGAGGCTGGAATTCGTGTGTTTTTGTTAGGGTTACCTCATATACTTATAGTGTGATCAATTAGGTCAGAAAAGATTGATGCTTGTGTGAAAAATTTGATCCAAAAAGATTCAAAAAGATAATGCCTTAAAATTCAAATATTCTTGTATGAACACCTTCTATTTTAAGCAAATCACCATGATTCTCTTACCACTTTGATACCAATCAACTTTATGAATTTCTAGAAGCTTAATCCTTTTTAAATCTTTGACTTTTATATTTTATTTTAATTTAAAATGATTTTAAATGAATTAAATCAAAATAAATAAAAATAAAATGATAAAAAATCTGATTTTTATAGACTTGGGTCGTGCATGAGGTCATAGTATGGATTGGGTCATCATATGGCAAGCCCATTTAGAAAAAAATGGTTTTAGACCTCCATTTTCTTCATAAACCAACCAAAAATTTCCCAACTTTGCAAGGGCACACATCCTTCAATTTTAATGCTATGAGGGTGTTCTTGGACATTTTGGAAAGCTTGAAGAGTCCTCTAACCAACCCTACTGGTTTCATGTCCATATCATTTACCATTCTCTAGTTATGCCCTTTTGAAGTTGTTGACTTTTTGTTGACTTTTAAAAGGACCTATAATGTCTTAGCTCATACCTTCCAAATGAAGCATTTTTGGGCTTGGCTTGTGAGACACAAAGTTGTAGAGAATTAAATTTCCTTCAAAATGAGCTTTGGATGGAGACTTGGTGATGAAGCATGTGAAAGTTATGGCTGGTCAAAGTTTAGTTGACTTTTATTGAGGAAACCCTAATTTAGAAACTCCCGATTCTTGATGATCTGAAATCTCCTTGATGAATCATGATCAACCCTTGATAAAATGATGAATTTTACTTCATATACTTGATGTTGACAAAAAATCATGAAGTTTGACTTTGGTTTGACCACAGTTGACCTCAGTTTGACTTTTTAACTGCTTTGACTGATTTTGACCCATCTGATCATCTGACTGAGCAAACCTTTGAGAAAAGTCTTGAAACTTGTCATGGGGGTTCTTACACATATATAAGATGTCATGAAGCTCACTTGAAGTCTTGGAAGTTCATTTAGCCTGATTAAAATCAAAACCCTAGTTTTGGATGCACTGCTTAGGAGGTGCATTGTTTGAGGGAATTGTCAACTCTTCTGACTATTTGTGAACTTTGTGAACCTTGTGAACCATCATAAGATGTCTTGTGAACCTTGTGAACCATCATAAGATGTCTTGTGAACCTTGTGAACCTCATGGGAGGTCTTGTGAACCTCATAAAGTATCTTGTAGACTTCATGAACCTCATGAAAGGTCTTGTAGGTATTGTGAACCTTGTGAACCTCATAAAGTGTCTTGTAAACTTCATGAACCTCATGAAAGGTCTTGTGAACCTTGTGAACCTTCTTAGCACACAAAGTCTTGTATTGTGAGGGCAAATTTTGGGGTGCAACAGTGAGTCCAATTTTTCCTAAGTTGGTTAAGGAATTCTGGATATTCGCTTCTGCTTCCAACACTCAAGTCACTTCTTATGTTTTGGGAAAGAAAATTGTTATCTCTGAAGATCACATTGCTAGATTGTATGAATGTGATGGAAGTGGAATTAAATGCAATGATATGGATAAACTTTCTGACATCACTCCTATTTCTAAAGAATTTTTTACTACTGGGCAAGACTACAACAAAATCAAAGGCCTCAAGGATCGTTTGAGAATTTGGGCAAAAAACATTCTGGGTTGCATCAGCCACAGAAAACCAACAAGCTCCCCAGACTACATTAACATTGATCAACAGTTTCTGTTTTATTTCATCTTCTCCAACAAGAAGGTCAATCTTGCATACAGCTTGTTCAACCATCTGAAGAATAGTGTGAAAGAAACAAGAGAAGATGAGAAAACAAAGAGAGATTGGATTCCCTTGGGAAGGATTATTTCAAACATTTTGACTGAGAATAAGCTAGTTGATCATTTGGTTGAAGCTCGACAATTGAAAGTATGGAACCTGTTGCTGGAAAGCCACTCAATGTATAGAACCTAAAAAAGATGAAGTTTATAGACACTATCAAGAAGGATCCCATTCTGCACTCTAGAGAAGTTATCACCACCAGGAAGATTCCACTGAAGGGTTTTCCTTTGTTTTCTATTGATACTCTTCCAGAAGTTGTTGTAAGATATCTGGAATCTTGCAAAATTGATGGAACTGATCATGGGTTCAATCCAGAGGAACTTAGAAGACCTGCTCCCGAAGTTGCATTGAAGAAGGGAGAAAATAAAAGTTGATGAAGGAACTTCTCAGAAGACACCAAAGCTGGCCAAGAAGAAAGGTACGTCTTCGTCTGTTTTTGTTTCTGTTATAGAGTCAGTGACAACTACAACATTTGATTTACCTTCTATTACCATTTCTTCTAATATCCCAGTCCCTTCTAATCCAATAACTTCTGAAGCCCCATCCTCTGTCATTCCAAACCTTGAAATTCCTCAACCTGCTAACCCATAACCTTCTGATATACCATCCTCTGATATCCCTGTTTCTGATGTACCTCAACAAGAAATCCTTCAACTCTCTTAGAACATCCCACAACCCTGAAACCACTCAACCAGAAATCATCATCCAACCTGAATCCATTCCACTCCAAACTTCTCAACCTGAAAATCTTTCATTTTCACCAAAACCTTATAAACACCACTCACCTCAAATCTTAGATGATTTTGACATGATTATTGATCCAACCCCTCCTTTTGATCTCAACACCATATCTTTTGTTGAAACCCTCCCAGAACTTCAGCAAGTTCTTTCTGACATTGACGTCTTTCCCACCTACATTGCAGCCTCTCAATCTCAATCTTCTAACCCACCATCATCCAACACAACTCAAATAATCCTTGGAATTAACTATCCTCTTAAATCAACGCTTCCTAATCTTAATTTTGACATACCTACCATTGTAGAAGAATCTTTATCTTCCTATGCCTCAACACCTCCAAAATCCCCCACTTTTATTACCATTCCTGATACTCCCACTCCCACTAGTGAACCAGAAGATCCTCTTAGAACATTCATTGACGTAGAAGTTTTACAAAAACTTTCCTCTATTGCTAAGAAAACTGCTATACCTAAACCAACCAAATCAAATGTTGGTGTCTTGTTACTGGCTTTTGAAGCAGAAATGAAAAACAGGTTGGACAACTTGAAGACTGCATGTGCAGAAATTTGGATTATGCTGCTTTTGACTACCTTTAGACATCTCTCAGAAAGTGGTTTAACTCTGAAACCAAGAAGCTGAAAGATATCTGCTATGATATTGCTCAGCAGAACTTCTACGAGAAGTTATCACTAGCTTGGAGAAAAAGAAGACCCCTCTTCTGGACGATAAACCATGGGTAGAACCAAAGCCAATGGAATCAACTTCTGCACTTCAACTCATTGTTGTTCCTTCTGCTGAAGAAAATGGGAAAGAAGTTGTTGATTCACCTTCTGCTGAAGAACCTTCTGTGCAAACTTCTACTCAAGCTACCACTGTTGTTGAAGAAGCTACTCCAACTTCCTTAGTGCTGAAGACTCTGGAAGAACTGAAGAAAGAAAATGAGTCTGTGAAGCTCATATTGGACAAGAAAGACGATATCAATGTAGAACTTAAGAACATGATTGGGCAACAAGTTGAATCAACTTCTCAGATCAAGAATATTATGGAAGCGTTGTTCACAAAGATTAACCCCCAACATTAGATCTTGTTTTATATGTTTTTCTCGTTGTTTTTTTTATCTGATGTTCTGTTATGCTTATTCTTATTAATAAATATTTGATGTTTTGGTTCCCTACTTATGCTTGATTTTTTTTTTATTATCTGCTTTTTGATTAATGACAAAAAGGGGGAGAAAACGTAAACTATTTTGATCCATAACATTCTACCAAGACTAAGCCTCAAACATCCTAAAACTCTGATAAACTGGTTTTAATGTTTTAAGAACATGATAAGTAATTAACTCAGGGAGAGCGTATGCTTGAAGAACTTCTCATAGAAATTTTTGAAGGATAATCTCATCAACTCAAAAGGGAGTTTCTATATTATTTTAGTTCTTTTGTTCTTAATCAAAATTTAATGTTTTATCATCATAAAAAAGGGGGAGATTGTTAGAACAAGATTTTGATTCTACTTCTCTATTATAGTTTTGATGATAGTAATAATTCTAAGAACAAATTATGGCACCTAAAAATTATCTTCTATGTGCAGGGTAGAAGTTCTTGCTCAACATCTTCTAAAGCAAACTAGCGAAGCTAGCCAGCACAAAGAAGATCTGATATAGAAGTTCTTATCAAGATTACAAGATCAGCTGCGAAGCTATTTACACTCTGATATGAAATCAACATGTTTTGATTCTCCAGATCAAGCACATTAATTAAAGATCAGTAATTATGGCTGAAGACACAAATCTCTATTTTCAGAAGGACTTAATGACATTTATCAAGCAACCAAAAATAGCATAAGATGTTCCCAACGGATCTCTTTATCACATCTATATAAAGGGATTATTTGAAGAAATTTGCTCCTTCTTCTCTCGCGCGTAAATCTAGACGAACAAATTTCTCTCATTCTTCATTTTGTAACAACTATCACAGTTGTGATTTACAGCTTATTAAAAGCATTTTTGTTACACGCTTTTTTTAAACTTTTGATATACCTTGAGTGACTAGTGTAGTCAGTAGACTCAAGAAAACTTTGACTATAGGTCTTAGTGATTGTATTCAATTTTTGAACAATGGATTAAAACCTCGTTGAGAGAGGCGAATTCACCTTGGCGGGTGGACTAGATATAGTTTGATTGTTTGAGTTTGAACGAACCAGAATAAATAAAAGTGTCCTTTGCTTTAATTTTTTGAAAACCCAATTCCAACCCCTCTTCCTTGTGTTTTTGCACCTTCAATTGGTATCAGAGCTCTAGGTTCTGAGCATATCACTTAACCGTGTCACTAAAAGATCCAAAAGAAAAACACAATGGCAGATCCAGTCAACAACGATTATCAGAACGACAAAATCATTGGAAAACCTCTTGTATTCAATGGCGAAAACTTTGAATATTGGAAGGATGTTCAGGAGAGCTTCTTTCTAGCTCTAGATGGAGATCTCTGGGATATGGTGAATGATGGATACATGCATCCTGTTGGAGCAGAAGGTCAGAAGATCGAAAGGAAAAACATGACGGCTCAATAGAAGAAGGAATTCAGAAATCGCCACAAGGCCAGAACTATACTTCTGAGTGTTATCTCATACATAGAGTATGAAAAGATCAATAACAGAGAATCAGCCAAACACATGTTCGACTCTCTAAGGATGACACATGAAGGCAACACTAAATCAAGGAGACAAAAGCTCTGGAACTCATCCAGAAGTATGAGGCATTCAAGATGGAAGAAGACGAAACAATTGAGAATATGTTCTCAAGGTTTCAAATTCGGGTAGTTGGACTGAAAGTTCTGGACGAAGGCTACTCAATAGCAGATCATGTGAAGAAGATCATCAGAAGCTTGCCAAAGGCTTAGAGACCCATGGTCACTGCTCTTAAGTTGTCAAAGAATCTGAATGAGATATCTCTTGAAGAACTGATCAGATCACTAAGGAGTCACGAGATAGAACTAGAAGAAGATGAACCCCATAAGAAAGGTAAGCCTGTAGCTCTTAAATCTAACAAATCTAAATCTAAAGTTTTGCAGGCAGATGAAGAAAGATCTAGAGGCTCATCAGAAGAAGACAAACTATCACTTCTTTCCAGAAGAGTTCAACAACTCTGGAAGCATCGTTAGAAGTAGTTTAGGAATCCCAGAAGATCAAGTAATCACTCTGAAGCATCATCTGGTTACAAGAAGTCCAGAAGCAAATAGGTAGTATGCTATGAATGCAAGGAACCAGAACACTACAATAGTGATTGCCTCAAACTCCAGAAAGAGAAGCCTAGAGAGAAGTTCAACAAAGAAAAGAAGAAAATTTTCATGGCAACATGGGATGACTCATAATCTTTTGAAGTCGAATCAGAATCATAAGATGAACATGCCAACATTGCGTTGATGGCAAAAATACCAGAAGATGTTAATCCATCAGAATCATAATCAGATTCTGATACAGAAGAGGTATTCTTTAATTTTTCCAGAACTCAATTAGAATATAGCCTCTCATAAATTCTTGAAAATTATCAGAAACTTCAATTCAAATACAAAGACCTGAAATAAAGTTTAGTATCTGAATCAAAGGAGACTGGTAAATTGAAGGCAGAAAACTCTGAGCTAAAAGAAAACATTTAAAACTTGAAAATTCTTTTGGAAAACTTAAAGCTCAGAAAGAATCTGAATCAAAAGTTCCAGCTAGTTCTGATAGTATCATAAAGCAATATGATTACCATTTTCAAAAAATTCTAGCTAAGAACATAGATAGAAGCAAAATTGCTTCAATGATCTATGGAGTTAGCAGAAATGGTAGAAGAGGTATATGATATGTAAAACCTACAGGAGAAACACCGCTCAAGTTTAAACAAGTTGATGATATGATTATAAAAGTTAACACACCATTAAGTTCTCACTTCACATATGGTCATAATCATGATTTAAAATATACATGTGTGTCATCTTGTTCTACACGTTCTGATGAGAAACTCAAACTCAATCAGAAGTTTGAAAATTCTAACAATCAAGGACCTAGAAAGATATGGGTACCCAAAGATAAAATTGTGTATGTTGCATATGTCTTTAACAGCAATGTTGAAACACCAATCTTGGTACTTGTACTCTGGATGCTCGCGGCACATGACGGTAAGAAATAATATGTTCCAAAGTCTTGAGTTGAAAGATGGAGGCTACGTAGGATTCGGAGGCAATCAAAAAGGAAAGATTATTGGCTCTAGAACTATTGGTAATGGTAATCTTCCTTTTATCTCTAATGTTCTGCTTGTAGAAGGATTAATGCATAACTTTTTATCCATAAGTCAATTAAGTGATAACAGTTATGATATAATCTTCAATCAAAAGTCATGTAGAGTTGTTAGTCAGAAAGATGGAACAATCATATTTAATGGAAAGAGAAAGAATAACATATACATAATAAAACTCTCTGAATTAAAAAGTCAGAATGTAAAATGTCTAATGTATGTGGATACTGAGCAATGGGTCTGGCACAGAAGATTAGGACATGTTAATATGAGAAGATTATCTCAGATTAATAAACTCAATCTGGTCAGAGGACTTCCAAATCTGAAGTTCAACTTAGAAGCTCTGTGTGAAGCATGTCAGAAAGGAAAATTTTCTAAACCTGCTTTCAAATCTAAAAATGTTGTTTCTTCCTCTAGACCATTAGAACTTTTGCACATTGATTTGTTTGGACCAGTGAAAATTGCCTCAATCAGTGGCAAGAAATGGTGATCGTAGATGACTATAGCAGATGGACATGGGTAAAGTTTCTTAGACACAAGGATGAGTCAACTGTTGTATTTTCTAACTTCTGCAAACAAGTTCAAAATGAAAAGGAGTTAAGAATTGTCAAAGTCAGAAGTGATCTTGGTGGAGAATTTGAAAACAAAAAATTGGAATTAATTTTTTAATGAAAATGGCATCTCTCATAATTTCTCTTGCCCTAGAACTCCACAACAAAATGGGGTTGTAGAACGTAAGAACAGAACATTACAAGAGATGGCCAGAACCATGATCAAAGAGACTAACATGGCTAAACATTTTTGGGTAGAAGCAGTAAATACAACATGCTATATTCATAATAGAATCTCTATAAGACCTATTATGGAGAAGACTCCTTATGAATTGTGGAAGAACGGAAAGCCCAACATTTCTTACTTTCATCCTTTTGGATGCACCTGTTTTACTCTGAACACTAACAATCCTCTGAACAAGTTTGATTCTTAGGCATAAAAGGGTTATATGTTAGGATACTCTAAACGCTGAAAAGGATATAGAGTATACAATACATAAACATGAATTGTGATAGAATCTATATATGTCAGATTTGATGATAAGCTTGGTCTTGAAAAACCAAAGCAGAATGAATCTCTTGCAGATATAGAAGTACAAATTACTGAAGATAGATCATCTAAAGAACAATCACCTACAGAATAAGACAAGACAACTACATCAACTACCTCTGAAGAACCCATTCAGAAGAGACAATCCAGAAGCATGTTGAATCATCCAGAAGATAAAATTCTAGGAAAGAAAGACGATCCAATCAGAACAAGATCCTCTTCCAGAAACTGAAGAATCATTAATCGGATTAGTTTCACTGATTGAACCAACTTCTGTAGATGAAGCCCTTTCAGAAAATGATTAGATACTTGCAACACATTTGTCTTTCTCTCTTTCTCTCTATCTTCACTACCAACACATTTATTCTCTAGATTTCTCTGAAATACAACCATTTCTCTAAGAAACCCTTTATAGAACCCTAAAACTCCATGCAATGGCATCATCATCAAATCCATTTATTATGGTGGTAAACTCTGGAAATTATCTCGCAATCAAGCCCATGACCTTATCTCTTAGGGAAGATCACATCTTTTAGGTTCACAGGCACTTCATCTGGTTTTTGGAAAATCATAATTTAATTAATCTTCTTGCTTACATCTTTCATCACATGTGTGAGGCCATTAAAGATAATACTAAGCACAACAATAAAAGCGCTCCCTATTCAAGGCTTCTTTCTGAATTATTTCATCAATGCAGGTTGATTGAAACTCTGGAAAAAAGTTCACATAAACAGAAATTTTCCTTATCCAAACAAATCAAGATGCCAGAGTTCTAGAGGCGTAGAGGTGGAAATAAAATTCTTAGCTTTAAATAAGTTTTAGAAAACTTGCCTCTTGGCATGCCTCACAAAGAACATCTAAAGAAAACTTCATATTTGGAAGGCCTTTGACTAAATAGAGCTTAGAAATTCTTCTCATGCTAACATGGCCCAACCGCCATCCATGCCAAGTACATTGTTCTTCATTCACTGACATAAGGCATTTTACATTTTGTTTTACTAAATCTGAAAATTTGATTTTATAGATGTTACTTTTTCCTCTTACCATTAAAAGTATAGAGTCATCCCTTTTACTCACAAATTTACAAAACATTTGATTAAATATAATGTCATAACCATGGTCACTTAGTTGACTTGTGGACAAAAGGTTATGCATTAAACCTTCAACTAATAAAAGTACATTTGTAATATAAGGAAGAAAATTGTTACCAATTGTTCATGTACCAGTGATATTAACCTTATGAATTCCTTTAAAACCTACAGAACCTCCAGGATTAAGTTCCATCTCTTGGAACATATGTCTTCTTCCCGTCATATGTCAAGAGCACCCAAACTCCATGTACCATGATTGGTGTCTCAACTTTGTTTTTAAGGATATCTACAATATGGTTTATTTTGTTCTTTAGAACCCACGTCTTTTTGTGTCCTATATGATTAAGTTTACCAAAGGTTTTATCAATTCATGGTTGCTAGTTCCATATGATGTGTGCAACCATCCATTACCATATCCCGTATATCTACATCATATCCAAGGAAGAAACTTTCAATTCTATCTTTACAGTAGTCAAACTAATCTCCATCAAAGATTGGAGGTTTGGCAGAATAATGAAATTTTTCATTGTTGCTAGTAGATGTCATATTGTGTTTCTAAACCTGGATCTTTATCAGACACAATTAAGTGTTTGACACAAAAATCCAATACCTAACTGGAACTCTAATGCCAATTGAATGTTCAAGAAACACAAGAAAGTGAGTTTGAATTGGGTTTCATATATGACAAGTTTTTCACAAACCAATGATAAGAACAACAATGATAGAAATACACATGATTTTTATATACGTTCACTATTAACTAAGTTAATTCAATCCACTCATTAGAGTTATTTCTCTTTCTCACAAGGATTTAATTTACTAATCAAACATATTACAAACTCAAATACCAATTGTCAATGACTTCTCAAGGCTACAAATCAAACTTAGTCCTTCAAGGAAAAACATATTACAAACTCAAATACCAATTGTTAATGACATCTCAAGGCTACAAGCCAAACTTAGTCCCTCAAGGAATTTAACAAAGTTCATACTCAAAGAGTGTGTATTTACAAGAATTCTTCTAAACAATCAGATACACGAGTGTAATACCCTAATTTTTTCCCTAAGATTTCTTCGCATTTCATCTGCATCTTGCATACAAACAAGATCGCACTGGTTGCTCGGTTCTTCTCGGGTGTAGGTTTTTACTTCACAGGGGATCACCATTGCCGTTTTTTTTTGTTTTTTTGCTTTATATTTGTTTATGATTATTAATCACTAACCAAAATACCAAAAATATGTTGCATTCTGCTTCTTCTCTCTGTGTGCAGGATTTAAAAGATAAGACAGTGATTTCAATTCAGATGTGTTTGTTCAGTTATGATTCGGTTCATATGGACGTTTGATCTAATCTTGGTCAAACTATCAAAAGATTGTTTCAACTGCAAGTCACTTGTGCTAGTGGTTTATTTTTCAGATAATGCGTGTTCAAAGTTCAAGTTGTGTTATGTGCAAAATTCATCAGATTCTCAAGTTGTGGGTCTTAAGAAGTTTTAGGCCATATTGTTTTGGTTGAGTGTTCATCAGTGCATCCGTGGTTCATCTGTGGATTTATTTTCTTCGGTATGGATTCCAATAATCAGGATAAATTTCAGTGATTGTGGTTGAAGTTGCGAGTTGTTCAGTGGTTCTGTGTTGGCTATATTCATTCTTATCAGTGCTTGTGAGAAAATTCAAGATATGGCCGTGGGCTTAAAATCAAGACATCATATCCATTTATCCACCTGTATTTCATGACCATTTTCATTATCCATTCTTTTCGATTTTTTTTATCTAATCACATTATTCAAATATTATCCATTTACAATCGTTATCCAAATTTTATATCCGACTTTGGTCCATTATTCATCCTTAAAAACTCAATTTCCATAAATCAAATTCCAAACCCTACCTCCTTTGTTCTCATTTTGTTATTCCAATTATTATTATTACAATACAATAGAATTCCAAAACTTCTACCATTCCTAAGCCCATTGAAGTTTTTCTATACCCATTATCCAAAATTATTATATAAAAAAGTCCACATGATTCAATCTTCATACTTTTCAGCCCATTTCATACTCTTTATGAAAATAAATAAAAAAATAATAAAGAAAAAGAAGCCCATTGAAACCAGCTAGTTGCACATCATGCCTTCACGTGATAGCTTCCATGTGATTTGTTTCAAGCCAGCTACACAAAACAAGTCGTATAGCCTTTTACAAGAATCACACTTGCTTTCCCAACTTCCAAGCCAAGCTGAGACTACAATCTTCCAAGCCTTTCCCAGCTTTCACCTGAACATCAACTCGGCTTCTTGACGCCATCAGCTCCAAACAACGAAACACGCACACTCCAAAATCAAGGCAAAATGCAAGTGACAAGCGAATAAAACGCAGCATATTACAACACTACAAAACGCACGTGAAACTTATTCATCAAAACGATGTCTACTTGTTTCAGCTTCAGTTTCCCATCTGTCACGCACAACGCACGGCATTCACACGAGTTGAAAACAAACGTATTCTGCATGATGCAAGCAAAATGCAGGCCCACAACATAAAACGCACATGTAGCCAAAGTAAAACGCAGACCTGCGTCATCCAAAATGCAGGAAGAATCAACATAAAACGCAAACCGACGCACACGAAAAACGCGACTCAGCAAACGCGTTCCAAAACGCACAAAATCAGAAACAAAACGCAACGAGAAATTTCAGCAAGCACGTAAATCCTCATGACCCTGTGAAACACGCGGAAATTATCAAAACGCAAGTGAAAATTTCAAATTCAATTCACTTATTCTCCTATAAATATAATACCTCCTTCAATCCTTTTTCAAGCCTTGAAAAGCCACAAAATCCCTCCTGAAATCTCACCACCACCAAATTGAAAAAGCTTCAATCACCAAAAACCTTCAATCCGAAATCAAAGCTTCAATTTCCCCAATCCTCCCTCAATCTAAAATAATTTTGAAAACTCACACCAAACCAATCGAAAATCAGAGAAGAATATAGAGAGTTGATGGCGAGATGATGATGAAGTCAAGCGGAGCCTGAAATCGAGGAAGAAGAGATGGAACCAACGGTGATGTGAGTGTCTGAAGAATTTTTTGTGACGGTGCTTTTGAAGGTATTGGATGCCATCGCATTTGAGGAGAAGAGGATTACATTCTGCGTTTTTTCTTTTGATTTTTTCCAATATAGTTATTTCTTTTTCTTAAGATTATTTTGATTTGGGCCTTAGTGTTGCTGGACCATTATCTCTACTACTTACAATCCTATATCAGGCGCAACACCTCCTTTTCACTTTATGTTTTTTTCTTAATTTTTTTTTGTTTTCCTTTTTAGAAAATCTCTTAAAAAAATTATTATAAAAAAATATTTGTTAATTTCTTTTTTTTTAGTTGTTGATCTATTGTTTGTTTTTTTAATTTGATGGTTGATTTTTGAGTGGATCATAAATGATAGATCCACTTTCTTCATCTTTTTTTTATTTTTGGTTGATGAGATCTTTGATTCGTAGATTATTGATTTTCGAAGATGCTTAATCTTCATTATTTCAAATCTATGGATGAATGATCATTTGGATCATTCTCCATACTTTGGGATCGTGATAGGTTGCTTTCGATAACTCAATGTGAAATCTCGATTAAGATTAGACCGTTACCTTTCTTTTTTTCTTTTCGTGCGACATGTTTTCGGAGAATGATCCATCATATCATTTCTCTAACATGTATTAGCACAAATATTTTCATCTTAATTGGTGGTGGTCGGCCTCATTTGTAGGGTAATTACTTTGTAAATTACTCGGCGATTGCTTAACATAGACCTAAACTTGTCCTGAATTCGGAATAAAATCTAATTGGGTACTTGCACTTTCGTGGACCGGATCTCTTATTGATCGCGTAATCCCAAAGTGGTTAATTATATTGCATTAAGAATCGAGACTTATGAATGTTTGATGCGTAGGTGCTTTGGTTTTCCCAATCGCCTTTCAAATTTCATTGAATTCGATTCGGTTTGTCTTGATTAATCGTTATAGTGTAAGATGCTAAGCGGATCCGGTTACCTTTCAATTTTGGTTACTCTTTTGGTTGTGGTTGATTAAGTTCACCATATCAATCTTATGTAAATATTATTATATTACTATTATAATAATATTTTAGATTTTTGCACTTTAATTTTTTTTTTATTTTGTGCACTTTAATTGCTTTTATTTTTTATATGCTTTATTATGCTTTATTCATCCATTATCATGTTTATGTTTATTGTCCTTATTTTGTTGGTGTGAATTTTCCTTTTATCCATTTGGATACAAAAATATTAATAAAGGATTAAATCTCTATAAAACTTGTGATCTTAATTTGAGACTAATGGTTACTCTCCTTGGCATTGGAATGGAAGTTTTGGACTTAGAATTTAGGATACCTTTTCCTTCGCCTTGGCCTTCATGAAGATTGGAACTTGCCTTTATTTGGCCATTTGCTAGCTTATAAGGATGGAACTCTTATGCACATAATTGAAAGTATCATCAAGTTTGGTTAGATTTTTCTTCCTTCATCTCCTTATTTTATTTTTTAGGATAGTCCCTTCATCTCCTCCTTTTCTTTAATTTTCAAAATCTTCTCCCATTTTCAAAGGATTCCTTCTTCTTTTTTCAAACCATCGCCTCTTTAATAAACAAAACCTTGACTTTTGTCAAGTAGCTTTTTACTCTTTTTCTTTTCTTTTAAAATCAATGAATCTAATCATTTTGACTTTAATTCAAAAAATAAAAAGAACCAAACTCATTCAAATTGTTTTGTGCCTTTGTGCACTTTTGTTTGTTTTCTTTAAAAAGTGCCGATTATGAATCATTATTCTTTAGTCGGGTGCAAGACTCTCAGTCTCCATGGTTGTAGTTTGATGTAATTGAGCCTCTTGTCATTCGTGGGGGTTTAGTGGCATACTCGTCGATTTTATCCGAGTTGGCGCCCTCCCCATAATGATGTATGAGTCCATGCATTCATTCTCATGGTAGATTTGTTAGGCTATCCACTTGAAAATGAAAAATTCTCTTCACTTAATAAAATCAATCATAACCCACCTTTTTCACTATGTGTACCACGAACTACGGGGTTTTGATCTCGCATTGCACTTTGTGGATACGTAGGCATGAGGTGGTAAACCTCTCCAAACACTAAAATATTAAAATAATAATTCTTTTATCATCCCTCCATTCACATTTTACAAACCATTTTCAAACCAAAAGCCGTAAATTTTTCAAAGGGCTCCCGTGGAGTACCACAAATATTTTGGGTGCGTAAAACCTTCCCATTGTGTAACCTATCCCCTTACCTGTTTCTCTGTTGTGTTTCTTTAGCTTTTTGCTTTTAGATTCATTAGGATTTATTCGCTCTTTTTTCCGTTTCCTCTTGGAATAAAATAAAAGCGCGGTGGCAAATCTGTTTACATTGAGTTAAGTTAACTAATAGCTTACACTCATGTTTTTTACCGCTACAGAAAAGTGGCGACTCTGCTGGAGAGTAATCTCTAAGTGGATTCGGCCTAGTTTGATTTATTTACTGCTTTGGTTTGATTTGTTTGTTGTTTGTTTGTTTTGTTTTGGTTTTGGTGATCCTCTGTGAGTGAAATAGATTCTAACCCGGATCTGAGTTGAACTTATGATAGGACGGCGATATTCGAAGCAATAAGCGATGGAGTAGTCCAAAGCTATATCAATTTGATAATCTCCACTCGGTTAGGCTCTCTTGGATTATCAATGTCATGATGAGTAATCATACGTGGCATTATTTTCCGGCCTTGAGCTGATCATACTGAGGACCGTAGAACCCTTAACCCATCCATGCCAATTTAGGAACGTAGTGCAGAAACCATCCAGGTGTAAACCTAAAGTGGTTGTCACGCGATACTACACGCGGACGAGGTCTATTTTAATAATTTTATCGGTTGGGGAGTAATCCAACGTACCGATAATATTCTAAAGATGGTTGTTAACTCCGGGCACCTCTGTTAGCACCCTTTTGGTTTTCTGCAGGTACAATGAAGACAAAACCTTAGTACTTACCTGTGTGGTTTGGTGTTCTGTTACCTTGACTTCATGCTCGTGACTCGGAACCTAAGCCCGTGTGCTTTATGTGATCTTGTTTGTGGTTGTTGCATACATGCACTCATGCATTCATGAGCATTGTTTTTGAGATTTCAAGGGACTCATAAGGAACTTTTGCAAAATTTCAGATGTCTATGTGTAACACCCCAAATTTGCCCTCTCCTTTTTATCATCGTCATCATATCATAATCATCATCAGCATGTCATATCCTTAGCATATTGCATAGAAAAATGAAGCATAGTACTCGCATGTTCCAGCATAAGGCATATGATCAATCATCAGGGAAATTCAAAGCTCACAAGGCCTGTTACAAGTTTGATATCACGGTCAAAAGCCTTAAAAGGGATTGAGGATCAAAATCAGGTCAGAATGGTTGGCGTCGGGTTATTCCTGAGGTTTCCCACCAAAAGGAGGGAAAATTCAAAATTCATTGGCGTTAACCAGTTAACGCTTTGGTTAACCGGTTAACGGCTGCGAATTTTGAATTCCAACAGCAATTTCAACATGTGCTTTCGCTCCAAATTTCCAAATTTCTGATTTTTTATTCATTTGAATTTTGGAAAAGGATATAGATCATTAATCCAAGCCTAATTCCATTGCTAAATCCTAATCACTTTACCAAACCATATTTTTTGGATCCCAAGCCTAAATTTTGGGCCCCAAACTTAAACCATATTTAATTCATTTCCCTCCAAACCAAGAGGGGGCTCTCTCATTTTTTTTCACTTCTCATTCTGAATTTTCACTCTTCTCTCTCACTATTCTCATTTTCTCTCCCACATTTTCCAAATTCACTAAGAGTTCCTCTTTGAAGATCACATAACCTTGCCTTAAGGTGTGTAGATATTGGAACTAGACCTGCATCCATAGCTCCCTTGCATCATTGTGTTGGTTTAATTGGTGATTGTTGCACCCCAAAATTTGCCCTCACAATACAAGACTTTGTGTGCTAAGAAGGTTCACAAGGTGCACAAGACCTTTCATGAGGTTCATGAAGTTTACAAGACACTTTATGAGGTTCACAAGGTTCACAAGACCTTTCATGAGGTTCATGAAGTTTACAAGATACTTTATGAGGTTCACAAGGTTCACAAGACCTTTCATGAGGTTCACAAGGTTCACAAGACCTTTCATGAGGTTCATGAAGTTTACAAGACACTTTATGAGGTTCACAAGGTTCACAAGACCTTTCATGAGGTTCACAAGGTTCACAAGACCTTTCATGAGGTTCATGAAGTTTACAAGATACTTTATGAGGTTCACAAGGTTCACAAGACCTTTCATGAGGTTCACAAGGTTCACAAGACATCTTATGAAGTTCACAAGGTTCACAAAGTTCATCATCGGTCAGAAGATTTGACAATTTCCTCAGACAATGCATCCTCCTAAGCAGTGCATCCAAAACTAGGGTTTTGACTTTAATCAGGCTAAATGGATTTCTAAGACTTCAAGTGAGCTTCATAACATCTTATATGTGTCTAAGAATCCCCATGACAAATTTCAGAACTTTTCTCAAAGGTTTGCTCAGTCAGATGATCAGATAAGTCAAAATCAGTCAAAGTAGTTAAAAAGTCAAACTGAGGTCAACTGTGGTCAAACCAAAGTCAAACTTCATGATTTTTTGCCAACATCAAGTATATGAATTAAAAGTCATCATTTGATCAACGTTTGATCATGATTCATCAAGGATATTTCAGATCATCAAGAATCAGAGGTTTCTAAATTAGGGTTTCCTCAGGAAAAGTCAACTGAACTTTGACCAGCCATAACTTTCACATGCTTCATCACCAATTTTCCATCCAAATCTCATTTTGAAGGAAATTGAATTCTCTACAACTTTGTGTCTCACAAGCCAATCCCAAAAATGCTTCATTTGGAAGGTATGAGCTAAGACATTATAGGTCCTTTTGAAAGTCAACAAAAAGTCAACAACTTCAAAAGGGCATAACTTGAGAATGGTAAGTGATATGGACATGAAACCAGTGGGGTTGGTTAGAGGACTCTTCAAGCTTTCCAAAATGTCCAAGAACACCCTCATAGCATTAAAATTGAAGGATTTGTGCCCTTGCAAAGTTAGGAAATTTTTGGTTGGTTTATGAAGAAAATGGAGGTTTAAAACCAATTTTTTCTAAATGGGCTTGCCATATGATGATCCAATCCATACCAATACTTCATGCACGACCCAACACTCAAATATTCAGATTTTTTATTATTTTATTTTATTTATTTTGATTTTATTCATTTAAAATCATTTTAAATTAAAATAAAATAGAAAAATCAAATATTTAAATGAGATTGTGTTTCTAGAAAGTCATAAAGATTGCTTGGATCAAATTGATACAAAAATTATGGTGATTGGCTTGAAATAGAAAGGTCTTATTCAAGAATATTTGAAATTTAAGCTTGAATATTTTTCAATCTCATTGATCCAAATCTTCCACACAATGATCCATTATTTTTGACCTAATCCATTGTACTATAAGTATACAACATAACCCTAATGCAAAGACACGAAATTTCTGCCTCAAAGAGTAAGTTGCAACATTCAAAAATCATCCAAAATTTCAAATTCGGATTCCTTCACTCAAGCCTTTTCAAGACAATTTGAAGGTTGCAATTTGTTCCTGGATGTTCATAGAATGATTTTGGATCATAAACAACATCTAAAACACCTTATATTGCATAACCCGAATTCATAATGTTCATCATATTCTTGATTTTCGATTCTGCATATTGACTGGATTTTAATGAGTTTTGATCATTATTTTGTGTTCATATTAAGTTGTTGATTGATTCTGGATAGTTTGATTGAAGTTTCATTGCAGGTTTGAGAAATCACCATGGCTAGGGTTTCGGCCATGAGATTAGGGTTTTGCTTTAAACCAAATATAAAAAAATTCTAAGAACACAAAACAATCAAGTGAACTTTGGGGATCATGAAACATCAATTAATTTTGAGAAATTTTACTGTTTTGATGCTCTTCCAATTTCGTAGGTTTCTGGTTTTAAAAAATCGCAGGTAACTTCATAGCTAAATTCGTAGCTAAATTCGCAGGAATATTGAGGAAGAAGATGAAGTTTTCGCGCGTCTGGAAATTCAAATATTTGATATTATATTTTATGTATTTGTTTCTGTTTTGTTTCACAAGTGCAGCATTGGCCTGGTGGTGAGAAACGCGTGTGTATTACTGGGTGACTTGTGTTCGAATCCTGGCTGTGGAAATTTTTCATATTTTTCTATTTTAATTGTTAAACGTAATATATTATGTATTGTGATGAACTTAATATCAGAAGCGCCCTCCCGGCTGGAATGGTAAGAGTGTTTGTGTGCTGCGTAAAGGTCCTGGGTTCGAATCCCCCCCAGGCCTTTTTGTGTTGTTTTCTTTTTTCATGATTTTTCCAGGATTAAGCAACAAAACCAAATGAAGTCCTCTCCTTATCACCAAGCGCGCGCTGGCCCAGTGGTTGATCTTGTTGGCTGTAAGTTGTGAAAGTTAAGGGGCTGGGTTCGAATCCCAGCCCAGGTAAGTTCTTTTTCTCTTTTTTTCTCCATTATTTGTTTTGTTATTAATCTTAATTAAACTATAAATCTAAAATATTTTTATAAAACCTAATTTTCTATAAATCCTAATTGTAAATATTAGTTTATTTATTTATTTTAATTTCATAATTCTTGTTTATATTTTAATTAATAAATAAATCTTAATGTTTTTTTTAATCAAACCCTAATTTTCTTCTATTAAAAATTTAATCCTATTTTATTTAATCATGTACATTTTTTAATTTGTTTATAATTTAAATCTTGTATATAAATATGTTTAAAATTAAAATTCTTAATTTAATTTTGTTAATATGATAATATGACACAAATTGTTTATAATTTAATTTTTGTATATAAATAATTTTTAATATATGCTTAGAAATAGTTAAAAATTGTTAATTTAATTTTGTAATTATAATTTTATTTTCATAATATGTTTATAATTAACTTAATTTTTTTTATAAAAAAAACTTTATGATAATTAGTATAATTGCTTATATTTTCTTATTAGTCTTAAATAATGATTGTTTATAAAAAATTGATTTTTTTAATTATTATATTAATATTATTAATTATGTTTATATGATATTTCTTTTATTATTACTAACCCCATTTATATATTATGGTTTATTATTATTTTTTACTAACCCAATTATTATTATTATTTATTTTTGCTTATTATATTTAATTTTCCTTAATTATTATTATTATGTAATTGTTCCTTTGATGTAATATTTTAGTAATAATGTTTAAATATTTATTTTTTATACTATGGTTAGTAAAATAGGGAGTGTAACATGTTTGTATGTTTAAAATTAATTTAGCTCATTAAATTTAAAGATAAATATTAAAATTGTACACTCACACACGTAAGTCGATCTTTGATCGCCATCTCACTTCCTTAAGGATACCTCTCATGTTGCCTAAACAAAAGGTCAAGTAGGGTGTATAAAGCATAGTCCCTCATTTCACATCATCTAGTCCCTTAACAGATAAAAAGATCAAGTCCCTTCGAATGTTGCCTTCGTAATGATCTTGTCCCTTTCGAATAAAGATGATAAGTCCCTTCGTATTGCTTATACACCCCACAGTTGCCTAAATAACAGATGACCCTTCCCTTGTCCCTCACATCTAAGGTAATGACTATCTATTCCTTAATAATAGGGATAGTCTTACCATTTAAAGGATTCAAGAACAGAAAAGACTTAAATTTAGGGTAGGTTCCTCTTAGATACTTGCTCACTCTTCAAAATATTTCAAACACTTCATACATTTCAAACAATTTTCAAAACAAAGGTTTTATACGCATCCGTACATGGATCATTATAAAATACTTAAGAAAATTTTTATTCACACACTTCACATTTCAAAAAACATTTTAAAGTGAGTTAAGTAACTAAGAGCCCATGGATAACCATGGATGTAAAGGGTGCTAACACCTTCCCTTTACATAACCTACCCCCCGAACCCAAAAATCTTTTAAGGTCTTTCCTGTTCTTTTATGCCCTTTCCTTTGGATAAAATAAAAGTCGGTGGCGACTCTTGCTATCCGCAACATTTAACTAAAGTCAGTTCTCCCACCGTGTTACAGAACTGGCGACTCTGCTGGGGACTTAATATTAAAGAGGGGTATTCTTAGGAATTAGATCACTTTAAAATTGTTTGCTTTGTTTGCTTTACTTTACTTGTTGGGTGCTCTTATGTGTGAAAGATCCTAACCCGGATCTAGTGTACCTTAGGTAAATGGCAATAGACCAAGGAAACTGTACGGCGTATACCGATATGGTTGATCTGGTGGCCATAGTTAGTGTGACTTCTTGGTTGGTGCTTATGTTCCTTAAGTCAAGTTGAGGATAATATGAGGCTGCCATATGTTGTCAATACACTAACTGACTTTTAGAACCCTAGTTATCCCATCTTGGCCTTTAGAAAGTAGTGAGATAACCGGCTTTGGTGCAGACTGAAGTTGGTTGATACTCGATGCTACACTCATTGAGATTCTAAACTTGGAGGGTTTTGGTTGGAAAGTAAGTTGCCTACTGAACAACCACCCTTGTGAAGGATCAATGATATTGAGATCCCTTAGAACCTGGTTACTTTGTAGGACAGGATGAACCATCTAAACTTCAGGGGAGGGTACTTACCTTTAAACCTCATGCAAGCCTTTAAACCTAGGGCTATTGTGTGACTTGTTTGTGTGTGCCACATGTTTGTGATTAAGCATAACATCATGACATCATCATGCATCATAAGCATAGCATTTTCACTAACCATTTCAAGGACCAAAGGATTTATCTTTGTTCTTTGTTGCAGGTCATGGCTTTTGCTCGTAGAAACACCATCAGGATCAACTTTGTAGGCATACCTGCTAAGCTTAAAGAGTTGGTTTCTCAAGTGTCTGATCATTCCCAGTTTATCAAGAGACATGGTCGCCTATTGGATCTAGTCACTTCAGGATTCAATGAAGACATGATGAGTGTCCTATTTCAGTTCTTTGATCCTAAGCACCATTGCTTCACATTCTCCGACTACCAGTTGGTTCCTACAATGGAAGAGTTCTCTAAACTTCTGGGTATACCTGTACTTGATCAGGAACCATTCATAGGCTTGGAAAAGGAGCCTAAACATGAGGTTCTTGCTGCATCTCTACATCTGAAGAAGTCTGACATTGTTCTAGAAACGAGAAGCGGAGTCAAGGGTATTCTTGCTAAGGTATTGATAGAGAAGGCTCAAGTGTTCTTGAAAGCTATGAGCTATGATGCTTTTGAGGAAATCTTAGCCTTGTTGATATATGGCTTAGTGTTGTTCCCCAATCCTGATCAGTTCATAGATGTTCATGCCATCAATATATTCCTGAGTCACAATCCAGTGCCTACTTTACTTGGAGACATCCTGCACTCTCTTCATACTCGTACTACAAAAGCAAGAGGAACTCTGATGTGCTGCATACCTTTGCTATCTAGGTGGTTTATTTCTCACCTTCCTCGCTCAGTAATGAAGAATGAGCAAGGGTTCAGGTGGTCCAAAAGAATTATGTCACTCTCTCATTCAGATATCCATTGGTGCTCCAGATCTATGGAGAATATCACTATCATTGACCGTTGTGGGGAGTTTCCTAATGTGCCACTTCTAGGCATAAGAGGAGGCATTACCTAAAACCCTTCCTTAGCTTTACGACAGTTTGGTTACGCTCGGAGTGATGGTCCACATGACATGTTGATTCAGGGCATTGTGTTTGACTACGACAACAATCTTCAAGGTTACCGTCAGAGATTCATACGAGCATGGGGTAAAGTGAACAAGGTTGACAGCAAGACTCTGGAGCCTAAGTACACTATTCCTATGGAAGCTTATCTCAGATGGGTGCGATCTCGTGCTCAGACTCTCATGATGCCATATCCTGTTATCCTGCCAGTTACCATGGAACCTGTTGCTGAAGGAGACACTTCTTATACCATCCTTCACCCAGACATGCCTACTGACATGGAAGACTTACAGAGATCTTGGGTCCAGTTGAAGGAGAAAAGGGATACTTTCGAGGCTCATTACAAAGCAAGCCAGGAAAGAATACTGGAACTAACAAAGCAACTTCACGAGGAACGGAATCTCAACTCATACCTCAACACAAAGAGGAAACGTCCATGGGAGACTTAAAACCCCATCTTTTGTATTTATTTCATTTCATTCTTTGTAAGCCCAAGAGGCAAAACAAATTTATTACTAATAAAAGTTTACCTTCTTGTTTGTTTAAGCAAATTTAAATCCTGCGGTCCTTGAAAACATTGCATATACATTAATATATCATATCATTGCATCACAGGTTTATTGTGCACAGGTTTCTTATCTTCTCGCTGTTTATTTCAGCAATGGCTCTTGAACAAACAGTTAAGGATCTCCAGGCACAAAATGCATAGTTCCAAGAGCTGATCCTGAACTTGTCCAAGGGGCAGGATGAATTGAAGACATTGCTGGCCAAGAAGACTAAGAAGACTAGAAGGTCAGGTGGCCTGATCAACATGGGAAGAAGGTTCAAAGGTCTTGCCAAGACCAAAGAACCAGTTGAAGATTATGAGTCTGAAGAGTCTGAGAAAGAGGGAGGCAGTCTCCACAACACTATGGGGGACTCTGATTCTGAAGCTAACTACTATCATGAGCCTAATGAAGATAAGTTCAAAATGCTGGTGGATAGAATGGATGCTATGGAATTGCAAAAGTCTTCTGGGCTGGATTTTGAAGACCTGAGTCTGATATCTGGGGTAGTCATACCCATTGGTTTCAAGGTTCCTACTTTTGTTATTTATGATGGTGTCTCTTGTCCCAAGCTGCATCTGAGGTCTTATGTCAGGAGAATCCAACCCCATATTGTTGATAAGAAGTTGTGGATCCATTTCTTCCAAGAGAGCTTATCTGGAGCTCAATTGGAATGGTATTATCAGTTGGAGAGTGTCAACATCCGTGATTGGAATGATCTTGCTGAAGCCTTCTATAAGCAGTATCAATACAATGCTGATTTAGCTCCCACTCGCATGCAGCTGCAAAGCATGTCTATGGGTGCTAAAGAAAGTTTCAAGGAGTATGCTCAGAAGTGGAGAGATTTAGCTGGAAGAGTACAACCCCCTTTAACTGACAGGGAGTTGGTTGATATATTCATGTGTACGTTGAATGGTCCTTTTTACAGACATCTCATTGGAAGCTCATCATCTGGCTTCACTGAGTTGATAATGACAGGAGAGCGCGTAGAAAGTGGTATAAGGAGTGGCAAGATTCAAGTGGGTGCTTCTTTATCAGGTGCTGCAAAGAAGCCTCCCAGAGGGAAGAAAGAGTCAAATGCTGTTTATGGTCAACCTGATCGTAATAGAAGACATCAGTCTGTGAGTGCAGTTCATATTTCCAATCCAACTCCTGCAACAACAGAACCACCACAGGGAAATCAACAGAGGGCTAGAAGGCAGTTCACTAAGATCAACATGTCAATGGCCCAAGCATTGCAACACTTGTTGAAGGCTGAACTTATCACCCTGAAAGAGGCTCCTCAGAATCCCAATGTTACCTCTCCCAGGTACAATCCCAATGCACGGTGTGCATATCATTCGAATTGTCAAGGACATGATACTAATAGTTGTTGGGTATTGAAGAACAAAATTCAAGATATGATTGAGGCTGGAGAGATTGAGTTTGACCCTCCGGGTACTCCAAATGTGATTATTGCTCCCATGCCAAACCATGAGAAGACTTTCAATGCCATTGAAGAAGATTCACATATTTCTTCAGTTGCAGAATTGACTACACCATTGTCTGTTATCAAGAAGAAGTTAGTACAAGCTGGGTTCTTTCCAGGTTGTCGTGAAGATTGTTTGTATTGTACCTATAAGCCGGATAGTTGCTGGAGGTTGAGAGATGGAATTCAGCGTCTCATGGATAAATATACCATAGTGTTTGAAAGGACTCCATCTTCCGTAGAGAGTATGGTGGATCATATTACTAAAGGTAAGAAGATTGAAGAGGTGGATATGGTTGATAAAGTACCGGTAAGGATTACTTCAAAGGGACCTGTGAAAATCACTCATAAGGGTCCAATTAAGATTACTGCTGAAGGCCCTGTGAAGATTGTTGCTGAAGCTAGAGTGGCTCCTATGGTCATTACCACTCCTGGTCCTATTCCGTATACTTCTGATAAAGCTGTACCTTGGCATTATGGGTCTGATGTTTATATCCATGGTGTTAAGCAGGAACCCTTAGCTGATATGCCTGTTGATATTGATAATATTGCTGGATCTAGTAAGATCACACGAAGCGGAAGAATTTTCTCTCCTCCAGTTACCTCTAAGAATGCAGTTACTCCAGCTGCTACCTCCACCATTGATGCTCGGGGCAAAGGTCCTGTTATTGAACCTATACCTACTGATGTGCCAGCTGCTGATGATCTCTCTAAGCAGATGGAAGAAGTATTGAAAATCATTCGCAAGAGTGATTATGACATTGTTGATCAGTTGGGGCATACTCCCTCCAAGATTTCTATGTTGTCTTTACTATTGTGTTCTGAGGCTCATGCCAAGGCCCTGATTAAATTTCTGAAGACTGCTCATGTACCAAATGAAATTTCTGTTGACCAGTTTGAAAATTGTGTTGCACACTTGACCTATGATAATGGGTTAGGTTTCTCTGATGCTGATTTGACTCCTGCCAAGAGGGATCATAACAGGGCTCTACATATCTCAATTGAATGCAGGGGCACTACCCTGTCACATGTATTGATAGACAATGGTTCCTCTCTGAATGTGTTGCCCAAAGAAGTCCTGAATAAGCTTAGTCCTGAAGATGCTGTGTTAAAACCCAGTAATATAGTGGTGAAGGCTTTTGATGGTTCGAGAAGAGTGGTGCATGGAGAAATTGATCTCCCAATCAAAGTTGGTTCTCAGGTTTTTAATGCTACCTTTTATGTCATGGATATTCGTCTGTCATATTCTTGTTTGCTTGGGCGTCCCTGGATCCATGGGGCAGGTGCTGTAACCTCCACTTTACATCAGAAGCTGAGATATCCGGTAGAAGGGAAGGTTGTTACTGTCTACGGAGAGGAAGGGTATATGATTAGCCATGTGAACACCTTCAAGTATCTTGAAGTGGAAGGTGAATACGTTGAAACTCCATGTCAGACATTTGAAGTGGTTCCTTGGATTGTTAATGATTATGAAGCTCCTCCTGTTGTCAAGAAAAATCCTGTGGTTACCAGAGTACCTCCTACAATGGCCTCCCTTAAAGATGCTAGAGTTGTGGTGGATGAAGGTGGTTGTACTATTTGGGGTCAGCTTCCTGATATTCCGTACAAGTCTGACAAATTTGGTTTGGGTTTCACTGCAGAGTCCCAGAAGGCTGTTCGTCGTGCTCGTGCTGTTCGTATCACCAATCAGGGGGTTATGAAAGACCAGATCAATGTTGTGGGTGACTATGATGAAGACTACAACCTGGATGCTTGGATTTTTCCTACTGTGGGTGCTGGGCTCAACAACTGGAAAGCTGAAGATGTTATTCCTATCTCCTTTAGTCAGGAGTAAATACTATTACTGTGTTGTTTTTTTAAGTTTGTAATTTCTTGAACAATTAAAATTTTAAGCCTTGTGCCTTACCCGGGGCACAATGGTGTGCTTGTTACGGGATGTCATTTCATTTGCATACTTCATTCAATAAAAATCAGTGGACGTTTCGTTTTCGTAGATATTGTGTTCCTTGTCTTTCTTTTCTTGTATTTTTGTTTTATCAGCTATGTGTTCTTACACACACCCACATCACTAAAATGCAGATCCTCATCCACTCTGGATCCTGTTGATAACAGTTCTACTATTGCCAATTATAATTTCGAGAATCCGATCTATCAAACTGAAGACGGAAATGAGGACGATTGTGAAGTACCTGTAGAGCTTGCTAGGTTGTTACAACAAGAAGAGAAAGCTATACAGCCACATGAAGAGCCAGTCGAAGTTGTGAATCTGGGAACTGAAGAAAGGGGCTGAATTAGAGGACAGTGTCAAGAGCAGATTGATTCAGATGCTACGTGATTATGTGGAGATCTTTGCTTGGTCCTACGAAGATATGCCAGGGTTGGATACAGACATTGTGGTTCACCGTTTACCAGTAAAGGAAGATTGTCGTCCAAAGAAGCAGAAGGTTCGCCGCATGCGTCCTGAAATGTCAGAGAAGATCAAAGCAGAGGTAATGAAACAGTTTGATGCAGGGTTCTTAGCTGTGACTTCTTATCCTCAGTGGGTTGCAAATGTGGTACCAGTACCTAAGAAAGATGGTAAGGTACGTATGTGTGTGGACTACAGAGATTTGAACAAGGCCAGCCCCAAAGATGACTTTCCACTTCCTCATATTGATGTTCTGGTTGACAACACTGCTCAGCATAAGGTATTCTCTTTTATGGATGGTTTCTCTGGTTACAATCAAATCAAGATGGCACCTGAAGATATGGAGAAGACAACATTTGTTACACAGTGGGGCACTTTTTGCTATAAGGTGATGCCATTTGGTTTGAAGAATGCAGGGGCAACATATCAGCGTGCTATGGTGGCTTTGTTTCATGATATAGAGGTATATGTGGATGATATGATAGCCAGGTCCCAGAATGAAGAGCAACATCTTGATCATTTGCATAAGTTGTTTGAGAGGTTGAAGAAATACAAGTTGAGATTGAACCCAAACAAGTGTACTTTTGGAGTTAGATCTGGTAAACTTCTGGGTTTCATAGTCAGTGGAAAAGGTATTGAAGTGGATCCTGCAAAAGTGAAAGCTATACGAGAGATGCCAGCTCCCCGCACTGAGAAGGAGGTTAGAGGTTTCTTGGGACGACTGAATTACATTGCAAGATTTATTTCCCAATTAACTGCCATCTGTGAGCCAATCTTCAAGTTGTTAAAAAAGACCAGGTGATGGAATGGAATGATGAGTGCCAGACTGCCTTTGATGAAATCAAGAGATATCTGCTGGAACCACCAATTTTGATGCCACCAGTTGATGGAAGACCCTTGATTATGTACTTAACAATGTTAGACAACTCAATGGGGTG
This sequence comes from Lathyrus aphaca, assembly GCA_963966055.1. Taxonomy (NCBI): domain Eukaryota; kingdom Viridiplantae; phylum Streptophyta; class Magnoliopsida; order Fabales; family Fabaceae; genus Lathyrus; species Lathyrus aphaca. The sequence goes on along the minus strand of OZ014521.1, from coordinate 188,504,156 downwards.
TGTGTTGGGGCAACATGACGAGTCTGGTCGAAAAGAGTAGGCAATATACTACCTTAGCAAAAAGTTTACCGACTGTGAAACAAGATACTCACTGCTCGTGAAAACTTGTTGCGCTTTGGCATGGGCTGCTCGCCGACTAAGACAGTATATGTTGACCCATACTACCTTGTTGATTTCAAAGATGGATCCAATCAAGTACATATTTGAGAAACCTGCTCTCTCCGGAAGAATTGCAAGATGGCAAATGATCTTGACAGAATATGACATACAGTATACTACTCAGAAGGCCATTAAAGGAAGTGTTGTGGCTGATCATTTGGCTCATCAAGCAGTGGATGATTATCAGTCAATGAGTTTTGAGTTCCCTGATGAAGACATTATGATTATTACCAAAGAACCTGGACAATATGACGGACCTGAACAAGGATCCCGATGGACTATGGTTTTTGATGGTGCCTCTAATGCACTTGGTAATGGTGTTGGTGTTGTGATCAGTTCCCCTGAAGGTTGTCATACCCCGATTACTGCCAGACTTTGTTTCTATTGTACCAATAACATGGCTGAATATGAGGAATGTATCCTGGGTATTAAAGCTGCTATTGACATGAAGATACAGTTTCTTGATGTGTATGGAGATTCAGCCCTGGTAGTAAGTCAGATTAAAGGAGATTGGGATACCAAGCATGATAACCTCATTCCTTACAGAGAGCATGTGTTGTCTTTGATCCCACATTTTAAAGAGATTACCTTTGGACATATTCCACGAAGAGAGAATCAGTTGGCAGATGCTTTGGCCACCATGGCATCTATGTTTGAGATCAGTTGGGATGATGAAGCTCCCAAGATTACTATTGATAGATTTGAGAAGCCTGCATACTGCAATGAGATTGACACTGAAGGGGCAGAGGAGAAGCCTTGGTTCTATGAAGTAAAAAGATATCTTGAAGCTCAGGAGTTCCCTGAAGGGGCATCTGTCAAAGATAGGAAATTTCTGAGAAGGTTTTCTGCTAAGTTCTTTTTGAGTAATGGCATTTTGTACAAGCGCAATCATGATTCAACCTTGCTTCGTTGTGTGGATAAGAAGGAAGCAACAGAGATTATGGAAGATATGCATGATGGGATCTTTGGCACTCATTCTAGTGGTCATACCATGGCAAAGAAGATATTGAGAGCAGGTTACTATTGGTCTACCATGGAAGCTGATTGCTATCAACACTCCAGGACGTGTCACAAGTGTCAAATCTATGCTGATAAAGTACATATACCTCCATCACCATTGAATGTGTTGACTGCTCCTTGGCCCTTTGCCATGTGGGGCATTGATATGATTGGTGAGATCAAACCTACTGCTTCTAATGGGCATCGTTTCATCCAGGTTGCTATTGATTACTTCACGAAGTGGGTAGAGGCAGCTTCATTTGCATCTGTTACCAAGAATGTTGTGGCTCGATTCATTAAGAATAATCTCATATGTAGGTATGGCATCCCTGAAAGGATTATTACTGACAATGGCTCTAATCTGAACAACACTATGATTACTGATATCTGCACGCAGTTCAAGATTAAGCATCACAACTCTTCTCTGTATCGTCCAAAGATGAATGGGGCAGTTGAAGCTGCTAATAAGAACATTAAGAAGATTATACAGAAGATGATTGTTACTTACAAGGATTGGCATGAGATGTTACCATTTGCTCTTCATGGTTATCGTACTACAATACGTACTTCAACAGGGGCAACTCCATTCTCCTTAGTCTATGGTATGGAAGCAGTTCTGCCCATTGAAGTTCAGATTCCCTCCTTAAGAATTATGAAGGATGCAGGCCTGGATGAAGATGAATGGATTCAGACTCGACTTGACCAGATAAATTTGATTGATGAGAAGAGGTTAGCAGCAGTTTGTCATGGCCAGATGTACCAGAAACGAATGATCAAAGCTTTTAATAAGAAGGTTAAGCCAAAGGTATATCAGGTTGGTGACTTGGTAATCAAGCGTATCATATTACCACAGGGTGATCCTAGGGGCAAGTGGACTCCAACATATGAAGGACCATTTGTGGTCAAAACAGTATTTTCAGGAGGTGCCATGATACTTACTACTATGGATGGTGAAGATTTCCCACAGCCTGTAAATGCAGACATAGTTAAAAAATACTACGCATAAAAAGAGACCTGCTAGGTTGACTGGCCTAGGCAAAAATAAGGGCATCCCGGCGAACCAAAAGGGTTCGGGCAAAAATTAGGGATATATAAAAAATGTACACCCGGCAAGTCGAAAACCTGAAAGGGCGGCTTGGGCAAAAAAGGGTATCCCGGTGGATTGAAAACCTGAAAGGGCAATCCAGGCAAAAGTTAGGGATTAAAGCGTATGACTATGTCTCGTTTGGATCACCCATGAAACTGCAACCCGTTGTGTTACTTACTCAAGTTTGAACAGATAAAGCTCAATCCAATCATTTTCGTCTCAACAGCAGAAGATGAGATACTTGAAGATAATGTCAATAGTAGAATTGAAACTCAATAGGATTATTTCTCACATAGCTGATTTTCTTTGTTTTGTAAAATGTTATGACAAATTCCCCTTACTAGGATTTATGTCTCCTTGTACAAACCTACCTATGTATAGGTCACTTTTTGATATAAATAAAATTCTATCTTTGAATCCAGATTTACTTTTACCCTATTTACATAAGCGAAACGTCCATTGGTTATGTTTGAATGTATGTATGCTTTTGAATATGATTGATGTTTACCAGAAATGCATGTATGCTTAATATGATTGATGTTTACCAGAAATGCATGAAAATGCAGTAATAGTATTTACTAAAAACGAACGAGGGAAGGATTTCAACGAAGCTTCGCCGGTTCATCTCTACAAGACAGTTATGAATCCCCAGTAGGGAAAATCCATCTTCATAAGTACTTCAAGTCACATCTCCCCTGGAATTTATATCCATCTCTTTTATCCTCATACGGATAGTCGGGAATTTACTCTTCCAATAAGAGTACGACGAACGAAGACGTGAGGTTATGTATACCTTATTATTAAACGAAGACGGGAGGTTATATATACTATGTTATCAAACAAGACGGGAACGAGTTCCTCATATTCTTTAGCAACAAATCGGGATTTATTTTCCCTGGCCAGCAGTTGTTATACGAAGATATCCAGACGCTTCAGGCTGCATGATGCATACATACATCATTTACATCATATCATACATATCCATAATCACATAATACATCACTTAGGTGCATCATAATATACATGCATACATAATGCATAAACTAATATTATCATACAGAATGTTATAATCTTGTCTTTCAGGACTAATTCTCCAGCAGACAAATTTCATCAACAAATTGTGACTATTGGGCCGTTGTTTATCTTCCCAAAAGTTATCATTTCCTCAATACGTTGTTTATCCTCCTGAAAGCTTCTTATACCTCAGGACGTTGTTTATCTTCCTGAAAGCATATCATTACCTTGGGCCGTTGTTTATCTTCCCAAAGGTTACATCATTTCCTCAGGACGTTGTTATCCTTCTGAAAGCATATCATTTCCTCAGGACGTTGTTTATCCTCCTGAAAGCATATCATGACCTTGGGCCGTTGTTTATCTTCCCAAAGGTTATCTCATTACCTCAGGACGTTGTTTATCCTCCTGAAAGCATATTATTACCTCAGGACGTTGTTTATCCTCCTGAAAGCTATCATTATATCTTCATATTTTGGACTACCTTATTCTCCAAGCAATATATTTGAAAAACTTTTCTCCAAGTGGCATCTTTAAGCCCACTCAAAACATATACAACAAGTCATCAGTATCACTCTACGCACCGGTGAGTGCAAATTTTTGGGCTTTTGTGTTCAATCCTCTTCAACCTTCCGGGTCACGACCGGCAAATATACCAATCTAACCCCTCAAGTTTCAGAAAATTGAACAGGGGCAGCTGTTGCACCCCAAAATTTGCCCTCACAATACAAGACTTTGTGTGCTAAGAAGGTTCACAAGGTGCACAAGACCTTTCATGAGGTTCATGAAGTTTACAAGACACTTTATGAGGTTCACAAGGTTCACAAGACCTTTCATGAGGTTCATGAAGTTTACAAGATACTTTATGAGGTTCACAAGGTTCACAAGACCTTTCATGAGGTTCATGAAGTTTACAAGACACTTTATGAGGTTCACAAGGTTCACAAGACCTTTCATGAGGTTCACAAGGTTCACAAGACCTTTCATGAGGTTCATGAAGTTTACAAGATACTTTATGAGGTTCACAAGGTTCACAAGACCTTTCATGAGGTTCACAAGGTTCACAAGACATCTTATGAAGTTCACAAGGTTCACAAAGTTCATCATTGGTCAGAAGATTTGACAATTTCCTCAGACAATGCATCCTCCTAAGCAGTGCATCCAAAACTAGGGTTTTGACTTTAATCAGGCTAAATGGATTTCTAAGACTTCAAGTGAGCTTCATAAAATCTTATATGTGTCTAAGAATCCCCATGACAAATTTCAGAACTTTTCTCAAAGGTTTGCTCAGTCAGATGATCAGATAAGTCAAAATCAGTCAAAGTAGTTAAAAAGTCAAACTGAGGTCAACTGTGGTCAAACCAAAGTCAAACTTCATGATTTTTTGCCAACATCAAGTATATGAATTAAAAGTCATCATTTGATCAACGGTTGATCATGATTCATAAAGGATATTTCAGATCATCAAGAATCAGAGGTTTCTAAATTAGGGTTTCCTTAGGAAAAGTCAACTGAACTTTGACCAGCCATAACTTTCACATGCTTCATCACCAATTTTCCATCCAAATCTCATTTTGAAGGAAATTGAATTCTCTACAACTTTGTGTCTCACAAGCCAATCCCAAAAATGCTTCATTTGGAAGGTATGAGCTAAGACATTATAGGTCCTTTTGAAAGTCAACAAAAAGTCAACAACTTCAAAAGGGCATAACTTGAGAATGGTAAGTGATATGGACATGAAACCAGTGGGGTTGGTTAGAGGACTCTTCAAGCTTTCCAAAATGTCCAAGAACACCCTCATAGCATTAAAATTGAAGGATTTGTGCCCTTGCAAAGTTGGGAAATTTTTGGTTGGTTTATGAAGAAAATGGAGGTTTAAAACCAATTTTTTCTAAATGGGCTTGCCATATGATGATCCAATCCATACCAATACTTCATGCACGACCCAACACTCAAATATTCAGATTTTTTATTATTTTATTTTATTTATTTTGATTTTATTCATTTAAAATCATTTTAAATTAAAATAAAATAGAAAAATCAAATATTTAAATGACATTGTGTTTCTAGAAAGTCATAAAGATTGCTTGGATCAAATTGATACAAAAATTATGGTGATTGGCTTGAAATAGAAAGGTCTTATTCAAGAATATTTGAAATTTAAGCTTGAATATTTTTCAATCTCATTGATCCAAATCTTCCACACAATGATCCATTATTTTTGACCTAATCCATTGTACTATAAGTATACAACATAACCCTAATGCAAAGACACGAAATTTCTGCCTCAAAGAGTAAGTTGCAACATTCAAAAATCATCCAAAATTTCAAATTCGGATTCCTTCACTCAAGCCTTTTCAAGACAATTTGAAGGTTGCAATTTGTTCTTGGATGTTCATAGAATGATTTTGGATCATAAACAACATCTAAAACACCTTATATTGCATAACCCGAATTCATAATGTTCATCATATTCTTGATTTTTGATTCTGCATATTGACTGGATTTTAATGAGTTTTGATCATTATTTTGTGTTCATATTAAGTTGTTGATTGATTCTGGATAGTTTGATTGAAGTTTCATTGCAGGTTTGAGAAATCACCATGGCTAGGGTTTCGGCCATGAGATTAGGGTTTTGCTTTAAACCAAATATAAACAAATTCTAAGAACACAAAACAATCAAGTGAACTCTGGGGATCATGAAACATCAATTAATTTTGAGAAATTTTACTGTTTTGATGCTCTTCCAATTTCGTAGGTTTCTGGTTTTAAAAAATCGCAGGTAACTTCATAGCTAAATTCGTAGCTAAATTCGCAGGAATATTGAGGAAGAAGATGAAGTTTTCGCGCGTCTGGAAATTTAAATATTTGATATTATATTTTATGTATTTGTTTCTGTTTTGTTTCACAAGTGCAGCATTGGCCTGGTGGTGAGAAACGTGTGTGTATTACTGGGTGACTTGTGTTCGAATCCTGGCTGTGGAAATTTTTCATATTTTTCTATTTTAATTGTTAAACGTAATATATTATGTATTGTGATGAACTTAATATCAGAAGCGCCCTCCCGGCTGGAATGGTAAGAGTGTTTGTGTGCTGCGTAAAGGTCCTGGGTTCGAATCCCCCTCAGGCCTTTTTGTGTTGTTTTCTTTTTTCATGATTTTTCCAGGATTAAGCAACAAAACCAAGTGAAGTCCTCTCCTTATCACCAAGCGCGCGCTGGCCCAGTGGTTGATCTTGTTGGCTGTAAGTTGTGAAAGATAAGGGGCTGGGTTCGAATCCCAACCCAGGTAAGTTCTTTTTCTCTTTTTTTCTCCATTATTTGTTTTGTTATTAATCTTAATTAAACTATAAATCTAAAATATTTTTATAAAACCTAATTTTCTATAAATCCTAATTGTAAATATTAGTTTATTTATTTATTTTAATTTCATAATTCTTGTTTATATTTTAATTAATAAATAAATCTTAATGTTTTTTTTAATCAAACCCTAATTTTCTTCTATTAAAAATTTAATCCTATTTTATTTAATCATGTACATTTTTTAATTTGTTTATAATTTAAATCTTGTATATAAATATGTTTAAAATTAAAATTCTTAATTTAATTTTGTTAATATGATAATATGACACAAATTGTTTATAATTTAATTTTTGTATATAAATAATTTTTAATATATGCTTAGAAATAGTTAAAAATTGCTAATTTAATTTTGTAATTATAATTTTATTTTCATAATATGTTTATAATTAACTTAATTTTTTTTTTTAAAAAAACTTTATGATAATTAGTATAATTGCTTATATTTTCTTATTAGTCTTAAATAATGATTGTTTATAAAAAAAATTGATTTTTTTAATTATTATATTAATATTATTAATTATGTTTATATGATATTTCTTTTATTATTACTAACCCCATTTATATATTATGGTTTATTATTATTTTTTACTAACCCAATTATTATTATTATTATTTATTTTTGCTTATTATATTTAATTTGCCTTAATTATTATTATTATGTAATTGTTCCTTTGATGTAATATTTTAGTAATAATGTTTAAATATTTATTTTTTATACTATGGTTAGTAAAATAGGGAGTGTAACATGTTTGTATGTTTAAAATTAATTTAGCTCATTAAATTTAAAGATAAATATTAAAATTGTACACTCACACACGTAAGTCGATCTTTGATCGTCATCTCACTTCCTTAAGGATACCTCTCATGTTGCCTAAACAAAAGGTCAAGTAGGGTGTATAAAGCATAGTCCCTCATTTCACATCATCTAGTCCCTTAACAGATAAAAAGATCAAGTCCCTTCGAATGTTGCCTTCGTAATATCTTGTCCCTTTCGAATAAAGATGATAAGTCCCTTCGTATTGCTTATACACCCCACAGTTGCCTAAATAACAGATGACCCTTCACTTGTCCCTCACATCTAAGGTAATGACTACCTATTCCTTAATAATAGGGATAGTCTTACCATTTAAAGGATTCAAGAACAGAAAAGACTTAAATTTAGGGTAGGTTCCTCTTAGATACTTGCTCACTCTTCAAAACATTTCAAACACTTCATACATTTCAAACAATTTTCAAAACAAAGGTTTTATACGCATCCGTACATGGATCATTATAAAATACTTAAGAAAATTTTTATTCACACACTTCACATTTCAAAAAAACATTTTAAAGTGAGTTAAGTAACTAAGAGCCCATGGATAACCATGGATGTAAAGGGTGCTAACACCTTCCCTTTGCATAACCTACCCCCCGAACCCAAAAATCTTTTAAGGTCTTTCCTGTTATTTTATGCCATTTCCTTTGGATAAAATAAAAGTCGGTGGCGACTCTTGCTATCCGCAACATTTAACTAAAGTCAGTTCTCCCACCGTGTTACAGTGATTCAGATCTGGTTTGGGAATTAGAAGTGCTTTTGGATCCAAAATTCTGCATCAAGACCTTTTGCTTGCATTTATTTTGCATGGAGTGTGAAGCTTAGCACCGGATCTTCAAAGTTTTCCGCAAGATCTCTCATTTCCAGCTCAATCAACAACTACCAAAGCATACCTCAGCTTTGTAGGTTGGTTAAATTCATATCTAGCTTTGTTTTAACTTATTTGCGTGCTTGTGTATTTAGATCCACCATGTGCTTGTGTATTTGCTTGTGTTGCTTGAATTGATTGGTTGATTTATAACCGGATCCGTGTGCTAATGTTCATGAGCTTAATGATGTTAATTAATGTGAATTGATCCATATATTTCATGCTTAATTGATTGTTGATCTATGATGGAATTAGTTGGATAAGCTGGATTTGAGCTGATTTTCTGCAGGAAATTGTTGCTGGTTTTACAGTGTTAATCGGTTAACGTTTTGGTTAACTGATTAACGCACTTGTTTTCTGTGTATTTTGTTGCAGGTTTGAACTGGTTAACCGGTTAACGCTTTGGTTAACCGGTTAACATTGATGCAGTATGCCATATTTGAGTTGTTTTGAGCTTGTTTGATCCCCTTACTTGTTTTAATTGCCATGGATCATTGTATGATCATTGAATATGCTAGTTTAAGGTGATTTTCTTGCTGGTTGATGCATGCCTTCATGTTCTCGACACGTAAATGCTTGTATGTGCAAAGTTTGGCATGTTTGTTTGATCTTTGTTGATGTGAGCTTTGAGCATGCCATTTCCATGAGTTTTGTTGATGAACATATGCTGGATTTTTGCTAGCACTTGTAGGGGCTCATGGTAAGAGAAGTGTGGATGTTTATCCACATTTCATCTCTTCACCTTTCCTTTTTAAGTTGCTTTCTCTTTGTGGTTTGATGTGCCTTATGCCATCATGTGAGGCAACTCTTTTCTTCCCCCTTTAGGAGCAACTTATCTCCTTTAGAGGAGTAAGTTGCTTGCTAGCTCTTTCCTCCTCTTCTTATTGCTCCTCTTTGGTTCTTCTTTCCTCTTCTTAGGATAGTTGAAACCTCACTAACCTTAGGACCACTTTTGCATGTTAATATTAGGTTTAGTCTTTCCCCATTTTAGACTGTTGCCTTTTTTGCTCCTTTGGTTCTTTCTCTTCTCATCTCAAAAGCAAAAAACCTAAAAAAACATTAATAAAGAAAGAAGTGACCTCTTGTGTAATAGCCTTATTCCATGGGGCATATGTATTCATTCCATCTTGGAATAATGCATTTGTCTAGCATAATGCACAAGTTGGATCATGAAGTCATCTTCATCAAGGAAAATCATAAAAAATACTTCTTCATTTTAATCACTAAAACACCTAATAAATTCAACAAGTCAATGAACTTAGGCCCTTGCCCTTGGAAACAAGTCTTGGATAAATTCTCCTTACTTAGTGTGCTTGTTCTATTATTCCATCTTGGAATGTAATGGCAAGTACACATTCCATGGAAAAGAGTTTGAGTTCATTCTCTTGTGTCACACCAATAAAAGACTTCTAAAAAAACACACAAACAAACAATAAGTGTCTTTCCTTCGGGAATTCTTTTCTCATCTCCTTCACGTTGTACGCGAACTTGCTCCTACTTGTCACTTTGCAAGACGGTAACGCCCTCGTCGTCCGAGCCTGCAACACCTGAGCATTGACATAGGCAGTTCAAGCCTTAATTCACAAGCAATATTTTCCACCCCTAGTTAGGGGAACTACGGCGTCTATGATCCTCATGTCTAGTGAGGTACGTAGGCAGCGGGGTAGGGCCCGTTCGAGCACAATCTTTATTTTCCCTACATTTTTCCTCTTTGTGTTCTTTCTCAGTTCCTTTTCCAGTTTCAGTTTTGCAACAGCTTTCATTCCTTCACCCTTTGAAGCAGTTTCTTTGCAAGCGTGGATCCCGTCGGGTACAGCGGACGATCTGGGGTGCTAATACCTTCCTAGGTCGTAACCGACTCCCGAACCCAGTCTCTTTGGTTCGCAGGACCCGTGTCCTTCCTTTTCTTTTCCTCTGGTTTGTGCAGCATTACCATTCTCATTCCTTCGGGATAAAAATGTCTGGCTGGCGACTCTAACCTTCTTCCTCGCCACTTTCGCGTTTGTACCAGGATGGAAATCCGGGGAACGACAGCTGGCGACTCTACTGGGGAAAGCATAACCAGAGTTATCTTTGGTTCCCCTGAGAGTCTCTCCTAGCGCTTGCGTGTTATTGTTTTGTTGGGTGTTGATTTTTTGTTGTTGCGTGTTTATTTTACTGTTGTTTATTTACAATTTTATTTATAGCTTTATTCATTGCTTTCAGTATTTATATTCATGCATCATATATTATACTGGACTGTCTGGCTGTTGGTTTCCTTTTTACTGTGGGATTGGGAACTGTTACTGAGAGATGAGCTCGTAACTGGGGCTCGAGTGCACCCTAGGACTTAGAGTGGACAGTCACTTTGGATTCATGGCATCTTGCTATGTTGGTAGTAGTGAGTTCCACACCCAGAATTGCGACTGTCTTGGAAATGTATTGATGCTGGAATCTTTCTGGGGTCATACAAAACCTCGATAGTTATGTGCATCTAGGGACCGATCATTGAGGACCTTTGTGGAAACATCCCTCTCTAGTGGTGACAATGGCAGACCACATTTTGTGGCAAACCCATTCGAACTCGAGGGTCCACTGGGAACTCGCATAGGATGGCCTGGTTCTTTTATAGGAACCCAGTCAAAGCATCTGGTCGTCTGACGATAGTATTGTACCCTTTGGTATGAATGTACTATTGTTTCTCGATTCCAACGCTTAAAACTGGGAACTTATAAAGGATGCTTGTTTTTTCCCGGACTCACGCTGAGGCCTCCCTGAGTAGTACATAATGCCAAATCGATTCCCTGATTTGGTCATGAACCATTTCTCGGAAATGGTGAACGTATTATTGCTATTCGGCTTTGAGAGTCCGTGATGTTTGACCGGGAGCAAACCCGTGAGATTGGGAGGGGTTTACAGGTTTACAAGAACCCTCGACTTCATCATACCTCATTGCCAGTACAGTTCTATAATTTGATAAGGCTACATGGATCCTGGATTTATGATATCTGATGTTGGGCTTTTGAGACTGAATTCTCGTTCATGGGGCTTTATTTAGAGGATCTTGGTTCTTGGTCACTTGGGTCCAGTGTTCTGTATCCAGACAGTCCCAGTTGTTGATCATGTGCCTGCATTGCATTTGCATCGCATCATACTTGCATTAACTGTTTGTGTTTCCATTACAGGTTATCCTTTATCTCAGTACCCAGTTCTAGTATTCATTGTTTCTCTAGATGACAGAAGCCCAAGAGATACCCAGAAAAAGGAATGCTCATTATACTTTCCCGCAACCCGAAATTGAGAGTATTCAGAAATTGGTGGGCTTGATGAGTGACAAGGTTTCAGATGACTTCAGAAGCCGATATGGGAAGATTTTGGGTTACATGAACAAACCTATTGTCGATCAGAGAGATAGTCTTCATTCTTTGTTACAGTTTTATGACCCTCGGTTGAGAATTTTTGTGTTTGCTGAATACGTCTTGGCTCCCACCATGGAAGAGATTTCTGACATCCTGAAGATTCCTATCAATAATGGTGTTCCCTATTATGCTGCGGAGAAGTGTCCCCCGTACAAGGACATTGAAGGTGCTTGTCATTTGAGTATGCTTAGGGTGAAGATGGAGTTAGAAGCCAGTAAAGGGAAGGGATTTAATCTGGATTTTCTTATCACAGAAGTTCATGTGTTTGCTTTGGGAGGGAAATGGTTAGAGTTCAGTGCGCTATTAGCATTAATGGTCTATGGGATAAGTCTTTTCCCAGGAGAGAAAGGACGGGTAAGCTTGGAGGCTATCACCATGTTCATTAAAGGGAACCCGGGGCCTACGTTGTTGGGAGACTTTTACTTTGGTGTCCATCACAGAAATGAGAAGAGAAAAGGGTATGTGAATTGTTGTGCTCTAGTGTTTGCTGAGTGGTTTGCTAAGAAGCTTCCGAAGTCAGGACCGTTCAAAGATCTTAAGCAAGATTGGAAGTAGGCTAGAAGATTGATGAGGTTAACATCTGATGATATAGCCTGGGGATGTAGGAGAAACTTGGTAGGGAAGGAGTTTATTACAAGGTGTGATGAGTTTCCCTATGTGTCGTTGTTAGGTAGAAAGGAAGTGATAAGTCATAACCATGTGTTGTCCAGAAAGCAATTTGGTTATCCACTGAAGGATCCTCCATCAGATGAAGAAATAGTTAAGACTTTGTATGTTCCAGCTGAAGATAATGAGTGGTTGGTTATTCAAGTATCCCAAGCTTGGGAAACAAAGGTTAGGGAGGGTAAGAAAGAATTTTGAAAGGTAGACCCTAAGACTTATCCCTCTTTTGTTGCTTAGATACAAGGGAGGGTTGATACTTTCTTCCTTCTGTTTTCAGTTGAGGCTCCACTATATCCAAAGGAGGTACCAGTGCAAACCATTGTTTCTCTTGAAGATTACAAGAATTTGGAAGCTCAGTTGCATAAGGTTCGGATAGAGAATTCTGAGATAGCTAGCTTGTATCACCGTGCCAATCACGCTAAGCAAGAAGCAGAAGAAAAGCTACAGATGATGCAGGCTACCTTAGAAGATAAGGAAAAGGAGTTTTCTCGGAGAGAAGCTCATTTTCAGAGATTGGGTTTAACAGAGTCAAAGAGAGAAGCAGAGCATAAGAAGATTGTGAAGACCCTCAGAGAAGCTCGTCAATCCATTACTTGGTTACAGGGCCAAAGAGGACAGGAGCAGAAGAAGTACAAAGAAAAGGAAGAATTCTTTGAGGTGCAGATGGAGTTCAAGAAAGAAGAGGTCGAACAAGTTCACAAGATACGAAGGGAAAAGACTCAGCAATTGGAGCAGAGCTGGAGGAAGCCATGAAGGAGATTGCAGATCTTAAGCTGAGAGCAGACGTCAAGAAGAACCGGACAGAAGTGGAGACTACAGAAGAGGAGCCTGGATCTTCCTTTTAGCCTAGGGTTTTAGTTTATTGTTGATTGTATCCAGACTACTTACAGGATTGTTGTAGGAGTCTTGCTTTATCTTTCTGTCTTTTGTACTGAATTGTAACCCTTTGGGGAATGCTGTTTACGTCTATGACTCCGGTTGTCAATAGTTTATTCATGCTATGCAATGATACTTTCTAGTTACCGTTTCTGAGTGAGCAAAGTTATTGGTCTTAAGATACCAGGATCTGAATACTCCTCGAAAGAGTTTGAAAAGCTAGTTTCTGAAGTCATCTGGAGTATTTTCTGTCAAAGTACCAGAACTGGGGCATATTAATGCCTGAACATGGAAACATGAGTAGTTTCATTGCATGCATATAACGTGTTTGTTGTTTTGTAGGTATTTCTCCAGTGTTCTAACGTTCATGTCACTTTCAGGCACTATAGCTCCCAAGAAGGTTCAGAGACAGTCAACGGTGCACAGATCCCTACAAAGGTGAACAGAGAAAGAGAAATAGAGTAGATGCAAGCAGATCTGGCTGATTTAAGGACAAGAATGGACAACTTCATGACCCTCATGGTTAGAATGGGTCAAACTCAAGAGCGTTTGCGCGAAATGGTAGAGAACAATCAAGCCAGGAACAATGTGACAGCAGATGGAGGTAATCGCAATGGGGCTGGTGCCTGTCACGTTGAAATCCATGTGGTGCAACCAGGGGTCACTATTATCAATGATGGAGTGAATAATATGCAGATGGATGGGTATGACGAGCAGTTCACCTTTCTGGATGAGGCGGAAGGCCAAGGGGTTGATATGAATAGGAGGTTTGTGGAAATGGCTGAGCAGATTCGTGCCATTTAGTCTCAGAGTTCTCTGGGGTTTGACATCACTGATTTGGGCTTAGTGCCAGGGGTGAGAATTCCCTACAAGTTCAAAGTCCCTAATTTTGATAAGTACAACGACACAACTTGCCCGAAAACTCACCTTCAGTCGTTTGTGGGAAGGATTGTTGCGCATACAGATGATGAGAAGTTGTGGATTTATTACTTACAGGATAGTCTTGTAGGGGCTTCCTTGGAGTGGTACATGAAGCTGAGCCGGGTCAATATCCGAAGCTGGAAGGATTTAGCTAAGGCATTTGTAAAGCAGTATCAGTATAATTTGGATATGGCTCCAAATCCTACCCAGTTGCAGACAATGTCTCAGAGTGCTAAAGAAGGGTTCAAAGAGTACGCCCAGAGGTGGCATCAGCTTGCTGCTCGAGTGCAACCTCCTTTGTTGGAAAATGAAATGCCAGATGCGCATTTCATTCAGGAGCTCACGGGCACTCAACGGAGAAGTGCAGGGCATTGCAGCATAAAGTCCAAGACCTAATTGATTTGAACGCAATCAACTTTGCACCACCTCCAAATGTTACATCAAACCCCATTCCAAATCATGGAGGGGCCAGGATAAATGATGTCGATAGTGGCGATAGGTCGAACTTGATTTTGAGCGTGGGTGAAGTGAAGACTTCCTTATTAGTCGTGAAAGACAGATTGTTGAAAGGGCAGGTGTTCCCAGGTTGCAATGTTGACTGTGAGGGTTACATGAATTCCGTTAATGGTTGTGGGGATTTGAAGGCGGGGCTGCAGTGTTTGATCGATGAGGGGTCCCTACAGTTTGACAAAGTTGACCATAGAAGTGATTGTGTGTCTACAGTGACAATTTATTTTGATCCTGCTGAAGCTCTCATCCGAAGAGAGTCAGTGACCATCTATGTTCCCGAAGTGAGTCCAGTAACTATCACTGTTCCGGGACCAGTTCCCTATGTTGATGACAAGTCCATCCCTTGGCACTATGGCTCAGATGTGTATGTAGAAGGTTAAAAAGTGGAAAGTAAAGCAGTAACAATTGACCCGACTGTTGTGAATGTCAGAGGAGTTGGGGGATTTACTCGGAGTGGACGTCTCTTTGCTCCTCAAGTTCTCAGAGGTGATCCCGAAGTTGAAGCTGCTGCAAAGGTTAAGGGTAAGCAGATAGCAACGTAAGAGGTGACAACTCCTACTGATGGTCATAGCACTTTTGAAAAAGAAGTCGAGGAGTTCATGAGAATAATTAAGAAAAGCGACTATAAGGTGGTTGAACAGCTGAATCAAACCCCGTCCAAGATATCCATTTTGTCGCTGCTGATGTGTTCTCAAGCTCACCGAGAGGCTTTGCTGAAAGTTTTGCAGATGGCATATGTACCACAGGAGATAACAATCAACCAGTTAGAGGTTGTGGTAGGCAGCGTAAACACTAGCCATGGGTTGGGATTCATAGATAGAGACCTTACTTCTGAGGGACGTAATCACAATAAGGCCTTACATATCACCATGGAGTGTAAGGGTGTTGTTCTATCACATGTCTTGGTAGATATAGGATCTTCTCTCAATGTGCTCCCTAAGAAGGCCTTAATGAAGCTGAATGTTGATGGCATGGTTTTGCGACCCAGTAATTTGATTGTGAAAGCCTTTGATGGGTCACGAAGATCTCTGTTTAGGGAGGTGGAGCTACCGGTGAAGATTGGGTCTCAGGTATTCAAGAGTATATTCTATGTTATGAATATTCAACCTACTTATAGTTGTTTGTTGGGACGTCCTTGGATTCATGTTGTTGGCGCAGTGACATCCACGTTGCATCAAAAGTTGAAGTATGTGGTAGACGGCCAAGTGGTTACTGTATGCGGAGAAGAAGATATTTTCGTAAGCCATCTGTCGACTTTCAAGTATGTGGAAATGGACAGGGAGATCCATGAGACACTTTGCCAAGCTTTTGAGACGGTCAATGTCAGTACTTTGTCTCCGGTTGCTGCAGTTCAGAGCAGTGAGAAGGAAGGGACTTTTATCTACTCCTACAAACAAGCTAGGGAGGTAGTTCAATCTGGAAATGCCCAGGGCTGGGGAAAGCTGTTAGAAGTGGAAAAGAAAGATGACAAGTTCGGTCTCGGATATCAACCTGGCCAGTCCAGCTGGTCTCAGAGCAGTAAGCCCATAGCATTCACGAGTGCTGGAATGCTTGACTACAGCAGTGTTTGTGCAACAGATGCCGATGGGGATAGTGACTGCGACTTGGATAACTGGATTCACCCATGCGTACCTGGGGAGGAGCTCCGAAACTGGTATGCTGAAGATTTTGTTCAAGTTACTTGGCGGTCAAAGTAATTTTCTTGTTTCCATTTTTATCATACTGCATGTCAAATCTTGCACTCTGCCCAAGATGCATGGATCCATCTGTAGGGCCACCATGTTTTTAATGCATTTACTTTTTCCATGAAATAAAGGACATTTTTCAAGCAAATTGTGTTCTCTTTCTTTCGTTTTTAAAATTTTTCACAAAAAAATAAAAATAAAAATGCAATGTTTTTCTTTCCAGTGTTTTTGTGTGTTTGCGTCTCCTTTGAAAGAACAAATTCTAAAATAAGCACATCATTTGTGCAGTGTTGATCATTCGGATTCCTGTGATAACGTTCCTGCTATGACTATGCATGACTTCGACAATCCTATCTACCAAGATGATGAAGGGGTTGAGGAAGACTGTGAACTCCCAGAGGAATTGGTCAGGTTGTTGAAACAAGAGGAAAGGGTCATTCAGCCTCGTCAGGAAGAAATATAGATCATCAACCTCGGGTTTGAAGAGGTGAAGAAAGAGATAAAGATTGGGGCCAATCTGCAAGCCGAGTTAAAGAGGGAGTTGACCGGTATGCTACGTGAATATGTGGATATCTTCGCCTGGTCATATCAGGATATGCCAGGGTTGGATACTGACATTGTTTTGCACAAGCTACCACTAAAGGAAGATTGTCCTCCAGTAAATCAAAAGCTGAGAAGAACTAACCCTAATATGGCTATGAAGATCAAGGAGGAAGTTCAGAAGTAGTGGGATGTCGGGTTCCTTGCTGTAACTAGTTACCCACCTTGGGTAGCTAACATTGTGCTTGTACCAAAGAAAGATGGCAAGGTTCGGATGTGCGTCGATAATCGGGATCTAAACAAAGCAGGTCCAAAGGATGACTTTCCCTTACCTCACATTGATGTGCTGGTAGATAACACCGCTCAGTTCTTGATATTTTCTTTCATGGATGGCTTCTACGGGTACAATTAGATCAATATGGCACCGGAAGACATGGAGAAAACGACGTTCATTACCCCGTGGGGTACATTCTGTTATAAGGTTATGCCCTTCGGATTGAAGAATGATGGGGCAATATATCAATGGGCTATGTTAACTTTGTTCCACGATATAATACACAAGGAAATTGAATGTTATGTGGACGATATGATTGCCAAGTCCCAGGACGAAGAAGAGCATTTGGTCAATCTCAAAAAGTTGTTTGACAGATTGATAAAGTACAGACTGAGGTTGAATCCAAACAAGTGCACTTTCGGAGTGCGATCCGGTAAGTTGCTGGGTTTCATTGTTAGCCAAAGGGGAATCGAGGTAGACCCTGCGAAAGTAAAAGCAATACAAGAGATGTCTGCACCGAAAACAGCAAAATAAGTGTGTGGGTTTTTAGGGAGATTGAACTACATTTCTCGGTTTATATCTCATCTAACTGCCACGTGCGAGCCGATCTTCAAATTGTTAAGAAAAGAACAAACGATCAGGTGGAACGAGGACTGTCAAAGAGCCTTCGAAAAGATAAAAGAGTATTTGCAGGAGCCTCTGATACTAATGCCTCCAGTTCCTGGACGGCCACTTATCATGTACTTGACTGTGTTAGAAGGGTCGATGAGGTGTGTTCTAGGCCAACATGACGAGTCTGGTCGAAAAGAGCATGCTATTTACTACCTTAGCAAAAGTTTTGCCACTTGTGAATCCCGTTATTCACTGCTCGAGAAAACTTGTTGCGCTTTGGTATGGGCTGCTCGCCGACTGAGACAATACATGTTGACCCACACCACGTTGCTAATTTCAAAAATGGACCCCCTCAAGTATATTTTCGAGAAACCAGCATTAACCGAAAGGGTGGCAAGGTGGCAAATGATCTTAACAGAGTATGACATACAGTATACTTCCCAGAAAGCCATCAAGGGAAGTGTATTGTCAAATTATCTTGCACAACAACCACTTGAAGACGACTATCAACCGATGAAGTTTGATTTCCCTTATGAGGACATCGTGTACCTTAAGGCAAGAGATTGCGAGGAACCACTTTCGAAGGAGGGGCCTGGCCCTGAATCCAACTGGAAGTTGATGTTTGATGGGGCAGTCAATATCAACGGACGTGGAGTTGGTGTTGTTCTTATCACTCCCGAAGGTGTTCACTTTCCCTTCGCTGCCAGAATTACTTTTGGCTGCACCAACAATGAAGCGGAATACGAGGCGTGCATAATGGGAATAGAGGAGGCTATTAATCTGCGGATTAAGACTCTCGATGTATTCAGAGATTCAGCCCTCGTTATCAACCAGATTACCGGCAAATGGTATACACATCAAGAACATTTAATTCCTTATAGGGATTATGCCAAAAGACTGTTGACGTTCTTCACTACAGTTAAGCTTCAATACATACCACGAGATGAGAATCAATTTGCCGATGCATTGGCTACTCTTTCTTCGTCCATCAAAGTTTTATGTTGGAACTATGTGCCTAGGATTGACATTTCCAGGCTTGACGCACCAGCTTATGCTTTCTCTGTAGACGCAATGTCTGATGAGAAACCCTAGTACTTTGATATTAAGCTTTTCCTGGAAAAACAAGAATACCCAGCTGGGGCATCATCCAATGACAAGAAAACCTTGAGACGACTTGCTGCCAGCTTCTTCTTGAATGTAGACGGGGTTTTGTATAAGAGGAACTTTGACATGGTCTTGCTCAGATGCGTGGATAGACACGAAGCAGACTTGTTAGTGCAGGAAGTCCATGAGGGATCTTTCGGTACTCATGCAGGAGGACATGCAATGGCTAAGAGGTTATTGAGATCATGGTATTATTGGCTAACAATGGATGCAGATTGTTGTTTGTACGCCCGTAAGTGCCACAAGTGCCAGATTTATGCATACAAAGTGCATGTTCCTCCTAGCCCGCTCAACGTCATGTCATCTCCTTGGCCCTTTTCTATGTGGGGCATTGACATGATCGGGAAGATAGAGCCTACTGCTTCAAACGGTCATCGTTTCATCTTGGTTGCGATTAATTACTTCACTAAATGGGTTGAAGTCGCATCTTATGCCAATGTCACTCGTCAAGTGATAGCCGGATTTCTGAAAAGGGACATCATTTGCAGATACGGAGTGCCCGAGCGAATCATCACTGACAATGGTTCCAATTTAAACAACAAGATGATGGCAGAGCTGTGTCGGGACTTCAAGATTCCATATCACAATTCTTCTCCTTACCGGCCAAAGATGAATGGCGTAGTAGAGGCGGCTAACAAGAATATTAAGAAGACTGTGCAGAAGATGGTTGTCACTTATAAAGATTGGCATGAGGTGTTACCATTTGCACTACATGGGTATCGAACGTCAGTCAGGACGTCGACCGAGGCAACTCCCTTCTCCCTGATATATGGCATGGAAGTCGCATTGCAATTTGTGGGTACGTAGGCATGAGGTGGTAAACCTCTCCAAACACAAAAATATTAAAAAAATAATTTTTTTCTCATCCCTCCATTCACATTTTACAAACCATTTTCAAACCAAAAGCCGTAAATTTTTCAAAGGGCTCCTGTGGAGTACCACGAACATTTTGGGTGCGTAAAACCTTCTCATTGTGTAACATATCCCCTTACATGTTTCTCTGTTGTGTTTCTTTAGCTTTTTGCTTTTAGATTCATTAGGATTTATTCATTCTTTTTTCCTTTTCCTCTTGGAATAAAATAAAAGCGCGGTGGCGACTCTGTTTACTTTGAGTTAAGTTAACTAATAGCTTACACTCATGTTTTTTACCGCTACAACGAGATGAATTTCAAAGTTTACTTAAGAAAATATACAAGTAAAAGCTCTAAGTGTAATGAGTGTTGTAATAGTTGTTTCTCTCATTTTTTCTTCTTCTTTTTACTCACTTCGTTGTTATTCTTATTCTTCGTATCTTCTTCACAATTCCTTGTCCTCTTTGAATACATGATGAACAGTACCATTTGAGGATAGAATTAGAAACTTATTCAATTTCACAACTGTAAAAATGGTATGAGGTTGATTCGTGAATTATGGAGATTCGTTGGTAGTACATTCCTTAATAATTCCATCATATTTGTTCTTTTAAGGAAACATTTAATTTTGCTACTTGAATGTATTATTTCTAATAATATTCTTTCAAGATTATTCTCTAAATAATTGGCTTCATATTTGAGATGATTTGAAGCTATATAAGATTTCAGAGCGTTGAAGATTAAACTTCAGCGTCAAGTGAAAGTGAGGCTTGGGTCATCAGAGTAAATATGGATTTATTGTTCCAGATGTGTTGACTTGGTTATCCAAATGGTTAACTATCAATTAAACACTTATTTGTATTTCAACCTTGTTTTAGAATTTATTGATGTCCAAAGTCTAAGGTCTCTTGTCCAGAGTCCAGACTTTGTTTTGTCCAAAGCCCATATTCTACTTTGTCCAGAGTCCATAGTCTGTTTTGTACAAATTTCGCTTTGTCCAAAGTTTGCTTTATCCAGAGTCCACTTAGTCCAAAGTCTAAAACTTATTTCTTTATCTTTAAGATTCTGCACATTTAATGAAACTATTAGTGTACAAAATTGTTCTTTATACTTTGTTATCATTAATACTTAAAGATTGTAGATGTAGAACCAAACTTGTTCCAACAAGATTTAAAAACACTGGTTCTGCCTTAGTTTACAAATTGAGTATATACTAAAAATGATATATTGATACATCAATCAAATTATACATAAAGGGTATTGAAAAGGTTTAACATGGACAAGACAAACTCTTTGAGTACTCCAATGATGAGTAGAAAACTTAATGTTGAAAAGGATTCATTTAGACCTAAGGAAAATAATGAATAAGATCTTGGCTCTGAAGTACCATAACTCAGTACCATTGGGACACTCATGTACCTTGTTATTTGTACAATATCTGATATAGCTTTTGCAATGAATTTTCAAGCAAGATTCACTTCATGTTCTACAAAGAGACATTAGAAAAGAAGAAAGCATATATTTTGATATCTCTGAGGTATGTATGATCTTGGTTTATTTTATTTTAACAATATAAAACTTGTTTTGCTTGGTTATGTAGGTGTGTGTGGGATATTTTTTAAATGCACATAATACTAAATCACGAACTGGATATGTGTTTACGTATGACAACTCTTCAATATCATGGAGATCTTAAAAGCAAACACTTGCAGAAATTTCTTCAAATCATGTTGAAATAATTGTCATTCATGAAACAAGTAAAGAGTATAGATGGTTAAGACATATGACTCGACATATCCAAGGAACATCTAGTTTACCTACTAATAAGAATCCAACAATTTTGTATGAAGTCAATGTTGTGTGTGTTACCCAGTTGAAATAAGGTTGCATCAAAAGTGATAAAACCAAACATATCCTTTAAAAGTTCTTCTCATTTATACAAGAACTCGAAGAAAAAAACAAAGCGGTTGATATTCAATATATTCGTTCAAACGATAATGTGGCAGATCTCTTCACAGAGGCACCCATTACATCAGTTTTTAAGAAGCATGTATAGGACACTCATGCACCTTGCCAACTGTACAAGACCTGATATAATTTTTGCACTGAATTTACTAGCACAATTTAGTTCATGTCCTACAAAGAGACATTGTGAAGGAATAAAACATATATTTCAATATCTTTGAGGTACGTATGATTTTGGGTTATTTTGTTCTAACAATACAAAACCAGTTTTGCTTCGTTATGCAGATGTAGACTATTTTTCATATCCACACAAAGCTAAATCACAGACTGAATATGCGGTTACATATGGTAACACTACAATATCATGGAAATCTCAAAAACAAACACTTGTAACAACTTCTTCAAATCATGCTGAAGTAGTTGTCCTTCATGATACAAGCAAATAGTGTAGATGGTTAAGATCGGCTCGACATATCCAAATAAGCTTATTTTACCAACGAATAAGAATCCAACAATTTTGTATGAAAACAATGTTGCATGTATTACCCATATGAAACAAGGTTACATCAATAGTGATAGAACCAAGCATATCCCTCGAAAGTTTTCTCACTCACACAAGAACTCGAAAGAAATAAAGAATATATTTGTTCAAGTAATAATAATATGACAAATTTGTTCACAAAGGCACTCCCTAAATTACTTTTAAAGAAACATGTACAAAACATTGAAATGTGTCAACCTAGAAATCTTTGAAGAATTAAGTGTCTGTTTGATTTACTTTTTAAAAACTATTTTTCTCTTTTCAAAAATTTAAACATGAATAAATCCTATTGTTTTTAAATTTTTGAAAAGAGAAACACAGTATTTAGAAAATAAATGTATGATTTTAGTATTATAAATACTTTGCTTAGATTCTTGTAAAAAGTGCACAAATTTCTTCGAAGAACTAAATGTGTATAATTGTAATTTTAGTATTATAAATACTTTCCTTAGATTCGGGTAAAACGCACAAATTTCTTTGAGAACATATCCTGCACCTCTCTTTATTTACTTAATTTTATATATCCTAACATTCATATATTTTGTAGTATATAATATCCTAACATTCATATATATTTTGTAGTAGTATCATATAATATCCTAACATTCATATATTTTGTAGTATTATATAATCATAGTAATTAATGCCATCCTAGTTCAGAAATATCATTAAAAATATTTAAATTATTCAAATAATCAGTTATCTCAAAAAATAAGAACCTTAAAAATCATATTTTATATATTTCCATCAAAGGAACCTTGCGACAAAATCTATTGTCTTTTCGTAATCTTGTGGTGATTTATAGAAAAAAATACCATTTTAATCCTTATTAATAGCTCTTTGAATAATTGGTATCATTGTGTTGAAATGAAATTCAAACAGTCCCTTATCACATTACTTTCTCATACTCAATTAAAACAATTAAAAGTATAAAGAATGAGAAGCTACAGTCAAAATCAAAATTAAGTAATTAATCCTCACTAGTGACAAGGGCCTTTAAGAAAACCAAATGACAGACTTTTAAAAACCACTAAAATATAATCCAACGGGGGATACATTACTAATTTACTGTATATAATGTGTACATGTATCATCACCGGAACCGAGTAGAGAATTGATAGTTAAAATGGCTGCAGTTAATACATGAAACTAGCTAGTAGTACTGGTAAGTATCAAACAGTCCAATAAACCCAATGATGACCTTGCCTCGTAGAATCATGTTCTTTTTACACTGTCACCGACCATGGAAAGAAATCCTTCGCTGGCAAGAGTAGAAACTGCATTCCTTAGCTGTATTTAACATGAATTAGCTTATTAGTTCACTTATCCTTACACATAAATACTGGCAAGATAAATTATTTGACATGGGAAGGGGCTTACATCATTAAGATGAATTTCATTGCCAGGGCTCTGATTCTTCAATTCTTCCAATATCTGCATGATCATTTTAAATCATATTAGATCATTGTTTTGTCTCAAACTGAACATAATCTATACTGAATGGTTTTATAGACCATGGTAATACCTCCAATAAACGCATGGAACGTCCCCCAATTTGCATCTTCTCCATGATTATGTTACGAGTGTCTTGAATCAAACTTTCCCGTCTGATCCTTTCAGATGCCGAAACACCAGTAGTAATAAGATCCATGTCAATAGTTCCTGTGAAGAGAAAAGAATATGCTCTTAAATCGTTTGTTTAGTGGAAATCAAAAGAAAATATTGGGGCTTGTTCTGATAATTACCAGTTTTTAAATCCATTGCAGACTGCTGCATTGCAACTTCCAGAAGCCGAAATGCCTCCAATACGTCATGCTTTTCAACCTGTGTGCAACATGTAACAGAATAATTGAGCATTTGATTTCATATCAAGATATCAGAGAAGAAACAAAGCAAGCTTAACTAACCCATTCTGAGAAGCGAATCCTAGCCAATGCTTCACTTAGGCGTAACAAACTTTCAATCTGCCTCGGAGTTGCTGTTATTACCTATTTAATTAATATGCAAGATCAACATATGCAGAAGAGAAACATTAAAAAAAAGGAAAATCAGCATAATTCCAATATCAAGTGTCTCATTTGTATCACCTTTTTGCTACTGCCAGTAAATTTCCCCCTACCCCTTAATTTTACATAGCCAGTAATCAATTCATCAGCAGCTTCATCTGACAGCTGTGGATGTATATGCTTCCGGGCATAGCTAACGTAATCGGTTAGTGTAGAAATATCCAACACATCCTGCTCCATGGTCTGCAATTATGACCACATAACATCCAAGTGAGTATACAAAAGCAATCAAGTTTAGATCTTCACTGAGTAAGATGATTGCAAGATTTAATCAAACCTCGTGATCCTTGAAGTGGAGGGAAACAATATGTTTGGCAAGTCGTCTGTCAGTCTGTTCATCAGCCTTGTCAAGTAATAAGTAAATCAAATCAAACCTGCCAAAAAAGAGATCAACTCAATTCAAAGTAACACTTGCAAAATTGTTCAGTAGCTTTTATTTACATTTTTAAGAAGCTGTGTTATTTCAACACTACTCGTCACATTAGGTTTGAAAAAAATAATCAACAGATTCAATCTTCGCTTACATGACAATGAATCATAAAAAATTTAGGAAATGCCAAAATGGATAATATCTAGTTGCCCCCATGTATGAAAAATTGCATAAATATGTAGCCAGGCCCATAATAGCTTAATTATCACTGGTTATGTCCAACAACTAACCTAGATAAAAGAGTGGGAGGAAGGTGTATATTGTCAATAACAGACAAGCGAGGATTATATCGTGACCCACTGGGATTTGCACAGGCCAACACCGATGTCCTAGCATTGAGGGAAGCAATAATGCCTGCCTTTGCTATTGAAACAGTTTGTTGTTCCATCACCTGAAGTAAACACGGACAAAGTTTGTCACTTGAAAGTACAAAGCTAAGATGGAATAGTTGGAAATGTCAATGTAAATATTTCAAACTATGCAAAGTTTAGGAGAAATGTTAACAAACAGACATGACTGCAGAAACACACAAGACAAAAAAAACAACCTCGTGCAACATGCTCCTTGCATTGTCAGACATTTTGTCGAATTCATCTATGCAGCAGATACCTCGGTCACTCAAAACTAGGGCACCACTCTCAAGAACCTGAAGATTTGGAAGAAATAATTAGGTTCCACCACATTTCTAGTACAGTAGATACTAAAAGATCATGGAGCTAGTCTATACAGTTTCGCCTGTTTCAGGATCTTTGGCCACATAAGCAGTCAATCCAACAGCCGAGCTCCCCCTTCCACTGGTGTAAATGCCACGTGGAGATAATTTGTGTATGTACTGAAGTAGCTGGGATTTACTAGTTCCGGGATCACCGACAAGGAGAACATTTATATCACCACGAAAGCTTGCACCAGTTGCCAACTTCAAAGCATTGCCACCAAAAAGCTGAAAGAAAATAAAAACAAGCATGCTGAGAATATTTGATAAACGTCGAATGAAAAAGTAGCTAGAAAGATGGGTTACCTGGCAAAGAAGACCTTTTTTTACATCATCTAGCTCCCAGATGTTCGGTGCCAATGACTTTGTTAGTCTTTCATAAATATCTGGTTGTTTTGAGAGCTCCTTCAGTTGAGCTACCTGAAACTCAGACAAGCATACAATTAGCAGGGCAATACAACAGGCAGACAATTAATTCATTCAAGAGTTATACAAACTATACCTTTTCTTCACTAAATAGAACTTCTTCTGCATTTCTGCCCTCGCCATTGTCAACCTCCATAGCATCCTCAACTAGCATCCGGGACTTTGATGTCTTCTTTATGTGAAGACAATCAATATAGGTCTACAACATGAACAAGACAACAAATATTTTAATTAGACAACATGAAAATGCAAAGGTGAACCTCTAAAATGCAAATGAGTTGAGGGTAACACATACCTTGAACAATGACTTAACAGTTCTTTGAGTTGGACCAACCCTGACACTCATGGCCCTGTATATACCAGTTACCTAATGTACAAACAAAAAAAAAAAGTGATGTGATGAATGCAAAAGTATATAAACATCTCTTTATCACCAAGTATGTTACTGTATCTCACCTCAACTCGGTCACCTGGCTTTCCGGTATCCACCAGCTTGTCATGCATCAGCAAGCTAACAGTATGAGGTGTTCCACCTTCAGGTATCTCATCAGGTGTCTCCTGGAGCCGCACAATTTGTTTATCTGTAAACCTGATTTCAGAGCAAATATGTTATTTGAAGTTTCAAAAATTTTGGATCTTAAATTCAACTGGTAAATTTCTATGCAGTGTAGTCATGTGATCAAGAAAACTTGTTCAAAATAGGAACTAATAACAAAGGCCATCAGCCAATTAGTCAGTGTCAATAAAATCTATCCACTACAATTCAAAATTATCTTTCAAACTGTTGTAGTTATCTTAACCCATGAGTAGTGACCAATGAAGCAGAGTTCCTCACTCTCTATATCAAATTGATCTTAATAAAAACTTACTTGATTTTAGGCAGACATTACTTAGTTAAAGCACTGGACTTAACAAAAGGCCAATTTTACACTGAACTGACAGCAAGTTAATTGTGTAGTCGTTACAAAGAAATTATTTGTAGTAAATCAGTTCAGAAGATTAACTTTAATATCCAGCTTTTTGACTATTTACAGGAATATTTCCAGTTTTGCCACTGATTGCAGACAAGAAAAAATCAGAAGGAAGAGGAACTAATTAATATATAGGTACAAGGAAAATTGTTCAAAGAAGTTTGCTTCAAAATAAAGACCCTTCATTACAAATATCATGCAAATGCAACACTATCAAACAGTAAAATTTAAATAGAATTATAAATCATCAAGTCAAAATCACTTCTTTAAACAAATAAGCTTTGACTTACTTGCATCGGTTGTGAACAAGTGTCATTGAATTTCTGGACTGACATTCTTCTCTCAGGCATACAGTAGGTTCAGCTATTCGTCCTAAAAATCAAAATAGCCAGAAAAACATTACACATGAAAACATAACAACTAACTTCATGAATAACCAGATATAAATTCATATAATTACCCCTCTCTACAAGAACCGGGTCAGAACAGAATCCACACACAAGACACCTAAATATAGCTTCCCTAATTTCAGGTATAATTGAGCTGCTCCGAATAATCATTCCCTTCATTGAGATCATCCTCTCAACATCTACAAAAGAAAAATAGACATCCACGTAAAATCAGTAATATATCAATCTAACTGCCAGACAGTGAAAAATATAAAGTATAGATAATAAGAACTCACCAGAAGGGTTCAAATTTCTCATAGAAGTTGAGGTTTTGAGATTAAAAATCCGAGTCTGAACATGCTTCTCGAACATGGGTTTCATTCTGGTCACCATGTTCATCAAAACCATGTCAAAAATAGCTAGCACCTCGAGAGGGTACCTGACCATCTTGGTATACAAATCAGGATCATGATCAAACACATCACGAGCATCAACATCAATAGATTCACCTTCTAGTTCAATAACCTGTTTAATCAATTTCTCATACTTCCCTTCCGTATCCAAATCATCAATATCCCCCTGCGAAGTAGATTTTTCCCTGAAATGCTTCAAAAACCTCTGGATCGCATCGTTCACATCTTCCACACTTATGTTGGTACCCCAGACATAGGTAGGACCAGCATCGTCCATGTCATAACCGTCTCCGCCTTCAGAAGACATCGGTATGTCGTCTGAAGTGGAAGTCGGAGTAGCGGGAACACGACGGCCAGATGGGATACCACCGCCTCTGCGGTGGCGTGACGGCGTTGGGGTAGCATCAGAGGAAGCCAGGCGAGACCGGTTCGGCTGCGGAGTTCCGTATGCAGACGGAGTAGTAGATTGACGGCGGCGTCTCCGGCCAGGAGTGGATAATGTGTTGGGGATTGGACTGGAGGGGGGAATATCCGGCGACGAAGGATCTGAAAAACAAAAATTAGGGTTTTAAGATATTCAAAAATTAGAAATGAGAATAAGGATGTGGAAGAAGAGTGAAGTGAAATACAAACCAAAATCCATGGGAGAAGAATTGGAAGCCATAGCTCTGGAAGTTCAGAGAATAAACGCGCCAAGAGAAAAATCGGAAGTAGGGATGTGGAGTGAAGAACAGAACGAGTGTATTGAATAGCTGCAACTGCAAGATATGGCGCGGAAAGAGTACTTGTTTTCCCGCCAGAAGTTTGTGGGCTTTCTGGGCTTCAATATGGGCTTTAAAATTTAAATGTCCTCCTACAGTTAAAGAAAGAAAATACTTTTTTCTTCTTCTATACTCCTGTATCTAATCCTCTCACCCTTGAAAAACTAAAATGCCTCTAAAATTGTACTTCGCGGTTATTTTTAGAGGAATTATTCCTACGCTTAAATATGACAATTATACCGTATTTTTATACGGTTCGATTCTTTTCATTATATTAAATAATTACTTTTCACTTTTTAATACAAATGATCACATCTTTTGCTCTATTTTGCATGGTGTAAGATATGTTGTAAGAAATGTGGTGTTATTATAGCAATTCTCTTATTTTTATTAGGATCGGATTTTTGCCTAAAACATCTTGCTCATGTGAGTATTGTGCCTGGGGATTGTGTACATTTCAATTATTTTATTGATTGGGTACAAAAATCGAATATGGACAAATCTGTCCGAATAAATATGGAAGTGGGTCGGGTAGATCATAATGACCCTACTCAGATATAAGACATTCCTTATCCTCGTATTTATGGCTAATTAGAGTAATTTATTACCGAGAAGTGTCGAGCAGTGGTTTAAGCATTTGTAATCAGTTTGGTCATAGTGAACAACTTTTGTTGAGGTAAGGGGTCTCGGATACTCTCAATTGAGAAGAAAAACCAGAATAAACTTCGTGTGTTGTATGCATTTACTTCTGAACTTTATTTTTTGCTACAATTACACATTTTGTTAACAGACTCTGAACTTTCGAGTTTAGAAGTAGAGCAAATTTTTACATAACAATTCGACCCTCACTCTTATATATTTTTCTCACCTTCGATCACTACCTGAACAAAGGTGTCAGTCTAGAGACCTTAAGCATCGACAAGATCAAATAGCAAATGCAACTTGTTCATGGTATCTGCAAAATACATAACGCGTGTAAAAAAGGAACTATATGACTTCGTCTCACCAAATATATATTCCCTTTCTTCTGGTCGACATCAGTCACGATGACGTTAGTGACAATCCACCTTTTTCTCACCTTGGTAGATGGCACTTCACTATGGTAGAACCCTTCCTCACAGGCGATATGTTTAAACTAGGAACACAGGTATTTTTTTCATCGCCACCTCACAAGGAGAAATCAATTACGGTTTGGCACGGTAGGAAAGGATGTCCCGACAAAAATGAGATGAAAACCAGTACTTCAAGAAGGATCCCTTGCAAAAGTGGAAAGACCTTGCAAAGGAATAAAAAAAAGTAAGATGAGCCTATGGCGTACGAGGCTTCGTTAGGAAAAAAGCTATAGGAAATCTCCCTAATCTTAGGTAAAGTGATCGAACCAAGGCTTGTCTTAATGAAAGTTATGAGCCATCAATCGTGGTAATCATCCTGAGAAGTGCATACTAGATAAAAGAGGTTGAAAATCAACTTGAGAGAGTTCCTCTGAGAGTTATGGTCGACACATAATTATAATACTCTCATTTAGTCCCAGGACCTTTGGTGAAGCTATAAACTAGCAACATTCAAGTGTTTTATAACAACCACCTAAAAGACTGAGAAAGGTAGTCGTAGTTTTATCCTTGTGAGTAGACACTAAAAAGAGAAGGATAACGCAGTCGTTGAAGAAACTTCATACCCTCTTCTTCAGGAGCACTAGAATAACCCATTATTCCAAAGGGTCGCCATCCACGATGTTGTAGCCTCTATTATTATCTCGGTCATCAAGACAAACAAAGTTCCCACCACCTATGTGTAGCGGTAAAATCGTGAGTGTAAGCTATTGATTAACTTAACTCGGTGTACACAGAGTCGCCACCGCGCTTTTATTTATTTCCGAAAGGAAAAAGGTAAAAGAACGAATAAAAACCTAGGAGTCTAAAAGCAAAAGCTAAAAGAAACAAACAGAGATTGGGTAAGGGGATTGGTTACGAACCGGGAAGGTTTTAGACACCCGACTCGTCTGTGGTACTCCACGGGAGCCCTTTGAAATACTTATTGCTTTTTTGTCTGAAATTGATTTGCTTGAAAATGATTGAAGAGATGAGGAGAAGAATGTTTTTTAATGATTTTGTGTTTAATAAGGTTTTAACGCCTTATGCCTACGTACCCACAAAGTGCAATGCGAGATCAAAACCTCGTAGTTCGTGGTACAAAATTTGAAAAGAACAAAATGAGTTGAATTAGTTTTTAAATGTAGAGATAAGTCGTCATCCTTTAGCGAATAATTCCGCTAGAAAAGATGAATCATATCTAAACATGTGAAAAGAAAAGGTGCACAAGGCACAAAAACAATTGAGTGAGTTTTGAGTTTTTTAAAGTATGTAAGAAAATGGTTTTGATATATTTACATGGATTAACATTTGTTTAAGGAAATAAAATGAAAAGATTAAAAAATCGCTTGACCTAAGTCAAGGTTTGATTATGAAAGCATTTGAAGTTAGAAAACAAGAAGATTTTTGAAATAGGGAGAGGTTTTGAAAATTTAAGAATGGGGAGGGTTTATATAATGTCGTTAGTGGATGATTATTGGTTCAAACCGTTTGACGCGGATCGCGGAATCCGCACGAATAGGTAACAGTCAAGACTAGCCGTTTGGGGATTTCATCCTGGTCGGTATGGCTTTGGTTGACAAGGACCGTTATTCTTGGCGTGGTGCTCGACGCCGAGCGTGTCATAATGCTTGCTTGGCCCAATTCTGGGAGTTGGACCTGCCCAGAACATATACAATGTGCCTTTTGTTATTCGATTTAGATTAATATAATTTTTTTTCCATTTATTATTAGTCAACTGTATTATATTTATTACAGTGTAAAGAGATATGTACTGACAGTGTAAAATATTTTACACTGTCAACCAATCACTACCATGTATCAATATTTTACACTGTCAACCAATCACATCAATTTATCAGAATAAAATATATTTTTATTTAAAAAAAACTGATAATAGGTGGCAATTATAAACATTGTGATTGGTTGCATGTGTAATAGTTTATTACAAATTTAAGGAATTAGATCCTCTCCAATTTTTCTCTCTTATGTGCTATTATGTACCATTGGATTAATACTAACTTAAAAAAATTATTTTCTCAAACAAATATATATATATATATATATATATATATATATATATATATATATATATATATATATATATATATATATATATATATATACCATTTTAAATTAATTATGTACCAATTTTTTTTCTCATTGGATTAATTAAATTAATTTTTTTCTCTCATGTGCTATTATGTACCATTTTAAATTAATTAAATTTTAAAATTTAAATCTAAACTTTTCAATTAAACTCTTCAATTAAAATAATTTCCTGTTGGATTTCAATTAAAATTTTTAAGTTAATAATATTCTAAAAAGAAATTGTTCTGGACTGGGCCGCAAGAATGTATATGGCCACGACCCAGTCTATGTCGAGGAAGGGCCCATATGCTCGAGCAGGAGAACCTCTTAGACAAATCCCCTGCTGATACGACGGGCATACACTGAAGCCGGGCAGAGAGCATGTCTGCCAGCTCATCTGCCACGTCGCCCAACTGCCCTTTATTATCTCCTAAAAGATAGGGGCAGTTGGACCAAGGGGCAGACCTTTTGTCTAGGTCTTCACGCTTCTTACGTGTCCCTTGGCAGTTCCTCAATGGGCCTAGCCAGATTAGGCCCATTGAGGGGCCTTGGCCCAGCGCTGGGGGCACATTACAAATACCCTTTCTCAGAAAAGGGTCAGGTATTCTCACTCATTCTGAACTAAACCACACTATTATGTACCTCTTCTGACTTGAGCATTGGAGTGCTTTGCAGGTACACCCTCCTCCTTTCCCATTTCATTCTCTGGCCCTTACACCAAGTCCTGGAAGGCTCTTCTGATCAGGTGAGATCAGTGGCGCCGTCTGTGGGAAACCAGCTTCCCCTTCTTCCACAACAGAAGATCAAAGCTCAAACACCGTCCTTCCAGTATGTCCGGAGAACAACCTAACGAGCGCAGCCGTCCCCTCGTCGACTACACAATGGACGACGACCTGCAGTACCGTGAAGCAGACGCCCGAGATGGCCGTCCGGCCACCCCGTCTCCTGAGCCCCAGAATAATGGGGATCCCCCTCAAGTTCAAAACCAGGGGACTGAGGCGTTTCAACCCATCCCCGTTCCCGTCGAAGGAGACGCCACCATGATTGCTATGGTAAACGCCCTCAACTAGGCCAGCTCTATGCTTTACCAGCAGCATGAGAGAATCATGGCCCAAGAAGCTGACCGACAGGAGGTCCGACCTCAACAAGAGAGGAGGACACAACAACGTCCAGAAGCAACAAAGAAACGAGGACGTCGCTCCCCAGAGCCTAACGTCAGCAGGGCACGCGCTCGCCGTGACACCGGTCGATCGGGAACCTCACCGAGGCACGATCGTAGCCCCGACCGAAATGAGCTCTCTCCACCAAGGAGCGACGAAGAAGACCTGCACTGCCCCCTGTCACGGGCGATAATGGAAGCTCCGCTCCCCAAAGGCATGGAGAAACCTCCTAACCTGGTCGTGTACGACGGGACCACCGACCCCGACGATCACGTCGACAACGTCAACGCAATTCTCGACTACCGCAATGATATCACCGGGCATTTCAAGTGCAGGTTGTTCTCGACGACCCTTAGGAAAGGGGCCATGGCCTGATACAAAAGCTTGGCCCCAGAATCCATTACATCCTGGAGAGTTATGAGATCCATGTTCACGAGGCATTTCACAGCCTCCCGGTGCCATCCCAAGACAGAGGCGACCCTCGAAGCCATAATACAAAAGAAAAATGAAACATTACGCTCGTACATCGAACGATTCAACTAGGAGGCTGTCGAGGTGGACACCACTGAACACATGAAGAAATACCTCCTCGAGAGGGGACTCTTTCCCGGTAGCGAGCTCAGTCGAGCCGTTGGGATAGAGCCTCCCCGCACCCTGAATGAACTCCTGCATAAGGCCCAGGCCTACATCAGATACGAGGAAAAGCAAGTGGCCCACAATGCTCGCAGTGGCCGTAATACTGGGGATACCGATCACCCCAAGCGTGAAGATCCGAACATTCCCCGTCGTAACGGGGACAGGCGAAGGGAAGAGAGGCCCCGCGAGCCTCGAGAAGGAAGAGGTCCCGCGGGCCGATACAGCGAGTATACTTTACTGACAGCCCCCCGCGAGCGCATCCTCGCCGAATGCATCAACTTCGAGTTCAAGCAGGGCAGAGTGAGGTTCCCCAAACCATCTGCACCAAAGCCCCACACCGACAAATCCAAATACTGCAGGTTCCACAGGAGCCACGGGCACGTGACCGAAGACTGCGTTCACCTCAAAGATGCAATAGAGATCTTGATCCAAGAAGGGCATCTTAAACAGTATACTAAGAGGAACGAAACTTCCAAGCACGAAGAGCTGGAGAAGAAGAGGCCTCGGGAAGATACATCCCCCGACGACTCTCCTTATCAGGTGGCCCTCTGCGTATCACGTCCCAAGGATTTCAGCTTCCCCGAGACACTGCCCGAAGGCCGGATCGCTGCACTCAGCCCCTGGGAAGACTTCCCGACCGCCCTTGTCATATCGGGCGGAGGGATGAACGACGAGGTCGCCGCTCTCTCAGTAAAACGCAAGTTCGACGAGCTTCTTCTGACCGCGCCTGAGCAAAAGGCGACGCTGACAAAATACCGGGGCAAATCCAACCCAATATCCTTCTTTTTAGAAGAGCTCCCGGGCGGCTCCCCGAATTCGGGCATCCCACTATTGATTAGGGCCAAGATGGCCCAGTTCGACGTCAGACGCATTCTGGTCGATCAAGGCAGCTCAGTGGACATCATGTACGTCCACCTTTTCAAGACTCTGAAATTGGACAAAACCAATCTATCTCCCTACGTCGGGTCCGATCTCCAAGGGTTCAACGGGGCCACGACAAAGCCGTGGGGCTACGTCGAGCTCCTCGTCACCTTCGGAGAGCAGGAGACGGCCAGGGAAATCAAAATCCAATTCATGGTCATAGAGTGTCCCTCTCTCTACAATTGCATCCTCGGCCGCCCGACATTAGCCGAACTCACCGCGGTCCCATCTACCGTCCATCTAAAGATGAAGTACTACACCAAACTAGGCCGCGTAGTCACCGTCCACGGCGACATCGAGGCTGCCCGACAGTGTTACGATGCCGCAGTAAAAGGACAGGCCACGGTCAATACAAAAAGCAACAAAAAACCCAAGACCGAGGAGCCTCCCCTCCAGGGAATCAACGCCATCGACCTGGACTGTCGCATTGGCCAGGACGAAACTGAAGAATGGAAGCCCACCGAGGAACAGACTCCCGAACACCCATTCCGGCCAATCCCAGACGGAGAGTTCGAGCTCATCCCTCTGGGCGACGATCCTAGAAGAACAGTAAGGGTGGGCAAAGGATTGCTCGAGGAAACAAGGGAGAAGCTCGTGACATGCCTCAAGGAGAACTCCGACCTCTTCGCATGGAACGCCGCAAAGATGCCCGGCCTGGATCCTGAGGTCGCGTGCCACCAACTAGCTTTAGATCGGGCAGTCAAACCTATAGCACAGCGTAGGCGCAAGCAGTCCCCCGAGAAGGCGGAGGCTGCCGAGCGAGCTGTGAAAAGACCTCTTAGAGGCAAATTTTATTTCTGAAGCCCAGTACACAACCTGGCTCTCTAATGTAGTCTTCGTTAAGAAAAATAATGGAAAATGGCGCATGTGTGTTGATTATACTGATCTTAATAGGGCTCTCCCCAAAGATGCTTTCCCTTTCCCTAACATAGATAAGCTCGTTGACAACTCTGCAGGTTTTAGACTCCTGTCCTTTATGGACGCATATAGCGGATATAATCAAATCCCTATGTCGGACACGGACAAGAGACACATGGCGTTCATGACCCCGAACGGCAATTACTATTACAACGTAATGTCGTTCGGACTCAAGAATGTCGGGGCCACGTACCAGCGCATGATGAACAAAGTCTTCAAGGGAGAGATAGGGGATATGCTCGAAGTATACATGGACGACATGATCATCAAGTCACACGAGGAGGTTGACCATGCTCGACACATATACAAAGTCTTCGAGCAGGCGAGACAGTGCAAAATGAGGTTTAACCCTGAAAAATGCACGTTCGGCGTCTGGGCAGGAAAATTCCTGGGTTTCTACCTCACCGAGAGGGGTATCGAGGCCAACCCCGACAAATGTCGGGCGTTCTCGGAATTTCCAACCCCGAAGACCAAAAATCAATCCAATCCCTCAACGGGGTGCTCGCCTCACTCTCCCGTTTCATCGCCAAATCCGCCCAACATGCACTGCCCTTCTTCAGACTCCTTCGTAAGGAGGCCAACTTCGAATGGACCGATGAATGTGAACGGGCACTACTCCATTTGAAGAAGGTCCTCTCTGAGCCCCCGGTCCTATCACGACCATTGGAAAGAGAGACCTTACACATGTATCTGTTCGTGGCAACCAAGGCCGTCAGTGTCGTCCTAATAAGGGAAACTGACGAAGGATAAAAACCCATCTATTTTATGAGCAAAGCGCTCCAAGGCCCCAAACTCAGATACCAACAAATCGAAAAGGTCGCCCTGGCTCTCATAAATGCGGCAAGGAGGCTACGCCACTACTTCCTCGCTCATACGGTCAAAGTAAGAACCGACCAGCCAATCGAACAACTTCTCAGACGACCAGATATGGCCGACAGAATGCTCAAATGGTCGCTGGAACTCTCCGAATTCGATATACAATATGAGAACAGAAAGGCCTTGAAAGTTCAAGCACCGGCCGACTTTGTCGCGGAAATGACACACAGCCCGACACCAACGGACGACGCCCATAAGTGGATGATCTTCGTCGACGGCGCCTCCAGTATGACGGGCAGTGGAGTTGGAATCATCCTCGAAAATGAGGACGGGATCCTGATCGAAGTCTCACTAGCACTAGCCTTCCCGACGTCAAACAACCAAGTCGAATATGAGGCTTTCATCGCCGGTCTGAGATTGGCCGAAGACCTAGGAGCAAAGGAGGTAAAAATATCAACAGACTCCCAGCTCGTGGCATCACAAGTACGAGGAGAGTACCAGACCAAGAACGACAACCTTGTCGAGTACCTAGCCTTGGTCAAAGAAAGACTCGAAAAATTCGAGAAGTGGGAAGTACAACACGTACCTCGCGAGCACAACACACGGGCCGACATCTTATCAAAGCTAGCTAGCACGAGAAAGAAGGGTGGAAACAAATCCGTAATTCAAGAGATCCTTCCTCGACCTAGTATCGAAAAACCACCTCCTCCACTCGAGGTCAACGTGATCGGGGATACTCATTGTTGGATGACGCCCATCTATAATTACCTAACGAAGGGCGAGCTCCCCGCCGACCCAAAAGAGGCGGCCACCACCAAACGCAGGGTTTGCTCGTACGTTCTCCTCGAAGGGAAACTTTACCACAGGGGGTTCTCCATCTCATTACTCAAATGCGTCGAGGAAGAGAAAGTTCCCGACATACTGGGAGAAATACATCGAGGAATCAACGCCCAACACCCCGGCGGACGATCACTCGCGCGAAAAGCTCTTCGAGCAGGCTACTACTGGCCGACCATGCAACACAACTCCAAGGAACACGTCAAAAAAAGCGAAAAGTGGCAACGGCACGCCGACATGCACCTCGCACCCCCGAACGAACTAAAAACACTCTCCTCTCCATGGCCC
The DNA here is from genome assembly GCA_963966055.1 of Lathyrus aphaca. Lineage (NCBI taxonomy): Eukaryota > Viridiplantae > Streptophyta > Magnoliopsida > Fabales > Fabaceae > Lathyrus > Lathyrus aphaca. The sequence goes on along the minus strand of OZ014521.1, from coordinate 188,466,934 downwards.
TTCGCGTGGTGGGGCATGGATATCCTCGGGCCTTTCGTGACCGGATCGTACCAGAATAAGTACCTCATCGTAGGGGTAGATTATTTTACCAAATGGATCGAAGCAGAGGCGCTGGCTAAAATAACAGTGCAGAACATCCTTCGATTCTTTAAACGAAATGTCCTCGCTCGGTTCGGCGTGCCCCAGGTCCTCATCACGGACAATGGAACGCAATTCACGGACGGGGGATTCCAAGACTTCGTGGCGAGCTTAGGTACTAAGCAGCATTTCACATCCGTCGAGCACCCTCAAACCAACGGGCAAGCGGAAGCGGCCAACAGGGTAATCCTGCGCGGGCTAAAACGCAGACTCGGCGAGGCGAAGAGGGCGTGGGTCGAGGAGTTACATAGCGTCCTATGGGCTTACCGCACAACACCTCACTCCACAACCGGGGAGACTCCATTCCGACTAACATACGACACCAAAGAAGTCATCCCAGTAGAAATAAGAGAGCCGACGAGGCGCATAGAAGAACCCCTTGACGAAGAAATGAACGACGAGGCACTCAGAGCCGAGCTGGACCTCGTCGACGAGATCCGTTCCGAGGCAGCCCTTCGAGAAATATCTCTCAAGCAAAAAATAGCCTTGCGCCATGACGCGAAGGTTATAAAAAGAGAGTTCCAGGTGGGAAGCTTGGTCCTCAAAAGAAACCAAAAAAACCCAAGAGAGGGTAAACTGGCCGCCAACTGGGAAGGCCCATATCGCGTCCGCGATAAGACGAGCAACGGGGCCTACTACTTAGAAAACCTACAGGGCGAAGAACTCGCTCGACCATGGAACGCAGAGAAACTTAGACAATATTACAGCTGAATATGTCACGGGGAGACGTGGGAGGTACGACCACGCTCTTTGTCTCCAAAACGACAGGGAGGAACCGCGCGACCCGGGGTCGAACTGACCCCTCCAGCGAACACAACCCTCCCCGACGGTTAGGACCTCGATCGAGCACCAACTTCGAAGTACCAAGACCGGCAGGGCACCCAGCTCGCGATGGGAAAGCCCAAGCCTCGGAGCCGGAGTTCCAAACCACGAACTCGGGTTTTGATCCGAACGTGCACGACGCCCGCTACCTCGTCGGTTCCCTAAACCGAGGAGACTGACATGGTCGAGCATAAAATAGTTCGTGAATACAAGAAACAAACTATAATAAAATAAAAATCGAGCAGGATGAATAATTAAAAACGAAGCATTCATTCATTAAAAACGGCCAAAGCCAAAGATAAGTACGCCCGAAGGCCAAAATTCAAACAAAAAAGGCACGCAGGCCATACAAAACGGGCACGAAGGCCATATAAACAAAACAAATTAAAAATCCTAAGACTCCGCCCGAAGCTACTCCTCAACATTCTCTTCCTCTCCTTCATCTTCCCCCAGCTCTTCTTCAGCCTCGAACGGGCACATGATCTCCCCCTCCTGGACACAGTAATTGTGGGCTGACCCCTCCGTCACCAACTCGGGATTTAAAATCCTCAGCTGCTCGACGGCGTTATCAAAACCCTCCTTGAATACAGCCACGAGGTCCTGGTTGAGAGAGCGAATGTGCCCCACCAACTCGCCCCGGGAACCAAAAGCAAGCTCTTCTTCAGTCTCATCAGCTAACGGACGGACCTTGTCCTCGAGCAAAGCAAGCCGAACACGCAATCCAGCATTCTCCTCGGCCACCTTCTGATGCCCAGCTGCTTGATCCTCCAAACTCGCCTTAGTCGCCTTCAGTAGGTCTCGCTCCTCCTTGACCTCCTCTAACTCTTTCTTCAGCCCCTCCTGAAGCTGGTGCTCCTCCTTATAATCCGACAAGTCCTTGGACAGCTTGTCCTTTTCAGACCGGACCCGTAGGAGGGCATCTTCCAAAGAGGCAGTGGACACGGAGGTGTCAGTCAGGACCATAGCCGTCTCCATCATCCTGATGACGGCGGCCAAGTCCCTGGCCAATTCCTTGCGCCGGACACCAGCCTCCTGGTTCAGGATAGCCTTCGCCTCGGGCGCTGGCACAACAATGGCATCCTCGGTCTTGAAAAAGGTCCGCTCTACATAACAGGGGGGGAGTAAGTAACTTCCAGGGCCACCCGGACTGCCGTTCCCCGCTAAGGTCGACCTGGAGAGTGTCCCATCCGGACGCTTCTGCTTGTGGAGAGGGGAGGTTGATGGAGGCGGACTGTCTGGTATGTTGATCATAGATGCACGGGGAGGGGAGGAGAGCACTGGACTCGCTGTGTTCGAGGTCCCAGCCCCGGATTCACCAGCTATCTCCTGGACACGAGGCACGACCTTCTTCTTCTTCTTTGAAACCCTGTCCGGGGCACCTGCCTGGTTGGCCAGCTTGAGAACCCGATCACGAGCATTGGGCATAGCACTTCCAAAACGGGGACATATACGTCAGCGGGCGAAAACATAAAAAAAAAGACATAAGCATAAAAGAAACACATACTCAATAATTCCATGGCCTTCTCCTCGGTTCTACACTCGAAAAAAGCCTTGGTGTTAATAAGACGGGGCTCGCAGATCGGCATCCCGGCCTCATCAAGATAAGGCACGCCCTTTCGATCCGTCCAGACCGCCAGGTTGAAGCTCTGCACGTACTCAACCAGCTTCTTATAGGCGAGCCTATCCTCGACACTTAGCATCGAGAACTTAATCCTATAGTGGCTAGTGGTGAGATCAAAATGGTCGTGCTGCCACCTCAGCGGTATCTTCGACATTAATTTCTTCTCCCCGTCTGCATCCCATTTGTAGTAATAAAGGGAATGCAAGGCAGCACGGGTGATCGGTCTCACTACATACCACCGACCCTTGAAATGACGGGCAAAATCTATGTACATCTTGAATAAACGTACGGGCTGTTTGAAAGAGACCCAGCTGTGACGCCCCCAAAGACCGGACCGTTGGAGATGGAAAATATGGAAGAAGAGGGCCCGGGTACACCCAATACCGAGGAAGCGGCAGACCAACTCAAACGCCCGCATAAAAGCAAGGGCATTGGGGTGTAACTGGGACGGCGCCAGCCGGAGCCGCTTGAATATAGACATCTGGAAGGAATTGAAGGACAACCTGATCCCCGTCTATCGGAAGGCGAACTCGTACATGGCGAACTGCTTCCCCGGGAAACGATGACATATCCGGTCCGCCTCTTTGGGAGCATGGCACTACCAATTTTTAGGATCTTCCCGACTTCTATTTTCCACCACGCCATAAGCGTGGGTCGCCTCCTCGCAGAAATAAGATTCCTCGTCCAAGGGTTCGTCCGCAACCCAAGAGAGGTCATTTTGCCCGGACGACGAAACATGTTCAGTACCACCTCGGGCGTTCCCCTCCTTGACAGACAAACGCGTAAGGTCCGTATCCGCGGCCCGCGGCCCGGTTTCTTCTCCTCTCGGTCGTAGACGCCAAGTTGCACCTGAAACGCAGACAGAAAGAGTGAATTCGACGTCATATCAAATCCACCCTTCCACCGCAGGTCAAGTGAAAGGGCGTGGGGGCGACGTTCACGGGCACCAGTGCGAAACCTCACCCACTGCCACCAGGCCCAGTTGAGAAATTTCGCACGTGTTCGACGTAGCAATGCACACGTGAACATTCTCATGTCCCGGGCAAAAATATCATACATGCTTATGAAAATTTTGCCCGACACATGAAATTCTTGCCCGGGACAGTCTAATCCTAACCCTATTTTTCACATCTAAAGCCTACTTAACTACTTCTAAGTTAAATCTAATTACCCTATGCATATGAAAATATGCATTCACAACCATTAACACAGAAAAACATGGAAAATAGAGGATTAAGAAGGCAAAAATAGTACCTAACATGATGAGAATCAAAAAGGGACGGTGGTGCGCGAGCAGCAAGCGGTGGTTCAGGTGACGAGACGGGCGGAGAAAAGAAAATTCTTCAGAGCTTCCGATGAATGTCTGAGCGAAAAAGTGTAAATGAAGTCACTCAGCCCCTTTTTATAGTCCCAGGCGCGTGGATTAACGCGCTAGGCCATCATTACCTACTGCCTACGCTGCCGTTTGCACACTAAACGAAGCGACACCATTAATACTGAAACGCGTCAATCCATAAAGAATCTGGAACGATGTCAGGCAACTATACACCTCCCCAACTCTGTGGAACGTCCCCGACCCCGTATAACATCCTCGACCTCCGCAGAAACATCACAAACCCGTCGGGGACCTTCGACCTCGACACTATTTGGAACATCACGTGCCCGGGGAGAAAAGGATGCTACGGTCAGCTCTGTTGGAACATCACGTGTCCGACCATATGTCCGCTACTTTGTCCTTGGCGCATGTGCCCAATTGCAACACAAGTCATCACTCTGACTCAGAGACTCGACTTGGGGGCTCCTGTTCTGGACCGGACCGCAAGAATGTATATGGCCACGGCCTAGTATGTGTCGAGCAAGGGCCCATATGCTCGAGCAGGAGAACCTCTTAGACAAATCACCTGCTGATACGACGGGCATACACTGAAGCCGGGCAGAGAGCATGTCTGCCAGCTCATCTGCCACGTCGCCCAACTGCCCTTTATTATCTCCTGAAAGATAGGGGCAGTTGGACCAAGGGGCAGACCTTTTGACTAGGTCTTCACGCTTCTTACACGTCCCTTGGCAGTTCCTCCATGGGCCTAGCCAGATTAGGCACATTGAGGGGCCTTGGCCCAGCGCTGGGGGCACATTATAAATACCCTTTCTTAGCAAAGGGTCAGGTATTCTCACTCATTTTGAACTAAACCACACTATTATGTACCTCTTCTGACTTGAGCATTGGAGTGCTTTGCAGGTACACCTCCCTCCTTTCCCATTTCATTCTCTGGCCCTTACACCAAGTCCTGGAAGGCTCTTCTGATCAGGTGAGATCAGAAATAAATCTATAAAAAAATAATAATAATAAGGATGGAAAAATGTTAAAATAAATTAACACTATATGCTATAAAATATTAAGATTCACAGGGTCATCATAAAAAAATTTAAATAAATTTAATGTGCTTTTTTATTTTAGAATTAAAAATTAAATTGTAAAACAATAAATAACATGACACAGAAGAGGCATGAATGTTGTGGTGGAAAACTTTGTCCTGGACCTTTCAAGAATACCAAACACCAAACATCACCGTACATGGAACAAGGAAAACCCAGAACTGATTTGGAAATGTAAGTCTAATGTCACTGTGTGCATGTAACTGATTTCCTCTGTATATGTTGTCTTATGTGTGTTTAGTTTCTTCTTTAATCCTTGCAGTTTGAATCAAGCAATGGCAATTGAACATCAACTAAATCGTGATGCAAAGGGAAAGGTCGCTGTCGACCTCTCAAGCGAAGAGCATCGCATCCATAAAACATCTCTGACCGACGATTCTGAGTAAGAATCTTTGATGCATCTTATTTCAGAAAATGAATCCTTTTCTAAAAGTAAAATTTCATGCACCCAGTACCACTGTATAGACCGATTATGACCTTTGCAACAAACAAGACTTCTTAACCTAATATATATATATATATATATATATATATATATATATATATATATATATATATATATATATATATATATATATATATATATATATATATATTTCTGTTTTGTAGTGAATTTTTAGCAAAGGATCAAGCACACAAGCGAGCATATGAGGAGATTAAACAGAGGCAGTTAAGGTATGGCATAAAAGATTGGCAATTGATATGCATCTAACCGTTGATTGCAATAAAAAAATTAAGTCTTTGGAGAAGATTACATTGTTTCTATTTTGAATTGACTGTTTATGTATCTCTACAACATTGTGTGTCCAGAAATGCACTATTTATATAACATTATTTGTCATGTTGTGTATTAAACCTATAAATAAGAGTTTATTCTGTAATACTGAGTTTATTTTGATTATAATGGTTTGTATTCATCCTGCTTATTTACTTATGTTATGGTAATTTTAATTTGTAACCATGGTTTGTCACTGTGAGATAGATAAATAAGTAAAGTTTATGATTTTTTCCCCATAAATCTTGAAGCATATTTGAGAGAGAGGAGGGAGTCGGAGAGTAAGCTCTCTCAACTATATGGTGTGCCACCATCCAATGTTTCAAGCCTACCGATCATCCAATCTTTAACATTGGATGGTGATGCACAACACTGCAGACAGAGGTATGTTTCATATTATTATGTTGTGGAATTTCGTAAAGTTGTTGTCGAAACTAATTCTCATGCTATCATAGTAGTAGAACCGACAAAGAATTAAGAGATAAAGTTGAAGTTACAGTCCAAAATGTAGATTCTGAAATCCCAGGTTTAGAACTGCAGCAGCAGGCTACTGGGGTTCATGGAGGAGAAGCTGCAGAGGAGTTGTCTGTATCGGCTGAGGATTCTTTCCAACAAAATTTGAACCAAGCACATGAATGGGAGAAGGAAGTGAGTTGTGGCATTAAATGGTCGAAAAATGTCATGGTTAGATATCATAGTTATATTGAATTATGTCTCTGATTATGACACTTATTTATCTAAATTGAAAGTTTTTTTTATCAATTCATTGCAGCACTTTCCTGTGACAGTTAGGAAATTTTTTTTGGACATAAACCAGAAGCACATTCAACTTGTGGACACGGACTGCATAATGGTTTACACTGTTAGAATTCACTATGCAAAGCGTAACGGTAAGGTCAACAAATTTGAGAAGTTCATGTGGCATGGGTGGCTGAGATTCGTCGAGGATAAGAAGTTAGAAAAGGGAGATTGTATTCGTTTCAAAATTAAAGCATCTTCAAACAGGGTTTATGTTTCGGTGGTCAGGAAAACCGGTGACTGATGTCCGTAGTATTAGGACAAAACTTATTGTAGGGGAAATTTCTGGTATTTTCGTTCATGTAACTAAATTTCTGGTATTTATTGATAACTAATCTATAATATAAGAAAATTGTTCTTGCAGTACCAACTTTTATAATATAAGAAAATTTATGATTTTTTCTATAATAACAATTGGTTCATAAATTTGTTCTTGTTGTGCCAACTTTTATACAGAGGTTGAAGGTACGGTGTGACATTTTATATATTATTGATTTCTTCTTTTTAATAATTGTAATATATATTATTGATTTCTTCTTTTAATTTATGATTATTTGTAATATATATTATTTATTTCTTCTTTTAATAATTAGAAAATTGATACAATTTTTATATTTTATAAACCTGTATTTTATTTAAATATTTAACTTTTATTAACTTATATATTTATCTTTATATTTATCTTTGACTACTTTTTTTTTATTTTTTTATTTTTACAATTAAATTTATATATTTTCTATTTTCTTATATATATATATATATATATATATATATATATATATATATATATATATATATATATATATATATATATATAATTTTGAATTATTTATTTTTCATTTTTTTCACTTTTATAAATTATGTGTTTAATAGTTTTTCTTAACAGTAGAAAATTTTAAAAATTTATACAATTTTCTTGAGGTCTATTTTTGTTATCAATAATATTTTGATATTTTCTTATTTATTTGAATTCACAAAATTTGTGTTTAAGAAAATATATTTAAAAAGAAAATATATTTATAAAATTTGTGTATAAGAAAATATGGAGAAGAGTATACGAAGAGATGCACCCAAAATAAAGGAAAATGCTTTTTAGTACAAAAAGCAAGAATTTAATATAATAGGTAGAAATAAAACCACCACCCCCACCCAAAATAAAGGAAAATGCTTTTTAGTACAAAAAGAAAGAGAAACAAAAAGCAAGAATTTAATATAATAGGTAGAAATAAAACCACCACCCCCATCACCCCCACCCAAAATAAAGGAAAATGCTTTTTAGTACAAAAAGAAAGAGAAACAAAAAGCAAGAATTTAATATAATAGGTAGAAATAAAACCACCACCCCCATGACCCAATATAAATAGAAGTTGATTTATTGACCCACCAATAATATTAAGACAAATACACATTTTTGCATTTCTTCAAATTAAACTTTCATACTATTTAGCGTTACTCCAAAATAAAACATTGGACAAACCAAAAGTCAAGGAGGTAACGTTTGCATGTTTCAAATAGGGTGTCAAACCGTCAAATAGATAAAACCCAACTCTAACGTATCCAAAGCAGAAAGAAGCGGAGAAGTTTTCGACATCAAATAAGTTCGAATGGCGTTATCTGGAAGTGAATGGGTTAAGGATAGTAGTAAGATGCTCGCCCGCCAGGTTAGGGAAAGTGATGAAATCCTGGGAGCATGGAGAAAGAAGTTCGAGACGAGGCGACATTCTTCAAGAGTTTCTAGAAGGTTTGTGAAATCGTTGGATGCAACTCATTGATTGAAAGTTTTTAGAAGTTCTCTAAGAAATGTTTTTTTTCCTGCAGATGTCGAGTAGAAACCAGTGTTGGGATGTATAAGGAGTCGTGGGATATCGAATCATAGGGTATCAGGTAAATCATGATGTTATGTACTTTGTTAGTCTGATAAAAATCATGTAGAAACTCTTGATGTGTTGTAATCTTCATATTTGTGTTGAACATGATTAAATCTTGGTGTTATGTACTTAGAAAGTCCGATAAAAATCATGTAGAAAATCTTCATATTTGTGTTGATGATCATTAAATTGTAATCTTCATATATGTGTTGATGATCATTAAATCGTGTAGAAAGTCTGATAAATACATTCATGTTAGTTTACTTGTTGTGGTTTAATAGAAAGTCTGATAAAAATACATTCATGTTTGTTTACCTGGTAGTCTTGTTGTTTTCATTATGTATACTGTCAGAGGTAGTAAAACATCTTTCAAATTTATGATTTCAGTGTCTATATACACTGTTGGCTCAATCTAAATATACGTTAAAATCTTTTATGTCTGCAGTGCTGCTGAGAAGGGTAAACAGAAGGATGTTGTTAAAGTGGCAGGACATCGGCCTGAAAAAAAAGGATAAGGTAACTATAATGTGATTTCAATTACAATTAGATCTCAATCTGCAGCTATATAAATCAACATATTACTATGTTGCGTATTTAGCACCAAAATTTTAGGAAAACAAAGCATTCTAATAATGGCTTTGATTTGCAGGGAAACTCCTCAAATTCTTGAGCACCAAGTAAGTTGGACTAAGGTGGTAACCAACGCAAAAAAGTTGAAGACAAATGTCCTGGTAAGCAATGCAGAATTTCAGCCTACAAAATTGTTTTTATATGATAAGGACTATAATGTATTGTTAATGTTTGTGTAAATATGCAGAAAATTCTAGCACATATTATCAGGAAATGATTCCGAGAACCTCTTGAGCTCGTATGTCTCTGGGACTCGGACAAATCTGTCCCGTATTTTTGCAACGTGAAGAAAACTCCAAAGAAAATGGAAAAGTATGTGTTGGGCATGTGGTACGATTTTGCAAAAGATAGATACATAAGAGATGGTGACAGGTTGAATTTGTCGATTAGGTATCCTCCGGCCAAAGAAATAGTTGTTTCAGTGGAAAGTAGGAATGCTAGATGATCAACCTTTTTGTTTTCAAATGTTAGTTGGTTGCCTTTAATTTAATCATACATTATATTCGTATGAAATGTTTTGTGAATTTGGATTATAATTCTACATTGTTGGGGTTAATGTTAGGTCATTGCTAGGGTATTTTGAAACTAATGGCTAAGAAAATACATTATTAAGGCCTTACCTTCTTATTTTTCATTAATGGCATTATTTATCAGTATATAAATCTGATTTATTTATATTTCATACCCTATACTTCAATCTCAAATTTATACCATTCAATCTAAATCAATTCATATATAATATTTATAAAAAAATCAATAAATCAATATTGGATTAAATGAGAAATCTCTAATTTATTGTAGCCTTAATATTAATCAATAATGATTTACCTAACAATATGCACTAAAGTTACATATGATGGTAGATATCTCCAACTACCACTACCCTACATCAGTTATTGCTCTCATTTACTCGATTCATCTACTTAAAAATGAAAGGTAGTCAACCTCATCCACTCAAAACGGAAAAGGGAAGTATTGTCACTTGGATGTAATGAAGAAAATATATGTAGTTTTTGAAGGTTGTAACCCGGGGATATATTTTTCATGGCCTGCATGTTTTGCTCAAGTTAACAAGTGGAGAAACAACGCGCATGAGAAATATGACACCGTTGAGCAAGCTGAAAGTGCATACATGGCATATTGCAAACAAGTTGGTCGTGTCTATGAAAAACCTCACAACAATATGTCATCATGCGAATCTGGAGAGTGTTCGTATGTAGACGACAATGTCTAGCCTTCTGCAAGTCAGTTGTGTAAGTTACTGTAAACACCCCAAATTTGCCCTCACTAAGTTCACACCATGGCTTGTGATATTTCATTTGCATTAGTTCAATCATATCATATCATGTTGCATTTTTGCTTCACTGCATTGGTTCAAGTTCATTTGCATCTAGGGTTTGTGATCTGAGCAATCCATGATTCATCTGAGCCACTCCAAAGGCCTCCAATCATCTCAAGAGGATCCATGTATTTTCAATCATCATATTTTATCCTCCAAAGATCAAGGAAGTTAAAGAATCACAAGAACTGAGAAATCATGGAAGCTGAGCTAGGGTTTGACTGCACAGATGACCTGAAATTAGGGTTTTGGTTTCAGAGGCCATAACTCCAAATTTTTTGGTCATTCTTGTTTCTATTGGTCTCAATATGATATAAGGATCATGCATACCAAGTTTGATGAAGAAATTCATTGTGGAAGTCATCTGATCACTGGGTAACTTCTTGAGCAAGTCAGAGCTAAATCAGGGCATCTGAGGCCCCCCAACATGGAACCAAAGTGGATTTTTCATCAAATTGAAGTTATATGATCTTTATTTGATCATTTAAGTGTTTAGAAGTTCACAAATTTGAAGAAAAGTGAGCTAAACCAAAAGTTGCCAAAAATGGAAATGACTTGTAATGTAAACTTTCCATTTTGGGAAAGTTATTCAACCTCCACTTTCTTAACCAAAAATGCTTCAAATGGAAAATTGTTGGTCATGAAAGTTGTATATTGGATCATTCCCTTTTCAAAAAGTACAAGAACAAGTCCTAATTCATTATGCAACTCAAGTTATGGCTTTCCAAAGTTGGCAAAAATCACATAATTTCAAGTTTCATGCCAAAGTGGGATTTTTGCAAATTCAAGTTCTAAACACTTTCAAGACCTCTAAATGACTTCTATGCATCATTACAACATATTGCAACTTGCCAAAATCAGAATTGCATAAAATTCACAAAGTTTCATGCCTTGGATCACAAGCTTCCATAAGCCATTTTTCATAAATTCTCATTAGAGGGATTCTTGCTTGAATGATTCCTAAGGGTTGGTTTGGTTTCTAAATGATCTCAAAGCATCACAATAACATCATGTAACACTTCATGACCTGAATTCAGCTTGGAATGAGACATGTCCATGACCAAAAATCTCAAAGTGCAACAAGTTGTGAAAATGCAAAACATGTGACATCTCACCATCCATCCACTTCTGATCACTCTAAATCATCCCATGGCCATCCTTGAAGACAGCTGAACTCAGAGCAGCCCTAAGATAGCTTCTATCATGGCCCATGCTTGAAGTACACCAACTATTGACTTTTTGGCCAATTGCTCCATACCATTCCCATAGTGCATGTCAAGTCTTCTGACCCATTCCAATAGTTTAGGGATTGTATAAGGATCATAAAACAAGCCTCACACAAGCTCAAAACACATATACAATCAAATTGCACAAAACTTGCAAAAACCTTCCCTTCTTCGATTCTCTCAAACCATCCATCAAAATTCAGAAATTCTTTCACCATCCATTCAGAAATCACCCATAGAACACAAACCAACCCTTGGAATGGCCTGAAACATCACAAACACAAACCTCAAATTCTGCTACACCAGAACTGGAACCTTCAAACTAGCCACCATCAAAGGTTTTGAAGCATTCCATTAGCCTTAGGAGGATTAGAGGAGACTTTTTGCACGAATGAGAGGCCCTGAAAGCTCACATTTGCAGTTCATCAGCTCAGGTAACCTCAAGAACAAAACTGTTCAGAGCTTAGATTTTTTGTTACAAAATGAAAATATATGTTATGGGGATCACACTGATGCTTTTAGAATTGAAAATAGTCAAGAAATGAGCATGTTATGAGCTTCTGAATTTTTGTCCAGATTTTTGTTCTTCTTCGATTCTCCATGTTTATGTGTTATAAATCATGTTTGAAGGTTGATTTAAGTTTAGTTTGGGTAGGGGATCATTTCTGGGCAGTTAATTTGAGGTGGGGTGACCTGTAGAGAGACTTAGGGTTTTTGTTTCGCCGGAGAAGATGACCGGAGTTCCCTTCCGGTCACCTGAAAGTGATTAGCCCTAATTAGGGTTTAATCTCCAGGTGCGTTGTGGACCCTTGGATTGTGTTTAGTTTATGAGATTGAGTGGCCCAGATTGCTCCATTAATTTTTAATTCAGTTTAATTAGTTTAAATTAGGATTAATTAATAAATTAAATCAGAATCAATCCTGACCCTCAGATCACGCGCATAGTCAAACCCCCTTCCCCAGATTTGAATTCCAGCCTTTGGATCAGCATACCTTCATTAATTCACTTTTTTTATTTCATTTTTCTTATTTATTTTGTACGAATTATTTAAAATACATAGAAAATCCAAAAAAAATATTTTCTTTCAGCATTTTAATTCCAAATAATTTTCTCAACCCAAAAATATTTTTATTTTTATTTTTTGCATTAAAAATGTATTTTAAAATCACTTAAATTTTTTATTTAATTAATTAATGAAAATTAATTAATTAAAAATACATTTAAGTATTTAAAAATCACCAAAAAAATCATAGAACATCCTTAGACATTTAGAAGCATTTTCAAACTCACCATACAAATTTCTTTTTGGTTTTGATCATGCTTTGACATTTTTCAATGAATTAGGGTTCTTAAAATTGTTCATTTTCTAACCCTAACTTCAAAAATTCATAACTTTTAAACCAAGTTGAGTTTGTGAATGATTCTTTTTGCATTGTTCCATGCATGGCTTCTAGCATCCTAAAACATTTTCGTTTAATTTTTATCTTGCATTTTCAATTTGTTTGGCATTTTACATTGAAGATCACCCAAAAAACCCTAGAAACTTAGGAAATTCATAACTCCTTATAGGTTTAGCTTCTGACCTCCCCCTTTGGATGATAACCTAGTATAGGTTTAGGGTTCCTTTGAGTGCATTTTCAATTTTTTATCATGTCATTTGCTTCTGTCTTTGCCATTTGCATCTCATGTTGTTTGAAAACCCTAATTTCTCATCTTCCTTTGCATACATCTTGCACATGCTTGCATTCATGAACTTGCCATGACATTCTATGAATTCACATGACATATAAGACATCTTAGGACACATTAGAATCATGTTTGATCATTGCATCATCCATTTGCCATGTTATGCATTCATTTCATTTCATGGACATTCATGAACTTTCATGCCTCCTTTCATGCTTCATTTGCATCCTCATTGCTTGTATGATCTTTTGCATCTCTTGACATACATTTGCACCATCTCTTAGCATCATTTACATCTTGAACATGCGTCTGGTTTTAGTATTGCATCCTTGCATTCATTTCATTTCATTTCCTTTTGCTAACTTTTCAGGTGGTAAGTTACTTTGAGAAGTGAATTTGCCTTCACTTCTCACAATCTCTTATCATCTCTCTTATGCATCCTTGCTGCATTTTGTATTTGTCTTAGAATGAGCTTGCTCATTCATGTTCTCTATCCACCCTCTTTCTTCAAGCAACTTATCTTCTTAAGTGAAGTAAGTTGACTTGCTTCTTCTTCTTCTCCTCCTTTCATCTGCTTCTTCCTTGGTGGCTCTCCTTGAAGATCTCTTGCAAGCCTCATAAACCCTAGGAACACCCAAGCATGATCACAATTAGGGCTTGATTATTCCCCCATTAGTTTTACCTTTGTGTCATCTTTTGTGTCTTCTCTTCTCATCTCATAATCAGGGACTAAATCTTCAAGGTTTTAAGGCTTTGTGATTAAGTTTATGCCTGCATCTTTCTATTAGGATGGAGTGTATAACTTTAATCCTAAGTGTTAAACCCTTAATGTGTTTAAATCCCTTAATTAATCCATCTAATAATCACTAAGACATCAAACTTGTAACTTGGGCCTTGCATTAGGGTTCTAATTCTTCCTTAATTGGTTAAGAATGACTAATAAACGAGAACTTGCTTCTTCCGTCTAATGCAAGAAAGTTAGCACCTGAGCCAGACAGGTCGTACACTTGAGCATAGGTAAGCAAGTAGTTCACAAGTCAATTTATCTTTCAGTCTCTTTGAGTCGAACTACGGTGTTCTGACTTCCTCATTGCACGAGAGGATACGTAGGCATAACTTAACTGTTATCGAACAAAAGTCTCTGTATATTCCCCCATCTTCCAGCATTATTATTTTGAGTCTCATTGTCTTGAGAATTTCATCTCTCTCCTTGCACTGACACTCCTTTATTTCACTTCACACTTCTTTTGCACTGACACTTGTATTCTTTTCCAGCTTTTGCACACAAAATAGCACTGACACTACCCCTTTAAACACAAACTTTCAAGCATGGATCCCTTCAAGTACGACGGACAATCTGGGTGCTAATACCTTCCCAGGTTGTAACCAATCCCCTTTCTCAGTTTCTCTGGTTCGCGACCGTCTTGTCCGTATCTTTCTAGGTTTATGCAGCATTACCTTTCCTTCGGGATAAAAATGCCTAGCTGGCGACTCTTTTCAGTTCATCTTCATGTTCTCTCCTTTCGCCGAACGTTCGCGTCTGTACCCCTCTTGACCCTGTGTCATTTGGCGGGAGCGACAGCTTGGCGACTCTGCTAGGGACCCTTATACTGCAACCAGAGCTTCTGGTTCTTTTTGTGGGTTCCTCAAAGCGCTTGTTTGATTTGTGTTTACTGGGGTGTTATGTGCTAATTGTGTTTATTTATTTGCTTTATTTATTGCTTTATGTACATCTTTATTTACTGCTTTCTTTACAGTTTTATATACATCATACTGTCATTATCATTGCTGGATCTGGTTTCTGTTTTGGTAGGTGGGGTTTCATTGAGTGATTAAGGTCCTATACCTGGGACCTGAGTGACACCTAGGCTAGAGTGGTCCATGTTATTTCCCATTCCATTTCGGTCTGGTGCGGGAATATGAAACACGGTTCAGATGTGGGTTTCTTCTTGAGAACTATGTGCTACAGATTTCCTGTAGTGCTAGGGCTATCTGGGAAGCCTGCTAAGTCTGGATGACCTTTATTTTGACCTTCAGAATCTGGGGTGAATTAGAGAAGGATCTTTTATGGTTATTGTAAACACTGTACCTCCGGGTTAGAAGTGTTTACACTTCTCATAACTGATCTAAGTTTGAGGATCCTTGTTCTAGAACATTACATGTGAGGGGGTTGGGTTTTTACAGGTTTGCAGGAAACCTTGGCCACATCATACCCTGTTACTGTTTTGTTTAAAAATACTTCAGTTTGGACAGTTTTTGTGATTAACCCTGGACATGTGGCTCTTTATTTGAGTCCCCCACCCTGGTTACTGGATTTCTGAGCCTCCATCCGGACCTTTGAACATACATGGACCCTATATCAAGACAGATAATCAGATCCAGCTCTTGATCACAAACCCTTGCATATCATTTGCATATATCATCATTGCATCATTTAACATTTGTTTATTTGTTTTTCAGGGTATCCACCTCATTATACTTTGGTTTGGTTTTGACCCCTTCTACTGCTTAGACCTCTGCTTCAGTTATCTTCTTCAGCATCTGCTTCAGCTATCTCCTTCAGTACCTCTTTCAGTCTGTCAGAGACTCACCTGCATCAGTCTGTTAGAGACTTACCTCCAGCTTCTCAGTCTGTGATCTTCGTCAGTATTTATCTTCAACTTCTTCATCAGCACTCATGAATGTTCCAAGGAAAAGCAACATATCTTACCACTTCTTTAAGCCCATATTGACTGGTATCAAGCAGGTCTAGTCACTTATCACACCTGACCACATCCCACTATTTAGAGAGCACTATGGGGGTATCTTGGACATGGTCATGGATCTTGATTCTTTTCAGAGAAGCATGATCCACACATGCTTGCAGTTTTATGACCCTCCACTTAGATGTTTCACCTTTCCAGACTTTCAGATAGGGCCTCTGTTGGAAGAGTTTTCTTTGTTGATTGGAGTGCCTATCAGAGGAGGGATCCCCTTTAACCCATAGATGACTACTCCCAGAAGTAAGAGATAGCAAGGGCATTGCACTTGGAGCCTGCCCTTATTGAGCAAAACATGACAACAAAAGCTGGGATTCCTGGTTTACATCTGGACTTCTTGATTTCTCAAGCCATCCTGAAGGCTGCAGTGGGAGAATGGATGGCAGTCTGTGCACTTTTAGCCCTCAACATATATGGGGTTATATTGTTTGCAGATGAGCCTAAATTTGTCAGTAAGAATGCTATCCACTTATTTCTGCTGAGGAACCCAATGCTTACGTTGCTAGGGGATTTTTACTACTCTATCCATCATAGAAATGAAAAACAAAGGGGGAAATTGGTCAGATGATGTGCTCCCTTGTTCTATTCTTGGCTACTCAGACACCTGCCTAAATCAGATGCTTTCTTGAACCCACACCAGCATAAGAATTGGGCCAAGAGGTTCGTTGCCTTAACATCAGATGATATCAGATGGTGCACCCAGAGCACCAAAGGCAAGGATATTATTACCAGCTGTGGGCAATACCCTAATGTGCCTCTAATAGGAGTAAAAGGTTGCATCAACTACAACCCTTTACTGTTTAAGAGACAATTGGGATATGGCTTGTTTCACCCTCCCAAAGGACAGGATTTAGCTGAGACCCTATACTGTGAAGTGCAACTTAATTCAGCTGTTGTCAGGCAAGCTACCTGGGCTTGGGACAACATCCAGACCAAAGGGACAACCATCCTTGGAAGGTGTAACAATGTTGTTTCAGCTCAGTACTTAGACTAGTCCCGTACTAGATCTCAGATTACCAGGATGCCTTTTACTTTGGAAGACACACCTGGACCATCTATAGTACAACCTGCAGCAACTGTTAGCCTGGAGGAATTTGAAAAGCTGAAAGAGAGGAATAATCAGTTATCTGAGGCTCTGAAGAAGACTCTTTGGGAAAGAAATGACGGTCGTCTGGACATTGAGAGATTGGAAATACTCAAAATTGAGCATCTTACCAAGATTGAAAGGACATATGACTACATAAGGAAAGCAAGAGAAGGGGAGCTGGTTTTGAAGAATGCCTGCAAGGAGGCCAAGATTCAGAAAGCTAGGGTTGAGCATTACCTGGAAGAAAGCCAGGCTAGGTGGATCAGGATCACCGAAGCCCACGCACAAGAAGACCAGAGGACTCAGGCCAAGATTGAGCAGCTGAAGGCCAATGATAAGAAGCAGCAGGAAGCTTTGTTGGCAGCTCAGAAGGAAATATCAGAGTTAAAACTCCGGGCGAGGTTAAAGAGATCAAAGGATCAGGACAGGCATAAGAAGCTGACCAATGCCATTGCTACCAGGAACCTCCTCATTAGGACCATTACAGAGCACCCAGCTGGTCCAGTGACTGAGGCACTTCTGAAGGAAGTCAGGGAAGATGACTATGGGTTGGATGTCTGATTCCTCTTTGCTTGTATTTCTTTTCTTTTGATGTAATTTTCCTTTTTGGTGTATTTTTGACCCACCATGGGCATGTATTGTAAACAGACTATGTATTTTCATAATTTGTAATATATCAGTTTGTTTTATTTTGGTGGGCTTTTTCTCAACATCATCAAGCATCTCCTCAAGGTCTGGAAAGGTCAAAACCAAGAACCAAACCAGATACCTTGGAAAACAAATAAGCATACTGCATTACATGCTAACATTTTCTTTGTTTTGTAGGTTTTTGTTTATTATTTTGTTTCTCACTTTGTTGTGCATCTCAGGAAACATTGCTCATCGCAGAGTGTTCCCTGTCAACCGCACACACCGGTACCCAACACGTAACAACCTTCCAGGCATTCAAATGGACCAGGTACAGCAGGACCTGAATGAAGTGAGAAATCAGATGGCAAACGAAAGGGTCGAAATGAGAAACCAAATGACCCAGTTTATGCCTGTGATGACTGGCTTAGCCCAGAGCCAAGAGAGGCTGAGAGAGCTGGTAGAAAGACAGACACCTGAAGATCCCCACCTTGGGACAGGAGGAACCAGCAATAATGAACGGGGGCAACCTCGTATCGACCCACCAGAGTATGGGCCCCATTTTAACCCAGATGTTAATATCCCAAGGAATGTTCAAGGTAATACTGCTGGGGGCAGAATCCTGCAAGAGGATCCCCAAGAAGAACAATTCACTATTATTGGGGTTGGGGATGAAGTGTATGATAGAATACTAGATGATATTGCTGTAAAGCTGAGGTCTTTGGAATCCTAGAATTCTTTAGGCTTTGACGTAATGGATATGGGGCTGGTAGATGGGGTGAGGATTCCCCACAAATTCAAACCCCCATGCTTTGAAAAATATAATGGTACCTCTTGCCCGCGTACTCATCTGTAATCCTTCTTAGGAAGACTCAAGGCTTATACCATGGACGAGAAGTTATGGATATTCTATTTTGAGGACAGCCTGACTGGAGCATCAAGAGAATGGTATTCGCATCTGACAAGGGCCACTATAAGATGTTGGAAAGACTTGGCTGAAGCCTTCATCCGGCAATACCAGTAACACCTAGACATGGCTCCCAATAGAACCCTTCTAATGGGCATGTCTCAGTCTTCGAGGGAAAACTTTTGGGATTATGCTCAGAGGTGGAGACAGCTTGATGCTGCTGTCCAGCCACCCATGTCAGAAAGAGAGATGGCTGACATGTTTATGAACACCTTGCAGGGAACTTATATTGATAGACTTGTTGCTTTCTCTTCTACTAGTTTTGCCGATGTAGTTATAGCTAGTGAGAGAATTGAGAGTCTTTTGAAAATGGGCAAAATCTCTGACAATGGTGCAAGTTCCTCCAACAACCCCAGAAAACCTTTTGCAGGACCCCGAAGGGCGGGTGAACACAAATGATATCCATGCAAGCAGGGGCAGACCTCAGTATTCTCACAGATCAATAGCAGCTGTAACTATCCCGGCTCCAGTTCCACAATAACCATCATATCCTCAACAACAACCACAACATCGATATCAGCAGCAATCTCATTTTCCGCAACAAAGAACGTACAACAACAACAATAGCAACCAACAACAGCGCCCCTTTCAATAGAGGCCATCTCAGGCAAATAAGGTGATTGACCTCATCCCTATGCTTTATGCCGCTCTACTGCCACAACTCCTGAAGCTTAACCTGGTTGAGTTAAGGACGTTGGCTCCGCCAGATCCTCTCAACCTCCCGAAGAATTATGATGCTAATGCCAGGTGTGCCTTTCACTCCAACGCACCTGGTCACAATACCGAGAAATGTAGAGCCTTACAAATGAAGGTTCAAGATCTGGTCGATTTCAAAGCTCTCAATTTCGCACCTCCTCCGAATGTTAACAGAAATCCTATGCCTAGTCAAGGTGGGCCCAGGATTAATTCCATAGAAGAGGACCAACCATCTACATTGATTCATGATGTTGCACAAATTCAAACACCATTGGCAGAAGTCAAGGCTCAACTCTTAAGATGTCAGGTGTTTCCAGGCTGTGGGGCCTGCTGTGAATTGTGCAAGACTGCTATTAATGGTTGTGAGGAGCTAAGGCTTGGCATAGACGGCCTCATCAGAGATGGAATTTTACAAATTACCACAACGACTCCTTCAACAATCCTTTCTTCAGCAACAATGGATTCTCCTACAACATCAACAAATCTTTCTTCAGCAACAACAGATCCTCCTTGTAAACACCCCAAATTTTCCCTCACTCTTTTCACCATGGCTTGTGATCTTTTCATTTGCATAGATTCAATCATAGCATCTCATATTACATTTTTGTTGCACTGCATTGGTCCAAAGTCATCTGCATACAGGGTTTGTGATCTGAGCAATCCCTGAGCCATCTGAACCACTCCAAAGGTCTCCAATCATCTCAAGAGGGTCCATGTATGTTCAAGCATCATATTATATCCTCCCAAGGTCAAGGAAGTTAGAAAATCACAAGAACTGAGAATGACATGGAAGCAGAACCAGGCTTAACTGCACAGATGACCTAAAATTAGGGTTTTGGTTTCAGAGGCCATAACTCCAAATATTTTGGTCATTCTTGTTTCTATTGGTCTCTATATGATGTAAGGATCCTACATACCAATTTTCATGAAGAAATTCAATGGGGAAGGCATCTGATCAAATGATGACTTCTTGAGCAAGTCAGTGCAAAATCAGGGCATCTGAGGCCCCCAATCATCCAACCAAAGGGGCTTCTCCATCATTTTGGATGTATATGATCTTTATTTGATCTTAGAAGAAGTTATAAGTTCACAAAATTGAATAATTTCAAGCCATTTGCAAAATTTCCATTTTGGGAAAGTGACTTGTAATGCAAAATTGCCATTTTGGGAAAGTTTTTCAACCTCCTCTTTTGATTCAAAAATGCTTCAAATGAAAAATTTTTGGTCATGAAAGTTATAGATTGGATCATTCCCTTTTCAAAAAGTACAAGAACTTGATCTAATTCATCATAGAACTCAAGTTATGGCCTTACAAAGTTGGGGAAAATCACAAAATTTCACTTATGCACCAAAGATGGAAGTTTGCAAAAACACTTGCCAAAGCCAAATGGGACCTCTAATTGACTTCTAAGCATTGCACAAACATCATACATGACATAAAATTCAGAATTGCCCAAAGAAATTCCAAGTTTCATGCCTTGAACTTTACAAAATCCAAAAGGGGCCAAAACTTCATGAATTTGCAAAATGGATCAAAACCTCTCACACACTTGCTGAATCACCACAAAACCTTTTCCATGGTTATCCTTGAACCAAGCTGACTCGAGCCATGCCTTGAAACAGCCACTGAACCAGCCCATACCTCAAGTACACCAACTCTTGACATTTTTGCAACTTGCCCATACCAATCAACATAGGCCATCACCCACCCTCTGACCTATCCCAACATGATATGTGTACCAAAAGCAAGCCATTCCATAACACAATACAAGCTGAAACCTCCAAGAACTCAGTGTTGCACCCCAAAATTTGCCCTCCACAAGATAAGTCATTGTGTGCTAAGAGGTTCACAAGGTTCACAATGTTCACATGACATCTCATGAGGTTCACAAGGTTCACAAAGTTCACAATTAGTCAGAAGATTTGACAATTCCCTCAGACAATGCATCCTCCTAAGCACTGCATCCTAAACTAGGGTTTTGACTTTAATCAGGATAAATGAACTTCCAAGACTTCAAGTGAGCTTCATAACATCTTATATGTGTACAAGAATCCCCATGTCAAGTGTCAAGACTTTCCCAAAGGATTTACTCAGTCAGATGATCAGATGAGTTAAAATCAGTCAAAGCAGCTAAAAAGTCAAACTGAGGTCAACTGTGGTCAAATCAAAGTCAAACTTCATGATTTTTTGCCAACATAAAGTATATTAAGTAAAATTCATCATTTGATCAAGGGTTGATCATGATTCATCAAGGATATTTCAGATCATCAAGAATCAAGAGTTTCTAAATTAGGGTTTCCTTAGGAAAAGTCAACTGAACTTTGACCAGCCATAACTTTCACATGCTTCATCAAACATTTTCCATCCAAAGCTCATTTTTAAGGAAATTGAATTCTCTACAACTTTGTGTCTCACAAGCCAAGCCCAAAAATGCTTCATTTGGAAGGTATGAGCTAAGACATTATAGGTCCTTTCAAAAGTCAACAAAAAGTCAACAACTTCAAAAGAGCATAACTTGAGAATGGTAAAAGATATGGACATGAGACCAAAGAGGTTGGTTAGAGGACTCTTCAAGCTTTCTAAAATATCCAAGAAAACCTTCATAGCATTAAAATTGAAGGATTTGTGCCCTTGCAAAGTTGGGAAATTTTTGGGAAACTTATGAGGCAAATAAAGCTTTAAATCCAATTTTTGCTAAATGAGCCCACCAAATTACCATCCCATCTTTAGAAAAACACCAAGCACGACCCAACCCACCTATTTTCTGATTTTTTTTTTTTATTTCATATTTATTTGAATTTTATTCATTAAAATACAATTTAAATTGAAATAAAATATAAAATCATCTATTTAAAAAAGGATTTTGCTTCTATAAAGTCATAAATAATATTTGGATCAGATTGATACACAAGTTATGAGGATTGTCCCAAAATAGCAATGTTAGATCAAATAAAAATCAAATTTCATGACATATCTTTTTCAATCTTCAAACATCAAAAAAATCCAAAGAGTGATAGCATATTTCTGACCTAATTCAATCCATATATATACATAAACATATTGCTAATAGAGAGGACGAAAAATTGCAGCTTCCAACATCACTTTCAAACTTTCAAATTCATCAAATTTTTCAAATTCGGATTCTAATATTGTGTAACTTTTCAGGTGAATTAAGGACACCAATCTCCTCCCTGAACATCATTGATCATGTTTCAATTGTCATATGCATCCAAAACAGCATGAATGCCCTTAACCGAATCTGATTTTATGTGTGTTTTAAATTTTTTCGAATCCATGGTTATACTTGATATAAACTGTTATTGATGCTTTAAGATTGTTTATAATGTATCATAGAACGATTCTGGATGGTTGGTTTTGAGCTTTCGTGCAGGAATCGTATTCGACCATGGCTAGTGTTTCAAACCCTCATTTGGGATTTTCTTATTTAAGAAGGTTAAAGACTTATGGATGATGCCATTAGAACGTATAGGTCATAAGGAATCGAATGGTGTAATTAATTTTGATTATTGGTACAGCTTTCATGATGTTCTAACAACCTAGGTTTAGCTGCCAAAATATTTTTCGCAGGAAAATTGGTAAAAGAAATCGCAGGAAATTCCGTAGCGTCTGAGGAAGAAGACGAGTCCATTGGCGCGAATTCTTGGAATTCAAAATTCAATTTGTTTTTATAATATATATGTTCTGTTTATATGTCACAGCGCGCAGGCTGGCCTGGTGGTAAGACGTCTTGCTTGGCTTGCAAAGGAGCTTGGTTCGAAACCAGCCTTAGGGCATTTTTTTTGCTCAATATATTTTGTTTTTTCAGATTAACAATAAAACAAAATAGAATGAGGATATTGATTAGCTGCGCAGGCTGGCCCAGTGGTGAATCTCTTATGTTTCCAGGTAAAGGACCTGGGTTCAAATCCCAGGTCCTGTTTTTTTGATTTTTCTTGTTTTTTAGGTTTAGTTGTTTATTTAATTTATTATTAGTATTCTTTAATCAAATTAAATGTCTAAAATCATATTTACAAATGTTTTTTTTCTAATTAAATCTTATTTTCATAAATTTAAATTAATATATAAATGTTCATTCTAAAAAAAA
Source organism: Lathyrus aphaca (assembly GCA_963966055.1). NCBI lineage: Eukaryota > Viridiplantae > Streptophyta > Magnoliopsida > Fabales > Fabaceae > Lathyrus > Lathyrus aphaca. The sequence continues at coordinate 188,443,355 of OZ014521.1, read as the reverse complement.
TTTCTAAAAAATATAATTTGTATATATTTGTTTAAATAATTAAATTAATATTAGGTATCTAATTAAAATACTTTCACTCAAAACCCTAATTTTATTTTATGATTTTAATTTTTTATTTGTATATGCTTATTTAATTATAATTAACAAATATTTTTAATATGTATATATAATTAAATTATTAGAACTATTAATCATATTTATTAGTATATAATCATTATTATTTATTTCTTTTTTTCTTAAAATTCTTAAAAAGTGATTATTTATTTAAATTTGAACTTTTAATTTCTATATTATATTGTTATACTAACCTCTTATATTTATTTTGTTTATTATTATTAACCTATTTATTTATTATATGCTTATTTATTTAAATTGTTTTATTATTATTATTATTATGTAATTGTACAAATTATGTAATAGTTGTAGAATTTTTATTATTTTATTTAAATTGCTATGGTTAGTAAAATAGGGTGTGTAAACATGTTTGTATCTTAAAATTGAATTTAGATCACTAATTTGTAAGATAAATACTTAAATTTGTACACGCACACACGTAAGTCGATCTTGGATCGCCATCTCACATTCTTAAGGATACCTCTCATGTTGCCTAAAGAAAAAGGCCAAGTAAGGTGTATAAAGCAAAGTCCCTTCATTTATTTATATCATCTAGTCCCTTAAAAGATAATAAGATCAAGTCCCTTCATGGTTAACTTCGTAAATGATCTTGTCCCTTTCGAATAAAGATGATAAGTCCCTTCGAATTGCTAAATACACCTTACAGTTGCCTAATTACAGATGTCCCTATACATGTCCCTTATAACATCCAAGGTAATGACTACCTATTCCTTAATAATAGGGATAGTCTTACCATTTAAAGGATATTTAAGAACAGAAAAGATTTAACTTAGGGTAGGTTTCTCTTATGTACTTGCTCACCTTTTCAAAACATTTCAAAAACACTTCACATTTTTAAACAAATTTTCAAAACAAAGTCTTTATATATATATCCATACATGGATCATTATAAAGTACTTAAGAAAACTTTAATCACACACTACACTTCTCAAAAACATTTTAAAGTGAGCTAAGTAACTAAGAGCCCATGGATAACCATGGATGTAAAGGGTGCTAACACCTTCCCTTTACATAACCTACCCCCCGAACCCAAAAATCTTTTAAGGCCTTTCCTGTTCTTTTATGCCCTTTCCTTTGGATAAAATAAAAGTCGGTGGAGACTCTTGCTATCCGCAACATTTAACTAAAGTCAGTTCTCCCACCGTGTTACAGAACTGGCGACTCTGCTGGGGATTTATTAAAGAGGGGTACACTTAGGAATTAGATCACTTTAAAATTGTTTGCCTTGTTTGCTTTATACTTATCTGTTGGGTGCTCTTATGTGTGAAAGATCCTAACCCGGATCTAGTGTACCTTAGGTAAATGGCAATAGACCAAGGAAACTGTACGGCGTATACCGATATGGTTGATCTGGTGGCCATAGTTAGTGTGACTTCTTGGTTGGTGCTTATGTTCCTTAAGTCAAGTTGAGGATAATATGAGGCTGCCATATGTTGTCAATGCACTAACTAACTTTTAGAACCCTAGTTATCCCATCTTGGCCTTTAGAAAAGTAGTGAGATAACCGGCTTTGGTGAAGACTGAAGTTGGTTGATACTCGATACTACACTCATTGAGATCTTAAACTTGGAGAGTTTTGGTTGGCAAGTAAGTTGCCTACTGAACAACCACCCTTGTGAAGGATCAATGATATTGAGATCCCTTAGAACCTGGTTACTTTATAGGACAGGATGAACCAACTAAACTTCAGGGGAGGGTACTTACCTTTGAACCTCATGCAAGCCTTTAAACCTAGGGCTATTGTGTGACTTGTTTGTGTGTGCCACATGTTTGTGATTGATCATAACATCATAGCATCATCATGCATCATAAGCATAACATTTTCACTAACCATTTCAAGGACCAAAGGATTTATCTTTGTTCTTTGTTGCAGGTCATGGCTTCTGCTCGTAGGAATACTATCCGGATCAACTTTGTAGGAATACCTCCTAAGCTTAAAGAATTGGTCTCTCAAGTTTCTGAAAACTCCCAATTCATCAAGAGGCATGGTCACCTACTGGATCTAGTCACTTCAGGGTTCAATGAAGACATGATGAGTGTCCTGTTTCAGTTCTTTGATCCTAAACATCACTGTTTCACATTCCCCGACTATCAGCTGGTTCCTACAATGGAAGAGTTTTCCAAGCATCTGGGTATACCTATTCTTGATCAAAAACCCTTCACAGGCTTAGAGAAAGAGCCTAAACCTGAAGTCATTGCTGCAGCCTTACATTTGAAGAAATCAGACATTGTTCTAGAAACGAGAAACGGAGTGAAGGGTATTCTTGCTAAGGTGTTGATAGAGAAGGCTCAAGTGTTCTTGAAGGCTATGAGCTATGATGCTTTTGAGGAGATCTTAGCCTTGTTGATTTATGGCTTAGTATTGTTCCCCAATCCAGATCAGTTCATAGACGTTCACGCCATCAACATATTTCTGACTCATAATCCAGTGCCTACATTACTTGGAGACATTTTACACTCTCTTCATACCCGTACTACAAAGACACGAGGAACTCTGATGTGTTGTATACCTTTACTATCTAGGTGGTTTATTTCTCACCTTCCTCGATCAGTGATGAAGAATGAACAAGGGTTCAGGTGGTCCAAGAGGATTATGTCACTTTCTCATTCAGATATTCATTGGTGCTCTAGATCTATGGAGAATGTTACTATCATTGACCGTTGTGGGGAGTTTCCTAATGTGCCACTCCTAGGCATAAGAGGAGGCATTACTTACAACCCTTCCTTATCTCTACGACAGTTTGGTTACGCTCAGAGTGATGGTCCTCATGACATATTGATTCAGGGTATTGTGTTTGACTACGACAACGATCAGCAAGGTTACCGTCAAAGGTTCATACGAGCATGGGAGAAAGTGAACAAGGTTGACAACAAGACTCTGGAGCCCAAGTACACTATTCCTATGGAAGCTTACCTCAGATGGGTGCGATCTCGTGCTCAGACTCTCATGATGCTGTATCCTGCCATCCTGCCAGTTACTATGGAGCCTGTTGCTGAAGGAGATACTTCTTATACCATCCTTCACCCAGACATGCCCACTGACATGGAAGACTTACAGAGGTCCTGGATCCAGTTGAAGGAGCAAAGGGATACTTTTGAGGCTCATTACAAAGCAAGTCAAGAAAGAATCCTGGAACTAACAAAGCAACTTCACGAGGAGCGGAATCTCAACTCATACCTCAACATAAAGAGGAAACGTCCATGGGAGACTTAAAACCCCATCTTTTGTATTTATTTCAGTTTATTGTAAGCCCAAGGGGCAAACAAATTTATTACTAATAAAAGTTTACTTTCTTGATTGTTTAAGCAAATTTAAATCCTGCGGTCCTTGAAAACATTGCATACGCATTTATACACCATATCATTGCATCACAGGTTTCTTGTGCACAGGTTTCTTATCTTCTCGCTGTTTATTTCAGCAATGGCTCTTGAACAAACAGTCAAAGATCTCCAGGCACAAAATGCACAGTTCCAAGAGCTGATCCTGAACTTGTCCAAGGGGCAGGATGAATTGAAGACACTGCTGGCCAAGAAGACTAAGAAGACTAGAAGGTCAGGAGGCCTCATCAACATGGGAAGAAGGTTCAGAGGTCCTGTCAAGACCAAGGAACAGGTTGAAGATTATGAGTCCGAGGAGTCTGAGAAAGAGGGAGGCAGTCTCCATAATACAATGGGGGATTCTGATTCTGAAGCTAACTACTATCATGATCCTAATGAAGATAAGTTCAAGATGCTGGTGGATAGAATGGATGCTATGGAATTGCAAAAGTCTTCTGGGCTGGATTTTGAAGACCTGAGTTTGATATCTGGAGTGGTTATACCCATTGGTTTCAAGGTCCCTGCTTTTGTAGTGTATGATGGTGTTTCATGTCCCAAGCTGCATCTGAGGTCTTATGTCCGGAGAATCCAACCCCATACTGCTGATAAGAAGTTGTGGATCCATTTCTTCCAAGAGAGCTTGTCTGGAGCTCAATTGGAATGGTACTATCAATTGGAGAGTGTCAACATACGTGATTGGAATGATCTTGCTGAGGCCTTCTATAAGAAATATCAATACAATGCTGATCTAGCCCCTACTCGCATGCAACTACAGAGCATGTCTATGGGTGCTAAAGAGAATTTCAAGGAGTATGCCCAGAAGTGGAGAGATTTGGCTGGAAGAGTACAACCTCCTCTAACTGACAGGGAGTTAGTGGATATGTTTATGTGTACGTTGAATGGTCCTTTTTATAGTCATCTCATTGGAAGCTCATCATCTGGCTTCACTGAGTTGATAATGACAGGAGAGTGCGTAGAAAGTGGTATAAGGAGTGGCAAGATCCAAGTGGGTGCTTCTTCATCAAGTACTACAAAGAAGCCCCCTAGTGGGAAGAAAGAGTCAAATGCTGTTTATGGTCAACCTGATCGTAATAGGAGGCACCAATCTGTGAGTGCAGTTCATATCTCCAATCCTACTCCTGCAACACCAGAACCACCACAAGGCAATCAACAGAGGCCTAGAAGACAGTTCACCAAGTTCAACATGTCACTGGCCCAAGCCTTGAAACACTTGTTGAAGGGTGAACTCATCACTTTGAAGGACCCTCCTCAGAACCCCAATGTTACCTCTCCCAGGTACAATCCTAATGCACGATGTGCATATCATTCTAATTGTCAGGGACATGATACCAATAATTGCTGGATATTGAAGAATAAAATTCAGGATATGATTGATGCTGGAGAGATTGAGTTTGACCCTCCGGGTACTCCGAATGTGATTACTGCTCCCATGCCAAATCATGAAAAGACCGTCAATGCCATTGATGAGGTGTCACACATTTCCTCAGTTGCAGATTTAACAACACCATTATCTGTTATCAAGAAGAAGTTGGTACAAGCTGGGTTCTTTCCAGGTTGTAATGAAGATTGTTTCTATTGTGCTTATAAATCGGATAGTTGCTGGAAGTTGAAGGACGAAATTCAACGCCTCATGGACAATTACACAATATTGTTTGAGAGGAAACCTTCTGTAGAGAGCATGGTTGAACATATAACTAAAGGTGCGAAGGTTGAAGAAGTGGATATGGTTGATAAAGTGCCGGTAAGGATTACTTCCAAGGGTCCTGTCAAAATCACTCATAAGGGTCCAATTAAGATTACTGCTGAAGGCCCTGTGAAGATTGTTGCTGAAGCTAGAGTGGTTCCTATGATCATTACCACTCCTGGTCCTATTCCATACACTTCTGATAAAGCGGTGCCTTGGCATTATGGCTCCGATGTTTATATTCATGGTGTTAAGCAGGAACCCTTAGCTGAGACACCTGTTGCTGATGAAAACCTTGATGTTGACAATATTGCTGGATCTAGTAAGATCACACGAAGTGGAAGAATTTTCTCTCCTCCAGTTATTTCCAAGAATATAGTTACTCCAGCTACTACCTCCACTACTAATGCTCGGGGCAAAGGTCCTGTTATTGAACCTGTGCAAACTGATGTACCAGCTGTTGATGATCTTTCTAAGCAGATGGAAGAAGTATTGAAGATCATTCGCAAGAGTGATTATGACATTGTTGATCAATTGGGGCATACTCCCTCCAAAATTTCCATGTTGTCATTGTTACTATGTTCTGAGGCTCATGCCAAGGCCTTGATTGAATTCTTGAAGACTGCTCACGTACCAAATGAGATTTATGTAGACCAGTTTGAAAATTGTGTGGCACACTTGACCTATGATAATGGGTTAGGTTTCTCCGATGCTGATTTGACTCCGGCCAAGAGGGATCATAATAGGGCTCTACATATCTCTATTGAATGCAGGGGCACTACTCTGTCACATGTGTTAATAGACAATGGTTCCTCGCTGAATGTGTTGCCCAAAGAAGTTCTGAATAAGCTTAGTCCTGAAGATGATGTGTTGAGGCCCAGTAATATAGTGGTGAAGGCTTTTGATGGCTCGAGAAGAGTGGTGCACGGAGAAATAGATCTCCCAATCAAAGTAGGTTCTCAGGTCTTCAATGCTACCTTTTATGTAATGGATATTCGTCCTTTGTATTCTTGTCTGCTTGGGCGTCCCTGGATCCATGGGGCAGGTGCTGTAACCTCCACCTTACATCAGAAGCTGAGATATCCAGTAGAAGGAAAAGTTGTCACTGTTTACGGAGAGGAAGGATATATAGTTAGCCATGTGAACACATTTAAATATCTTGAAGTGGAAGGTGAATATGTTGAAACTCCATGTCAGACGTTTGAAGTAGTTCCTTGGGTTATTAACAAATTTGAAGCTCCTCCTGTTGTCAAGAAAGTTCCTGTGGTCACCAGAGTACCTCCTACAATGGCCTCCCTCAAGGATGCTAGAGCTGTGGTGGACGAAGAGTCCCAGAAGGCTGTTCGTCGTGCGCGTGCTATTCGTATCACCAATCAGGGGATTATGAAAGATCAAATTAATGCTGTGGGTGACTATGATGAAGACTACAACTTGGATGCTTGGATTTTTCCTACTGTGGGTGTTGGGCTCAATAACTGGAAGGCTGAAGATGTTATTCCAATCTCCTTTAGTCAGGAATAAATAATATTATTGTGTTGTTACTTTTAAGTTTGTAATTTTTGAACAATTAAACTCTTAAGCCTTGTGCCTTACCCGGGGCACAATGGTATGCTTGTTTCGGGGTGTCATTTCATTTGCATACTTCATTCAATAAAAATCAGTGGACGTTTCGTTTTCGTAAATATTGTGTTCCTTGTCATTCTTTTATTTTATTTTTGCTTTATCAGCTATGTGTTCTTACACACACCCACATCACTAAAATGCAGATCCTCATCCACTATGGATCCTGTTGATAACAGTTCTACTATTGCCAATTATAATTTCGAGAATCCGATCTATCAAGCTGAAGATGGAAAGGAGGACGATTGTGAAGTACCTGTAGAGCTTGCTAGGTTGTTACAACAAGAAGAGAAAGCTATACAGCCACATGAAGAGCCAATCGAAGTTGTGAATTTGGGAACTGAAGAGAACAGGAAAGAAGTCAAGATAGGGGCTGAATTAGAGGATGGTGTCAAGAGCAGATTGATTCAGATGTTACATGATTATGTGGAGATCTTTGCTTGGTCCTATGAAGATATGCCAGGGTTGGATACAGACATTGTGGTTCACCGTTTACCAGTAAAAGAAGATTGTCGTCCAAAGAAGCAGAAGGTTCATCGCATGCGTCCTGAGATGTCAGAGAAGATTAAAGCAGAGGTGATGAAACAATTTGATGCAGGGTTCTTAGCTATGACTTCTTATCCTCAATGGGTTGCAAATGTGGTACCGGTACCTAAGAAAGATGGTAAGGTACGTATGTGCGTAGATTATAGGGATTTGAACAAGGCCATCCCCAAAGATGACTTTCCACTTACTCATATTGATGTTCTGGTAGACAACACTGCTCAGCATAAAGTATTCTCTTTCATGGATGGTTTCTCTGGTTACAATCAAATCAAGATGGCACCTGAAGATATGGAGAAGACTACATTTGTGACACGGTGGGGCACTTTTTGTTATAAAGTGATTCCATTTGGTTTGAAGAATGCAGGGGCAACATATCAGCGTGCTATGGTAGCTTTGTTTCACGATATGATTCATCATGAGATAGAGGTATATGTGGATGATATGATAGCCAGGTCCCAGAATGAAGAGCAACATCTTGATCATCTGCATAAGTTGTTTGAAAGGTTGAAGAAATACAAGTTGAGATTGAACCCAAACAAGTGTACTTTTGGGGTTAGATCTGGTAAGCTCCTGGGTTTCATTGTCAGTGGAAAGGGTATTGAAGTAGATCCTGTAAAAGTGAAAGCTATACAAGAGATGCCAGCTCCCCGTACTGAAAAGGAAGTTAGAGGTTTCTTGGGACGATTAAATTACATTGCAAGATTTATTTCCCAATTAACTGCTACCTGTGAGCCAATCTTCAAGTTATTAAAGAAAGATCAGGTAATGGAATGGAATGATGAATGTCAGACAGCCTTCGATGAAATCAAGAAATATCTTCTAGAACCTCCCATTTTGATGCCACCAGTTGATGGAAGACCCTTGATCATGTACTTAACAGTGTTAGACAACTCAATGGGGTGTGTGTTGGGGCAACATGACGAGTCTGGTCGAAAAGAGCAGGCAATATACTACCTTAGCAAAAAGTTTACTGACTGTGAAACAAGATACTCACTGCTCGAGAAAACTTGATGCACTTTGGCATGGGCTGCTCGCCGACTAAGACAGTATATGTTGACTCATACTACCTTATTGATTTCAAAGATGGATCCAATCAAGTACATATTCGAGAAACCTGCTCTCTCCGGACGAATAGCAAGATGGCAAATGATCTTGACGGAATATGACATACAATATACTACTCAGAAGGCCATTAAGGGTAGTGTTGTAGCTGATCATTTGGCTCATCAAGCAGTGGATGATTATCAGTCAATGAGTTTTGAGTTCCCTGATGAAGACATTATGATTATTACCAAAGAACCTGGACAATATGACGGACCTGAACAAGGATCCCGATGGACTATGGTTTTTGATGGAGCTTCTAATGCACTTGGAAATGGTGTTAGTGTTGTGATCAGTTCCCCTGAAGGTTGTCATACCCCGATTACTACAAGACTTTGTTTCTATTGTACCAATAACATGGCTGAGTATGAGGCATGTATCTTGGGTATCAAAGCTGCCATTGATATGAAGATTCATTTCTTGGATGTATATGGAGATTCAACCCTGGTAGTAAGTCAGATCAAAGGATATTGGGATACCAAGCATGATAATCTCATTCCTTACAGAGAACATGTGTTGTCTTTGATCCCATACTTTGAAGAGATTACCTTTGGACATATTCCACGAAGAGAAAATCAATTGACAGATGCACTAGCCACCATGGCGTCCATGTTTGAGATTAGCTAGGATGATGAAGCTCCCAAGATTACTATTGATAGATTTGAGAAGCCTGCATACTGCAATGAGATTGACACTGAAGAAGCAGAGGAGAAGCCTTGGTTCTATGAAGTTAAAAGATATCTTGAAGCTCAGGAATTCCTTGAAGGGGCATCTGTCAAAGATAAGAAGTTTCTGAGGAGGTTTTCTGCTAAGTTCTTCTTGAGTAATGGAATTTTGTACAAGCGCAATCATGATTCAACTTTGCTTCGTTGTGTGGATAAGAAGGAAGCAACATAGATTATGGAAGACATGCATGATGGGATCTTTGGCACTCATTCTAGTGGTCATACCATGGCAAAGAAGATATTGAGAGCAGGTTACTATTGGTCTACTATGGAAGCCGACTGCTATCAACATTCCAGAACATGTCACAAGTGTCAAATCTATGCTGATAAAGTACATATACCTTCATCACCATTGAATGTGTTGACTGCTCCTTGGCCTTTTGCCATGTGGGGCATTGATATGATTGGTGAGATAAAGCCTACTGCTTCTAATGGGCATCGTTTCATCCTGGTTGCTATTAATTACTTTACAAAGTGGGTAGAGGCAGCTTCATTTGCATCTGTTACTAAGAATGTGGTGGCTCGATTCATTAAGAATAATTTCATATGTAGGTATGGCATCCCTGAAAGGATTATTACGGACAAATGGCTCTAATCTGAACAACACCATGATTACTGATCTCTGCACGCAGTTCAAGATTAAGCATCACAATTCTTCTTCGTATCGCCCGAAGATGAATGGGGCAGTAGAATCTGCTAACAAGAATATCAAGAAGATTCTACAAAAGATGACTGTTACTTATAAGGATTGGCATGAGATGTTACCATTTGCTCTTCATGGGTATCGTACTACAATACGTACTTCAACAGGAGCAACCCCATTCTCCTTAGTATATGGTATGGAAGCAGTTCTGCCCATTGAAGTACATATTCCCTCCTTAAGAATTATGAAGGATGCAGGCTTGGATGAAGATGAGTGGATTCAGACTCGACTTGACCAAATAAATTTGATTGATGAGAAGAGGTTAGCAGCTGTGTATCATGGTCAGATGTACCAGAAACGGATGATCAAGGCTTTTAATAAGAAGGTCAAGCCAAAGGTATATCAGGCTGGTGATTTGGTAATCAAGCGTATCATACTACCACAGGGTGATCCTAGGGGCAAGTGGACTCCAACATATGAAGGGCCATTTGTGGTCAAAACAGTATTCTTATGGGTGCCATGATACTTACTACTATGGATGGTGAAGACTTCCCGCAGCCTGTAAACGCAGACATAGTTAAAAAATACTACGCCTAAAGAGAGACCCGCTAGGTTGAATGGCCTAGGCAAAAATAAGGGTATCCCGGCGAACCAAAAGGGTTCGGGCAAAAATTAGGGATATATATATAAAAAAAAAGATGTACACCCGGCAAGTCGAAAACCTGAAAAGGCGGCTTGGGCAAAAAAGGGTATCCCGGTTGATTGAAAACCTGAAAGGGCAATCCAGGCAAAAGTTAGGGATTAAAGCGTATGACTATGTCTCGTTTGGATCACCCATGTAAACTCCAACCAGTTATGCTACTTAATTCAAGCTCAAACAGATAAAGCTCAATCCAATCGTTTCCGTCTCGACAACAGAAGATGAGATACTTAAAGATAATGGCAATAGTAGAATTGAAACTCAATAGGATTATTTCCCACATAGCTGATTTTCTTTGTTTTGTAAAAAAAAATTTACGACGAATTCCTCTTACTAGGATTTCTGTCTCCTTGTACAAACTTGCATATGTATAGGTCACTTTGTGATATAAATAAAATTCCATCTTTGAATCCAGATTTACTTTTACCCTATTTACATAAGCGAAACGTCCATTGGTTGGGTTTGAATGTATGTATGCTTTTGAATATGATTGATGTTTACCAGAAATGCATAAATGCTTGAAAATGATTGATGTTTACCAGAAATGCATGAAAATGCAGTAATAGTATTTACTAAGGACGAACGAGGGAAGGAATTCAACGAAGCTTCGTCGGTTCATCCCCACAAAACAACTACAAATCCCCAGTAGGGCAAAATCCATCTTCATAAATACATCGAGTTACATTTTCCCTGGAATTTATGTCCATCTCTTTTATCCTCAGTCGGGATACTCAGGAAATTATTCCTTCAACAGGAGTACGACAAACGAAGACGGGAGGTTATGGATACCATACCATCGAACAAAGACGGGAGGTATGGATACCATACCATCGAACGAAGACGGGAGGTTATGGATACCATACTATCGAACGAAGACGGGAGGTTATGGATACCATACTATCGAACGAAGATGGGAGGTTATGGATACCATACTATCGAACAAAGACGGGAGGTTATGAATACTATGTTATCAAACAAGACGGGAACGAGTTCCTCATATTCTTCACTATATTATCAAACGAGATGGGAACGAGTTCCTCATATTCTTCAACAAATTGGGATTTATTTTCCCTGGCCAGCAGTTGTTATCCGAAGATATCCGGACGCTTCAGGCTGCATGATTCATACATACATCATTTACATCATACCATAACATACATATCCATAAGTACATAATACATTACTTAAGTGCATCATACTATGCATGCATACATATTGCATAAACTAACATTCTCTTTGCAGGATGGTTATATGCAGGAAAAACAATATCCACAACTTACAATGGGTTAGAAATGATCCATACATTTGCTCAAGATGTCTCTGAATAGCAGGCAAACGGTCTGTAAAAGGATCCATTCCCTGGTTCAAGACATTTATCAGAAGAACAAATCCTGACGTTCTTTTGACCCTTAAGAACAAATCCTGACGTTCTTTTGGCCCTTGAATAGCAGGCAAACGGTCTGTAAAAAGATCCATTCCCTGGTTCAAGACATTATTCAGAAGAACAAATCTTGACGTTCTTTTGACCCTTAAGAACAAATCCTGACGTTCTTTTGGCCCTTGAATAGCAGGCAAACGATCTGTAAAAAGATCCATTCCCTGGTTCAAGACATTATTCAGAAGAACAAATCCTGACGTTCTTTTGACCCTTAAGAACAAATCCTGACGTTCTTTTGGCCCTTGAATAGCAGGCAAACAGTCTGTAAAAAGATCCATTCCCTGGTTCAAGACATTATTCAGAAGAACAAATCCTGACGTTCTTTTGACCCTTAAGAACAAATCCTGACGTTCTTTTGGCCCTTGAATAGCAGGAAAACGGTCTGTAAAAGGATCCATTCCCTGGTTCAAGAAATTTATCAGAAGAACAAATCCTGACGTTCTTTTGACCCTTAAGAACAAATCCTGACGTTCTTTTGGCCCTTGAATAGCAGGCAAACGGTCTGTAAAAAGATCCATTCCCTGGTTCAAGACATTATTCAGAAGAACAAATCCTGACGTTCTTTTGACCCTTAAGAACAAATCCTGACGTTCTTTTGGCCCTTGGAGAGTAGGCAAACGGTCTGTACAAAGATCCATTCCCTAATCCAAAATACTTCCAGAAGAGATAATTATCACAAGATTCATTTCTACTGGTCCATTCAATAATTCAAATCATGTTCAGAGACGGCTTATACAAAGACCTAGTACTGATATCCAGTATCAACATAAAGACATCATCACATTCTGATATTTTAGATGGCATCTATAAGCCCATCTCCAATTCTTTCAAGTGGCATCTTTAAGCCCACTTAAGCATATACAACTAATCATCAGTGTTACTCTACGCACTGGTGAGTGCAAATTTTTGGGCTTTTGTGTTCAATCCCCTTCAACCTTCCAGGTCACGACTGGCACATATACCAATCTAACCCCTCAGGTTTCAGAAAATTGAACAGGGGCAGCTGTTGCACCCCAAAATTTGCCCTCCACAAGATAAGTAATTGTGTGCTAAGAGGTTCACAAGGTTCACAATGTTCACAAGATATCTCATGAGGTTCACAAGGTTCACAAAGTTCACAATTAGTCAGAAGATTTGACAATTCCCTCAGACAATGCATCCTCCTAAGCACTGCATCCTAAACTAGGGTTTTGACTTTAATCAGGATAAATGAACTTCCAAGACTTCAAGTGAGCTTCATAACATCTTATATGTGTACAATAATCCCCATGTCAAGTGTCAAGACTTTCCCAAAGGATTTACTCAGTCAGATGATCAGATAGGTTAAAATCAGTCAAAGCAGCTAAAAAGTCAAACTGAGGTCAACTGTGGTCAAATCAAAGTCAAACTTCATGATTTTTTGCCAACATCAAGTATATGAATTAAAATTCATCATTTGATCAAGGGTTGATCATGATTCATCAAGGATATTTCAGATCATCAAGAATCAAGAGTTTCTAAATTAGGGTTTCCTTAGGAAAAGTCAACTGAACTTTAACCAGCCATAACTTTCACATGCTTTATCAAAATTTTTCAATCCAAAGCTCATTTTGAAGGAAATTGAATTCTCTACAACTTTGTGTCTCACAAGCCAATCCCAAAAATGCTTCATTTGGAAGGTATGAGCTAAGACATTATAGGTCCTTTCAAAAGTCAACAACTTCAAAAGAGCATAACTTGAGAATGGTAAAAGATATGGACATGAGACCAAAGAGGTTGGTTAGAGGACTCTTCAAGATTTCTAAAATGTTCAAGAAAACCTTCATAGCATTAAAATTGAAGGATTTGTGCCCTTGCAATGTTGGTAAATATTTGGGAAACTTATGAGGCAAATAAAGCTTTAAATCCAATTTTTGCTAAATGAGCCCACCAAATTACCATCCCATCTTTACAAAAACACCAAGCACGACCCAACCCACCTATTTTCTGATTTTTTATTTTTTATTTCATATTTATTTGAATTTTATTCATTAAAATACAATTTAAATTGAAATAAAATATAAAATCATCTATTTAAAAAAGGATTTTGCTTCTATAAAGTCATAAATAATATTTGGATCAGATTGATACACAAGTTATGAGGATTGTCCCAAAATAGCAATGTTAGATCAAATAAAAATCAAATTTCATGACATATCTTTTTCAATCTTCAAACATCAAAAAAATCCAAAGAGTGATAGCATATTTCTGACCTAATTCAATCCATATATATACATAAACATATTGCCAATAGAGAGGACGAAAAATTGCAGCTTCCAACATCACTTTCAAACTTTCAAATTCATCAAAAATTTTCAAATTCAGATTCTAATATTGTGTAACTTTTCAGGTGAATTAAGGACACCAATCTCCTCCCTGAACATCATTGATCATGTTTCAATTGTCATATGCATCCAAAACAGCATGAATGCCCTTAACCGAATCTGATTTTATGTGTGTTTTAAATTTTTTTGAATCCATGGTTATACTTGATATAAACTGTTATTGATGCTTTAAGATTGTTTATAATGTATCATAGAACGATTCTGGATGGTTGGTTTTGAGCTTTCGTGCAGGAATCGTATTCGGCCATGGCTAGGGTTTCAAACCCTCATTTGGGATTTTCTTATTTAAGAAGGTTAAAGACTTATGGATGATGCCATTAGAACGTATAGGTCATAAGGAATCGAATGGTGTAATTAATTTTGATTATTGGTACAACTTTCATGATGTTCTAACAACCTAGGTTTAGCTGCCAAAATATTTTTCGCAGGAAAATTGGTAAAAGAAATCGCAGGAAATTCCGTAGCGTCTGAGGAAGAAGACGAGTCCATTGGCGCGAATTCTTGGAATTCAAAATTCAATTTGTTTTTATAATATATATGTTCTGTTTATATGTCACAGCGCGCAGGTTGGCCTGATGGTAAGACGTCTTGCTTGGCTTGCAAAGGAGCTTGGTTCGAAACCAGCCTTAGGGCATTTTTTTTGCTCAATATATTTTGTTTTTTCAGATTAACAATAAAACAAAATAGAATGAGGATATTGATCAGCTGCGCAGGCTGGCCCAGTGGTGAATCTCTTATGTTTCCAGGTAAAGGACATGGGTTCAAATCCCAGGTCCTGTTTTTTTGATTTTTCTTGTTTTTTAGGTTTAGTTGTTTATTTAATTTATTATTAGTATTCTTTAATCAAATTAAATGTCTAAAATCATATTTACAAATGTTTTTTTTCTAATTAAATCTTATTTTCATAAATTTAAATTAATATATAAATGTTCATTCTAAAAAAATTTTCTAAAAAATATAATTTGTATATATTTGTTTAAATAATTAAATTAATATTAGGTATCTAATTAAAATACTTTCACTCAAAACCCTAATTTTATTTTATGATTTTAGTTTTTTATTTGTATATGCTTATTTAATTATAATTAACAAATATTTTTAATATGTATATATAATTAAATTATTAGAACTATTAATCATATTTATTAGTATATAATCATTATTATTTATTTCTTTTTTTCTTAAAATTCTTAAAAAGTGATTATTTATTTAAATTTGAACTTTTAATTTCTATATTATATTGTTATACTAACCTCTTATATTTATTTTGTTTATTATTACTAACCTATTTATTTATTTATTATATGCTTATTTATTTAAATTGTTTTATTATTATTATAATGTAATTGTACAAATTATGTAATAGTTGTAGAATTTTTATTATTTTATTTAAATTGCTATGGTTAGTAAAATAGGGTTTGTAAACATGTTTGTATCTTAAAATTGAATTTAGATCACTAATTTGTAAGATAAATACTTAAATTTGTACATGCACACACGTAAGTCGATCTTGGATCGCCATCTCACATTCTTAAGGATACCTCTCATGTTGCCTAAAGAAAAAGGTCAAGTAAGGTGTATAAAGCAAAGTCCCTTCATTTATTTATATCATCTAGTCCCTTAAAAGATAATAAGATCAAGTCCCTTCATGGTTGCCTTCGTAAATGATCTTGTCCCTTTCGAATAAAGATGATAAGTCCCTTCGAATTGCTAAATACACCTTACAGTTGCCTAATCACAGATGTCCCTATACATGTCCTTTATAACATTCAAGGTAATGACTACCTATTCCTTAATAATAGGGATAGTCTTACCATTTAAAGGATATTTAAGAACAGAAAAGATTTAACTTAGGGTAGGTTTCTCTTATGTACTTGCTCACCTTTTCAAAACATTTCAAAAACACTTCACATTTTTAAACAAATTTTCAAAACAAAGTCTTTATATATATCCATACATGGATCATTATAAAGTACTTAAGAAAATTTTAATCACACACTACACTTCTCAAAAACATTTTAAAGTGAGCTAAGTAACTAAGAGCCCATGGATAACCATGGATGTAAAGGGTGCTAACACCTTCCCTTTACATAACCTACCCCCCGAACCCAAAAATCTTTTAAGGTCTTTCTTGTTCTTTTATGTCCTTTCCTTTGGATAAAATAAAAGTCGGTGGCGACTCTTGCTATCCCCAACATTTAACTAAAGTCAGTTCTCCCACCGTGTTACAGAACTTGCCCATACCAATCAACATAGGCCATCACCCACCCTCTGACCTATCCCAACATGATATGTGTACCAAAAGCAAGCCATTCCATAACACAACACAAGCTGAAACCTCCAAGAACTCAGCAATCACAAAAACTCCCTCATATGCAAAAGCTTTCGAATCTCGCAACTCAGCCAACAAATCTCCAAACTTTTTCCACCATTCAACTCCATAATCATCACTGATCATTTCCCACCCTTCATTTTGCTTTGAAACACACCATATCCAAAACACGATTTTCACATTTCATGAACTAAACTTCTGCCATTTTCATTCTGAGGCCATTTAAACTCCAAACAAGCATTGCAAGCTCTTGAGGGGAGTCAGTAGAGTTGATTTGAGGCAAAGAACTGGTCAGAAAGCTCCTGGTTTGAAAGTTCCACTTCAGGTAGCCATGGCATTTATTTTTCCAGAACCTTCATTTTATGTTATAGAATGATTTTATGTGTTCCCCTGATTGTCATGATATGTTTTGTTTCGAAAATGGTTGAGTTTTAAGCATTTCACAAGCTTCTGAAATTTTTGCCATGTTTTCCGTTTTTGCTTCGATTTATGTTCTTGATGATGAATAAATGAATTTTGATGGCTGATTCTTGTTGGGGTTGATGTGAGGATCATTTCTGGAGCTTTAGGGGGCTTGGGGTTGCGTATTGAGTGAGATAGCTTGAGATGATAGTCGGAGAAGATGACCGGAACACTGTTCCGGTCACCTGAAAGTGTTTAGGGTTCAGATTAAGGCTTAATGATGTAATTAGCGTAGTTTGAATCTCAGCCCTTGGATGGCGCGCGAATTCAATTCCCTCCTCTTTTTATTTGAATCTAGGCCACTGGATCAGCATACTTCCATTAATTCACATTTTAATTTCATTTTAATTACACTTCTTTGTCCATTTTATTAAAAATAGCAAATCACTTCTAAAAAATATCATTTTTTGCATCATGGCTTAAAATATTTTTCTCATTCTGAAAATAATTTTTATTTTATTTTTTGCATAAAATTCGTATTTTTAAAATATTTAAATGTTTATTTTAATTGATTAATGGTAATTAATTAATTAAAATAGCATTTAAGTTTCTAAAAATCACCAAAAAAATCACATTGCATCTTGATACATTTAGAAACATTATCAAACCCTTAACACAAATTTCTTTTTGGTTCTTGACCTATTTTGACATTTTTCTTTGGATTTAGGGTTCTTAAAAGTCAATATTTTTGCCCTAACTTAGAAAAATCCATTCTGCCTAACCATGAAGAGTTTGATGATGGTTCTTTTTTCATTGCATTCCTCATGTCATGTAGTTTCTAGGATAAAATTGGTTTGAATTTATTCTTAATTTTCAATTTGTTTTGCATTTATCTTTGAGAGGTATCTTAAAACCCTAGCCAACTTGAGAAAATCATAACTTCTTTAGGGTTAAGAGTTAGGTCCCCCCCTTTGGGAAGTGAACTTGTATAGGTTTAGGGTACCTTTGATCCCATTTTAAATTTTTTTTCTTGTCATTTGCTTCTGGTTTTGAATTTTGCTTTGTATCTTGTGCATAAACCTTAATTTACATCTTCATTTGCATTCATCCTTCATATGCTTGCATACATGAACTTGCCATGACATTTTGTGCATCCACATGACATATAAGACATCTTAGGACATATTGAAATCATGTTTGATCATTGCATCATCCATTTTCCATGTTTTGCTTCCA
Source organism: Lathyrus aphaca (assembly GCA_963966055.1). Classification (NCBI taxonomy): domain Eukaryota; kingdom Viridiplantae; phylum Streptophyta; class Magnoliopsida; order Fabales; family Fabaceae; genus Lathyrus; species Lathyrus aphaca. Next base: position 188,425,091 of record OZ014521.1, on the reverse strand, counting down.
TTTGATGTCATATGCATTCATGAACTTTCATGCCTCCTTTCATGCTTCATTTGCATCTTCATCACTTGTATGATCATCCACATCTTATGACATGCATTTGTACCATCTCTTTGCATCATTTACATCATGAATATGCTTCTGACTTTGATTTCCATCTTTGCATTTCATCTCATTTGCATTTCATTTCATTTCCTTTTACTAACTTTTCAGGTGGTAAGTGTTTGAGAAGTGAATTTGCCTTCACTTCTCATAATCTCTTCTCATCTCTCTTATGCATTCATTGCTGAATTTTATTTGTGGATTAGAGGGAGCTTGCTCATTCATGCTCCTTTCTCTCTTTCTTTCTCCAAGCAACTTATCTTCTTAATTGAAGTAAGTTGACTTGCTTCCTTCTGCTTCTCCTCCTTTCATCTCCCTTCTTCCTTGGTGGCTCTTCTTGAAGATCTCTTCCAAGCCTCACAAACCTTAGGAATACCAAAGCATGATCAAAATTAGGGTTTGATTAGTCCCCCCATTAGTTTTCACTTTGTGTCATCTTTGAGTCTTCTCTTCTCATAATCAAGGACTAAACCTTAAAGGTTTTAAGGCTTTGTGATTAGGGTTATGCATGTATCCTTCTATTAGGATGGAATGTATAATCCTAATCCTAAGTGTTATACCTTTAATGTGTTTAACTCCTTTAATCAATTCATCTAATAATCACTAAGACATTAAGTTTGTAACTTGGGCCTTGCATTATGGTTCTAATTCTTCCTTAATTGGTTAAGAAGGACTAACCCTAGTGTTAATGGACAAGTCCCCCTCAAGTTATCTTACAAATCAAAAAATCCACTACTTAATCTTACCATTAACTAAAATCCACTTTAATAAAGGCTTTGTTTTTTCATGAGGTTAATCCCAAATCATGGATTAAGTTGAGGAGCCTTCCTCAGCTTAAATGTTCTCATCTATTATCCTTCTATTAGGATAGTGTAATGGGTCCATTAAATCCTTGATTATGGCTTAAACTCCTTACTTAACACCAAAAAAAAACTCCAAAAACATCTAAATAAATGCAAGTAGGTTAATGATCTTAATCCTACATCATGGTGATTAAGTGTGAGGTGCTTACTTCATACTTAAGGTATTCTCATTACCCCTAATCAGAGGGAGGATGTGATGAGTTTAATAACCCTTGGTTTAGGCTTAAGCTCGTTAACTTATGAAAAACACCAAAAAGCAATAAAAGATTGAAAACACAAAAACAAACAATAATCGTCTCCTCCGGGATTCTTTTCTCACCTCATTCACTCACAAACGAGGACTTGCTTCTTCCGTCTGATGCAAGACAGTTTGTACCTGAGCCAGACATGTCATACACTTGAGCATAGACAAGTAAGCAGTTAACAAGTCAATTTATCTTTTAGTCTCTTTGAGTCGAACTACGGTGTTCTGACTTCCTCATTGCACGAGAGGATACGTAGGCATAACTTAACAGTTATCGAACAAAAGTCTCTGTTCATTCCCCCTCCTCCAGCATTATTCTTTTAGCCTCATTATCTTGAGCTTTGCACTCCTATTCTTACACTGACACTTCACATATTTCACTTCACTTTCTTCTAGCACTGACACTTGTATTTTTTTCCAACTTTGATACACAGATTGCACTGACACTACCCCTTTTAAACACAAATCTTTTAAGCGTGGATCCCGTCGAGTACGACGGACAATCTGGGTGCTAATACCTTCCCAGGTTGTAACCAACCCCCTTTCTCAGTTTCTCTGGCTCGCGATCGTCTTATCCATCTTTTCTCAGGTTTATGCAGCATTACCTTTCCTTCGGGATAAAAATGCCTAGCTGGCGACTCTTTTCTTTTCAGTTCACCCTTGTGTGTTCTCTCCTCTTTCGCCGATCGTCCGCGTCTGTACCCCTTCTGACCAGGTGTCATTTGGTGGGAGCGACACTCCTACAACTGCAACAACTATCATTCCCACGGATTCATCCACAACTCTAGCAATCACTCCATCCATTATTTCAACAGATCAGAATTCAGCAACATTTACGTTTACAATATCAGCACCCATCTTATCAACGAAAACGCCTACAACACCAACAAACATTAATGAAGATGTATCAACGGTCACGATCTATTATGACCCAACAAATGTTCATCCCAACAACAATTTCCAACAACAAGCTGTAGCACCTCCTGTCAGATCTCCGGTCACGATCTACTACGACCCGCACACTATCACAGTTCCTTCCACTGCAGCAATCAGTCCGATCACCATTACGGTGCCTGGACCTGTTCCTTGTGAAAGCATTAATGCCATACCTTGGCACTACGGATCCGATCTCTACTGCGACAAAAAGAGAATCACTCTAGATTCATCAACCTCTTCACCACAAATTGACAATGTTGGGGGAGACGAAGGCTTCACCAGAAGCGGACGCCTTTTTGCCTCACAAACACCAAGACCCAATGCTGAAGCAGAAGTTGCTGCTAAGGCAAAAGGAAAGAATGTGGTACTTGAAGAGCCAATTGCTAAGGAAACTCCGAAGATGTCTTTTGAACAAGAGGTAGATGAGTTCATTAGAATAATCAAGAAGATGATTACAAAGTGGTGGACCAGCTTCATCAGACACCCTCCAAAATCTATATTATCACTGTTAATGTGTTCCGAAGCCCATAGGAATGCATTGTTGAAGGTCCTGCACGCAGCATACGTGACGGAAGAGATTACGGTTAATCAGCTGGAAACGGTGGTTGCCAATGTTAACACCAGTCATGGACTGGGCTTCATAAATGTTGATTTAACAACGGAGGGGCGCAACCATAACAAGGCTTTACATATCACCTTAGAATGCAAAAGTGTTATTCTTTCTCATGTGTTGGTAGACACTGGGTCCTCGCTCAATGTCCTGCCAAAGAAGGCCTTGGTGAAGCTAGAGTATGATGGTTTGGCATTGCGTCCAAGTAACTTGGTGGTGAGAGCATTTGATGGCTCTAAGAGATCAGTGCTTGGAGAGATTGATCTGCATGTGTTGATTGGCCCACAGACCTTTAAAACTACCTTCTTCGTGATGGACATACAGCCAGCCTACAGCTGTTTGTTGGGTAGACCCTGGATTCACGCCGCTGGCGATGTTACATCTACCCTTCACCAGAAGTTAAAATTTGAGTGGGAAGGCCAAATCATCACAATCTGCAGGGAGGAAGACATTTTTGTTAGCCAGCTGGCTACTTACAAGTATATAGAGATGGATGGGGAGATCCATGAGACTATGAGTCAGGGGTTTGAGGCCCTTAACATCAATAAAGCAACTGCTGTATCTAGAACTTCCATCACTTCATATCAACAAGCCCGGAAGGTTGTTGAGGAGGGTACCACTCAAGGCTGGGGCAAGCTGCTGTCAGTTGAAAAGAAAGAAGACGGATTTGGGTTGGGTTACAGACCAACTCGACAAGATCAACCAGAGGCTGCAATGGAGCCCAAGTTTATCAGTGGGGGAATGCTAACCCCGAATGTTGTGAATAGTCTGGAAGACGAGGAAGAAGATGAACGCAACCTGGAAAACTGGATATGTCCATGGATCCCGGGGAACCAAGTCTCAAACTGGTCTTCCCAGGAAATTATAAGATTTACTCCTGCAGAGTAATTATTATTTCCTATCTTTAAGCATGCATAAAGTCCTGCATCTTGCCCAAGATGTCAAGACTCATTTTGTAATCGGGTCATCTTATATTTTGTGCAAACGATCAATTAATGAATATCAGGACATCTTTTGCAAATGAGTCTCTTTTTTCCCGCTCACTGTTTTTCATTTTTCATTTTTTGTACAAAAATAAAATGGCAGTGTTTTTCAAAATAATAACTTCATTTTGACTTTTTCTAAACAAGATAAAACTGATCACTAAAATGAACCAATCTAAAACCTTGCAGAGAGTGCCCTCCAGACTGCACCGACAACGACACTGCTATGACTTCATATGACTTTGACAATCCGATTAATCAAGCCGATGAAGGGGTTGAAGAAGATTATGAGCTACCATAAGAGTTAGCCAGACTGTTAGGGCAAGAGGAGAAGGTTATCACTCCTCATCAGGAGGAAGTCGAGACGGTTAATCTTGGTACCGAAGAAGACTTGAAAGAAGTAAAGATCGGGGCCCGTCTGCAGGATTCAGTGAAAGAATAACTTATTGACATGCTGCGAGAGTATGTTGATGTCTTTGCTTGGTCTTATCAGGATATGCCAGGTCTGGATACCGACATTGTTATGCCAAGCTGCCACTAAAAGAAGATTGTCCTCCAGTAAAACAGAAGCTACGTCGTACTCGTCCGGATATGGCCATGAAGATAAAAGAAGAGGTGCAAAAACAGTGGGACGCCGGGTTCCTTGTTGTAACTAGTTACCCGCCGTGGGTCGCTAACATTGTACCTGTGCCTAAGAAAGATGGCAAAGTACGGATGTGTGTAGACTATCGGGATCTGAACAGAGCTAGCCCGAAGGATGACTTCCCATTACCTCACATTGATGTATTGGTCGACAACATGGCTCAGTTCTCGGTGTTTTCCTTCATGGATGGATTTTCAGGATATAATCAGATCAAGATGTCACCTGAAGACATGGAGAAAACAACTTTCATCACACCCTGGGGCTCATTCTGTTATAAGGTAATGCCATTCGGACTGAAGAATGCTGGTGCCACTTATCAACGGGATATGGTAACATTATTCCACGATATGATCCATAAAGAAATCGAATGTTATGTGGATGACATGATTGCCAAGTCCCTCACAGAAGAAGACCACCTGGTGAATCTTGTTCAAGCGTCTGAGAAAGTATCAACTGAAGCTAAACCCCAACAAATGCATAGTCGGGGTACGTTCCGGTAAGCTGCTGGGATTTATTGTAAGAGAAAAAGGAATTGAAGTTGACCCTGACAAAGTCAAAGCCATTCAAGAGATGCCTGCACCAAAGACTGAAAAAGAAGTTCGGGGGTTTCTAGGTAGATTGAACTACATTTCACGGTTCATATCTCACCTTACTGCAACCTCTGAGCCCTTGTTTCAGTTGTTAAGGAAAGAACAAACGGTCAGGTGGAACGAAGACTGCCAAAGGGCTTTTGACAAAATCAAGGAATACTTACAAGAGCCTCCAATCCTTATGCCTCCAGTTGAAGGAAGACCTCTAATAATGTACTTAACAGTATTAGAAGAGTCAACGGGGTGTGTGCTGGGCCAGCATGACGAGTCTGGTCGAAAAGAGTATGCAATATACTACCTAAGCAAAAAGTTTACCGACTGTGAACAACGTTATTCACTGCTCGAGAAAACTTGATGTGCTTTAGCGTGGGCTGCTCTCCGACTAAGGCAGTATATGTTGACCCACACTACCTTGTTGATCTCAAAAATGGATCCAGTCAAGTACATATTCGAGAAGCCAGCACTTACTGGACGGGTTGCAAGATGGCAAAAGATTCTCACATAATATGACATTCAGTACACATCTTAGAAAGCCATCAAAGGCAGTGTATTGTCTGACTATCTAGCTGAGCAACCCATTGATGATTACCAGCCTATGAGATTTGACTTTCCTGATGAAGACATCATGTTCCTGAAAGCAAAAGATCATGAAGATCCTGTTCACACTGAAGGGCCTGACCCAGAAGAAGAATGGACAATGATGTTTGATGGGGCTGTCAATATGAATGGTCGTGGAGTTGGTGCAGTACTCATTACACCCAAAGGAGTTCACATGCCTTTCTCGACAAAACTCACTTTTAACTACACTAACAATGAAGCTGAATACGAAGCCTGTATCACGGGTCTTGAGGAAGCCATTGACCTCAGGATCAAGACTTTAACTGTATTCGGAGACTCAACTCTGGTAATTAATCAAACCAATGGGAAATGGTACACTCACCAGGAGCATCTGATTCCATACCGGGATTATACGAGGAGATTACTGACTTTCTTCACCACAATCAAGCTTGAGTATATCCCTCGAGATGAAAATAAGTTTGCAGATGCTCTGGCTACCATTTCCTCCATGATCAAAGTTCAAGCTGCCAACTTTATGCCTCGGATTTCAGTATCCAGACTTGACAGACCAGCATACATATTCTCAGTAGACATTGCTAAAGATGATAAGCCTTGGTTCTATGACATCAAATGTTTCTTAGAGGATCAAACATACCCACCTAGGGCATCGTCCAATGATAAGAAGACACTAAGAAGGCTGGCCGGTAGCTTCTTCCTGAATACTGATGGTTCCCTATACAAGTGAAACTTTGATATGGTACTTCTTAGATGTAATGATAAGGCAGAAGCAGACTTGTTGATGCATGAGGTGCATGAAGGATCTTTTGGTACCCATGCTGGAGGACATGCAATGGCTAAGAAATTATTATGATCAGGCTACTACTGGATCACAATGGATGCAGACTGTTGTGCTTATGCCAGAAAGTGCCACAAATGCCAGATTTATGCAGACAAAGTGCATGTGCCTCCAAATCCGTTGAACGTGATGTCTTCACCCTGGCCCTTCGCCATGTGGGGCATTGACATGATAGGAAAGATTGAGCCGACTGCTTCAAATGGCCACAGATTCATCCTGGTAGCCATTGATTACTTCACCAAATGGGTTGAAGCAGCTTCGTATGCAAATGTCACCAGGAAAGTGGTAGCCCGATTCCTGAAGAGAGATATCATTTGTCGGTATGGAGTGCCCGGGCGAATCATTACTGATAATGGTTCAAATTTGAACAACAAAATGATGGCAGAACTGTGCCGGGACTTGAAAATTCAACATCACAATTCTTCTCCTTACAGGCCAAGGATGAATGGCACTGTTGAGGTAGCTAACAAGAATATCAAGAAGATTGTGCAAAAGATGGTGGTCACATGTACCTCAATCAGAACATCCACTGGGGCAACACCGTATCAGCTTGTGTATGGTATGGAGGCAGTCCTACCTGTTGAAGTTGAATTACCCTCCTTACGGGTACTTATGGATGTCAAGTTGAATGAAGCAGAATGGGTCCGATCCCGTTACAATCAACTGAATCTGATCGAAGAAAAGAGATTAGCTGTAATTTGTCATGGCCAGTTATATCAGAAAAGAATGAAGAAAGCCTTCGATCAGAAAGTCAGGCTTCGGGAATACCAAGTAGGAGATCTTGTGCTGAAAAGATTCATCCCTCCTCATATAGACCACAGGGGCAAGTGGACTCCGACATATGATGGTCCATTCATAGTAAAGAAAGTTTTCTCCGGGGGAGCACTGATGCTCACTACTATGGATGGTGAAGATTTCCTGTCCCCTGTGAATTCAGATGCAGTTAAAAAATACTTCACATAAAATGACCCGCTGGACATAAAAACAGAATGTAAGTCCAGGCAAAAATAGGGCATCCCGGCGAGTCAAAAACAGAATAAAAGACTCGGGCAAAAATAAGGGAAAATAAAAAAAATGTGTACACCCGCTGAGTTGAAAAGACGCATTGGACAGCTCAGGCAAAAATGGGTATCCCGGTGGATTGAAAACCCGAAAAGGCGATCCACGCAAAAATAAGGGAATAAGCGAATAATTGTATTATGAATTCGTCTGTATCACTTACAACATGGCAAGCTTCAAAAGGTTAAAGCATCGGTCAGAATCAACTTTCTTCAGAAAGCAGGATAAGAAGAACGCCAGGGTCATACGAGTCATAGCAAAGGGAAGCTCATTAAAGCGTCATCAACATTGCCAGCACCTTTTTGTTTCTCAATTTTGTAACAATCTCCTCATTTCAGGGGATTTGTTTCTTTGACTGTATTTTGCCAATTCAGGGCACCCAAATTAATAAAATCAGATTTTCAGTCACACTTCGTCTTGTACATTTTATTTCATTTGCAAAAATGTCTGATATCCTTGATATAATGTTTGCATAAAAATAGATGTGCCTTTCTAATCACATGCTTGCAGGAAATATATTACTTACTCCCGGGAGTGTCTAAATTCCTATGATGGAATCCAGTAAGGGATACCTCAGGGTACTTGTGCGTTTCTTTGTCATAACAGGATTGCAGGTATTCAAAGAGCAACATGGGACATGAAAAGTTTTCCCCAGCAAAGCTGCCAAATCATTATTTCCTCAGCACATTCTCCAAACAGCACCGAAAATGCTCTCTCCCCATCAGAGTTGCCGAGCATCACTTATCCAGCACACTTTTCAGAGCAGTACCGGAAGGTGCTCATTTCCCCAACTGAGTTTTCAGATATTATCATCCTTAGCAAGATCCCCACAGAAATCTCTAGGAAGACCGTTCAGTGGTCCTTCCTCTCCCAACAGAGTACTAGACAGGGAACCATCTCCCCACAGAGCTCCAGCCTCCTCCCAGAAGAGCAATGTCTGAAGTTCTCACACGACAAAGTGACGGAAGCTTCCACACCCCCAGCTGGGCTCCTCATTATTAAGATAGGTCTATCAGTGACCTATTTCCCCATGCAGAGTCATATATTTTATCAGATCTACCAATGATCTCATCCCCAACTGGGATATTCTTTCAAGCGGATCAGTCAGAGATCTCCACAGGCAGCGGGATCTGAATCCCGGATCGGTATCTTTTGCATAATCATGGCATTCGCATCATTTTTCCCCCAGAGCGTAGCATTCCGTCTAATACGGAGCATTACGGCAAAAATCAAACATATTGCATAATCACAAGTCAGGTTCGAATCAGTCACCTGTAGATACCAACATTCCATCAGCAATGTATATGTAGGATCACAGTCCCTGCAGAACGCCAAAGCGTCCCTTTGCACTCCTAAAATACAATACATGCTCCTTTTGACACTCGTCTGTGTCATCTTTCCCCAGAAAGTCACTAGAACACTCCCTACAAACAGATACTTATACATAACCTGTTCTTCTCGACACTCGTCCGTGTCATCTCATATTTCCTGAACAGAAAGCCAAAGCGTCCCCTTTGCACTCTCCAACACAAATACTTGTTTATATATACTCACTCGACACCCTTCTGTGTCATATCATTCCCCTGTAGATATAAACCGCAAAAAAACTTTACATACTCTTTCGACACCCGTCCGTGTCACCATTCCCCAGCACGGTTGCAAACCAAACACTTATTATAATACACTCTTGTCGACACCCTTCCGTGTCATCCTATCCCCACAGGTCGCCAGAATAATTTTTACACTCTCATTGACACCCGTCCGTGTCATACTCTCCCCAGCAAGTTGAACACTCATCTGTGTCTCACTCATGTTTATTTTTACTCATACAGATACTCGTCCGTATCTTGTATACACCCCTTATTTCCCCTCAGGTTCAACACTCGTCCGTGTTCCTTGTTAACCAGTTGATACTCGACCATATCATCATCTCTAAACATGCGTCAACATTTGTTTCTACCTATACTCGTCTATATCATAGTCTTTAGGATGCTCGTCCGCATCTTTAATCTATACACAGTGTCAAACACTTATACCTTTCATTTCTTGGATGTAAACACTCGTCCGTGTTTACTATTCCCCAGTAAAATTTCTTTTCTATCTGACATTCGTTCTATGCCATGATATTTTCGGCAGTCGTACCCTGCCAGGTGATCGTCATTCACCTTTGGATGACCGTCCCTCATCCTTTCCCCAACGGAGTCTCCATTATTGGAACCCTTTTCTATCTGACATTCGTCCTATGTCGTGATATTTTAGCAGCCGTCCCCTGCTAGGTGATCGTCTTTCACCTTCTTGATGATCGTTCTTCATCACTTTATCCGATGGCCGTCCCCATCGTTGATCTTGTTACTTGACATTCGTCCTATGTCATGATACAACCCCGAGAGAAGCCGTACCCTTCTAGGTGATCGTCCTTCACCTCTTGATGATCGTCCTTCGTCATGCTTATCCGATGGCCGTCCCCATCGTCGACCTTTTCTATCCGGCATTCGTCCTATGTCGTGATACTTTCGGCAGCCGTACCCTGCCAGGTGATCGTCCTTCACCCTGGATGACCTTCCCCCATCCTTATCCCCAACAGAGCAGTCGTCCCCTGCTAGGTGATCGTCCTTCACCTTTGATGACCGCCCCTCGTCATTTATTTCATTAACCCGATGGCCATTCCCATCGTTGTTTACCTTTACATACAAACCTGATAGTCGTCCCCATCATTGCCATTACCTTTAATCCCCAGAGAGTCTTGTTTCTTTAGCTGATGACCGTCCCCATCATGATCCCTTTATTTCCCCAGCATGTCGGCCGTCCCCGTCATTACTTTATCCCCAGCAGTCGTCCTCTGCTCGATGGTCGTCCTTCGTCACCCGCACTTTATAATCATACTATACTTCCTTTTATAATCTATATCCCTTTTCTTCTTCTCCTCAGTGAGTACACATTTTGGATTGTCTTTGGTATTCAACCACAAGTTATCTTGTTTGTCTGTTAAGCCAGGCGCTTACATCCTACACAACTAACTCATGTTTGAATAGGGGCAGCTGTAAACACCCCAAATTTTCCCTCACTAAGTTCACACCATGGCTTGTGATCTTTCATTTGCATTAGTTCAATCATATCATATCATGTTGCATTTTTTATTCACTGCATTGGTTCAAGTTCATCTGCATTTAGGGTTTGTGATCTGAGCAATCCATGATTCATCTGAGCCACTCCAAAGGCCTCAAATCATCTCAAGAGGGTCCATGTATGTTCAATCATCATATTTTATCCTCCAAAGATCAAATAAGTCAAAGAATCACAAGAACTGAGAAAGCATGGAAGCTGAGTTAGGGTTTGACTGCACAAATGACATGAAATTAGGGTTTTGGTTTCAGAGGCCATAACTCCAAATTTTTTGGTCATTCTTGTTTCTATTGGTATCAATATGATATAAGGATCATGCATACCAATTTTGATGAAGAAATTCATTGTGGAAGTCATCTGATCACTGGGTAACTTCTTGAGCAAGTCAGGGCTAAATCAGGGCATCTGAGGCCCCCCAACATGGAACCAAAGTGGATTTTTCATCAAATTGAAGTTATATGATCTTTATTTGATCATTGAAGTGCTTAGAAGTTCACAATTTTGAAGAAAAGTGAGCTAAACCAAAAGTTGCCAAAAATGGAAATGACTTGTAATGTAAACTTTCCATTTTGGGAAAGTTTTTCAACCTCCACTTTCTTAACCAAAAATGCTTCAAATGGAAAATTGTTGGTCATGAAAGTTGTAGATTGGATCATTCCATTTTCAAAAAGTACAAGAACAAGTCCTAATTCATTATGGAACTCAAGTTATGGCTTTCCAAAGTTGGCAAAAATCACATAATTTCAAGTTTCATGCCAAAGAGGGATTTTTGCAAATTCAAGTTCTAAACACTTTCAAGACCTCTAAATGACTTCTATGCATCATTACAACATATTGAAACTTGCCAAAATCAGAATTGCACAAAATTCACAAAGTTTCATGCCTTGGATCACAAGCTTCCATAAGCCATTTTTCATAAATTCTCAAAAGAGGGATTCTTGCAAGAATGATTCTTAAGGGTTGGTTTGGTTTCTAAATGATCTCAAAGCATCACAATAAAATCATGTAACACTTCATGACCTGAATTCAGCTTGGAATGAGACATATCCATGACCAAAAATCTCAAAGTGCAACAAGTTGTGAAAATGCAAAACATGTGACATCTCACCATCCATCCACTTCTGATCACTCTAAATCATCCCATGGCCATCCTTGAAGACAGCTGAACTCAGAGCAGCCCTAAGATAGCTTCTGTCATGGCCCATGCTTGAAGTACACCAACTATTGACTTTTTGGCCAATTGCTCCATACCATTCCCACAGTGCATGTCAAGTCTTCTGACCCATTCCAATAGTTTAGGGATTGTATAAGGATCATAAAATAAGCCTCACACAAGCTCAGAACACATATACAATCAGATTGCACAAAACTTGCAAAAACCTTCCCTTCTTCGATTCTCTCAAACCATCCATCAAACTTCAGAAATTCTTTCACCATCCATTCAGAAATCACCCATAGAACACAAACCAACCCTTGGAATGGCCTGAAACATCACAAACACAAACCTCAAATTCTGCTACACCAGAACTGGAACCTTCAAACTAGCCACCATCAAAGGTTTTGAAGCATTCCATTAGCCTCAGGAGGATTAGAGGAAACTTTTTGCATGAAGGAGAGGCCCTGAAAGCTCACATTTGCAGTTCATCAGCTCAGGTAACCTCAAGAACAAAACTTTTCAGAGCTTAGATTTTTTGTTACAAAATGAAAATATATGTTATGGGGATCACACTGATGCTTTTAGAATTGAAAATAGTCAAGAAATGAGCATGTTATGAGCTTCTGGATTTTTGTCCAGATTTTTGTTCTTCTTCGATTCTCCATGTTTATGTGTTATAAATCATGTTTGAAGGTTGATTTAAGTTTAGTTTGGGTAGGGGATCATTTCTGGGCAGTTAATTTGAGGTGGGGTGGCCTTTAGAGAGACTTAGGGTTTTTGTTTCGCCGAAGAAGATGACCGGAGCTCCCCTCCGGTCACCTGAAAGTGATTATCCCTAATTAGGGTTTAATCTCCAGGTGCGTCGTGGACCCTTGAATTGTGTTTAGTTTAGGAGATTGAGTGGCCCAGATTGCTCCATTAATTTTTAATTCAGTTTAATTAGTTTAAATTAGGATTAATTAATAAATTAAATCAGAATCAATCCTGACCCTCAGATCACGCGCACAGTCAAACCCCCTTCCCCAGATTTGAATTCCAGCCTTTGGATCAGCATACCTTCATTAATTCACTTTTTTTATTTCATTTTTCTTATTTATTTTGTACGAATTATTTAAAATACATAGAAAATCCAAAAAATATTTTCTTTCAGCATTTTAATTCCAAATAATTTTCTCAACCCAAAAATATTTTTATTTTTATTTTTTGCATTAAAAAAGTATTTTTAAATCATTTAAATGTTTTATTTAATTAATTAATAAAAATTAATTAATTAAAAATACATTTAAGTATTTAAAAATCACCAAAAAAATAAGAGAACATCCTTAGACATTTAGAAGCATTTGCAAACTCACCATACAAATTTCTTTTTGGTTTTGATCATGCTTTGACATTTTTCAATGAATTAGGGTTCTTAAAATTGTTCATTTTCTAACCCTAACTTCAAAAATTCATAACTCTTAAACCAAGTTGAGTTTGTGAATGATTCTTTTTGCATTGTTCCATGCATGTCTTCTAGCATCCTAAAACATTTTAGTTTCATTTTTATCTTGCATTTTCAATTTGTTTGGCATTTTACATTGAAGATCACCCAAAAAACCCTAGAAACTTAGGAAATTCATAACTCCTTCTAGGTTTAGCTTCTGACCTCCCCCTTTGGATGGTAACCTAGTATAGGTTTAGGGTTCCTTTGAGTGCATTTTCAATTTTTTATCATGTCATTTGCTTCTGTCTTTGCCATTTGCATCTCATGTTGTTTGAAAATCCTAATTTCTCATCTTCCTTTGCATACATCTTGCATATGCTTGCATTCATGAACTTGCCATGACATTCTATGCATTCACATGACATATAAGACATCTTAGGACACATTAGAATCATGTTTGATCATTGCATCATCCATTTTCCATGTTATGCTTTAATTTCATTTCATGGACATTCATGAACTTTCATGCCTCCTTTCATGCTTCATTTGTATCCTCATTGCTTGTATGATCTTTTGCATCTCTTGACATACATTTGCACCATCTCTTAGCATCATTTACATCTTGAACATGCTTCTGGTTTTAGTATTGCATCCTTGCATTCATTTCATTTCATTTCCTTTTGCTAACTTTTCAGGTGGTAAGTTACTTTGAGAAGTGAATTTGCCTTCACTTCTCACAATCTCTTCTCATCTCTCTTATGCATCCTTGCTGCATTTTGTATTTGTCTTAGAATGAGATTGCTCATTCATGTTCTCTATCCACCCTCTTTCTTCAAGCAACTTATCTTCTTAAGTGAAGTAAGTTGACTTGCTTCTTCTGCTTCTCCTCCTTTCATCTGCTTCTTCCTTGGTGGCTCTCCTTAAAGATCTCTTGCAAGCCTCATAAACCCTAGGAACACCCAAGCATGATCACAGTTAGGGCTTGATTAGTCCCCCATTAGTTTTACCTTTGTGTCATCTTTTGTGTCTTCTCTTCTCATCTCATAATCAGAGACTAAACCTTCAAGGTTTTAAGGCTTTGTGATTAAGTTTATGCCTGCATATTTCTATTAGGATGGAGTGTATAACTTTAATCCTAAGTGTTAAACCCTTAATGTGTTTAAATCCCTTAATCAATCCATCTAATAATCACTAAGACATCAAGCTTGTAACTTGGTCCTTGCATTAGGGTTCTAATTCTTCCTTAATTAGTTAAGAAGGACTAACCCTAGTGTTAATGGACAAGTCCCCCTCAAGTTATCTTATAAACCATAAAATCCACTTCTTAATCTTACCTTTAACTAAAATCCACTTTAATAAAGGCTTTGTTTTGTCATGAGGTTAATCCCTAATCATGGATTAAGTTGAGGTATCTTCCCCAGCTTAAATGTTCTCATTTATTATCCTTCTATTAGGATGGTGTAATGGGTCCATTAAATCCTTGATTATGGCTTAAACTCATTACATAACACTAAACAAAAACTCCAAAAACATCTAAATAGATGCAAGTAGGTTAATGATCTTAATCCTACATCATGGTGATTAAGTGTGAGGTGTTTACTTCATACTTAAGGTTTTCTCATTACCCCTAATCAGAGGGAGGATGTGATGAGTTTACTAACCCTTGGTTTAGGCTTAAGCTCATTTTCCTATGACAAACCACAAAAAGTAATAAAAGATTGAAAACATCAAAAACAAACAATAATCGTCTCCTCCGGGATTCTTTTCTCATCTCATTCACTCATAAACGAGAACTTGCTTCTTCCGTCTAATGCAAGACAGTTGGCACCTGAGCCAGACAGGTCGTACACTTGAGCATAGGCAAGCAAGTAGTTCACAAGTCAATTTATCTTTCAGTCTCTTTGATTCTAACTACGATGTTCTGACTTCCTCATTGCACGAGAGGATACGTAGGCATAACTTAACTGTTATCGAACAAAAGTCTCTGTATATTCCCCCCTCTTCCAGCATTATTTTTTTGAGTCTCATTGTCTTGAGCATTTCATCTCTCTCCTTGCACTGACACTCCTTTATTTCACCTCACACTTCTTTTGCACTGACACTTGTATTCTTTTCCAGCTTTTGCATACAAAATAGCACTGACACTACCCCTTTAAACACAAACTTTCAAGCGTGGATCCCGTCGAGTACGACGGACAATCTGGGTGCCAATACCTTCCCAGGTTGTAACCAACCCCCTTTCTCAGTTTCTCTGGTTCGCGACCGTCTTGTCCATATCTTTCTAGGTTTATGCAACATTACCTTTCCTTCGGGATAAAAATGCCTAGCTGGCGACTCTTTTCAGTTCATCTTCATGTTCTCTCCTTTCGCTGACCGTTCGCGTCTGTACCCCTCTTGACCCTGTGTCATTTGGCGGGAGCGACAATTACTACAACTAATATTTTATACTTTCCTTTACATGTTGAAGGCGTGATATGTACATATATATGACATGTTTGAACCTTTATTGTATGTATTATGTATTACAAGCTACGGTTTTGTCAAACTTGGCAGAGGCGGCAGACGCGGAGGATATCGTTCTACAAAATAGCATACAAAAGCAGATAAAGATGGTTTGCAACCGTATGAGAATCTATGTACCTGTATACAATGTACACGAAGTCAAGATTGAACAGGGTTTCCAATTTTTAAGGTATAATGCTAGTTTGTCTAGTCCTTTGTTTGCAAGATCTATGGTTACAGTTGGCCGCTTTGCAAAGACCGAATATGATGCGAAGGAAGATGTTGTGGTGCTGTTGATGCGTCGTTTTCTTTGTGCAACGGGTAGAAGGATTCGTGATTACAACTACTATAACGTACAAATACTATCAGGTGAACTTCAAAATGTGAGGGATGAAAACTTTGAACTGACCATGGAGATTTTTGCTTTGAAAGCAGAAAACAAGCTACCCAGTAACCAAATTTAAGCTAGTAAACATGTTAAGTGCATGTATATGATTAAGCTACTTAGTTCCATTTTTATGATTAAGTTAGGTTTCATTGTAGTGATAATGGTTCCATCATTGTCATATTAAGTGCACGTGTATGTAAAATTTGATTGTGGATGAGGTTGTGTTAGATGGTATTATATGACTTCATTATTGAAACCCTAGGATATGTATGTGATTAGAAAATGTCAACTTAATATATTATATTGTACTAGTACATATTATAGTATTATAGTAATATCATATTATAGTATTGATGTATGAGGGTTACCTTTATGCAATTGTGATTACATGGATCATTTCCACATTAAATGTTAATTAAGTGATTGGAAAGACTAGTGTAATGGGCTCAATACTTACATCATTACTCTACATTTCTCTGTATTATATTCTTTTATATTAGCAACATCAACAAGCTTGAGAGCACACCCTTTCAATGGAACTGAACACCCTACAACAGGATGTATTGATCCCTGCCCATTCAAAAGACAACGAAATGCAAGTTTTCACTCTTTAATAATATTTCGTAGTATGATATGTGCATGTACATAAGAAATAAATGTTGTCGTGTTTATGTAGGGATGTTGACAAAGATTCCTCAAAAATGGATGAGAGGATTTGTTCATCAAACAATCCGAAAGTTGGCCAAGATTCAGTTCATGATACATTTAAACCTGATGTAAGCTCTAAAGAAATCACCTTAGCTGATGTAATGGATGCTATAGAGGTAAATATTTTTTCAAAAGAACATTTTTCTAATATATTATATTTGTGATCAAATGTATTATGTTGTACTTTTGCATTAACTAACTACTGGTTTGATTTACAACCATTGGTTATGATTCAGAAAGTGAGTTTCAGAATAGATTTGTAACAAAGAGATGATGACAAAAGTGGAGGTTTATAACAAAGAAATGTTGAAAAAGTTTGATACGGAATAGAGAAAATGTGATGCTCAAAAGCATAGCCCGGTGTTCAAAGAAAATGTTGTCCATAGTAACTCTAGATATTCCCCTAATGCAGAAGGGGATGGAAATAATCCGAGCAAAGCAAAAGGTTTGGCAAAAGGAATGGAAAAGCTCAAGAAATTTAGTACAATCAACATATCAGATTATGAGGAGGAGCGTATGAATGCTAAAAAAAGACCAGTCACCAATATAAACTACGCACATAGTGATATTGTTGGCAAGTGACAAAACACCAGTTGTGGGAAACGTCCTTGTGTGGATGTAGAGACAAACATGGATGGGAGAGAAGCATCTGACAACACAAACAGGCGCTTCAATAGTGATTATAGGAGAAGGCCTTATGCAAAAGTGATATGGTTTACATTTGTATATAATAGCTGGTGTTACCTAACTTTTTTTAAACAATTGCTTTTTAATATACTCTCATAAATTGATATAATATTTTTTTACAATAAACAAGGAGTTGATGCCAACATCAAGAAATAAGGGCCGAAAGCTATCATTCACACCATTACCAGGTGAGGGATCGAGATTGAGGCTTAAAAGCAATTATGTTAGCATATTGCAGAAAACCGTTGGAACCTCCCCAAAATCAAATAGCATCAATCGTCGATCTCTGGATGGTAGAACTAAAAGTGGTGTTGCTATTGGAATGACTAGCGCTTTCAGAAAGTTTAACGATCCCAAAGGTTATCGATTTCATTAAGCAACTAATGAAGGAAT
The DNA here is from genome assembly GCA_963966055.1 of Lathyrus aphaca. NCBI lineage: Eukaryota > Viridiplantae > Streptophyta > Magnoliopsida > Fabales > Fabaceae > Lathyrus > Lathyrus aphaca. Next base: position 188,407,270 of record OZ014521.1, on the reverse strand, counting down.
CATTTTTTATATTAATTGTGTACGGTATTCTAAAGTTCGTTACCATTAAGCAGCATTTCAGATGTGCGGTCAAGACCTCAAGTGACAAGAAACTGGATCAATATGAAATCAGAGTGTGTGCCTATGTCTTCCATCTAGACTTTGACTCAAGGCACGTAGCCATGACTTTTATAACCATATCATGCAATCTGGTAACATTGTGTGTTGACAATGTTTGTTGTTGTATTTTAGTGATGTAATATTCAAGGTTGGTAACAATGAGTACACCAGAGCTGACTTTAAGTGCATGTGTCCTAGAATGTTGGTTTCAAGTGAGGTAAATTTCTAAACTATAAACATACATATATGTTTATGAATGTGTGATAACTAATTGGTTAATGGACTAAATGAATTTCAACCTTGTAACAGATAATGCTGATGATGGCTCTGAAAGTAATGTGGGCACAACATCAAAACTTATGCAAAACTTTGTGGTGCCTACCACCATCTTTCGCAGTAAATACCATATACTAAAAAATATTCATGATTTATATTATTCCTTGAATCATTACAACTAATTAACTCACATTCTATATTGCATTAAACTATGTGTTGGTTGTAGGAAGATGTTGTTAAAGGAATTGCTCTTGAGGAATTACACAATTTTTACAAGTCTGATTGGGTGGTTAGTTTTGAACAAATGAGACTGGTAGAATGTCTTTCATACAATTCTCACTAATTGTTAAATAATATTGTATGTACTGTCTCCATTTTTACATTACCCAATTTAAGGATTTGTTCAAAACTTCATATATGTTCTAGATATATGTTCCGATTGAAGATAGCTGCGGACATTGGTATCTGATGATCGTGTCCCTTGATGATAATAAAATCTATCATTTGGATTCCCATCTCAATGCGGACTTCGTGGCTGAGAGACAGAGCACCATTAGAAACATTGTGAGTATACATGAATTTTATAATTAAAAGGTGGCTACAAAAACAATGACATTAAGCTATATTTTCTTAAATTTATTAGGGAGTAGCACTGAATAAGCTGGTGGAATTGGTGTATGAAAGTACATTCTCATTTCACGTTATGACAGACTTTGAATATTGGGACATAATCAAGGCCAGATGGATCCCAAATTATGGAACTAGGTATTATAATTCTTTCACCCATGTTCTTCACACCTTCTATATACAATTTGTCTAATTGAACAAAATGTGTTGTATTGTGTCGCTCCCACCAAATGACACAGGGCCAGAAGGGGTACAAACGCGAACGGTCGGTGAAAGAGAGAACATGAAGATGAACTGAAAAGAGTCGCCAGCTAGGCATTTTTATCCCGAAGGAAAGGTAATGCTGCATAAACCTGGAAAGATATGGATAAGACAATCGCAAACCAGAGAAACTGAGAAAGGGGGTTGGTTACAACCTGGGAAGGTATTAGCACCCAGATTTTTCGTCGTACTCGACGGGATCCACGCTTGAAAGTTTGTGTTTAAAGGGGTAGTGTCAGTGCTATTCTGTGTGCAAAAGCTGGAAATGAATACAAGTGTCAGTGCAAAATAAGTGTAAAGTGAAGAAAAGGGGTGTGAGTGTAAGGAAAGAGTGCAAAGCTCAAGACAATGAGGCTTAGAAGAATAATGCTGGAAGAGGGGGAATATACAGAGACTTTTGTTCGATAACTGTTAAGTTATGGCTACGTATCCTCTCGTGCAATGAGGAAGTCAGAACACCGTAGTTCGACTCAAAGAGATTGAAAGATAAATTAACTTGTGAACTGCTTACTTATCTATGCTCAAGTGTATGACCTGTCTGGCTCAGGTGCAAACTGTCTTGCATTAGACGGAAGAAGCGAGTTCTCGTTTGTGAGTGAATGAGGTGAGAAAAGAATCTCAGAGGAGACGATTATTGTTTGTTTTTGGTGATTTCAATCTTTTATTGCTTTTGGAGTTTGCCATAAGAAAATGAGCTTGAGCCTAAACCAAGGGTAGGTAAACTCATCACATCCTCCCTCTGATTAGGGGTAATGAGAATACCTTAAGCATGAAGTAAACACCTCACACTTAACCACCATGGTGTAAGATTAAGATCATTATCCTACTTGCATTTATTTAGATGTTTTTTTGGGGTTTTTGTTTGGTGTTAAGGAATGAGTTTAAGCCATAATCAAGGATTTAATGGACCCATTACACCATCCTAATAGAAGGATAATAGATGAGAACATTTAAGCTGAGAAAGGCTCCTCAACTTAATCCATGATTAGGGATTAACCTCATGATAAAACAAAGCCTTTATTAGAGTGGATTTTAGTTAATGGTAAGATTAAGAAGTGGATTTTATGGTTTGTAAGACAACTTGAGGGGGACTTGTCCATTAACACTAGGGTTAGTCCTTCTTAACCAATTAAGGAAGAATTAGAACCCTAATGCAAGGCCCAAGTTACAAGCTTGATGTCTTAGTGATTATTAGGTGGATTGATTAAAGGGTTTAAACACATTAAGGGTTTAACACTTAGGATTAAAGTTATACACTCCATCCTAAGAGAATGATGCAAGCATAACCTTAATCACAAAGCCTTAAAGCCTTAAGGGTTTAGTCCTGATTATGAGATGAGAAGAGAAGACACAAAAGATGACACAAAGGTAAAACTAATGGGGGACTAAACAAACCCTAATTATGATCATGCTTGGGTATTCCTAGGGTTTACGAGGCTTGCAAGAGATCTTCAAGGAAAAGCCACCAAGGAAGAAAGATGGAAGGAGGAGAAGCAGAAAGAAGCAAGACAACTTACTTCCATCAAGAAGATAAGTTGCTTGAAGAAAGAAGATGAAGAGGGAACATGAATGAGCAAGCTCACTCTAATACAAAAGTAAAATGCAGCAATGAATGCATAAGGGAGGTGAGAAGAGATTGTGAGAAGTGAAGGCAAATTCACTTCTCAAAGTACTTACCACCTGAAAAGTTAGCAAAAGGAAATGAAAATGAGATGAAATGCAAAAATTAAAACCAAAACCAGAAGCATGTTCATGATGCTAATGATGCAAAGAGATGATACAAATGTATGTCATGAAATGAAGATGATCATACAAAGGATGAGAATGCAAATGAAGCGTATAAGAGGCATGAAAGTTCATGAATGCACATGAAATGAAATGAAAGCAAAACATGTAAAATGGATGATGCAATGATCAAACATGATTCTAATATGTCCTAATATGTCTTATATGTCATGTGGGTGCACAAAATGTCATGGAAAATTCATGTATGCAAGCTTATACAAGATGGATGCAAATGAGATGCAAAATTAGGGTTATATGAACATGTGAGGTGCAAAACTCAAAAACAGAAGCAAATGATAAGATAAAAAATTGGAAATGCACTCAAAGTAACCCTAAACCTATACTAGTTCACCATCCAAAGGGGGAGGTCAAAAGCTAAACCTAAAGGAAGTTATGAATTTTTTTAAGTTTCTAGGGTTTAAAGGGTGATCCTAAAGTTAAAATGCCAAAAAAATTGAAAATGAAAGATAAAAATGAAACAAAAATGTTTTTAGATGCTTGAAACCATGCATAGCACAATGCAAAAAGAATCATTCACAAACTCAACTTGGATCAAAAGTTATGAACTTTTGAAGTTAGGGTTGAAAATATGCAAGTTTAAGAACCCTAATTCACTTGAAAATTGTCAAAGTATGATCAAAACCAAAAAAAAATTAGTGTGGTGAGTTTGTAAATGTTTCTAAATATTTAAATATGTTCTCTGAATTTTTTTGTGATTTTTAAATACTTAAAGGTATTTTTAATTAATTAAAATCAATTAACTAATTAAAAATAACATTTAAATGATTTAAAAATATATTTTTAATGCAAAAAATAAAAATATTTTTGGGTTCTGAAAATTAATAAAAGGTTGGATAAAAATTTTCAGAATTTTTTGACTATTTTTGCTATTTTTAAAAATCCGTACAAGTTAAATAGAAATAAATGAAATAAAAATATAATAAAACATAAGTATGCCAATCCAAGGGTTGTGGTTGATTCTGGGTTTGGGCTTGTTGACCTGGCGCGCTATCTAACGGCCCACATTCAAATCTTACTAAACCTAATTAATAAATTAATTAATTCAGATTAGGCTTTTAATCACTCAATCCAGACCATCCAAACGCGCGGGCAACAAGATCCTACGACCTCAATTCAAACTAGCCCTAATTACACTGATTATGCCCTAATTGCTCTCAGGTGACCGGAACAGTGTTCCGGTCACCTTCTCCGGCCATCCACTTTTGCAAACTCACTCAGTTCGTAAAATAAACTCACCAAACTCTCCAGAAATGATCCCTAACTCATTCTAAACAAGATTCAGCCATCAAAAATCATTTATTTCACATGAACATCAAGATTCGAAGCAAAACAGAAAATTACTCAGAAATTTCAGAAGCTTCATACATGCTTAATACTCAATCATTTTCAAAACCAAAAGGTGCAGTGTGATCAGTGAAGCATGGAGAACAATCTAAGAACTTAAAAAATCATTTCTGGAAAATTTGTTCTTGAAGTTACCTGAAATGGAGCTTTCGAAAATGGCACTATCTGGGCTCTTCTTTGGTGCTTTCCCACTCCTCTTGAATGGTGGTGTTGGTTTGAAGAATGAGTGGTTGAGTTGTGTGTTTCGATAGAAAATGCAAAGAGGGAGATTTTTGTGAATGCTGAGCTATGGGAGAGTTCAGGCTTGCTTCTTGTTATGTTTGGCTTGCTTTTGATTAGTATAAGGTATTGTCATTGGTCAGAAAGTTGGTAATGGCATAGTGTGATTGGTATGGCTTGTTTTGCAAAAAAAGTCAACAAAGTTGTCCTTTGAGGTATGGGCTGTTTTAGGCCAAGGACAAGGGGGTGTCTGGCGCAACATGATTCAAGGATAGCCATGGAATGCAATTTGTGACAATTCAGCAAGTTTGTGGGAAGTTGTGGGAGGTTTTGCAAATTTGGCAAAGTTTGGCCCTTTCTTGATTTCTTCATGTACAAGTCATGGAAATGTGAAATTCTTTGGGGCAATTCTGAGTTTTAGACATTGCACTATGATGTTATGATGTGTAGAAGTCCATTTGAAGTCATAAAATAGCTTGGCATGAGGTTTTGCAAAAATCCCTCTTTGGCATGAAACATGAAATTATGTGATTTTTGCCAACTTTGGAAAGCCATAACTTGAGTTCCAAAATGAATTAGATCTTGTTCTTGTACTTTTTGAAAAGGGAATGATTCAATCTACAACTTTCATGACCAACAATTTTTCATTTGAAGCATTTTTGGTTAAGAAAGAGGAGGTTGAAAAACTTTCCCAAAATGGAAAGTTTACATTACAAGTCATTTCCATATTAGGAAACTTTTGGTTTTGCTCATTTTTCTTCAAATTTGTGAACTTCTAAGCACTTCAATGATCAAATAAAGACCATATAACTTCATTTTGATGAAAAATCCACTTTGGGTCCATTGATGGGGGCCTTAGATGCCCTGATTTTGCTCTGACTTGCTCAAGAAGTTACCCAATGATCAGATGACTTCCACACAGATAGTGATGATTTGGCCTTCCCACTCGAATTTTAACTTCTGGTGAAGGGTAGACGTAACAGCGCCAGCGGCGTGGATCCAGGGTCTACCCAACAGAGAGCTGTAGGTCGGCTGTATGTCCATCACAAAGAAGGTAGTTTTAAAGGTTTGTGGGCCAATCAACATAGGTAAATCGATCTCTCCAAGCACCGATCTTTTAGAGCCATCAAATGCTCTTACCACCAAATTACTTGGGCGCAATGCCAAGCCATCATACTCCAACTTCACCAGGGCTTTCTTTGGGAGAACATTTAGTGAAGACCCAGTGTCCACCAGTACGTGAGAAAGGATAACACCTTTGCATTCCAAGGTGATGTGCAAAGCCTTGTTATGGTTGCGCCACTCCGTTGTTAAATCAACATTTGTAAAGCCCATTCCATGACTGGTGTTGACATTTGCAACCACAGTTTCTAACTGATTAACAATAATCTCTTCCGGCACATATGCTGCGTGCAGGACCTTCAACAATGCATTCCTGTGGGCTTCGGAACATATTAGCAATGATAATATAGAGATCTTGGAGGGGGTTTGTTGAAGCTGGTCCACCACCTTGTAATCACTCTTCTTTATTATCCTCATGAATTCGTCTACCTCTTGCTCAAAAGACGTCTTCTGAGTTTCTTTAGCAGGCGGCTCTTCAGATACCACATTCTTTCCTTTTGCTTTAGCAGTAGCCTCTGCTTCAGCATTAGGTATTGGTGTTTGTGAGGCAAAAAGGCGTCTGCTTCTGGTGAAGCCTCCGCCTTCCCCAACATTGTCAACTTGTGGTGAAGAGGTTGATGAATCCAGGGTGATTTTCTCTCCGTTGCAGTAGAGATCAGAGCCGTAGTGCCAGGGTATGGCATTACTGCTTTCATAAGGAACATGCCCAGGTACCGTAATGGTAACCGAACTGATTGCTGCAGCGGACGAAACTGTGATGGTATGCGGATCATAGTAGATTGTGACTGGAGATCTTTCAGGATTTGTTGCAGTTTGTTGTTGGAAATTGTTGCTGGGATGAACATTTGCTGGGTCATAATAGATCGTGACCGTTGAGACATCTTCATTAATGTTTGCTGGTGTTGTAGGCGTTTCCGTTGATAAAATGGGTGCTGATGTTGTAGAAGTATATGTTGCTGAACTCTTATCTGTTGAAATAATGGATGGAGTAATTGCTGGAGTTGTTGATGAATTAGTAGGAATGATAGTTGTTGCTGTTGTAGGAGGATCTGAAGGAAGGATTGTTGATGTTGTAGGAGATTCCATTGCTGCTGAAACAAGAGTTGTTGAAGGAGCTATTGAAGTAATTTGCAAGATTCCACCTCTGATGAGGCTATCTATGCCCAACCTTAGCTTCTCACAACCATTAGTAGCAGTCTTGCACAATTCACATTAGGCCCCGCAGCCTGGGAACACTTGGCATCTTAAAAGTTGAACTTTGACTTCAGCCAGTGATGTCTGAATCTGTGCAACATTATCAATTAGTACTGATGGTTGGTCCTCTTTAATGGCATTAATCCCGGGCCCACCATGATTAGGCATAAGATTTCTGTTAACATTCAGAGGGGGTGCAAAATTGAGAGCTTTGGAATCAACCAGATCATGCACCTTCATTTGCAAGGCTCTGCACTTCTCAGTATTGTGACCAGGTGCGTTGGAGTGAAAGGCATACCTGGCATTTGCATCATAATTCTTTGGGAGATTGAGGGGATCTGGAGGTGCCAACGTCCTTAACTCAACCAGGTTAAGCTTCAGGAGTTGTGGCAATAAGGCAGCATAAGGCATAGGGATATGATCAATCACCCTATTTGCTTGAGATGGCCTCTGTTGAATGGGGCGCTGTTGTTGGTTGCTATTGTTGTTGTACGTTCTTTGTTGCAGAAAATGAGATGGCTGCTGATAGTGATGTTGTTGTTGTTGTTGTTGAGGATATAATGGTTGTTGTGGAACCGGAGCCGGGATGGTAACAACTGCTACTGATCTGTGAGAATACTGGGGTCTGCCCCTGCTTGCATGGATAGCATTTGTTTCACCCGCCCTTCGGGGTCCTGTAAAAGGTTTTCTGGGGTTGCTGGAGGAACTTGCACCATTGTCAGAGATTTTGCCCATCTTCAAAAGACTCTCAATTCTCTCACAAGCTATAACTACATCGACAAAACTGGTAGAGGAGAAAGCAGCAAGTCTATCAATATAAGTTCCCTGCAAGGTGTTCATAAACATGTCAGCCATCTCTCTTTTTGACATGGGTGGCTGGACAGCAGCAGCAAGCTGTCTCCACCTCTGAGCATAATCCCGAAAGCTCTCTCTTGAAGACTGAGACATGCCCATTAGAAGAGTTCTATCGGGGGCCATGTCTAGGTTGTACTGGTATTTCCGGATGAAGGCATCGGCCAAGTCTTTCCAACATCTTATGGTGGCCCTTATCAGATGCGAATACCATTATCTTGAAGCCCCGGTCAGACTGTCCTCAAAATAGAACATCCATAACTTCTCGTCCATGGTATAAGCCTTGAGTCTTCCTAAGAAAGATTGCAGATGAGTACGCGGGCATGAGGTACCATTGTATTTCTCAAAGCATGGGGGTTTGAATTTGTGGGGAATCCTCACCCCATCTACCAACCCCATATCCATTACGTCGAAGCCCAAAGAATTCTGAGATTCCAAAGATCTTAACTTTTCAGCAATCTCATCCAGTCTTCTATCATACACCTCATCCCTAGCCCCAATAACAGTGAATTGTTCTTCTTGGGGATCCTCTTGCAGGATTCTGCCCCCAGAAGTATTACCTTGAACATTCCTCGGGATGTTAACATATGGATTCAAGTGGGGCCCATACTCTGGTGGGTCAATACGAGGCTGCCCCCGTTCATTATTGCTGGTTCCTCCTGTCCCAAGGTGAGGCTCTTCAAGTTTCTGTCTTTCTACCAGCTCTCTCAACCTTTCTTGACTCTGGGCTAAGCCAGTCATCACAGCCATAAACTGGGTCATTTGGTTTCTCATTTCGACCCTTTCATTTGTCATATGATTTCACACTTCAGTCAGGTCCTGCTGTACCTGATCCATCTGAATGCCTGGAAGGTTGTTACGCGTAGGGTACCGGTGTGTGCGGTTGACAGGGAACACTCTGCGACGAGCAATGTTTCCTGGGATCACAACAAAGTTAGAAACACAAATAATAAGCAAAAACCTACAAAACAAAGAAAAAGTTAGTATGCAATGCAGTATGCTTATTTGTTTTCCAAGGTATCCGGTTTGGTTCTTGGTTTTGACCTTTCCAGACCTCGAGGAAGATGCTTGATGTTGTTGAGAAAAGAAGCCCAAATGAAAACAAACCAAATATATTACAAATGATGAAAAATACATAGTCTGTTTTACAATACATGCTCATGGTGGGTCACAAATACAACAAAAGGAAAAGTACATCAAAAAGGAAAGAATAACCAGCAAAGAGGAATCAGACATCCAATCCATAATCATCTTCCCTGACCTCCTTCAGGAGTGCCTCAGTCACCGGACCAACGGGGTGCTCTGTAATAGTCCTAATGAGGAGGTTCCTGGTAGCAATGACAGTAGTCAGCTTCTTATGCCTGTCCTGATCTTTTGATCTCTTTAACCCTGCTCGTAGCTTCAATTCTGATATCTCCTTCTGAGCTGCCAACAAAGCTTCCTGCTGCTTCTTCTCATTGGCCTCCAACTGATCAATCTTGTCTTGAGTTCTCTGGTCTTCTTGTGTACGGGCTTCGGTGATCCTGATCCACCTATCCTGACTCTCTTCCAGGTAATGCTCAGCCCTAACTTTCTGAATTTTGGCCTCCTTGCAGGCATTCTTCAATATCTGCTCTCCTGCTCTTGCTTTCCTTATGTAGTCATCTGTCCTTCAATCTTGGTAAGATGCTCAGTCTTGAGTCTTTCCAATCTCTCAATGTCCAGACGACCGTCATTTCTTTCCCAAAGAGTCTTCTTCAGGGCTTCAGACAGCTGATTATTCCTCTCTTTCAGCTTCTCAAATTCCTCCAGGCTAACTGTTGCTGCAAGCTGTACTGTAGATGGTCCAGGTGTGTCTTCTAAGGTGAAAGGCATTCTGGTAATCTGAGCTCTAGTACGGGACCAGTCAGAGTACTGAGCTGAAGCAACATTATTACATCTTCCAAGGATGGCTATCCCCTTTGTCTGGATGTTATCCCAAGCCCAGGATGCTTGTTTGACAACAGCTAAATTAGGTTGCACTTCACAGTATAGGGTCTCACCCAAATCATGTCCTCTGGGAGGGTGAACTAAGGCATAACCCAATTGTCTCTTAAACAGTAAAGGGTTGTAGTTGATGCAACCTTTTACTCCTATTAGAGGCACATTTGGGTATTGCCCACAACTGGTGATAATGTCTTTGCCTTTGGTGCTCTGGGTGCACCATATGATATCATCTGAAGTTAAGGCAATGAACCTCTTAGCCCAATTCCTTTGCTGATGTGGGTTCAAGAAAGCATCTGATTAAGGTAGGTGTCTGAGTAGCCAAGAATAGAACAAAGGAGCACATCATCTGACCAACTTCCCCCTTTGTTTCTCATTCCTCTGATGGATGGAATAGTAAAAATTCCCTAGCAATGTAGGCATTGGATTCCTCAGAAGAAACAAATGGATGGCATTCTTACTGACAAATTTAGGCTCATCTGCAAACAATATAGCCCCATATATGCTGAGGGCTAACAGTGCACAGACTGCCCTCCATTCTCCAAATAAAACCTTCAGGATGGCCTGAGAAATCAAGAAGTCCAAATGTAGACGAGGAATCCCAGCTTTTGTTGTCATGCTTTGCTCAATAAGGGCAGGCTCCAAGTACAATTCCCTTTCTATCTCTTCACTTCTGGGAGCAGTCATCTCTGGGTTAAAGGGAATCCCCCCTCTGATAGGTACTCCAATCAACAAAGAAAACTCCTCCAACATAGGTCCCATCTGAAAGTCAGGAAAGGTGAAGCATCTCAGTGGTGGGTCATAGAATTGCAAGCATGTGTGGATCATGCTTCTCTGAGAAGAATCAAGATCCATAACCACATCCAAGATACCCCCATAGTGCTCTATAAACAATGGGATGTGGTCAGGGGTGATGAGTGACTGGACCTGCCTGATACCAGTCAATACAGGCTCAAAAAAGTGATAAGATATGTTGCTCTTCCTGGGAGTAGCCATGAGTGCTGCTGAAAAAGCTGAAGACAAATGCTGATGAAGATCACAAACTGAGAAGCTAGAAACAGGTCTCTGACAGACTGATGCAGGTGGTGATGGAGATGACTGAAGCAGATGCTGAAGAAGACAGCTGAAGCAGAGGTCTAAGCAGAAGAAGGGGTCAAGACCAAAACCAAGATACAATGAGGTGGATACCCTGAAAATCAAATAAAAAAATGTTAAATGATGCAATGATGATATATGCAAATGATATGAAAGGGTTTGTGATCAAGAGCTGGATCTGATTATCTGTCTTGACATAAGGCCCATGTATGTTCAAAGGTCCAGATGAAGGCTCAGAAATCCAGTAACTAGGGTGGGGGACTCAAATAAAGAGTCACATGTCCAGGGTTAATCACAAGAACTGTCCAAAGTGGAGTACTCTTAAACAAAACAGTAATAGGGTATGATGTGGCCAAGGATTCCTGCAAACCTGTAAACAGCCCAACCACCTCACAGGTAATGTTCTAGAACAAGGATCCTCAGACTTGGATCAGTTATGAGAAGTGTAAACACTTCTAACCCGGAGGTACAATGTTTACAATAACCATAAAATATCCTTCTCTAATTCACCTTAGCTTCTGAAGGTCATAATAAAGGTCATCCAGACTTAGCAGGCTTCCCAGATAGCCCTAGAACTATAGGAAATCTGTAGCACAGAGTTCTCAAGAAGAAACCCACATCTGAACCGTGTTTCATATTCCCGCACCAGACCAAAATGGAATGGGAAAGAACATGAACCACTCTATTCTAGGTGTCACTCAGGTCCCAGGTATAGGACCTTAAACTCTCAATGGAACCCCACCCACCAAAACAGAAAACCAGATCCATCAATGACAGTATGAAATATGCATAAGACCGTAAAGAAAGCAAATAAATAAAGTTGTACATAAAGCAATAAATAAAGCAAAATAAATAAACACACATATCACATAACACCCCAGTAAATACAAATCAAACAAGCGTTAGGAGGAACCCATAAAAAGAACCAGAAGCCCTGGTTGCAGTATAAGGGTCCCCAACAGAGTTGCCAAGCGGTCGGCGAAAGAGAGAACATGAAGATGAACTGAAAAGAGTCGCCAGCTAGGCATTTTTATCCCGAAGGAAAGGTAATGCTGCATAAACCTAGAAAGATATGGATAAGATAGTCGCGAACCAGAGAAACTGAGAAAGTGGGTTAGTTACAACCTGGGAAGGTATTAGTACCTAGATTGTCCGTCATACTTGACGGGATCCATGCTTGAAAGTTTGTGTTTAAAGAGGTAGTGTCAGTGTTATTCTGTGTGCAAAAGCTGGAAAAGAATACAAGTGTCAGTGCAAAAGAAGTGTAAAGTGAAGAAAAGGGGTGTCAGTGTAAGGAAAGAGTGCAAAGCTCAAGACAATGAGGCTTAGAAGAATAATGCTGGAAGAGGGGGAATATACAGAGACTTTTGTTCGATAACTGTTAAGTTATGCCTACGTATCCTCTCGTGCAATGAGGAAGTCAGAACACCGTAGTTCAACTCAAAGAGACTGAAAGATAAATTGACTTGTGAACTGCTTACTTATCAATGCTCAAGTGTATGACCTGTCTGGCTCAGGTGCAAACTGTCTTGCATTATACGTGAAATTCTGTGATCAGGTATGAGATGTCCTAAGAGATGTCCCAACACTTGACAGATTTAACCAAAACTTAAATAGCAAGAAAAGTAAACAACACAGAAGTTTGTTAACCCAGTTCAGTGTATAACCACACTTACATCTGGAGGCTACCAAGCCAGGAGGAAATCCACTATAAGTAATATTAATTCTAGACTTAAACCACCCTGTTTAATCAATCACTTAATAACTACCCAATGCAATTTCTACCTAAGACACAACTTAGATAAGAGTACCCTACTCACTCCCCCTCAATCACACAGTGATTTTGTTTACAAGTTTAATGAAATTGAAGTCATACTTCAAACAAAAACAACTTGATCTTACTTCACAGTTTCAATCAAGTCACAAATGCACTTTTGCTTAAAAGCTCATAAAGTGGTACAATTAAAACAACCTGCTATTAAAACACTAGACACCCTATTTGGTCTTCTGAAATTCATACTCAATTCTGTGAGTTTCTGTTGATTAAATAGGTATCTGTAATTTGGGCTTTCTGTAGGATGATCCAGCCCTAATGCGCATGCAGCTTCCACCTTGAATTTAGGGTTTGTTACTTCCTAGATTCTAGGTGATTTAGGTCTACTGTTTTAATCTGAATCCTTAATATAAAACTCCCTACAGATGCGCCTTGTTCTGTTTTTATCCATCATTAATTAATTCCAGATAACTCTCCTTAAATATCTCTGATCAGTTAGTCAATAATTAATTCTGGTAGCAGGATTGAGATGTCTCAACATCTGTTGGGACATCCTGAAAAACTGAACTTAAGTCATTTATAATGTCCCAACATCTGGTGAGACATCCTGAAATAAGTTCATATACTCTGTTTGATAATGTCCCAACATTTGATAGGACATTCTGAACTGAATACAATATTTCTTGTTGGTCAAAAATTCTGCCAATTCTTAAACATCTACAAACTCCCCCTTTGGCTAATTTTTGGCTAACATCTTTTCTGGTTATCAGAGTGCAGCAGAAGTTCTTTTTATCAAAGTATAGTATTACTTTTCTGTTGATTCATATTTGAGATTACTCCCCCTCAAACATATATGTATCCAGTCTTGTTGCAACAGAAATATTTATCAAAACACACTGATTCAGTTCAGACACAAACAAACAGATTTTTCATTCATAATTAAACAGCAATACATTTTGTTGTTGTTGTTCTCCCCCTTGTTAGACACAAATTTTGGGGCCAAAGACACTAATCCAGAAATACAATGCAGTGCTGTCATTACATTTGCCTCACATACAATGATCACTCAGACTCCTTACTTTCAGTTTCTTCATCAGCTTCAGTTTCTTCATCAGAGGTAGCTTTCTGATCTCCTTCACTCTCCAGCCTTTGAATGATTTCCTCAAGCTTCTGCTTTCTAGCTTCAAGCTCTTTGCAAGTGCTCTTGAGTTCAGCAATTAATGCATTCTTGGAGATTGAAGTCTTAGCAGTTGAAGGACATGCAGATGTCCCAGAGGGTGCTTCAACATCTGCTGCATGATGACTGAGGAACAGTTTGTAGTGAAATGCCAGGGGGCTTTCTCTCTTGCAGACTGTGTCCTTCTCAGTGAGAATCCCAGGGTATTGACTTAGTACTATACCACACAGCAAGGAGGGAAAAGCTATTGGCAGCTTTGTTGCAGAAGAGCTAGCATGCTTCAAGGTCTGTTCAAATATGTAGGCACCATAATCCAGCTTAGTTTGAGTCCCCACAGCATAAATAAATCTGCCCAAGCCAGTGGATATTGAAGATGTGTGATTGGTAGGCACCCAGTTTGTTGTACCAATCCTGTTCAACATTGCATATTTTCTTGTCAGCATGCTCACTGAGAGCTTTCCTTTCACTGGCCAAGCCTTGACCTGGTTTGCTGTGATAACCTTGCAGACTTGGTTATCAGTCTTTCCTAGCTCATTTGGTCCATCTGTTTCTCTTCCAAGGTATTGGTTGATGATCTGAGGAGAGAACTCTACACACCTACCTCTAACAAAGACTTTTCTAAATTCAGAGGACTTACCATTGGCACAATCCTCCTGAAGATTAACAATGAATTCTTTGACAAGAAGTTCATAGTAGGGAGAGAGATTTGAGACTGTTTTGAAGAGGCCTGCAGCAGAGATGAGATCAATCAGTTCAGTGCACTCAAGTGCATTACTGCTTAGCTCTCTTTCAAGGGCTACCCTTCTTTGGTACACAAACTTCCATCTGTTTACACTTGAAACATGATGAAATGAAATGTTGTCCAAGGGAGCTTCTGGAACAGCAGTTGAAGCCCTAGATGGTGCTGGTTTCTTCTTTGGAGGAGATGTTGGGACATCTGATTCAACATCTGAGTCTGGAGGAGTGACAACTTTCCTCTTCTGGGTTTGGACTTTACTCCATTGTTTTGTTGGACCAAAGGCAGCTTTAGCTTTGTCTTTCTTTGGAGTTTTCTTCTTCTCAGGAATTTCAAGTTCAGCTTGCATCTTTCCTTTCCTAGACCTGAGCCTTTTGGCTATGCTAGGTCTTACAGAGGCTATGATCTCTGTATCAGAATCCTGCTCCAGGTTCACCACAGGAGGAGATTGAGCAGTCTCCTCTTCAGCTGGTTGATCAGCAGAGATATGATCTTCAGTTGAGGCATTGGTCTGATCCTCAGAGTCTTCTTCATCACTTTCATTTGAGGCCTTTTTCTGGTCCTCAGTTTGTTCAATATCAGCATCAGATGAGGTCTTTTTCTCATCCTCAGATGTTCCAACATCTATTGGGACATCCTGTTGAGCAGGAGTGTCCTCTGCAGCTTGAGCTTGTTCTTCTTGAGGGGCAGTCATGGTGTTCAGAGGAATAGAAATCCCACTAACCACTCTCTGTTCAAAAAGAATCTTGTTGACTATCTCCTTGATGGAAGCATCCACATATTCTGAAGATTTTGGGGGCATGTTAGCTGGTGAAGGAATGCCTTTGGATTTGCTGCAGACTTGATCTTTTGCTCTTTTTGGAGTTCTTGGCTTTTTAGCATGAGAAGCACTTCCTCTGAGTTCGTCCAATGGGGTTGATTTCATTGGTACCACAGAGATGGGAGTTGCATGAACTACGTCTTCTTTGTTGAGAACTTCTTCAGGAGTGCTAGGGTTTTGAGACATTGTCAAGGAAGATGGATGAAGAGCTTTAGGGTTGATGATTTCTGAAGAACAGCTAGTTAATGTGATTCGCTTTTGATAGTATGATGAGAATCTTGATAGCTGATTATAAGCTGTTACTAAATAAGTAGCCGTTACATTGCAAATTATTAGGAATGGAATACCCAAGGTTCTTGTCCAGACTGGTGTTGCCATCTGGAACTTATGCCATACAATGTCATATGATATGTTGGCACATCTCATTAACTGCTAAATCTCACATAAACTGATTCCCAGTTTGCCCCTTAAGTTCTCAAATTGTGTAGCATCCAATGCTTTGGTAAAGATATCAGCCAACTGCAGATTTGTAGCTACATGTTCCGATGAAATCACCTTTTCTTCTACAAGATCTCTGATGAAATGATGTCTGATATCAATATGCTTGGTCCTGCTATGTTGGATAGGATTCTTTGATATGTTGATTGCACTTAAGTTGTCACAGTACAATGTCATGACATCTTGTGGGACATTGTACTCAGTGAGCATTTGCTTCATCCAAACCAACTGAGAACAACTGCTTCCAGCTGCTATATATTCAGCTTTAGCTGTAGATAAGGATACACAATTTTGTTTCTTACTGAACCAAGAAATCAAATTGTTTCCTAGAAAGAAGCATCCTCCTGAAGTGCTTTTTCTGTCATCAGCACTTCCAGCCCAATCAGCATCACAGAAGCCAGTGAGAATTGGTTTACATCCATGAAAGTACATTATGCCATAGTCACAAGTACCATTAACATATTTAAGAATTCTCTTGACTTGATTGAGATGACTGACTTTTGGATCAGCTTGATATCTTGCACATACACCTACTGCAAATGCTATGTCAGGTCTGCTAGCAGTCAAGTATAACAAGCTTCCAATCATGCTTCTGTATAAGCTTTGATCTACATTCTCACCCTTTTCATCTTTAGTCAGCTTTAAATGTGTGGGGGCAGGAGTTCTCTTATGAGTAGCATTTTCCATTCCAAATTTCTTGACTATGTTCTTGGTATACTTGCTTTGGGAAATAAACATTGAGTCTTCCATTTGCTTTATTTGCAGACCAAGAAAGTAGGTTAACTCTCCTACTAGGCTCATTTCAAATTCAGATTCCATCTGCTTGACAAAATGTTTGACCATCCTGTCAGACATCCCACCAAAGACAATGTCATCAACATATATTTGAGCAATCATGACATTTCCTTCTTCATCTTTAACAAACAGGGTTTTGTCAATTCCACCTTTTCTGTACCCTTGCTTGATAAGAAATGTGGTCAGTCTTTCATACCATGCCCTTGGAGCTTGCTTCAGACCATAAAGTGCCTTCTTTAGTTTGTATACATGATTTGGACAGCTTGGATCAACAAATCCTTTAGGCTGTTCTACATATACCTCTTCATTAAGATAACCATTTAAAAAGTCACTTTTCACATCCATTTGAAATAGCTTGAACTTTAAGATACAAGCAATTCCCAAAAGTAGTCTGATTGATTCAAGCCTTGCTACTGGTGCAAAGGTTTCATCAAAGTCTACTCCTTCAATTTGAGTGTATCCTTGAGCTACAAGTCTAGCTTTGTTCTTTGTAACAACTCCTTGTTCATTTGACTTGTTCTTATACACCCATTTTGTTCCAATCACATTTATGTCATCAGGTCTAGGAACAAGATTCCACACTTCATTCCTTGTGAATTGACCTAATTCCTCTTGCATAGCACAAATCCAGTATTCATCAGTAAGAGCTTCCTTGATGTTTTTAGGTTCTATTTTAGAAACAAAACAAGAACCTGAAATCACTTCTCTTGATCTAGTGCTCACACCTCTGTTGGGATCACCAATTATCAAATCTTTAGGATGATCCTTCTGTATTCTGATGGAGGGAGGTTTGCTGGATTCTTCAGTCCTTGTATCAGTTTGAGTGAAGTTATAATGATCATTCTTTTCTTCAGCTTCAATCTTGATATCAGCAGATGTTCCAACATCTTCTGGGACATCTGTAGGAGCATCATCAATTATCACATTTATGGACTCCATGATAACCTTGGTTCTAGAATTAAATACTCTATATGCTCTGCTGTTTATAGAGTATCCAAGGAAAATCCCTTCATCACTTTTAGGATCCATTTTTCTCCTTTGCTCCCTATCTGCCAGAATATAACAGTTACTTCCAAACACATGAAAGTACTTAACTGTGGGTTTTCTGCCCTTCCAGACTTCATATATTGTGGACAAAGTTCCTTTCCTTAAAGTAACTCTGTTATGGATGTAACAAGCAGTGTTCATAGCTTCAGCCCAGAAGTACAAAGGTAACTTTTTAGCATGGATCATAGCTCTTGCTGATTCTTGAATAGTTCTATTCTTCCTCTCAACAATCCCATTCTGTTGAGGAGTGATAGGTGAAGAATATTCATGATTGATTCCTTCTGAAGAGCAGAAATCTAAGAACTTTTGGTTCTCAAATTCTTTTCCATGATCACTTCTTATTCTGATCACACAGCTGGATTTTTCCCTTTGTAATCTTTGGCATAATTCTTTGAATACATCAAATACATCAGACTTTTCTTTGATGAAATTTATCCAAGTATATCTTGAAAAGTCATCAACCACCACATATGCATACCTCTTACCACCAAGGCTTTCAACCTGCATAGGTCCCATAAGATCCATATGCAAAAGTTCCAAAACTTTGGAAGTTGTCAGATGTTGGAGCTTTGGATGGGACATCTTGGTTTGCTTGCCTATTTGACATTCACCACATATTTTGCCATCATCAATCTTCAGTTTAGGAATACCTCTTACAGCATCCATAGATATTATCTTCTTTATGCCTCTGAAATGAAGATGACCTAGTCTTTGGTGCCATAGTTTTACTTCTTCTTCTTTAGCTAAAGAACAAGTTGAAGTGAGACTGAGGTTTTGAGATTCCCACATGTAACAGTTGTCTTTAGATCTGGCTCCTCTCATGACAACCTCTTGTTCTTTGTTAGTCACTATACATTCAGTTTTGGTAAAGTTTACACTGTACCCTTGATCACATAATTGACTTATACTGATCAGGTTAGCAGTTAAACCTTTAACTAGCAGCACATCATCTAATCTTGGAACATCTTGACAGTCCAAGGTCCCAACTCCCTTGATTTCTCCTTTAGCTCCATCTCCAAAGGTTACATACCTGGATGAATGTGACTTTAAGTTTACTAGCAGGTTCTTCAATCCAGTCATGTGTCTTGAACATCCACTGTCAAAATACCAGTCTTCCTTAGCTGATACTCTTAGTGATGTATGTGCTATATATGCAACACTTTTCTTTGACCATTTGAGTTGAGATTTCTTTTGATGTCTCTGCCCTGTGTGTTGTTCAATAGCAGATCTCCAAGATTGATTGTTGATCTTGTTCTTGGGTATGTAGCCTTGATCAGCCTGAATGCTAGTTTTTGGTCTCCATACCTTCTTGATGACTTATGTCTTCTGCTTAGGAGGTTGCTGATTTCTTTGATGTCTATGCAGCACTTTCTTGTTAGCTTCTATTCTCTGCTTAGAAGGTTGCTGACACATCTGATTTGGATATCCATGTAGCTTATAACAATGAGGTTTGATATGTCCAAATCTTCCACAGTGATGGCATCTCCATCTTTGATACTTCTTCTTCATTTTGTTCTTTCCAGAATGTTGAGACATCTGTTGGAACATTATGTTTGACTTTGTGTTCTTTTCCTGATGTTGAAGCATCTGTTGGGACATCTTGTTTGACTGTATGGATTTTAAGTTGTTTTGCTAGAGCTAGCTTCATCTTTATGTACTCTGTTAAATCCCAGTCCACTTTTATCCCCTGAGTGCTTATTGTTGTTGAGAATAACATCCAGTGTATTTGAGCTGCTGTTCATCATTCTAACAGATTTGGACATATGTTCCAACTTGGAGTTGAGAAGACTTACTTCACTTTTCAAGGTGTCAATGATCTCTTGATCACTTGCTTTTTCATCTTCTAATGCCTCATTCTGCTTCTTTAGCTTTATAACCTCACTGCATATTTCAGTGCTTCTTTTGTATAGATCTTTGAATGCTTGCTCAAGTTCTTCATAAGTAAGCTCTCCATCACTGGATTCACTTTCAGACTCACATAATCCAGCTAAAGCAGTGATATGCTTAGCTGATTCTTCTTCTGAATCACCTCCTGAGTCTTCATCAGACCAGGTTACAGATAGTCCTTTCTTCTGCCTTTTTAAGTAGGTAGGACATTCATTCTTGATGTGTCCATATCCTTCACATCCATGGCATTTGATTCCTTTTTCTTGACTGGTCTTTTCAGCAAAATTTGACCTTCTGTTAGCATCATAAGATCTCTTGTTCTCAGAAGAGTTTGTGTATCTTCCACTGGGATTGGATTTGCCTTCCATTCCTCTGAGAATCTTTTTGAATTGTCTTCCAAGCATAGCAAGGTTGTCTGATAAGCTTTTATCATTTTCTGATTCATCATCTTCTTCTTCATCAGTATTTGTCACCAGGGCTATGCTTTTGTTCTTCTTAACATTTGTGTCATTCATTCCCATCTCAAAAGTTTGAAGGGAACCAATGAGTTCTTCAACTTTCATAGAGCATATGTCTTGAGCTTCTTCTATTGCTGTGACTTTCATGTCAAATCTTTTTGGCAAAGATCTGAGGATTTTTCTTACAAGCTTTTCATCAGTCATCTTTTCTCCCAAAGCTCCAGAAGTATTAGCTACTTCTAAGATGTTCATGTAGAATTCATGAACTGTCTCATCTTCCTTCATTCTCAAGTTTTCAAACTTGGTGGTGAGAAGTTGAAGTCTTGACATCTTTACCTTTGATGTTCCTTCATGAGTTGTTTTGAGAGTACCCCACACATCTTTGGCTAGCTCACAATGATGCACAAGTATGAAGATGTTCCTATCAATGCCATTGAATAAAGCATTTAAGGCCTTTGAGTTGCCTAGTGCTGAATCTTCTTCCTCCTTACTCCATTCTTCTTCAGGTTTCAGCACTTTTGATCCATCTTTGGTATCTTGGACAGGATAATCCCATCCAATGTTGACTGCTCTCCATGCCCTGTTGTCAAGTGATCTTAAGAATGCAATCATTCTTGGCTTCCAGTAGTCATAATTAGATCCATCCAGTATAGGTGGTCTATTTACTGACCCTATATCTCTGTCCATGTTACAGAATTTGTATTCCCTAGATCTCACCCAGTATAAACAGGCAGGGTGCCTGCTCTGATGCCAATTGAAATTCTGTGATCAGGTATGAGATGTCCTAAGAGATGTCCCAACACTTGACAGATTTAACCAAAACTTAAATAGCAAGAAAAGTAAACAACACAGAAGTTTGTTAACCCAGTTCAGTGTATAACCACACTTACATCTGGAGGCTACCAAGCCAGGAGGAAATCCACTATAAGTAATATTAATTCTAGACTTAAACCACCCTGTTTAATCTATCACTTAATAACTACCCAATGCAATTTCTACCTAAGACACAACTTAGATAAGAGTACCCTACTCACTCCCTCTCAATCACACAGTGATTTTGTTTACAAGTTTAATGAAATTGAAGTCATACTTCAAACAAAAACAGCTTGATCTTACTTCACAGTTTCAATCAAGTCACAAATGCACTTTTGCTTAAAAGCTCATAAAGTGGTACAATTAAAACAACCTGCTATTAAAACACTAGACACCCTATTTGGTCTTCTGAAATTCGTACTCAATTCTGTGAGTTTCTGTTGATTAAATAGGTATCTGTAATTTGGGCTTTCTGTAGGATGATCCAGCCCTAATGCGCATGCAGCTTCCACCTTGAATTTAGGGTTTGTTACTTCCTAGATTCTAGGTGATTTAGGTCTTCTGTTTTAATCCGAATCCTTAATATAAAACTCCCTACAGATGCGCCTTGTTCTGTTTTTATCCATCATTAATTAATTCCAGATAACTCTCCTTAAATATCTCTGATCAGTTAGTCAATAATTAATTCTGGTAGCAGGATTGAGATGTCTCAACATCTGTTGGGACATCCTGAAAAACTGAACTTAAGTCATTTACAATGTCCCAACATCTGGTGAGACATCCTGAAATAAGTTCATATACTCTGTTTGATAATGTCCCAACATTTGATAGGACATTCTGAACTGAATTCAATATTTCTTGTTGGTCAAAAATTCTGCCAATTCTTAAACATCTACAATACGGAAGAAGCGAGTTCTCATTTGTGAGTGAGTGAGGTGAGAAAAGAATCCCAGAGGAGACGATTATTGTTTGTTTTTGGTGATTTCAATCTTTTATTGCTTTTGGAGTTTGTCATAAGAAAATGAGCTTAAGCCTAAACCAAGGGTTGGTAAACTCATCATATCCTCCCTCTGATTAGGGGTAATGAGAATACCTTAAGCATGAAGTAAACACCTCACACTTAACCACCATGGTGTAGGATTAAGATCATTATCCTACTTGCATTTATTTAGATGTTTTTTTGGGGTTTTTGTTTGGTGTTAAGTAATGAGTTTAAGCCATAATCAAGGATTTAATGGACCCATTACACCATCCTAATAGAAGGATAATAGATGAGAACATTTAAGCTGAGAAAGGCTCCTCAACTTAATCCATAATTAGGGATTAACCTCATGATAAAACAAAGCCTTTATTAGAGTGGATTTTAGTTAATGGTAAGATTAAGAAGTGGATTTTATGGTTTGTAAGACAACTTGAGGGGGACTTGTCCATTAACACTAGGGTTAGTCCTTCTTAACCAATTAAGGAAGAATTAGAACCCTAATGCAAGGCCCAAGTTACAAGCTTGATGTCTTAGTGATTATTAGGTGGATTGATTAAAGGGTTTAAACACATTAAGGGTTTAACACTTATGATTAAAGTTATACACTCCATCCTAAGAGAATGATGCAGGCATAACCTTAATCACAAAGCCTTAAAGCCTTAAGGGTTTAGTCCCTGATTATGAGATGAGAAGAGAAGACACAAAAGATGACACAAAGGTAAAACTAATGGGGGACTAAACAAACCCTAATTATGATCATGCTTGGGTATTCCTAGGGTTTATGAGGCTTGCAAGAGATCTTCAAGGAAAAGCCACCAAGGAAGAAAGATGGAAGGAGGAGAAGCAGAAAGAAGCAAGACAACTTACTTCCATCAAGAAGATAAGTTGCTTGAAGAAAGAAGATGAAGAGGGAACATGAATGAGCAAGCTCACTCTAATACAAAAGTAAAATGCAGCAATGAATGCATAAGGGAGGTGAGAAGAGATTGTGAGAAGTGAAGGCAAATTCACTTCTCAAAGTACTTACCACCTGAAAAGTTAGCAAAAGGAAATGAAAATGAGATGAAATGCAAAAATTAAAACCAAAACCAGAAGCATGTTCATGATGCTAATGATGCAAAGAGATGATACAAATGTATGTCATGAAATGAAGATGATCATACAAAGGATGAGAATGCAAATGAAGCATATAAGAGGCATGAAAGTTCATGAATGCACATGAAATGAAATGAAAGCAAAACATGGAAAATGGATGATGAAATGATCAACAATGATTATAATGTGTCCTAAGATGTCTTATATGTCATGTGGACGCACAAAATGTCATGGAAAATCCATGTATGCAAGCTTATACAAGATGGATGCAAATGAGATGCAAAATTAGGGTTATATGAAGATGTGAGGTACAAAACTCAAAAACAGAAGCAAATGATAAGATAAAAAATTGAAAATGCACTCAAAGTAACCCTAAACCTATACTAGTACACCATCCAAAGGGGGAGGTCAGAAGCCTAACCTAAAGGAAGTTATGAATTTTTTAAGTTTTTAGGGTTTAAAGGGTGATCCTAAAGTTAAAATGCCAAACAAATTGAAAATGAAAGATAAAAATGAAACAAAATTTTTTTAGATGCTTGAAACCATGCATAGCACAATGCAAAAAGAATCATTCACAAACTCATTTTGGATCAAAAGTTATGAACTTTTGAAGTTAGGGTTGAAAATATGCAAGTTTAAGAACCCTAATTCACTTGAAAATTGTCAAAGTATGATCAAAACCAAAAAAAATTAGTGTGGTGAGTTTGTAAATGTTTCTAAATATTTAAATATGTTCTCTGAATTTTGTTGTTATTTTTAAATACTTAAAGGTATTTTTAATTAATTAAAATCAATTAACTAATTAAAAATAACATTTAAATTATTTAAAAATATATTTTTAATGCAAAAAATAAAAATAAAAATATTTTTGGGTTCTGAAAATTAATAAAAGGTTGGATAAAAATTTTCAGAATTTTTTGATTATTTTTGCTATTTTTAAAAATTCGTAGAAGTTAAATAGAAATAAATGAAATAAAAATATAATAAAACAGAAGTATGCCAATCCAAGGGTTGTGGTTGATTCTGGGTTTAGGCTTGTTGACCTGGCGCGCTATCTAACGGCCCACATTCAAATCTTACTAAACCTAATTAATAAATTAATTAATTCAGATTAGGGTTTTAATCACTCAATCCAGACCATCCAAACGCGCGGGCAACAAGATCCTACGGCCTCAATTCAAACTAGCCCTAATTACACTGATTATGCCCTAATTGCTCTCAGGTGACCGGAACAGTGTTCCGGTCACCTTCTCCGGCCATCCACTTTTGCAAACTCACTCAATTCGTAAAATAAACTCACCAAACTCTCCAGAAATGATCCCTAACTCATTCTAAACAAGATTCAGCCATCAAAAATCATTTATTTCACATGAACATCAAGATTCGAAGCAAAACAGAAAATTACTCAGAAATTTCAGAAGCTTCATACATGCTTAATACTCAATCATTTTCAAAACCAAAAGGTGCAGTGTGATCAGTGAAGCATGGAGAACAATCTAAGAACTTAAAAAATCATTTCTGGAAAATTTGTTCTTGAAGTTACCTGAAATGGAGCTTTCGAAAATGGCACTATCTGGGCTCTTCTTTGGTGCTTTCCCACTCCTCTTGACTCCCTCTTGCTTCTAGAATGCTTTGCTGAAGTGTTTGTGACCTCCTTTTGAAGTTTGATGAAGTCCAGTTCAAAGGGGGCAAAAATCGTGTTTTGTGTGTGGTGGCGTTTAGGGCAAAATGAAAGGTGGGAAATGATCAATGATTGATGCTGAGATGAATGGTGGTGTTGGTTTGAAGAATGAGTGGCTGAGTTGTGTGTTTCGATAGAAAATGCAAAGAGGGAGATTTTTGTGAATGCTGAGCTATGGGAGAGTTCAGGCTTGCTTCTTGTTATGTTTGGCTTGCTTTTGATTAGTATAAGGTATTGTCATTGGTCAGAAAGTTGGTAATGGCATAGTGTGATTGGTATGGCTTGTTTTGCAAAAAAAGTCAACAAAGTTGTCCTTTGAGGTATGGGCTGTTTTAGGCCAAGGACAAGGGGGTGTCTGGCGCAGCATGATTCAAGGATAGCCATGGAATGCAATTTGTGACAATTCAGCAAGTTTGTGGGAAGTTGTGGGAGGTTTTGCAAATTTGGCAAAGTTTGGCCCTTTCTTGATTTCTTCATGTACAAGTCATGGAAATGTGAAATTCTTTGGGGCAATTCTGAGTTTTAGACATTGCACTATGATGTTATGATGTGTAGAAGTCCATTTTAAGTCATAAAATAGCTTGGCATGAGGTTTTGCAAAAATCCCTCTTTGGCATGAAACATGAAATTATGTGATTTTTGCCAACTTTGGAAAGCCATAACTTGAGTTCCAAAATGAATTAGATCTTGTTCTTGTACTTTTTGAAAAGGGAATGATTCAATCTACAACTTTCATGACCAACAATTTTTCATTTGAAGCATTTTTGGTTAAGAAAGAGGAGGTTGAAAAACTTTCCCAAAATGGAAAGTTTACATTACAAGTCATTTCCATATTTGGCAACTTTTGGTTTTGCTCATTTTTCTTCAAATTTGTGAACTTCTAAACACTTAAATTATCAAATAAAGACCATATAACTTCATTTTGATGAAAAATCCACTTTGGGTCCATTTATGGGGGCCTCATATGCCCTGATTTTGCTCTGACTTGCTCAAGAAGTTACCCAATGATCAGATGACTTCCACAATGAATTTTTCCATAAAACTTGTATGCATGATCCTTATATCATATTAAGACCAATAAAAACAAGAATGACCAAAAAAATTGGAATTATGGCCTCTGAAACCAAAACCCTAATTTTAGGTCATCTGTGCAGTTAAACCTGGCTCTGCTTCCATGCCTTGCAAGTTCTTGTGATTCTTTGACTTCCTTGATCTTGGGAGGATATAATATGGTGATTGAACATACATGGACCCTCTTGAGATGATTGGAGACCTTTGGAGTGGCTCAGATGGCTCATGGATTGCTTAGATCACAAACCCTAGATGCAGATGACTTTGAACTAATGCAGTGAAGTAAAAATGCAATATGAGATGATATGATTGAACAAATGCAAATGAACAGATCACAAGCCATGGTGTGAACTTAGTGAGGGAAAATTTGGGGTGTTTACATATTGGCAGCGACAACTCAACATTATGGGTGCTAGAATGGATGAACATGCAAAACTCTTTTACAAGCAACATACTTGGAGTGGTATGATTAAATATAATCTTACTATGTTGTGTTTACAAACAGCGAATACCATCTAATCCCAAGTGTAATCTTGTTATGTTGTATTTTCTACCAGATGAATGAGAATGTGACAAGAACGACGGTCACCATGCGTTTGTTGATGGGGAACCATAATGAGTTTAACAACATACTGATTCAAAAATCAAGGGAATACTGGAAATTGATGACAACCCAGACTTGAATCCTTTCAGAAATTTCATTTTGCTTGGCCATTTTTGGATAATTTATGTACACTTTTTGTGCTTGATTATTTTCTGTAATGTGGAGTAACAATTATTATATGCTTGATATCTCCTATATAATTGGAATCAAGTACTGTATTATGGACAACCCTTTGTTGCTTTCTGTCGCTTACATTGGTAACAAAGATAGTTGTCATGCAACTTGTGAATTGAATTGAAAAATTATGCTAAGGTGTATGTATGGTATCAAAATAACTGATTTATATTAAAACAATGTATGCAATCGAAATTGGCACATATGCGAAAAAAGACATAAACAATTCAAGCTGTTTCAACATCTTAAACAAAGATATTACAAATAATTCCAGTATAAATTCCAAAACATATTTTCCAACACCTACAAACTACCAAATATGCACCCAAAATACCTAAAACACCCGCATCATTCATTACACGGAAACGCCCAAGTCATTACTTAAGCGTATAAATGGTGATTGTAAAGAACTATATGAAAGAGCTTCTCCATATGCTCCTAGAGTAGGATAACATCTTCAGTTGTGACCAGCAACACCGTATATACCACATGTTTGTGGCCGCCTGCGTCTCCCCGATGTACCAACACGACCTGATCCACAACCCTTGCTTTTTGAACATGAAGGGTTAATTATATTTTCCAACTCCTCTGCATCGTGTATGTTCTCCTGAACATTTTCATTGTCGTAACTCGATTTAAGCCTGCTATGTTCATTGGTCAGATATTCTAGATGCTTTTTGTAATCATCAACATCCATATAAGACAGGTCAGTAACCTCCTTACTAAGACTCACCAAATTAGCGTGTCTAGCAGCCAAATGTGAATCCCAATAGTGTGAGCCATCTTGATAAGTTCCACTGATGATCTCCTTCGCAAATAATGACCAACGATTCAACACAAGAGTCTTAGGAAATTCAACAATATCCAGATAAATCATCACAACAACGATGTGCTCACATGGAATCCCAAAAGATTCCATTCTAAGACACGAGCATCTGAAATCATTATTCGATGGACAGTGGGAAACACGTCATCCATGCCCTTCGTCTCGATATTTTGTCACTGAATAAATTGTAAAGGACGTCGTATCTTGAGTATCTAATACATATATTAACGATACCTTTTTCATAACAGATCGTACCATCTCAAATATCTCTTTTATCCATTGCTTTGAAGCTGACCTCTCAAGCGCCCTAAGACTGGTCTGCAACACTGCCTGTCCATATTGGGAATGAAAATCAACTTGAACCTCTCTAAATTGAAAATATGCCACACACCTATGGAACTGCTTAACAAAATCAGTCATATTCATCTTCGAGTGTACAAACTGACCCATATGACTATGAAATGATTCACACCACGACGTCGTTCTTATTCCTGCAAAGAAATTTCCCCGTATATGAGCTGTCGCCCACATCTTCCTTTTCTGGTAGAAATCAATGATCCAACTGTTCTCTTCTAAACCAAAACTCTCTACCATTTCATTCCACAAACTTTTAAATTTCCAAACATCATGATCACCAAGCATGCATTTTTTGAAAATTGGGATGAAATTGGGATTGCCAATGTTGGAAATTGCATTTCGTAGGAGATGTCATGCACATAACCTATAATAACTGTTGGGAAAGACTTTCCTGATTGCATTTCTCATAGCAACATCCTTGTCCGTTATTACAAACATTGGTGTCTTACCTTTCATTGCAACCAAAAACTGCTCCAGCAACCATACATATGTCCCTTCAAACTCATTTAAAACTATGGCAATAGTAAATATAATTGTTTGGTTATGGTGATTAACACCAGAAAAAACAACAAGGGGCACTTGTACTTATTTTTTCGTATAGGTAGCATCGAAAGCAAGCACATCACCATATAGTTCATAATTCTTTTGGCTTTCTCCATCGCTCCAAAATAGATTTTGCATCGTTCTATCCTCACCCACCGTGTGTGCAACAAACGTCAATAGATCTTTAACACGAACATCCATAAGATACCTAATAGCTTCTTTATCATTAGAAGACATCTCTTTTCTTTATGTTGCAATTTGATTATGTACGTCCCTCTTCAAAAATCCTACCTTATCATACCCTCCGACAACATTTGCAAATGAACTAATCATTTGAGTTGCTTTGATGCCGACATTTCCAAAATTCTTAATTTGTATCTTATCTGACTTACTAAGCTTCCTATAAGGTTCCAACAACATGCAGTGCCTCTTCTTTAACATTTCATGATTGTGCTCAAAGGTAAAAACTGTGACATACCAACGGTGTGAGATTACATTAATATGAACCTGAAAGTTTGCTCCACATCCATACTGGGTCACGTGCCTTGGACCACGCTTGAGAGGCACTACTCTTTTTTCCCTAAATCCTGCAAGGTTACAAACAAATGTTTGTTGAATAACATCTCCATTATTTTTTTTAATAACTTGACCTTTACAGACCGCGAAACCGTTCATCTTTGCAAACCAACAGTAAAATTTATAGGCAATTTCCAGACTTCCAAACAGCAGCTTCGAAACATCATCATTTTGCAAGTTAAACATGTCCATCTTTGCAAAGTCGTCAATCTCGTCAACAAAAAGTGATTCGTCTGAACTCCACTTCAAACCTTCCCCATCAATTCCATCACTATTATCATATGTATTCTAATACTCGTCATTGTATTCACCACCATCAAATTCACCATCTTCATCCCCATCTTCATTATCATATTCACATCTGTCAAATTCACCATCTTCATCCCCATCGTATTCACATCCGTCAAATTCACCATCTTCACAATCGTATTCACATCCGTCAAATTCACCATCTTCATCATCGTATTCTTCAAACTTAGAAACTTCATCAACAACAGTGTTGTCATATTCAACAACATTCAGTCTGACATCAACGTTAACACGACCATTCTCATCTAAACTCTCATTGAGTGCTACCTAAAAAATTATAAATAACTAAATCAATATATCAACAAACAAATGGGTTACAACCACAAGATAAGATTGTTCGAAAAGTTGACCTAAAAAATTTCAAATAAATAAATAAATAAATTAGCAGCCAAATGGGTTACAATCACAAGTTAAGATTGTTCGAAAAGTTGAATTACATAGTTAGATTGCATTACCTCATTCCCAATAACGTCACCACCATCCATCTTCGATTTAATATTTGTGAGTTACCTTTTTGATTCAAAAAAACTTGCTGAAGAGATCAGAAGAGAGATGGATAACTTGCTGAAGAAATTTGTCTTCTCAAGTTGCAGAGTGAGATGGAGAAATGAAATGTGATATGGAGGCGCGAGAGAGAATATCAAAGCAGAGCATATGAATTCTTGAGAGAGAAGATGAAGGCGAGGGAGGAGATGAAAATAGGCTTAATTCATCTTTTTATCCTTTAATTTAATTTATTATTTCGATTTAGTCCCTTAATTGAAAAATGTTACACGATAGTCCCTTAAAACACTTTTGTTAGTCTAACAAGTCACTTCTGTTAAATTTTATAAAAAAAACCGTTAAAAATCGTCTACGTGGCAGTTGTAAAATATTTTTAAAATATGACTTAAATATTATTTGATTTTTCTCATTATTAATAAAGTTATTTTTAATTTAAATTATTTTATTTAACATAAAATTATTTTAATTTATTAATATATAAAATAATTTCCTCCCTCTTTTCTTCGAACCCTAACCGTCATCTTTTTCACTTGTCCCTCCCTCTTTCACCCTTTCCCCATTTTCAAGTTTTTGTTGTTCTTTCTTTTCTCCCTCCATCCTACATCAACATGTTTGAACCTTGAACCTTGAGTTTTGTACTTTAGGATCTCTCACCTCGGCCTATTATTCTTTCACTCTCAAACTCACACAAGTGGAAAAAAAATATTGAAAACGTTCCTCATCCAATCACCACCGTTCACAGTGGTTCTATCCCTCATTCTTTTTTTCTCATTCCTTTTCATGGCGGTTCCTGTTTCCAGCTCCCGACCCTGTCCGCAAAACCCCTCAAAAATCATAATCGACTACGCCTTTGGAACCTCAAAGAAATACGAAGGTTCATCGGAAACGCCATACAATCTGGTACGACACCTGGAAATTCAACCGAAAAAAAATATAATTCATGAGTTCATAAACTCAATCTCTAATCCAAAAAACCCATCAGTAAATAATTTTTACGGGAGGGTTTCTGAAGTTCTTAAATACTTATCCCTTCCCAAATGCACTTTTTACCAAATTGACATGTTAGTTTTTGTAAAAATTTCTTTATGAAATCAAACATCTGGTTTAGCTACTGTCATGCCAAATATTTTGGAATCTAAATCTTGATTTGTCTAAGAGTGATAAAGTGCTTTGTACACTTGGTTTGAAATTTTACAGTAAGTTTTACATCAAACCAACTTTTAAAGTAAAAAACACTTGAAGATTAATTACTTTACTTTAAACTTAATTGTAACCCAATCAATTTGGCAAAAATAATTCCATTAAAGATTACATTTATAGAGCAGTCGTCCAAAGAAACAATATTCTCATGGAAGTTTTTACTCAAGTTGTTGACCAGAAGATGGTGACTCTTCAATTTTCATTAAATTAATTAATAAATTTTTTTAATTTTTTTAATTTAATTATGTAATTAATTAATTTTTTATTATTTATATAATTTTTTTATGTAAATTAATTACCGATTTTTATATTTTTTTTAAGTTTAAAGTTATGTGTGTAAATAAATTTGGATGAGTGATACAATATGACCAATTAACCCTTTAAATAGTATTTTATTCATTCATATAATGACTAAGCACACAGTTGGCATGCCAGCGTGACATTTTTTAACGGCTTAACATCTAAAGTAACGGAAGGGATCATATATATTGATGGAACTAATATTATGGGACTAGATAAAAACGTTTTTTTATTGAGGGACCAAAACGAAACTCAAAATTAACTTACGAGATTTAGAGACTAATTATACCATAAAAATATTATTTTTTAGGACATCAGTGTATTGAAGACAATGTCAATAGTGTTCGTGCAGGTTGTGTAATAGGGTCCAATAGTACATCGTGTGGGAGTGATCATAAAAGCTATCATGGAGCAGCAATATCCAACGGTGAATATTCAATTGAAGAAAAAAAAAGGTCTCTCATGGTGAGAGACCTATAGACATAGCGCAACATAAACACCACCAAGATGAAAATAAATGTTTACACACAACAGCAGAAAACTTGACCCCCAAATCCTCGCTCATCTTCTCCGGCAGTAGAGCCACCACTGCTACTCTACTCCGTCCCTAAAACCTCCATTTTCCCCAGTTTCCTTTTCTATCTCTATAACTTTATTGCATAAATCAACACTCTTTCGTTCTGGTTTTTTCAATTTTTGATAATTTTCACACTCTAACTGTTGTTATCAGTAAAATATTCTTGGAATTGTTAACAAATTATAACAAAGAAAATACTTTGAAATTTATGTTTTATGTAATTTCAAACTTTACTCACTTAGCTCTTGTTCTGATTAGAAGAGCTTGTGTGGGTAAAAAATCTTGGTCTCCACTTAGGGTTTATATTGCCAGAAATAAGACTGATGTGACCTTAAATGGAGCCCAATGAAGATCCTGGGCCAATTAATAATTATGTACTTTATGATCAAGATAACCATGTTTCTTCAACGGTTTGGGATAGATAGGTGGGTGCATGAATTTTTCCTACCATTTGTAATTTTTGTTGAGTTGCATTTCTCATTATTCAGATTATTGAATATGATAATATTTTCATACCAAATCCGCAGGAACGTGGTGTTCTTAGATGCCATGAACACACTTCAATGCTTGATCAGTGGAAGCTCACACCTAAACAGATTAAGTTGGTTGAGAAGGATGGTTTTGGTTACCTACGATTACTTCCTGCTATGAGTCTTGACAATGCACTGGTAGCAGCTTTGGTTGAGAGGTGGATGAGAGAAACAAATACTTTTCACTTAAGTGTTGGAGAATTAACAATAACCTTGGAAGATGTAGCATTGTTACTTGGATTGGCTATTGATGGAAAGTACCAGATGATTTGAATGGTGGAATGGTGAAGCTTACTTGGCTGAAGGAATTCTTTTCTGAGTGTCCTGAAGATGCATTACTCGAGGAAACTGAACGTTGTACCCGTGCTTACCTTCTATATCTAGTAGGAAGTACAATATTTTCTTCAACAACTGCGAACAAAGTCCCTGTTATGTACCTTTCTTTGCTTGAAAACTTTGACGAGGCTGGAAAGTTTGCTTGGGGTGCAGGAGCATTGGCATTTCTATATCGATCACTCGACAATGCTTCCCTTAAATCTCAAAGCACAGTTAGTGGCTATTTAACTCTAGCACAGGTTCAAAAATTACTTCATTTACTCTTTTTTATAATCCGTTGCTTTCTGTTTGACTGACCGAATAATACTTTTTTTAGTGTTGGAGTTATTCTTGCCTCAATGTTGGACAACCTAAATTTAACCAAGACAGTAATTGTTTTCCCTTTGTGTTTAAATGGAAAGGGAAAAGTGGTTGTAGGACGAAATATAATGTATCTTCCTACCGAAAGGCTTTGGATTCTCTTAATCCTTGTAATGTAAGTGCTGATAATGTGACTTATTTGATGATTTGGTAGAAGAACTTAATAAATTTTCTTTAGTATCGATACATAAGTCCAGTGGCTTCCTTACAAGGATATGGACTATGCAGCCATACCAGAATATATATAAACTAATTTGATTATATGGGTGTCGCTCCCGGGATTTTCATCCTAGTACAAACGCGAAAGTGGCGCGGAAAAGGTAGAGTCGCCAGCCAGACATTTTTATCCCGAAGGAACGGGAAAGGTAATGTTGCACAAACCCGAGGAAGAAGGAAATGACAAGGTCCTGCGAACCAAAGATCTGGGTTCGGGAGTCTGTTACGACCTGGGAAGGTATTAGCACCCCAGACCGTCCTCCATACCCGACGGGATCCACGCTTGCTTGTTTATTTCAAAAGGTGAGAAAATAAGAATGCTGCTGAATAAAAGAACTACTACTGGCATGGGAATGAGAAAGGAACTGGAAAAGAGATAAGAAGAAAGGGGGAAATGTAGGGAAAATAAAGAATGTGCTCGAACGGGCCCTACCCCATTGCATACGTACCTCATCGGGATAATGAGGATCAGAGTCGACGTAGTTCGTCTAACTAAGGCTGAAACTAGTTTGTATTTTTTAAGCTGACGTTGCCATAGCCCTAGCTCAGGTGTTACCGGCTCTGACTCGAGGGTGTTTACCGTATCGCTGTTTGAACTGTCGAGGCAAGTCGTATTCGTCCGCAAAGAGTATGTGATGAGAAGAGAAGACGCGATGTCTTGGTTTATTTTCTTTTATGAGAAGTGTTTTGGAGTTTATTATTTGTGAACATTCTCGTACTAAGACTTATCCATCGTGGTAGGGACTTACACCTCTCCCCGAAACAGGACGTGTATAAGAACTCCGCAACAAAGTCTCGTGTCGTATGAGAACGTTTAACCTTTATTAGGTGCGTTTTATTGTTTGTCTTTATGGGATGAGAAAGAGACTCAAATCTAAAAAGGAAAAACTAAGGGGGACTAAGACCAACCCTAAGTTGTTTATTTAATATCAAGGAGATCCTAATGGTTAGTGAGGTTTCTAATCCTAAGGAGGAGAGGAAAGAGGAAGAGAAAAGGAAGAAGAACACAACTTACTTCCTAATGAAGGTTCCAAAAGGGGAAAACCTAACAAGCACAAACATTATGTAAGGCAAAATGGTGCAAATTAAATGCATTAGAAATACCAAAGAGGATAGGGTTTTTAGACATACCTTGCCCTCCCTACAAAACAAAGGTTAGCATGGTAAACAAGATAAAAATAAGGAAAACAAAATTACCTAATTAATTCCTAAGGGAACTAGGACCTAAACTAGACTCAATCTATAGTTTAAAGGACCTAAAGCTAATGCAATGCAAAATTCAGCAACTTATTTACAACACTTAATGCACAAACAGCTATGAAATGCACTATGGAATGCCACAGCTTTTTACAGCACCTATATGTATGCAAAAACAGGTGTTAAAAGTCACAAACAACGTGAATTTTTAACAAACAACATGTATTCTACAGCACTTATATGCAAAACAACTATCAAATGCAAATTCTAGATTTTATGTTTTTCACTTGTAATGCGCAAATTCAATGCAAAGTACACCAATCAATCATGATTATGCAATAATGAACATGGATCAAGCACATGATTTAGATGAACATTGTTATTCTTAATGGAGTATGCCAGAATGCATCACATGAATCATTACGCAACAAGCATGCAAAACATGATCATGGCATATGAAGATGCTCTACATTGATCATGAATGTGCAAAATGATGGATCAACAAAAGTGCTAATCTTAATGCAAAAACCAGAATTTTATTGATGTAGGAATGTGATCAAGAATGCGATTAAAATGCAACAAATGCAACACATTGTGCTTATGCATAAACATGCTTATGAACATGCAACATTAGGTATATGCCGCAAGGATGCGAATGCATTAACGATACATGCGAATGATGCGAGAATTGGAATTCAACATGATCATTTATATGCTAAAGAATGTATGGGTATGGCAAGAACATCAATAATTCAAGTTATGCATTAATGGACACAAACATACATAATATGCGAAATGGACGGAATCGTGTCGAATCGACTCGAAATGGGGGAATGGGATATCGAAACTAACCTAGAAATTTTCCTAAAATCAATACCTAAACATGTATGGGGGATGATAGTCATGAAGAATTAAGACTAAGGTATAAAATAAGCTAAAATCTAAATTCCTACGACGAGAACCGTTTTTCCTATTTACAAGGGATTCTTTACACCTACTAGGACCTAGATTAGACTACAAATCTAATTCCTCATAATCCAAATGCAAATTGCAAGCAAGAAAGCAACGAAAACGAAAATGAACGGTACAACGCAAACATAATCGAAAATCATGCGGAGAATACCGTTAAGGCGAGATGAAGAGGATAAATTAAGGCATAATGGTTAAATCACCAACCTACGAAACGGAGGAGTGTTTCGGTAATTGTTGCAATGAATCGGAGTGCGAATGGAGAAGAAAACCGGAGAATCCGCGAATGCAAAATAAATGCGATTCGGTCTTGACGCTTCTCGATTAATCACTTCCGATAAGTCACAATCTCCACCAAAAACCAGTAGCTTCTTATTCCACAATGCTCAATTCAATGGAGGATGGAGGCTAAGCTTTAAGACCTTCAAGTTTCAATGTAAAACTTGAAGAACTTTTGTTGAAAAGCTATGGTGAAAATGATGGAAAAGTGGGAGAGAAAGTAGTGGATTTTGAGATTGTGAAAATGGTGATTGAGTGAAGAATGAGGGAGAGAGTGATTTGTGGTGATTACCCTTAGCTTTGGGAGGAGATGGGTTAATATAATGGCTAGGCTTGGCATGAGGTTTGGGCTTGGATGTAGCTTGGGTTAGGAGTTAGTTGGGATTCTAGAGAATTCTAGAACTCCTTGGAAGGTTGTAGAAAACTCTAGAATGTGGTAGAAGAGGGTGAGCTGGCTCTTCTAGAACTTTCTTTAGTTGGGATCAATCCAATGCATCAAACACCATGAAGCTTGTGATGGAGATTAGTGAAGTGAAACACAAGCTTAGTTATTCAAGGACTGCATCTTGAGTTTGCTCCCTTGATTATGGAATGCGCAATAATTAGAATGAACCTACATACATTCAATGATAACTTGCTGATGTAGCAAAGATCAATGGCAAAATTCAGCTTGAAACCAATGAATCTAGTGTACACTAGCTCATGAACATTTGTGGTGAAGACCACTTTGATGTAGCAGCAATGGTGAAGCTTGAATTAAGGCCAAAGTGAAGCTAAATGAGCTATAGAATGTGTACCAATCATTTCCAAGTTCAACCCCAAAGATAGTATAGTATTCCCTCTTGTTTTGCATTAAAAACAGCAGCAAAATGGCACAAAACAGCATCATGTATCGATACATAAGGTTATGCATCGATACATACTGAAGAGAAGGCTAAATTCAGCAAAAAACACATTATGTATCGATACATAACACGGATGTATCGATACATGACAAATTTTTAACTGTTATGTACCGATACATAACACGGATGCATCGATACATCCTGTTTATGTATCAATACATCCAGCTTATGTATCAATACATAGCCAGCACACATGTATCGATACAAAACTCGTATGTATCGATACATGGCCCCCCAAAAACTGTTTTTTTTCTTGATTTTTTTCACTCTTTCTTGCTCAGACTTCATCCACAAGTCCCTTATGACCATGATTTCATGTCCTTGACCTCAAGAAGTCAAGAGTTGACTTTTTACTTATCCTGGTTGACTTTTCTCCAATTTTCTGATTTTCAATCAAGTGAACAATTGGGGGCCTTCCAAAATGAGTCTAATGGTGAAATTTGAACCATAGGTACTTGACATCATGTAGAGAACCATGAAACCATGCTTGGACCAAAGTCTCATTGATAAGCCCAGTTCATTAGAAACCCTCATCTGACTCCTTTTTGTTGGGAAATGTTGCACTGCTTGCCTCCCTTGATCAAAGCACCTCTGTATAGGACTTGTGGCTTCAAGTGAATACTTGTGGGATGTTGTGGACCATTTGCACAAGGTTGAGAAGCTTTGTGGCCCTTTGACTGCCTTTGTATAGCCTTCAGTTGCTTTGTTCACTGATCACAAACCTATGCCCCTGCTGTGATGGTTATGATGCAATGTTTTTGGTTATTTTATGAATTTATGTATGCTAAATGCTATGCAAAAAGTTGGGGAAATGAGAGGGCAAATTTTGGGGTGTTACAGCTGCCCCTATTCAATCACTGTAGACTTGAATGGATGATAGCAATTGCTTTCAGACGTTTGAAGTATGCAGGGATTGAATCCTAGAAACAACCTGAAAATTTGCACTCGGTGGAAGAGAACAGGGAAATAAACCCAACCATCTGAACTCTGCTTGTGGAGAACTCGAATGTGAAGAGTAGTGAATTGGTGAATGTTTCGGAATAATGTCGGGAGATTGCTGATTTGCCACGCTACGGGTTGACTTTTGCTGGGATATTAATGACATGCCACACAACGGGTGGTCTTCTGAATGCTTTGCCACTCTACGGGGGTCGCCGCTCGCTACGGGAGACTTTGGCTCACTACGCGGGGATATTCTGCCACACTGCAGGGGCTTTGGAAATCTTGCCACACTACGGGGGCACATTGCTCAGCTACGGGAGACCTTGGGAATTCACCACACTACGGGGGCACATTGCTCGCTACGGGAGTCTTTTAGAAACTTTGCCACACTACGGGGCACATTGCTCAGCTACGGGAGACTTTGATGATTCACCACACTACGGGGGCCCATTGCTCGCTACGGGAGACTTTGGCTCACTATGGGAGACTTCTGCTCACTATGGGAGACTTTGATTTCCTGCCACACTACGGGGGCTGCTGCTCGCTATGGGAGACTTCTGCTCACTACGGGAGACTTCAATTTCTTCTACCACACTACGGGGGCTGCTGCTCGCTACGGGAGACTTTGGCTCACTTCGGGAGACTTCTGCTCACTACGGGAGACTTTGATTTCTTGCCACACTACGGGGGCTGCTGCTTGCTACGGGAGACTTTTGGAATTTGCCACCCAGAGGATGGACTTTGGCCAGTATGCGGCTGGACTTTGAGAACTTGCCACCCAGAGGATGGACTTTGGCCAGTCTGCGGCTGGACTTTAGATAAATTGCCACGCTACGGGTGGACTTTGGATATCAACCTTGGATCGAATACACACATGCTGAATTGTATGACATGATGCCCCATGACACTGGGAGATAGGTACGAAGGGGATTCCTGACACAGAAATAACAAACCCCTGCTGACTCTGTGGGGAATACAGATGATTGTCGATATTTTTGTTAGAGAAGAGTGTGATTAGTCTGTCTCGACTTATTACCTTTTCCAAAAATAAATTGGTCTTTAAATTTGAAGACCCTGCTAGGGGATGCCTCAACTGCTGGGGATTGAATCTCACCTCGCAGACTCCGCTGGGTGATCTGCAACTCTTCGACTTAGCTGGGAAAGACCTGTCACGGCTCTGCTGATGAGAACTCTCTCGTCTACCTGAATTTTCCAAACCTCTATGGGGAAGGGAACCGTTCAACCAACTTCCGGGAATTTCTGGATTCTTGTAAGAAGTGCTTCACTACGGGAAGACGACTCTTGATAGAGATGATCCTTATTGCTTTGCTGGGGAAGAGAGGATTTGATTTGAGATCTGCTGGGAAATAAAATCAAGGAAACCTGCTGGAGAAATATTTGACGACTTTACTGGGGATAACTTCCATGCGTCTGTTGGGGATAACGAAATTGAAACGCGTCTTGCTGAGGAGGAAAGATTTCAAATAGTCTCATGCTAGGGATCATTCGCTTTGATTCGGGCTTTACCTTAAGAGGATTTTACAAAAGACCTGATGTCTTTAAACTCTTCAGGAGTATAATTGCCCCGGTATTCTGAACTTCCGATTATCTGCCTTCGGGAAAGAATGAATCCTCGTGCGATTGAGGTGGCTTGCCCCAGTATGAATCTTTGGTCAATTGCTTTGGGAGAGATCTGAATCTCGAGGTAATTGCCTCAAATTGGCTGACTCTTGAGGACATTGCGTGACATAACAACCTCAGATTGGTTGGCTCTTGCCGTGACTGGTTGGGAAAGTCCTTACTCAATGGAGCTTTCTCGGAAAAGTGCACCTCGACGTGACTGTCTTTCAGGAGTTTTAGACTTTTCAACTTGGCAAGCTTAAGCTTCTGGACTGAATTTCCGCATGTGAGCTTTTTATGATGCCAAACAGATGTATGCAAGCAGAAAAATGTTTATTCTGAGAATGGAAATTCTAATGCAATACACATGTTAATCTTGAAATTTTGAAAAAGTGTCGCAAACCTTTGTGAACAAATCACTGGTTAAGATACGACATTATTTTGAATGAAAGTACGTACATGCAATACCAACAAGGTCTTTTAGCACAACTCATAGGAGTCAGGAAGCCATCTCGTGGTAGCAAGCTCTCAAAATCCCTGTTTCAGTTAGGACTTTTGAGGGTTGTATTGTGGCCTGGTTCACGGTTATAGAAACAAAGGATACAGGCTCGAAATTTATTTGTGCCCACCCACTCTTCATGATGTTCTCCATTCCTACATTCAGCTAGTTTTTGCAAGCATTCACCTTTCATAAGGGTTTCGTGTTGATTGAGGAACCATTGTTGCTATCAGTTCAAGCACCAATCAGGTTGTCGTTG
The DNA here is from genome assembly GCA_963966055.1 of Lathyrus aphaca. Classification (NCBI taxonomy): domain Eukaryota; kingdom Viridiplantae; phylum Streptophyta; class Magnoliopsida; order Fabales; family Fabaceae; genus Lathyrus; species Lathyrus aphaca. Next base: position 188,367,497 of record OZ014521.1, on the reverse strand, counting down.
GGAGTCAGTCACCCCTTTGTCTTTCGTGTCTGTGCCACACGACTTTGTTCTTGCTTAAGGATCTTTCTTGTGTAATCCTTTTTGCATTTTCGCTTTTGCGTTATTTTGCTTATCCCTAACTTTTTCCTGGACTGATTCTTGTGAATCTTTGATTGTGCAGTCCAGCAGGATGCCCTAATTTTTGCCTAAGTTGCTTGTTTTCAAGTTTCGACTTAGCGAGCTTTTTCTTTTCTTTTTATTTTTGTATTTTGAACAAGTCGCGTGACATTGTTTGTCTTGATTGCTTTGCGAGGTTTGTGACTGCCTCAATCTTTGGTCAATGAAGGATAACCATTGTAGCTTTTGGTCTTTGGACCTCTTGATTCGGATAACCATTGTAGCTTCCGGTCTTTGGACCTCTTGATTAGCATAGTGGAATGTAATGGATCCTCAAATACACCCCTTTATGAAAGCCTGAACGCTTGGTTCGACTAGCTGACATCTACCTTGCCCCTGGGTTACATGTGAGGGTTTTTCATGCGAGAAGAAACTCCTACTTCAAGGCTCAAGGGAGTTAGCAAGGGTCTATATCCCTTATATCTCCAGTGTTTAGGGATTTGAAACAAAGCCTGTACATCGTCAGCAGGGTCTTATTCGAGAGCACACAATCAGAGATTTTGCGTTTTTGCTTCGTCATTCTCCTTCATAGAGTTTAAGCACGACAATTGGTATTGCGATGTAAACATGCAAAATTAACTTGACAAATGAATTACTTCAAGAAAAACATGTGAGTTTTATTATTGATAACATTCAAAAGCAAACACATTTCATACATGTATACAAATGTTTAGCAAATAAAAGAAACTACAAATGGAAATGCAGTAAAGAAGCTGAATATTGCCGTTGTTGAGGAAGTTTGACTCCGTCTGGACCTGTTAGTCTTGGATACTATCAGTGATCAATAGCTCTTTCACAGACTTGTAATTTTCTAGTTGCAGCTGTATACCCAACCATGGCAGTCATGCTTCTTCTTCTAGCTTATTCTGACTCTGACACGAGACGTCTGAAGGAAAAAGTGAAGCTAGGGAGTAAAGTCATCCCATAAGGTTGCTCGGAAAGATCTGGCGATCTTCTGCCTGCGTATCTCCATTGATCAAATACCAATGAAGAATCAGAGCGACGTAGTTCCCCTCAATAGGGATGAAAAAAGCATTGAAGAAATACAAACAAATAGTTGCCATTGCTGAGAGTATCTGGATACTGATGGCTTTATTTGCTTCCTGAAGATTCCAGCTTAACGTGGACCATCTGGTAAAATAACCGTGACACCGGTTCCGTTGTGATTAGGCATTGGATTTTGGAGTACATTTGGGTGAGGCGCAAAATTGATCGCCTTGGAGTCAATTAGGTCATGTACCTTGTTCTGAAAAGCCCAACATTTCTCAATACAGTGCCCCTGGGCACCTGAATGGAATTCGCATCTGGCATTTGCATTGAAGTTCTGAGGTAGATTATCAGGAGAAGGAGCTCTCATGGTACGTAGCTCGACCAGGTTCAACTTTAGCAACTCTGGGAGAAATACAACATATGGGCATGGGACGAGATCAAGTCTGCGGTTTCTCGCTCTTGTCCTTTCCTGATTTGGTCTCTGCACCTGATATTGCTGACCTTGAGGTTGTGGTTGAGCCTGAGGAGTAATAGTCACAGCAGCTGTTTGGTAGTAACCTTGAGAACGACCTCTATCTCAGCCCCTATACACGGCATTGGTCTCACCTTCTCTTCGCCTTTGGCCATTTCCAAAAGGTTTCTTCACACCAGATGAACTAGCACTGCTTGCATCCTGAATCTTTCCTAATTTCAGGAAGTTTTTTATCCTTTCTCCAACGATGACAATATCAGAAAAACCAATGGACGGACAGGCGGCCAGACGATCCAAGTAAACACCTTGCAAGGTGCCCATAAACATGTCGGCCATTTCCCTATCCAGCAACGGGGGTTGAACCTGTGCGGCCAGCTCACGCCACCTCTGGGCATACTGCTTAAAATTTTCCTTGGGTCCTTGAGACAAGTTCTGAAACTGGGTGCGGTTTGGAGCCATATCAATATTGTATTGATACTGCTTGAGAAAAGCTTCAGCTAAATCTTTCCAGCATCGAATAGAGACCCGACTTAGTTTCATGTACCAACTCAATGAAGCTTTAGATAGACTATCTTGGAAGAAATGCATCCAAAGTTTCTCGTCATCAGTATGAGCCGAGATTTTTCCAAAGTATGCATGAATATGAGTTCTAGGGCACGTGCTGCCGTTGTACTTGTCAAATGATGGCACCTTGAACTTAGGAGGGATTCTGACTCCTGGCACTAACCCTAGATTGGTTACATCGATGCCCAGGGAGTTCTGACATTCCATGGCCTTAATCTTCTCCGCCAGCTCTTCATACCTTCGATTGTTGACCTCATTCATATTACCCACATCAGCATCCAGTAGAGTGAACTGGTCTTCCTAAGTGTCTTCATTACGGGCCGCGGCCCCATTTAGATTTGGCCCTCTGTCACGGGCAGCGTTAGGATCCACATTCTTAGTCGGTGTTCCAGCATTAGCATTCCCACGGGGCTGCTCAACCATCAATCTGAGACGCTCTTGATTCTGCGCAATGCCGGTCATCATGTCCATGAACTGATCCATCCTCTGTCGGAGCTCATTGAGATCATTCTGCATTCCTTCAACCATTCTCACTCGGTTTCTTTTTGTTGGATACCGATGAACGTGTTGACCAGCTATATTGCCTGAAGTTGAATAAGTTAGGAAGTCCGAATGACCTGTAAAAATGCAAAATATGCAAATCCTGCGGTAAATGCGTATGATATGTTCATGAGGATGCGACATGCGGCCCTGCAAATGAGTAAGCATGTGTTAGTAATGCAAGCATGCAGAAGATGTTATGCAATGCACTGGTGTGTGATCAAAGGTACGGAGATCACTGGTCTGACATTGGTGTCGAGAAGACAATCATGTGCTGGTGAAGAGTCGTAATAACAGTACCACCGAAATCCCGAATTTCAAACCAAAGGGCCATGTGCTGGCAAAATGGGGTATGTTGGAAGTTTTAGGGTTCCTGCAAACCTGTAAACCCCTCCCATCTCACGGGTATGCTATACCGAGCAAACATCACGGACTCTCAAAGCCGGATAGCAATAATACGTTCACCATTTCCGAGAAATAGCTCATGACCAAATCAGGGAATCGGTTTGGCATTATATACTAAACAGGGAGGTCTCAGCTGAGTACGGGGAAAACAAGCATCCCTCATAAGTCCTCAGCTTCAAGCACTGAATCGAGAAACAATAGTACATTCATCCCGAAGGGTACAATACTATCTTCATACGAACAGTTTGCCTTGACTGGGTTCCTATGAGAGAACCAGGCCATCCTATGCGAGTTCCCAGTGGGCCCTCGGATGCGAGTGGGTTTGCCAACAAATGTGGTCTGCCACTTTCATCACTGGAGAGGGTTGTTTCCACTAAGGTTCTCAATGATCGGTCCCCAGCTGCACATAACCATCAAGATCGTATCCCAAAGTGGAGAAGAACCCCCACACAAGATAGTTCCGAGACGGTCGCAACCTGGGTGTGGAACACATCGCCACTCATCATGTAACCATGCGAGTATAAAGTGTCCACGCTAATCCTATGGTGCACTCAAGCCCGGTATTTGGCTAATCTCACAGTAACTCCCATCCCACAGAAAAAATGAAACCAGCCCAGCCAGACAGTCCAGTATAATATGATGCATGGAAAATAGATACTGAAAGCGGTAAATAAATGCGGTAAAGTAAAGCTGTAAAATAAAACTGTAAATGAAAACAGTAAAGCTAAACTAAGCACACAACAACAAACAGATAAACACCCAAAGAAACAAAACCAAACAGGCGCTAGGATTGACTCTACAAGGGAAACCAGAGACTCTGGGCTCGGTCCCCAGCAGAGTCGCCAGCTGTCTCTCCCGGGATTTTCATCCTAGTACAAACGCGAAAGTGGCGCGGAAAAGGTAGAGTCGCCAGCCACACATTTTTATCCCGAAGGAACGGTAAAGGTAATGTTGCACAAACCCGAGGAAGAAGGAAAGGACAAGGTCCTGCGAACCAAAGATCTGGGTTCGGGAGTCGGTTACGACCTGGGAAGGTATTAGAACCCCAGACCGTCCGCCGTACCCGACGGGATCCACGCTTGCTTGTTTGTTTCAAAAGGTGAGAAAATAAGAATGCTGCTGAATAAAAGAACTGCTACTGGCATGGGAATGAGAAAGGAACTGGAAAAGAGATAAGAAGAAAGGGGGAAATGTAGGGAAAATAAAGAATGTGCTCGAACGGGCCCTACCCCGCTGCCTACGTACCTCATCGTGATAATGAGGATCAGAGTCGACGTAGTTCGTCTAACTAAGGCTGAAACTCGTTTGTATTTTTTAAGCTGACGTTGCCATAGCCCTAGCTCAGGTGTTACCGGCTCTGACTCGAGGGTGTTTACCGTATCGCTGTTTGAACTGTCGAGGCAAGTCGTATTCGTCCGCAAAGAGTATGCGATGAGAAGAGAAGACGCGATGTCTTGGTTTATTTTCTTTTATGAGAAGTGTTTTGGAGTTTATTGTTTGTGAACATTCTCGTACTAAGACTTATCCATCGTGGTAGGGACTTACACCTCGCCCCGAAACAGGACGTGTATAAGAACTCCGCAACAAAGTCTCGTGTCGTATGAGAATGTTTAACCTTTATTAGGTGCGTTTTATTGTTTGTCTTTATGGGATGAGAAAGAGACTCAAATCGAAAAAGGAAAAACTAAGGGGGACTAAGACCAACCCTAAGTTGTTTATTCAATATCAAGGAGATCCTAATGGTTAGTGAGGTTTCTAATCTTAAGGAGGAGAGGAAAGAGGAAGAGAAAAGGAAGAAGAACACAACTTACTTCCTAATGAAGTTAAGTTGGTTCCAAAAGGGGAAAACCTAATAAGCACAAACATTATGTAAGGCAAAATGGTGCAAATTAAATGCATTAGAAATACCAAAGAGGATAGGGTTTTTAGACATACCTTGCCCTCCCTACAAAACAAAGGTTAGCATGGTAAACATGATAAAAATAAGGCAAACAAAATTACCTAATTAATTCCTAAGGGAACTAGGACCTAAACTAGACTCAATCTATAGTTTAAAGGACCTAAAGCTAATGCAATGCAAAATTCAGCAACTTATTTACAACACTTAATGCACAAACAGCTATGAAATGCACTATGCAATGCCACAACTTTTTACAGCACCTATATGTATGCAAAAACAGGTGTTAAAAGTCACAAACATCATGAATTTTTAACAAACAACATGTATTCTATAACACTTATATGCAAAACAGCTATCAAATGCAAATTCTAGATTTTATGTTTTTCACTTGTAATGCGCAAATTCAATGCAAAGTACACCAATCAATCATGATTATGCAATAATGAACATGGATCAAGCACATGCTTTAGATGAACATTGTTATTCTTAATGGAGTATTCAAGAATGCATCACATGAATCATTATGCAACAAGCATGCAAAACATGAACATGGCATATGAAAATGCTCTACATTGATCATGAATGTGCAAAATGATGGATCAACAAAAGTGCTAATCTTAATGCGAAAACCAAAATTTTATTGATGTTGGAATGTGATCAAGAATGCGATTAAAATGCAACAAATGCAACACATTGTGCTTATGCATAAACATGCTTATGAACATGCAACATTCGGTATATGCCGCAAGGATGCGAATGCATTAACGATACATGCGAATGATGCGAGAATTGGAATGCAACATGATCATTTATATGCTAAAGAATGTATGGGTATGGCAAGAACATGCAATAATTAAAGTTATGCATTAATGGACACAAACATACATAACATGCGAAATGGACGGAATCGTGTCGAATCGACTCGAAATGGGGGAATGGGATATCGAAACTAACCTAGAAATTTTCCTAAAATCAATACCTAAACATGTATGGGGGATGATAGGAATGAAGAATTAAGACTAAGCTATCAAATAAGCTAAAATCTAAATTCCTACGATGAGAACCGTTTTTCCTATTTACAAGGGATTCTTTACACCTACTAGGACCTAGATTAGACTACAAATCTAATTCCTAATAATCCAAATGCAAATTGCAAGCAAGAAAGCAACGAAAACGAAAATGAACGGTACAACGCAAACATAATCGAAAATCATGCGGAGAATGTCGTTAAGGCGAGATGAAGAGGATAAATTAAGGCATAATGGTTAAATCACCAACCTACGAAACGGAGGAGTGTTTCGGTAATTGTTGCAATGAATCGGAGTGCGAATGGAGAAGAAAACCGAAGAATCCGCGAATGCAAAATAAATGCGATTCGGTCTTGACGCTTCTCGATTAATCACTTCCGATAAGTCACAATCTCCACCAAAAACTAGTAGCTTCTTATTCCACAATGCTCAATTCAATGGAGGATGGAGGCTAAGCTTTAAGACCTTCAAGTTTCAATGTGAAACTTGAAGAACTTTTGTTGAAAAGCTATGGTTAAAATGATGGAAAAGTGGGAGAGAAAGTAATGGATTTTGAGATTGTGAAAATGGTGATTGAGTGAAGAATGTGGGAGAGAGTGATTTGTGGTGATTACCCTTAGCTTTGGGAGGAGATGGGTTTATATAATGGCTAGGCTTGGCATGAGGTTTGGGCTTGGATGTAGCTTGGGTTAGGAGTTAGTTGGGATTCTAGAGAATTCTAGAACTCCTTGGAAGGTTGTAGAAAACTCTAGAATGTGGTAGAAGAGGGTGAGCTGGATCTTCTAGAACTTTCTTTAGTTGGGATCAATCCAATGCATCAAACACCATGAAGCTTATGATGGAGATTAGTGAAGTGAAACACAAGCTTAGTTATTCAAGGACTGCATCTTAAGTTTGCTCTCTTGATTATGGAATGCGCAATAATTAGAATGAACCTGCATACATTCAATGATAACTTGCTGATGTAGCAAATATCAATGGCAAAATTCAGCTTGAAACCAATGAATCTAGTGTACACTAGCTCGTGAACATTTGTGGTGAAGACCACTTTGATGTAGCAGCAATGGTGAAATTTGAATTGAGGCCAAAGTGAAGCTAAATGAGCTATTGAATGTGTACCAATCATTTCCAAGTTCAACCCCAAAGATAGCATAGCATTCCCCCTTGTTTTGCATTAAAAACAGCAGCAAAATGGCAAAAAAACAACATCATGTATCGATACATAAGGTTATGCATCGATACATACTGAAGAGAAGGCTAAATTCAGCAAAAAACACATTATGTATCGATACATAACATGGATGTATCGATACATAACACGAATGCATCGATACATCCTGTTTATGTATCAATACATCCAGCTTATGTATCAATACATAGCCAGCACACATGTATCAATACAAAACTCGTATGTATCGATATATGGCCCCCCAAAAACTGTTTTTTTCTTGATTTTTTTCACTCTTTCTTGCTCAAACTTCATCCACAAGTCCCTTATGACCAAGATTTCATGTCCTTGACCTCAAGAAGTCAAGAGTTGACTTTTTACTCATCCGGGTTGACTTTTCTCCAATTTTATGATTTTCAATCAACTGAACAATTGGGGGCCTTCCAAAATGAGTCCAATGGTGAAATTTGAACCATAGGTACTTGACATCATGTAGAGAACCATGAAACCATGCTTGGACCAAAGTCTCATTGATAAGCCCAGTTCATTAGAAACCCTCATCTGACTCCTTTTTGCTGGGAAATGTTGCACTGCTTGCCTCCCTTGATCAAAGCACCTTTGTATAGGACTTGTGGCTTCAAGTGAATACTGGTGGGATGTTGTGGACCATTTGCACAAGGTTGAGAAGCTTTGTGGCCCTTTGATTGCCTTTGTATAGCCTTCAACTGCTTTGTTCACTGATCACAAACCTATGCCCCTGCTGTGATGGTTATGATGCAATGTTTTTGGTTATTTTATGAATTTATGTATGCTAAATGCTATGCAAAAAGTTGGGGAAATGAGAGGGAAAATTTTGGGGTGTTACAACGGGCATCTAGGACTACGGTGTTGTGGTTTGACAAGGCGGAAAGGCACCTTCCCAATCGCTGCTTAAGGCAATTCAGCATGCATCAAACCATCCCAAAAGATGTGAAACGTCGGGAGAGGAAGAGTCATATAGTGGATCATGGGGAAGACTTGCTGGGAAAAATGGACACGACTCTCAAAGAATGGTTAGATCGTTGGCTTCATATTGTTGAAGGGGGCAACATTTTAGCTGAGGATGAGTACAGACAGTGGTACCCGAAGAAAACTCGAAAATACATCGGGAGAGTTAAATCATCTGTAGAGTCAGAGTATCATAGAGCAGTACATCTTTGCCTATTTTTTGTTACTTATCTTTCTCTTGGATATGCTATGAATACATACATGACTGATACATGCTGTTACAGGTTACCACTATGAGAGAAATTGCAAATCTTGCTGATATATTCTCAACTGAAGGGTTGGATTCTTATAATAGAGGTTGGATTGATGAAGTGAAAAATATTGCACATAAATGTTTAACAGAACAATTCGATGAAATACCAAAGGAGAAAGTAACTAAGAAGGGTAGTAGGAAATGTAAGCAAAAGGATCATCCATGCATGGAGTATGAATAACAGGAGACTGAAGAACTAACTGAAGCTAAACCTGACTTTACCCCGTGATAGTTATGATTTAAGGTTGGTCAAGGACGTAAGGTATATAACTAAATTTTCAATACCTCTAAAAGAATATATCCTATAAAATAGGTTGGCCGGATTATCAACGGTCAAGAAACTTAAGACCATTGGATGCAGATAATTAGTAAATTTATGCTGCAAAGCTCCATTTGATATTCTTGTTGTAGGCATTTATTGTAAGTTTTCTTGATGTACGACAACCTTGTATTTATTGAAATCTATTATTTCACACCTACTTTCTTGGTTATAATTTTCCATTTAACTGTGCTTTCTTCATGCTCTAAGCACTCACAAACTTGTGATCTTGACATCAGTAGTTCCATTATTGAAAACATATTTTTTACCAGATATGTTATTTCTACACCACATTTTACACCAAATACTTACACCAATATACTATTCACCGTATTTATACGGTGAATAATGTTTTTTAAATAAAATAATATTTTTTAATGAACAGTATACATGAACAGTGTACGTAAATTGTACTATGAATAGTGCGTGTATAGTACGCATGAACAGTAACATAAACATTAATTTTAAAGTAGTGAAACAAAGTTGATTAATACAATATAAAAACTTGGTTAATGCAATAATAAAGTTGGTTAAATACGGTGTAAGTGTAGAAAATGGTGTAAGAATATCATTTATCTTAAAATTAAGGTCTTCAACATCTTAACATTATAATTAAAATTAAATTCTACAATCTACAATTAAAATTAAAATTAAAGTATACAATTAAAATTAAATTTAAAGTCTAAGCGGATGTAATTTCGGGTTTCGGGTGCGGGTTTCACACTATCCAAACCCGCACCCGAACCCATACCCAGTCAAATCAGGTTTTCACCGGTTGACTCGGGATCGGGTGCGGGTGGGCCCCGCGAGTTTGGTTCTGTCTTCCATCCCTAGTCCTTGGCTGGCCGTTTTGGGTGTGTTGTTTTGTTTGGAATTGCTTTGTGCAAAAGTCACTCAGATTATCGCATTGGCGAATGTGTGGTTGTTTGGTTTTTAGTTCAAGTGTGCCAGCCTGATCATTCTTGCATCTCTTTTCCTACTCTCAGCTCAGGTTCTGTTTGTCATGGTATCGTCGCAGATGGCGTGTGGTTTGGTGTTTGGGGCCACACGTGTAGCTGATGTTAGTTTCTTGCAGTATTGGGCTTTTTGTATTGTTTTATCGGCTTTAGGGGTTGGGGTCTGGTTTGGTGATTCTAGTGGCAGAGGTTTGATTGTTTCCTGGGGTTTGAAGTGATGTGAAGGTGTATTAGATTGGGTGTGAGGGTCTGGCTAGGAGATTGGAGTTGTGTGGTTGTTGAGGATGTTTGGTCAGCAGGTTTTCGCTGATGTTTATTGGGAGCTGCTGGATTTCGAGTGTTGTCGAATGTCTGTTATGCCCGCGAGTCATCTGCTGCGGCATGGGTTGCAGTATTTGGCATCCTTGAATACTAGATTTCTGGTTGGTGTTGGATTGTGTTTCTAGAGCTTTGGCCTACGCTGTGACGATGTTAACAGATTTTTGCTCATTTGAGTGTTTCCATTTGGATGTTTTTGTCTTGGCTAAGTAGCTGATAGATTAGCTTTTGTATTATTTAAAGTTTGGTCCATATAGTTTCTGTGTTGGGTGGTGTTGCACCCCAAAATTTGCCCTCACAATACAAGACTTCGTGTGCTAAGAGGTTCACAAGGTTCACAAGATTCACAAGACACCTTATGAGGTTCACAAGGTTCACAAGACCTCTCATGAGGTTCATGAAGTTTACAAGACACCTTATGAGGTTCACAAGGTTCACAAGACCTCTCATGAGGTTCATGAAGTTTACAAGACCTCTCATGAGGTTCACAAGGTTCACAAGACATCTTATGAGGTTCACAAGGTTCACAAAGTTCACAATTGGTCAGAAGATTTGACAATTCCCTCAGACAATGCATCCTCCTAAGCAGTGCATCCAAAACTAGGGTTTTGACTTTAATCAGGCTAAATGGACTTCCAAGACTTCAAGTGAGCTTCATAACATCTTATATATGTTTAAGAACCCCCATGACAAGTTTCAAGACTTTTCTCAAAGGTTTGCTCAGTCAGATGATCAGATAAGTCAAAATCGGTCAAAGCAGTTAAAAAGTCAAACTAAGGTCAACTGTGGTCAAACCAAAGTCAAAATTCATGAGTTTTTACCAACATCAAGTATATGAAGTAAAATTCATCATTTTATCAAGGGGTTTATCATGATTCATCAAGGAGATTTCAGATCATCAAGAATCAGGAGTTTCTAAATTAGGGTTTCCTTAGGAAAAGTCAACTGAACTTTGACCAGCCATAACTTTCACATGCTTCATCAAATTTTCCCCATCCAAAGCTCATTTTGAAGGAAATTGAATTCTCTACAACTTTGTGTCTCACAAGCCAAGCCCAAAAATGCTTCATTTGGAAGGTATGAGCTAAGACATTATAGGTCCTTTTGAAAGTCAACAAAAAGTCAACAACTTCAAAAGGGCATAACTTGAGAATGGTAAATGATATGGACATGAAACCAATGGGGTTGGTTAGAGGACTCTTCAAGCTTTCCAAAATGTCCAAGAACACCCTCATAGCATTAAAATTGAAGGATGTGTGCCCTTGCAAAGTTGGGAAATTTTTGGGTGGTGTATGAAGAAAATAGGGTCTTAAAACCAAATTCTTTCAAATGGGCTGAACTTTTTGTGACCCAAGGTGTTCCATGACATCATGCACGAAATTTATTTGATATTTTCATAATTTTATTTTATTTATTATGATTTTTTATATTAAAAATCATTTTAAATTTAAATAAAATATCAAATATGAAAATTTAAAATATATTTTGGTTCTAGAAGGTCATTAACATGAATTGGATTGAATTGATATACAATTGATGATGATTGGCTTGAAATAGAAAGGTCTCATTCAAAAATATATGAAATTTAAGTCATAATCTTTTTCAATCTCCAAAAATCAAAAAGTCCAAACAATGATCCAATCTTTTGACCTAACTTCACTCTACTATAAATATACAAACTATCACAATGCATAGGGGACGAATCTTCTGCCTCAAGAGTAAGTTTGCACTTTCAAAAAAATCACCAAAAACTTGAATTCGGATTCCATCATTTAGGCTCTTTCAAGGCAATTTGAAGGTTGATACATGTTCTATGAACATCACTGAATCTATTTGAACCATTTGCAGCATCCAAATCATTGCATATGACCTAAACCGAATCTGTTTTGTTCTTGGTTTTGAAATTTTCGATTCTCTTTATTTATGCATTGCAAACTAATTTTGTTTATTGATTCATGATTAGTTGAAGCTTGTGATGAATTCTGGGCAGTTTAATTGAAGAAAACATGACTGAATCGTGTGTTGCCATTTTAGGGTTCTTGACCTTCAAGTTAGGGTTTTGCGTTAAAATGAATATAAATGAATTCTAAAACCGTGGACCAATTCCAAATGACCTCTGGACCATGTTTGCATTCTTAATTTAATGAAATCGTACTGTTTTGATGGTGTTTCAATTTCATAGGTTTCGGGTTTTGAAAAATTCGCAGGAAATTTCGTAGTTGATTTTGCAGGTGTTTTCGCAGGAAAAAGGTTGAAGACGAAGGCCTTTGGCGCCAAGATCTTCATTCAAATATTTAATATAATATTTTTTGTTTTATTGTTAATGTTATTTCACAGAGGCTTGCTTGGCCCAGTGGTGAGGAAGGCGTGTGCATTGCTCTGAGGCTTGGGTTCGATCCTTGGATGCAGCAATCTTTTTCTTATTTTCCCATTTAATCACAAGATTTAATATATTATCTATTGTTGTGGATTGTATATCAGTTGAGCCCTTCTGGCTGGATGGTAAGAGTGCTGGTTTGTTGTGTGAAGGTCCTGGGTTCGAAACCCTCCCCAGGCCTTTTTTTTGTGCTTTTGTTTGTTTTGTCATAATTTCCACAGGATTTGAAACAAAGGACATTGGCTCCCATCCCATATCACCACGCGCACGCTGGCCTGGTGGTTGTAGAGGCAGGACTCAAAGATGAAAGCAGAGGGGCTGGGTTCAAATCCCAGTCCAGGTAAGTTTTTTTCATTGTTCTTGTTTTCTCTATTTTATTTGTTTATGTTATTGTTAAATAAATCTAAATAATAAAATAAAATGTTAATAATATTATTTTCTTTACTACAATTTAGAACTCATTTTTTTTTAAAATTAAATCTTATTAGAAAAATTATTTAATATTTATTTGTGTATATTATTAATGTTGTATAATTTTGTATAATTAATCCTAATTTATTTTTCAAACATGTAAACCCTAATTTTCTTTTATATAAAATTTAATTATAACTTTTAATTTATTTATTTGTAGACCTTAATTATGTACATATTTTTTATAATTTGTTTATAATTATTATTTAATATAATTTTTGCATATAAATAATTTTAGATTATGCTTAAAATAATTAAAAACAAAACTCTTAATTTAATTTTGTAAATATAATTTATTTTTATAATATGTTTATTTAATTATAATTAACCTTATTTTCATAACATGTATATAAATTTAATTTTTATAATAATTGGTATATAGCATGAATTGTTTATTGTTCTTCTTAAAAATCTTAAAAAATAATATAATTGTTTATTAAACTTTTAATTTATTATGCTAATCTCTTTATTCTTGTTTATTTTATTACTAATACTATTTATTTTCATATGATATTTATTTTATTATTACTAACCCCATTTATATATATATATATATATATATATATATATATATATATATATATATATATATATATATATATATATATATATATATATATATTGTGATTTATTATTATTATTGTTACTAACCCAATTATCTATTATTATTATTTGCTTATTTAAATTGTTTTAATTATTATTATTATGTAATTGAATCCCTTATGTAATATTTGTAGTAGTAATTTTATTATTTATTTTAAATGCTATGGTTAGTAAAATAGGGAGTGAAACATGTTTGTACTTAAAAATTGAATTTAGATCATTAATTTAAAGATAAATATTTAAACTTATACACTCACACACGTAAGTCGATCTTTGATCGCCATCTCACTTCTTAAGGGTTACCTCTCAAGTTGCCTAAACAAAAGGTCAAGTAGGGTGTATAAAGCAAAGTCCCTCATCTTATATCATCTAGTCCCTTAAACAAATAAAAAGATCAAGTCCCTTCGAATGTTGCTTTCGTAATGATCTTGTCCCTTTCGAATAAAGATGATAAGTCCCTTCGAATTGCTTATACACCCTACAGTTGCCTACATAACAGATGTCCCTTCACTTGTCCCTAACATCCAAGGTAATGACTACCTATTCCTTAATAATAGGGATAGTCTTACCACTTAAAGGATATTCAAGAACAGTAAAGATTTAATCATTAGGGTAGGTTCCTCTCAGATACTTGCTCACTTTCCAAAAACATTTCAAACACTTCATACATTTCAAACAATTTTCAAAACAAAGGTTTTATATATATCCGTACATGGATCATCATAAAACACTTAAGAAAATTTTATTCACACACTACACTTTTCAAAATAATTTAAAGTGAGCTAAGTAACTAAGAGCCCATGGATAACCATGGATGTAAAGGGTGCTAACACCTTCCCTTTACATAACCTACCCCCGAACCCAAAAATCTTTTAAAAGGTCTTTCCTGTTCTTTTATGCCTTTCCTTTGGATAAAATAAAAGTCGGTGGCGACTCTTGCTATCCGCAACATAACTAAAGTCAGTTCTCCCACCGTGTTACAGAACTGGCGACTCTGCTGGGGATTTAATAAAAGAGGGGTACCCTTATGAATTAATTCACTTTAAAACTGTTTGCTTTGTTTGCTTTACTTATCTGTTGGGGTGCTCTTATGTGTGAAAGATCCTAACCCGGATCTAGTGTACCTTAGGTAAATGGCAATAGACCAAGGAAACTGTATGACGTATACCGATATGGTTGATCTGGTGGCCATAGTTAGTGTGACTTCTTGGTTGGTGCTTATGTTCCTTAAGTCAAGTTGAGGATAATATGAGGCTGCCATATGTTGTCAATGCACTACTAACTTTTAGAACCCTAGTTATCCCATCTTGGCCTTTAGAAAGTAGTGAGATAACCGGCTTTGGTGCAGACTGAAGTTGGTTGATACTCGATACTACGCTCATTGAGAATCTAAACTTGGAGGGTTTTGGTTGGCAAGTAAGTTGCCTACTGAACAACCACCCTTGTGAAGGATCAATGATATTGAGATCCCTTAGAACCTGGTTACTTTTGTAGGACAGGATGAACCAACTAACTTCAGGGGAGGGTACTTACCTTTGAACCTCATGCAAGCCTCAAAACCTAGGGCTATTGTGTGACTTGTTTGTGTGTGCTACATGTTTGTGATTGAGCATAACATCATAGCATCATCATGCATCATAAAAATAGCATTTTCACTAACCATTTCAAGGACCAAAGGATTTATCTTTGTTCTTTGTTGCAGGTCATGGCTTCTGCTCGTAGAAACACTATCAGGATCAGCTTTGTAGGGATACCTGCTAAGCTTAAAGAGTTGGTTTCTCAAGTGTCTGAACACTCCCAGTTCATCAAGAGACATGGTCACCTACTGGATCTAGTCACTTCAGGATTCAATGAAGACATGATGAGTGTTTTGTTTCAGTTCTTTGACCCTAAGCACCATTGCTTCACATTCCCCGACTATCAGCTGGTTCCTACAATGGAAGAGTTCTCTAAACTTCTGGGTATACCTGCTCTTGATCAAAGACCCTTCACAGGCTTGGAAAAAGAGCCTAAACCTGAGGTTATTGCTGCAGCTCTACATCTGAAGAAGTCAGACATTGTTTTAGAAACGAGAAGCGGAGTTAAGGGTATTCTTGCTAAGGTGTTGATAGAGAAGGCTCAAGTGTTCTTGAAGGCTATGAGCTATGATGCTTTTGAGGAGATCTTAGCCTTGCTGATTTATGGCTTAGTGTTGTTCCCCAATCCAGATCAGTTCATAGACGTTCATGCCATCAACATATTTCTGAGTCACAATCCAGTGCCTACATTGCTTGGGGACATTCTGCACTCTCTTCATACTCGTACTACAAAGGCACGAGGAACTTTGATGTGTTGCATACCTTTGCTATCTAGGTGGTTTATTTCTCACCTTCCTCGCTCAGTAGTGAAGAATGAACAAGGGTTCAGATGGTCTAAAAGGATCATGTCACTCTCTCATTCAGATATCCATTGGTGCTCCAGATCTATGGAGAATATCACTATCATTGACCGTTGTGGGGAGTTTCCTAATGTGCCACTTCTAGGCATAAGAGGAGGCATTACCTACAATCCTTCCTTAGCTCTACGTCAGTTTGGTTACGCTCGGAGTGATGGTCCTCATGACATGTTAATTCAAGGTATTGTGTTTGACTACGACAACGATCTGCAAGGTTACCGTCAAAGGTTCATACGAGCATGGGGAAAAGTGAACAAGGTTGACAGCAAGACTCTGGAGCCTAAGTACACTATTCCTATGGAAGCTTATCTCAGATGGGTGCGATCTCGTGCTCAGACTCTCATGATGCCATATCCTGATATCCTGCCAGTTACCATGGAACCTGTTGCTGAAGGAGATACCTCTTATACCATCCTTCACCCAGACATGCCCACTGACATGGAAGACTTACAGAGGTCCTGGATCCAGTTGAAGGAGCAAAGGGATACTTTTGAGGCTCATTACAAAACAAGCCAAGAAAGAATCCTGGAACTAACAAAGCAACTTCACGAGGAGCGGAATCTCAACTCATACCTCAACACAAAGAGGAAACGTCCATGGGAGACTTAAAACCCCATCTCTTGTATTTATTTCATTTCATTTTCTGTAAGCCCAAGAGGCAAAACAAATTTATTACTAATAAAAGTTTACCTTCTTGTTTGTTTAAGCAAATTTAAATCCTGTGGTCCTTGAAAACATTGCATATGCATTCACATATCATATCATTGCATCACAGGTTTATTGTGCACAGGTTTCTTATCTTCTCGCTGTTTATTTCAGCAATGGCTCTTGAGCAAACAGTTAAGGATCTTTAGGCACAAAATGCACAGTTCCAAGAGCTGATCCTGAACTTGTCCAAGGGGCAGGATGAATTGAAGACACTGCTGGCCAAGAAGACTAAGAAGACTAGGAGGTCAGGTGGCCTGATCAACATGGGAAGAAGGTTCAGAGGTCCTGTCAAGACCAAAGAACAGGTTGAAGATTATGAGTCTGAAGAGTTTGAGAAAGAGGGAGGCAGTCTCCATAATACAATGGGGGACTCTGATTCTGAAGCTAACTACTATCACGAGCCTAATGAAGATAAGTTCAAGATGCTGGTGGATAGAATGGATGCTATGGAATTACAAAAGTCTTCTGGGCTGGATTTTGAAGACCTGAGTTTGATATCTGGGGTGGTCATACCCATTGGTTTTAAGGTTCCTACTTTCGTAGTTTATGATGGTGTCTCTTGTCCCAAGCTGCATCTGAGGTCTTATGTCCGGAGAATCCAACCCCATACTGCTGATAAGAAGTTGTGGATCCATTTCTTCCAAGAGAGCTTATCTGGAGCTCAATTGGAATGGTATTATCAGTTAGAGAGTGTCAACATCCGTGATTGGAATGATCTTGCGGAAGCCTTTTATAAACAATATAAATACAATGCTGACTTAGCCCCTACTCGCATGCAACTTCAGAGCATGTCTATGGGTGCTAAGGAGAGTTTCAAGGAGTATGCTCAGAAGTGGAGAGACTTGGCTGGAAGAGTGCAACCACCTCTAACTGACAGGGAGTTAGTTGATATGTTCATGTGTACGTTGAATGGTCCCTTTTACAGTCATCTCATTGGAAGCTCATCATCTGGCTTCACCGAGTTGATAATGACAGGAGAGCGCGTAGAAAGTGGTATAAGGAGTGGCAAGATTCAAGTGGGTGCTTCTTCATCAGGTGCTGCAAAGAAGCCTCCCAGTGGGAAGAAAGAGTCAAATGCTGTTTATGGTCAACCTGATCGCAATAGAAGGCATCAGTCTGTGAGTGCAGTTCATATCTCCAATCCAACTACTGCAACAACAGAGCAGTCACAGGGAAATCAATAGAGAGCTAGAAGGCAGTTCACTAAGATCAACATGTCAATGGCCCAAGCCTTGCAACACTTGTTGAAGGATGAACTTATCACCCTGAAAGATCCTCCTCAGAATCCTAATGTTACCTCTCCCAAGTACAATCCTAATGCACGATGTGCATATCATTCGAATTGTCAGGGACATGATACCAATAGTTGCTGGGTATTGAAAAACAAAATTCAAGATATGATTGATGCTGGAGAGATTGAGTTCGACCCTCCGGGTACTCCAAATGTGATTACTGCTCCCATGCCAAATCATGAGAAGACTGTCAATGCCATTGATGAAGATTCACATATTTCCTCAGTTGCAGATTTGACTACACCATTGTCTGTTATCAAGAAGAAGTTAGTACAAGCTGGGTTCTTTCCAGGTTGTCGTGAAGATTGTGTCTATTGTGCTTATAAGCCGGATAGTTGCTGGAGGTTGAAGGGCAGAATTCAACGCCTCATGAATAATTATACCATAGTGTTTGAGAGGACACCACCTTCTGTGGAGAGTATGATTGATCATATAACTAAAGGTGCAAAGATTGAAGAGGTGGATATGGTTGATAAAGTGCCGGTAAGGATTACTTCCAAAGGACCTGTCAAAATTACTCATAAGGGTCCAATTAAGATTACTGCTGAAGGCCCTGTGAAGATTGTTGCTGAAGCTAGAGTGGCTCCTATGATCATCACCACTCCTGGTCCTATTCCGTATACTTCTGATAAAGCTGTGCCTTGGCATTATGGGTCTGATGTTTATATCCATGGTGTTAAGCAGGAACCCTTAGCTGATATGCCTGTTGCTGATGAAAACATTGATGTTGATAATATTGCTGGATCTAGTAAGATCACACGAAGCGGAAGAGTTTTCTCTCCTCCAGTTACCTCCAAGAATACAGTTACTCCAGCTACTACCTCCACTGTTGATGCTCGGGGCAAAGGTCCTGTTATTGAACCTATACCAACTGATGTGCCAGCTGCTGATGATCTTGCTAAGCAGATGGAAGAAGTATTGAAGATCATTCGCAAGAGTGATTATGACATTGTTGATCAATTGGGGCATACTCCCTCCAAGATTTCTATGCTGTCTTTATTATTGTGCTCTGAGGCTCATGCCAAGGCCCTAATTAAACTTCTGAAGACTGCTCATGTACCAAATGAAATTTCTGTTGAACAGTTTGAAAATTGTGTTGCACACTTGACCTATGATAATGGGTTAGGTTTCTCTGATGCTGATTTGACTTCGGCCAAGAGAGATCATAACAGGGCTCTACATATCTCTATTGAATGTAGGGGCACTACCCTGTCACATGTATTAATAGACAATGGTTCCTCTCTGAATGTGTTACCCAAAGAAGTCCTGAATAAGCTTAGTCCTGAAGATGTTGTGTTGAAGCCCAGTAATATAGTGGTGAAGGCTTTTGATGGCTCGAGAAGAGTGGTGCGTGGAGAAATTGATCTCCCAATCAAAGTTGGTTCTCAGGTTTTTAATGCTACCTTTTATGTAATGGATATTCGTCCGTCGTATTCTTGTTTGCTTGGGCGTCCCTGGATCCATGGGGCAGGTGCTGTAACCTCTACCTTACATCAAAAGCTGAGGTATCCAGTAGAGGGGAAGGTTGTTACTGTTTATGGAGAGGAAGGGTATATGATTAGCCATGTGAACACCTTTAAATATCTTGAAGTGGAAGGTGAATATGTTAAAACTTCGTGTCAGACATTTGAAGTGGTTCCTTGGATTGTTAATGATTATGAAGCTCCTCCTGTTGTCAAGAAAGTTCCTGTGGTCACCAGAGTACCTCCTACAATGGCCTCCCTTAAAGATGCTAGAGCTGTGGTGGATGAAGGTGGTTGTACTATTTGGGGTCAGCTTCCTGATATTCTGTACAAGTCTGACAAATTTGGTTTGGGTTTCACTGTAGAGTCCCAGAAGGTTGTTCGTCGTGCTCGTGCTGTTCGTATCACCAATCAGGGGATTATGAAAGATTAGATTAATGCTGTGGGTGACTATGATGAAGACTACAACTTGGATGCGTGGATTTTTCCTACTGTGGGTGCTGAACTCAATAACTGGAGGGCTGAAGATGTTATTCCTATCTCCTTTAGTCAGGAGTGAATACTATTACTGTGTTGTTACTTTTAAAGTTTGTAATTCTTTGAACAATTAAACTCTTAAGCCTTGTGCCTTACCCGGGGCACAATGGTGTGCTCGTTACGGGATGTCATTTCATTTGCATACTTCATTCAATAAAAATCAGTGGACGTTTCGTTTTCGTAAATATTGTGTTCCTTGTCTTTCTTTTATTTTATTTTTGTTTTATCAGCTATGTGTTCTTACACACACCCACATCACTAAAATGCAGATCCTCATCCACTCTGGATCCTGTTGATAACAGTTCTACTATTGCCAATTATAATTTCGAGAATCCGATCTATCAGGCTGAAGATGGAAATGAGGACGATTGTGAAGTACCTGTAGAGCTTGCTAGGTTGTTACAACAAGAAGAGAAAGCTATACAGCCACATGAAGAGCCAGTCGAAGTTGTGAATCTGGGAACTGAAGAAAATAGGAAAGAGGTCAAGATAGGGGCTGAATTAGAGGATAGTGTCAAGAGCAGGCTGATTCAGATGTTACATGATTATGTGGAGATCTTTGCTTGGTCCTATGAAGATATGCCAGGGTTGGATACAGACATTGTGGTTCATCGTTTACCAGTAAAAGAAGATTGTCGTCCAAAGAAGCAGAAGGTTCGTCGCATGCGTCCTGAAATGTCAGAGAAGATTAAAGCAGAGGTAATGAAACAGTTTGATGCAGGGTTCTTAGCTGTGACTTCTGATCCTTAGTGGGTTGCAAATGTGGTACCGGTACCTAAGAAAGATGGTAAGGTACGTATGTGTGTAGACTACAGAGATTTGAACAAGGCCAGCCCCAAAGATGACTTTCCACTTCCTCATATTGACGTTCTGGTAGACAACACTGCTCAACACAAGGTATTCTCTTTTATGGATGGTTTCTCTGGTTATAATCAAATCAAGATGGCACCTGAAGATATGGAGAAGACAACATTTGTTACACAGTGGGGCACCTTTTGTTATAAGGTAATGCCATTTGGTTTGAAGAATGCAGGGGCAACATATCAGCGTGCTATGGTGGCTTTGTTTCATGATATGATTCATCATGAGATAGAGGTGTATGTGGATGATATGATAGCCAGGTCCCAGAATGAAGAGCAACATCTTGATCATCTGCATAAGTTATTTGAGAGGTTGAAGAAATACAAGTTGAGATTTAACCCAAACAAGTGTACTTTTGGAGTTAGATCTGGTAAGCTCCTGGGTTTCATTGTCATTGGAAAAGGTATTGAAGTAGATCCTGCAAAAGTGAAAGCTATACGAGAGATGCCAGCTCCCCGTACTGAGAAGGAAGTTAGAGGTTTTTTGGGACGATTGAATTACATTGCAAGATTTATTTCCCAATTAACAGCTACCTGTGAGCCAATCTTCAAGTTGTTGAAGAAAGATCAGGTAATGGAATGGAATGATGAGTGCCAGACAGCATTTGATGGAATCAAGAAATATCTGCTAGAACCTCCAATTTTGATGCCACCAGTTGATGGAAGACCCTTGATTATGTACTTAACAGTGTTAGACAACTCAATGGGGTGTGTCTTGGGGCAACATGACGAGTCTGGTCGAAAAGAGCAGGCAATATACTACCTTAGCAAAAAGTTTATCGACTGTGAAACAAGACACTCACTGCTCGAGAAAACTTGCTGCGCTTTGGCATGGGCTGCTCGCCGACTAAGACAGTATATGTTGACTCATACTACCTTATTGATTTCGAAGATGGATCCAATCAAGTACATATTCGAGAAACCTGCTCTCTCCGGAAGAATTGCAAGATGGCAAATGATTTTGACAGAATATGACATACAGTATACTACCCAGAAGGCCATTAAAGGAAGTGTGGTAGCTGATCATTTGGCTCATCAAGCAGTGGATGATTACCAGTCAATGAGTTTTGAGTTCCCTGATGAAGACATTATGATTATTACTAAAGAACCTGGACAATATGACGGACCTGAACAAGGATCCCGATGGACTATGGTTTTTGATGGAGCTTCTAATGCACTTGGTAATGGTGTTGGTGTTGTGATCAGTTCCCCTGAAGGTTGTCATACCCCAATCACTGCCAGACTTTGTTTCTATTGTACCAATAATATGGCTGAGTATGAGGCATGTATCCTGGGTATTAAAGCTGCTATTGATATGAAGATTCAGTTCCTTGATGTGTACGGAGATTCAGCCCTGGTAGTAAGTCAGATCAAAGGAGATTGGGATACCAAGCATGATAATCTCATTCCTTACAGAGAGCATGTGTTGTCTTTGATCCCCCATTTTAAAGAAATTACCTTTGGACATATTCCACGAAGAGAGAATCAGTTGGCAGATGCCTTAGCCACCATGGCATCCATGTTTGAGATCAGCTGGGATGATGAAGCTCCCAAGATTACTATTGATAGATTT
Source organism: Lathyrus aphaca (assembly GCA_963966055.1). NCBI lineage: Eukaryota > Viridiplantae > Streptophyta > Magnoliopsida > Fabales > Fabaceae > Lathyrus > Lathyrus aphaca. The sequence goes on along the minus strand of OZ014521.1, from coordinate 188,345,063 downwards.
GAGAAGCCTGCATACTGCAATGAGATTGACACTGAAGAGGCAGAAGAGAAGCCTTGGTTCTATGAAGTGAAAAGATATCTTGAAACTCAGGAACTCCCTGAAGGGGCATCTGTCAAAGATAGGAAGTTTCTGAGAAGGTTTTCTGCTAAGTTCTTTTTGAGTAATGGGATTTTGTACAAACGCAATCATGATTCAACTATGCTTCATTGTGTGGATAAGAAGGAAGCAACTGAAATTATGGAAGATATGCATGATGGGATCTTTGGCACTCATTCTAGTGGTCATACTATGGCAAAGAAGATATTGAGAGCAGGTTACTATTGGTCCACCATGGAAGCTGATTGCTATCAACACTCCAGAACATGTCACAAGTGTCAAATTTATGCTGATAAAGTCCATATACCTCCATCACCATTGAATGTGTTAACTGCTCCTTGGCCTTTTTCCATGTGGGGCATTGATATGATTGGTGAGATCAAGCCTACTGCTTCTAATGGGCATCGTTTCATCCTGGTCACTATTGATTACTTCACAAAGTGGGTGGAGGCAGCTTCATTTGCATCTGTTACCAAGAATGTTGTGGCTCGATTCATTAAGAATAATCTCATATGTAGGTATGGCATCCCTGAAAGGATTATTACTGACAATGGCTCTAATCTGAACAACACTATGATTACTGATCTCTGCACGCAGTTCAAGATTAAGCATCACAACTCTTCTCCGTATCGTCCAAAGATGAATGGGGCAGTAGAAGCTGCTAATAAGAACATTAAGAAGATTATACAGAAGATGACTGTCACCTATAAGGATTGGCATGAGATGTTACCATTTGCTCTTCATGGTTATCGTACTACAATACACACTTCAACAAGGGCAACTCCATTCTCCTTAGTCTATGGTATGGAAGCAGTTCTGCCCATTGAAGTTCAGATTCCCTCCTTAAGAATTATGAAGGATGCAGGCCTGGATGAAGATGAATGGATTCAGACTCGACTTGACCAGATAAATTTGATTGACGAGAAGAGGTTAGCAGCTGTTTGTCATGGCCAGATGTACCAGAAACGAATGATCAAAGCTTTTAACAAGAAGGTTAAGCCAAAGGTATATCAGGTTGGTGACTTGGTAATCAAGCGTATCATATTACCACATAGTGATCCTAGGGGCAAGTGGACTCCTACGTATGAAGGACCATTTGTGGTCAAAACAGTATTCTGAGGAGGTGCCATGATACTCACTACTATGGATGGTGAAGACTTCCCACAGCCTGTAAATGCAGACATAGTTAAAAAATACTATGCATAAAAAGAGACCCGCTAGGTTGACTGACCTAGGCAAAAATAAGGGCATCCCGGCGAACCAAAAGGGTTCGGGCAAAAATTAGGGATATATATAAAAAAATGTACACCCGGCAAGTCGAAAACCTGAAAAGGCGGCTTGGGCAAAAAAGGGTATCCCGGTGGATTGAAAAACTGAAAAGGCAATCCAGGCAAAAGTTAGGGATTAAAGCGTATAACTATGTCTGGTTTGGGTCACCCATGAAACTACAACCAGTTGTGCTACTTGATCAAGCTCTAATAGATAAAGCTTAATCCAATCGTTTCCGTCTCGACAGCAGAAGATGAGATACTTGAAGATAATGGCAATAGTAGAATTGAAACTCAATAGGATTATTTCCCACATAGCTGATTTTCGTTGTTTTGTAAAAATTTTATGACGAATTCCTCTTACTAGGATTTCTGTCTCCTTGTACAAACTTACCTATGTATAGGTCATTTTGTGATATAAATAAAATTCCATCTTCAAATCCAGATTTACTTTTACCCTATTTACATAAGCGAAACGTCCATTGATTATGTTTGAATGTATGTATGCTTTTGAATATGATTGATGTTTACCATAAATGCATAAAAAGCTTGAATATGATTGATGTTTACCAGAAATGCATGAAAATGCAGTAATAGTATTTACTAAGGACGAACGAGGGAAGGATTTCAACGAAGCTTCGCCGGTTCATTCCCATAAGACAGCTACAAGTCCCCCGGTAGGGCAAATCCATCTTCATAAGTACTTCGAGTCACATCTCCCCTGGAATTTATATCCATCTCTTTTATCCTCATACGGATAGTCGGGAATTTATTTTTCCAATAGGAGTACGACGAACGAAGACGGGAGGTTATGTATACCTTACTATCAAATGAAGACGGGAGGTTATGTATACCTTACTATCGAACGAAGACGGGAGGTTATGTATACCTTACTATCAAACGAAGACGGGAGGTTATGTATACCTTACTATCGAACGAAGACAGGAGGTTATATATACCTTACTATCGAACGAGACGGGAACGAGTTCCTCATATTCTTCAGCTACAAATCGGGATTTATTTTCCCTAGCCAACAGTTGTTATACGAAGATACCCGAATGCTTCAGGCTGCATGATGCATACATACATCATTTACATCATACCATAACATACATATCCATAAATACATAATACATTACTTAAGTGCATCATACTATACATGCATACATAATGCATAAGCTAATATTATCATACAGAATATTAATCTTGTTTTTCAGATTAATTCTCCAGTAGACAAACTTCATCAACAACTTGTGACCTTGGGCCGTTGTTTATCTTCCCAAAGGTTACTTCATACCTCAGGACGTTGTTTATCCTCCTGAAAGCTATCATGACCTTGGGCCGTTGTTTATCTTCCCAAAGGTTACCTCATTATCATGGGACGTTGTTTATCTTCCCGAAGGCTATTTTGAGACGTCGTTTATCTTCTCAAAAGTCATATCATGACTATTGGGCCGTTGTTTATCTTCCCAAAAGTTATACTTATACTTCAGGACGTTGTTTATCCTCCTGAAAGCTATCCTGACATTGGGCCGTTGTTTATCTTCCCAAAAGTTATACTTATACTTCAGGACGTTGTTTATCCTCCTGAAAGCTATCATGACCTTGGGCCGTTGTTTATCTTCCCAAAGGTTACCTCATTATCATGGGACGTTGTTTATCTTCCCGAAGGCTATTTTGAGACGTCGTTTATCTTCTCAAAAGCCATATCATGACTATTGGGCCGTTGTTTATCCTCCCAAAAGTTATACTTATACCTCAGGACGTTGTTTATCCTCTTGAAGGTTATACCTTTACCTTGGGCCGTTGTTTATATTCCCAAAGGTTATCTCACTATATTGGGATGTTGTTTATCTTCCCAAAAAGCTATATCTTCATATTTTGGACTGCTTTATCCTCCAAGAGATATATTTGAAGAAATTTTCTCCAAGTGGCATCTTTAAGCCCACTCAAAGCATATACAACAAGTCATCAGTATCACTCTACGCACCGGTGAGTGCAAATTTTTGGGCTTTTGTGTTCAATCCCCTTCAACCTTCCAGGTCACGACTGGCAAATATACCAATCTAACCCCTCAGGTTTCAGAAAATTGAACAGGGGCAGCTGTTGCACCCCAAAATTTGCCCTCACAATACAATACTTTGTGTGCTAAGAGGTTCACAAGATTCACAAGACACCTTATGAGGTTCACAAGGTTCACAAGACCTCTCATGAGGTTCATGAAGTTTACAAGACACCTTATGAGGTTCACAAGGTTCAAAAGACCTCTCATGAGGTTCATGAAGTTTACAAGACCTCTCATGAGGTTCACAAGGTTCACAAGACATCTTATGAGGTTCACAAGGTTCACAAAGTTCACAATTGGTCAGAAGATTTGACAATTCCCTCAGACAATGCATCCTCCTAAGCAGTGCATCCAAAACTAGGGTTTTGACTTTAATCAGGCTAAATGGACTTCCAAGACTTCATGTGAGCTTCATAACATCTTATATATGTTTAAGAACCCCCATGACAAGTTTCAAGACTTTTCTCAAAGGTTTGCTCAGTCAGATGATCAGATAAGTCAAAATCGGTCAAAGCAGTTAAAAAGTCAAACTAAGGTCAACTGTGGTCAAACCAAAGTCAAACTTCATGATTTTTTACCAACATCAAGTATATGAAGTAAAAGTCATCATTTGATCATGATTCATCAAGGAGATTTCAGATCATCAAGAATCAGGAGTTTCTAAATTAGGGTTTCCTTAGGAAAAGTCAACTGAACTTTGACCAGCCATAACTTTCACATGCTTCATCAAATTTCCCCCATTCAAAGCTCATTTTGAAGGAAATTGAATTCTAAACAACTTTGTGTCTCACAAGCCAAGCCCAAAAATGCTTCATTTGGAAGGTATGAGCTAAGACATTATAGGTCCTTTTGAAAGTCAACAAAAAGTCAACAACTTCAAAAGGGCATAACTTGAGAATGGTAAATGATATGGACATGAAACCAATGGGGTTGTTTAGAGGACTCTTCAAGCTTTCCAAAATGTCCAATAACACCCTCATATCATTAAAATTGAAGGATGTGTGCCCTTGCAAAGTTGGGAAATTTTTGGGTGGTGTATGAAGAAAATAGGGTCTTAAAACCAAATTCTTTCAAATGGGCTGAACTTTTTGTGACCCAAGGTGTTCCATGACATCATGCACGAAATTTATTTGATATTTTCATAATTTTATTTTATTTATTTTATTTATTATGATTTTTTATATTAAAAATCATTTTAAATTTAAATAAAATATCAAATATGAAAATTTAAAATATATTTTGGTTCTAGAAGGTCATTAACATGAATTGGATTGAATTGATATACAATTGATGATGATTGGCTTGAAATAGAAAGGTTTCATTCAAAAATATATGAAATTTAAGTCATAATCTTTTTCAATCTCCAAAAATCAAAAAGTCCAAACAATGATCCAATCTTTTGTCCTAGCTTCACTCTACTATAAATATACAAACTATCACAATGCATAGGGGACAAATCTTCTGCCTCAAGAGTAAGTTTGCACTTTCAAAAAAATCACCAAAAACTTGAATTCGGATTCCATCATTTAGGCTCTTTCAAGGCAATTTGAAGGTTGATACATGTTCTATGAACATCACTGAATCTATTTGAACCATTTGCAGCATCCAAATCATTGCATATGACCTAAACCGAATCTGTTTTGTTCTTGGTTTTGAAATTTTCGATTCTCTTTATTTATGCATTGCAAACTAATTTTGTTTATTGATTCATGATTAGTTGAATCTTGTGATGAATTCTGGGCAGTTTAATTGAAGAAAACATGACTGAATCGTGTGTTGCCATTTTAGGGTTCTTGACCTTCAAGTTAGGGTTTTGCGTTAAAATGAATATAAATGAATTCTAAAACCGTGGACCAATTCCAAATGACCTCTGGACCATGTTTGCATTCTTAATTTAATGAAATCGTACTGTTTTGATGGTGTTTCAATTTCATAGGTTTCGGGTTTTGAAAAATTCGCAGGAAATTTTGTAGTTGATTTTGCAGGTGTTTTCGCAGGAAAAAGGTTGAAGACGAATGCCTTTGGCGCCAAGATCTTCATTCAAATATTTAATATAATATTTTTTGTTTTATTGTTAATGTTATTTCACAGAGGCTTGCTTGGCCCAGTGGTGAGGAAGGCGTGTGCATTGCTCTGAGGCTTGGGTTCGATCCTTGGATGCAGCAATCTTTTTCTTATTTTCCCATTTAATCACAAGATTTAATATATTATCTATTGTTGTGGATTGTATATCAGTTGAGCCCTTCTGGCTGGATGGTAAGAGTGCTGGTTTGTTGTGTGAAGGTCCTGGGTTCGAAACCCTCCCCAGGCCTTTTTTTTGTGCTTTTGTTTGTTTTGTCATAATTTCCACAGGATTTGAAACAAAGGACATTGGCTCCCATCCCATATCACCACGCGCACGCTGGCCTGGTGGTTGTAGAGGCAGGACTCAAAGATGAAAGCAGAGGGGCTGGGTTCAAATCCCAGTCCAGGTAAGTTTTTTTCATTGTTCTTGTTTTCTCTATTTTATTTGTTTATGTTATTGTTAAATAAATCTAAATAATAAAATAAAATGTTAATAATATTATTTTCTTTACTACAATTTAGAACTCATTTTTTTTTAAAATTAAATCTTATTAGAAAAATTATTTAATATTTATTTGTGTATATTATTAATGTTGTATAATTTTGTATAATTAATCCTAATTTATTTTTCAAACATGTAAACCCTAATTTTCTTTTATATAAAATTTAATTATAACTTTTAATTTATTTATTTGTAGACCTTAATTATGTACATATTTTTTATAATTTGTTTATAATTATTATTTAATATAATTTTTGCATATAAATAATTTTAGATTATGCTTAAAATAATTAAAAACAAAACTCTTAATTTAATTTTGTAAATATAATTTATTTTTATAATATGTTTATTTAATTATAATTAACCTTATTTTCATAACATGTATATAAATTTAATTTTTATAATAATTGGTATATAGCATGAATTGTTTATTGTTCTTCTTAAAAATCTTAAAAAATAATATAATTGTTTATTAAACTTTTAATTTATTATGCTAATCTCTTTATTCTTGTTTATTTTATTACTAATACTATTTATTTTCATATGATATTTATTTTATTATTACTAACCCCATTTATATATATATATATATATATATATATATATATATATATATATATATATATATATATATATATATATATATATATATATATATATATATATATTGTGATTTATTATTATTATTGTTACTAACCCAATTATCTATTATTATTATTTGCTTATTTAAATTGTTTTAATTATTATTATTATGTAATTGAATCCCTTATGTAATATTTGTAGTAGTAATTTTATTATTTATTTTAAATGCTATGGTTAGTAAAATAGGGAGTGAAACATGTTTGTACTTAAAAATTGAATTTAGATCATTAATTTAAAGATAAATATTTAAACTTATACACTCACACACGTAAGTCGATCTTTGATCGCCATCTCACTTCTTAAGGGTTACCTCTCAAGTTGCCTAAACAAAAGGTCAAGTAGGGTGTATAAAGCAAAGTCCCTCATCTTATATCATCTAGTCCCTTAAACAAATAAAAAGATCAAGTCCCTTCGAATGTTGCCTTCGTAATGATCTTGTCCCTTTCGAATAAAGATGATAAGTCCCTTCGAATTGCTTATACACCCTACAGTTGCCTACATAACAGATGTCCCTTCACTTGTCCCTAACATCCAAGGTAATGACTACCTATTCCTTAATAATAGGGATAGTCTTACCACTTAAAGGATATTCAAGAACAGTAAAGATTTAATCATTAGGGTAGGTTCCTCTCAGATACTTGCTCACTTTCCAAAAACATTTCAAACACTTCATACATTTCAAACAATTTTCAAAACAAAGGTTTTATATATATCCGTACATGGATCATTATAAAACACTTAAGAAAATTTTATTCACACACTACACTTTTCAAAACAATTTAAAGTGAGTTATGTAACTAAGAGCCCATGGATAACCATGGATGTTAAGGGTGCTAACACCTTCCCTTTACATAACCTACCCCCCAAACCCAAAAATATTTTAAAAGGTCTTTCCTGTTCTTTTATGCCTTTCCTTTGGATAAAATAAAAGTCGGTGGCGACTCTTGCTATCCGCAACATAACTAAAGTCAGTTCTCCCACCGTGTTACAGGTGGTTGTTTTTTTTCCAAACGGTTAGGTTGTAAAAAATAGACAAGTCATTTGAAGTGTAATTTGTTTTTTTTAAATCAAGAAAATGGATACTTATGATTGAGTTGCCAAAACCATAAAACTTGGATAAATGAAAAGAAAACAAAGACGAAGATGGAATTCAATTGATAGTGAAATTAAAACATTTAAATGAATGTAAAAATGGAAAATATATATTGAAAACAAATTATATTACAATGGTTTTTAAATCAACTATTGTTATAAGTAGCCATGTTATCCAGAAGAATAAAAGACAAGAATGACGTTGTTTGGATTCAAATCTAGGATCTATAAATTATTTCAAAACAGTCGTTTTGTTTAACTGTTATTATAAGTAATGCACTCTCTAACTTATAAGTTATAATCACAATCACTCGTTCGTTATGGAAACCAGCATACATACAATCACACGTTATCTAACAATAACAACAGACATGAAACCGTCATTATATATATTTCACAACATACATTATATATATTTTCTGTAGTAGTGTGGTTATAATTTCCAACCTCTAAAGAATTGGATAAATGGTAACTAATATGTTCTTAAATAATATTGTGTATTTATTTATTTGGGTTGAATATTTTACATCTCGGATAGGTAATAGGGTATAACATCACAAAAGTAAGACTTGTTTTCTTAATTATTAGCAGTGTTTTAAAAACCGGACCGATCATCAAACTAGTGAGGGTACTGGATGTTGAGGAGATTTTTCATTAGGGAGCATTGATCATTGTGGGACTTCATTTCTTGATCAAAACCTTTGCGAGAGACACACCGAATATCCACCTAAAACCCTTAGGTAATAGGTGAGTGAGTTCTCTCAGTTATAAATGCTTAAGTTACCACATTCCTATCAAATGTGAGAATATTATCCACACATACTCACACTTGATACATTCTCAACACTCCCCCTCAAGTGTGAGCCCACACAATGCTCCCCCTCAAGTGGAAGCTCTTCTTCCACACACTTGTACTGCCGTTGACACTCTTCAACAAGACACTCTCCACATCCGGGACACATCTGGGATACCTACTGTTCCAGATTGGGCCTCAAGACTAAATTGGGCTATGGCCCAGCATGTCGAGCAGAGGCCTATGTACTCAAGCAGGGACACCTAGCAGACGGGCAGAAACATCTAACGGTCAGGCAAGTTTATCATACTATGGGCATACATTGAGGACGGGCGAAAAGCAAGTCTATCAGGTCACTTGCCACGTCACCCAACTGTCCCTTATTATCTCCTGAAAGATAGGGGCAGTTGGACCAAGGACCAGACCTCCTAGCTAGGTCTTCACGCTTCTCACACGTTCCTTGGCAGTTCTTCCTTGGGCCTAGCTGATCCAGCCCAAAGAAGGACCTTGGTGTAACACCCCAAATTTGCCTTTTTCATTTTAAGCATCATATCACATCATATTTATCATGAACATATCATTTTCTTAGCATCCTAGCATGGAAAGATGAGGCATAACATTTCTCATGTCCTAGCATTAGGCATATGATCATCTATGGAGGTTCTTGAAGCTTCACAAGCCATGACAAGGGGCTCAATGGTTTTGTACAAGTCCTATGAGGAGTTTACATTGCATTTACAAGTTCAAGTTCATGTACAAAAGCTCAGAAGGTTGTATGATCATCAAAGATTCCAGGATAGGGCAAAGCTCCTACACAAGGGACCTAAACTAGGGTTTGATATTCAAGCATCAAAACCTCACAACTTTGGCCATTTCATTTGGGCAAAGTATTTTATATGTCAAGAGGATCCTAGGTACCAATTTTCATGAGAAAATTCCTTGTGGAAGTCAAGAAATTCTCTAGTTGCTTGCAGATGAAGTAATTGGTCAACTGTGCCCTTAAAAAGTCAACTGTGTGATTTCAAGGGGTCCAACCCAACTTTTTTGGCCAAGGGGTGTCCTTACAATTTTATAAGAGGTTTGGAAAGGTCAAAGTTCAAGAATCATGAAGATTTGAGGGTTTTTGCAAAAATGGCACAAAGTTGGTTTTTGGAAAATTCCATTTTTAGCAATTTTTGCCCTAAAATTCATGTGAGCTTAACATGATAAAAAAATCTTCAAATGAACCAAAGTCAAACATGAAAGTTGGAGATTAAGGTCTCCCATTTTCAAAAAGTACAAGTACTTTTTCATGGGATTCATGGTTTGTTCTATAGGCCCTTCGAAAATTTGGACAAAACTAGGGCAAAACCAAAAATTCCATGCATGCACCAAAGCCAAATGATGTGAAACTTAATTTCAAGGCTTGGAATGGATCAATTTTGTTTACAAAGTTAAAATACATTGCATTTGGCATACTTTTCTCAAGAGAATTCACAAAATTCGTGCACTACAAGGAAGTTGCTTCAAAAATGCAAAATTGGCAAGTTCATGAGAAATGTGTGATGCCTTAATCTAATGGCCAGGATTTGTTGGGTTATAATCAAGGGTTGGATTTGGATTGCACATGGGGCTGAAGGCCAAGGAAAGCATGAGGAGTGCATGCTCTCATCACAATTTTCAAAATTTGCAAGTATAAAAAATTCTCCTCATTCCCACGTGCAAATCACACAAGTTTTTCAGCATTGGTTCATGACATGATATAAAACAAGCTAGGGTTTCAGAAAGCTCCAACTCTCTCTCATTCTCTCATTTCAAACTTCTTGCATAACTTGAAATTTCTCTCATATCTCATCATACACTTGCTCAATTCAAAAACCAGTGGTAGATCCTTGATCAGTGCAAGCTTAGGATCATTAGTCACTCACTCATTCAAGCAATCTCTCAAGATCAACAACCTTGCCATTTCAGGGCAGGTGCTTGAAAATCTCAAGATCCAGCCATATTCAAGGCTTTAGGTGCATTTATTTTGCATCTAGAGTGAAGTGGGAGTGGTTTGCATCCATCATCTGGTCTTCTAGCACCTTGTTTCAAGATCTGCAACTCAGGTATGCCTTGGAATCTTTAGATCTGAAAATGAAATTAGTTGTGCATTTTGTAATCTGTGATGTTTGCTGATTGTCGCTCCCACCAAATGACACCGGGTAAAATGGGGTACAGACGCGAACGGTCGGCGAGAGGAGGGTGTGAGAACACACTGGAGTGAACTCACAGGGAATGAAAAGAGTCTCCAGCTAGGCATTTTTATCCTGGGGGAAAGGCAATGCTGCATAGACCTAGAAAGATATGGATAAGACGGTTGCGAACCAGAGAGACTGAGAAAGGGGGTTGGTTACAACCTGGGAAGGTATTAGCACCCAGATTGTCCGTCGTACTCGACGGGATCCACGCTTAATAGATTTGTGTTTTAAAGGGGTAGTGTCAGTGCAATCTGTGTATCAAAGAGCTGGAAAAAGATGTACAGGTGTCTGTGTAAAAGAAGTGTGAAGTGTGATATATATATACAGTGTCAGTGTAAGAACAGGAATAAGATACTCAAGATCATGAGGTTAAAAGAATAATGCTGGAAAGAGGGGGAATATACAGAGACTTTTTGTTCGATAACTGTTAAGTTATGCCTACGTATCCTCTCGTGCAATGAGGAAGTCAGAACACCGTAGTTTGACTCAAAGAGACTGAAAGATGAATTGACTTGTGAACTACTTACTTGCCAATGCTCAAGTGTAAGACCTGTCTGGCTCAGGTGCAAACTGTCTTGCATTAGACGGAAGAAGCAAGTTCTCGTTTATGAGTGAGAGTGATGAGAAAAGAATCCCGGAGGAGACGATTATTGTTTGTTTTTGAGTTTTCAGTCTTTTATTGCTTTTGAAAGTTTGTCATAAGCTAATGATCTTAAGCCTAAACCAATGGGTTAGCAAACTCATCACATCTTCCCTCTGATTAGGGGTAATGAGAATGCCTTAAGTGTGAAGTCAGCTTCTCACACTTAATCACCATGATGTAGGATTAAGATCATTAACCTACTTGTGATTATTTAGATGTTTTTGTTGTTTTTGTTTAGTGTTGAGTAATGAGGTTAAGCCATAATTAGGGGTTAAACAGACTCATTACACCATCCTAATAGAAGGATAATAGATGAGAATGTTTAAGCTGAGGAGAGCTCCTCAACTTAATCCATGATTAGGGATTAAACTCATGACAAAACAAGCGTTTGGTTAAGTGGATTTTATTTAATGACATGATGATGAAGTGATTTTTAGGGTTTGTAAGACAACTTGAGGGGGACTTGTCCATTAACACTAGGGTTAGTCCTTCTTAACCAATTAAGGAAGAATTAGAACCCTAATGCAAGGCCCAAGTTACAAGTTTGATGTCTTGATGATTATTAAGTGAATTGATTAAGAGATTTAAACACATTAAGGGTTTAACACTTAGGATTAAAGTTATACACTCCATCCTAATAGAAGGATGCAGGCATAAGCTTAATCACAAAGCCTTAAAGCCTTTAGGGTTTAGTCCCTGATTATGAGATGAGAAGAGAAGACTCAAAGAGACACAAAGGTAAAACTAAGTGGGGAGACTAATCAAAACCCTAATCATTGTCATGCTTGGTTGTTCCTAAGGTTTATGAGGTTAACAAGAGAAATCTTCAATGGAACCACCAGGAAGCAGATGAAAGGATCAGGAGAAGCAAAGTAACTTGCTTCATTTAAGAAGACAAGTCACTTGAAGAAAGAAAGTGAGAAGAGAAAGAAAGAGCAAGCTCAATCCCAAACACATAACAAAATGCAGCAAGGATGCATAAAAGAGATGAAAAGAAAATGTGAGAAGTGAAGGCAAATTCACTTCTCAAAGTTGCTTACCACCTGAAAAGTTAGTGAAAGAAATGCAATGCAATGCAAAATGAAATGAAATGGAATGATGTAAATCAGAACCAGAAGCACATACATGATGTTAATGATGCTATGGGATGATGTGAACATGAAACAAGGCATGGGGATGATCATACAAACTTATGGATGCAAACGAAACAAGTTAAGAACCATGAGCATACATGAAAAGTTATGAAATGCAAATGGCATACAACATGGCAAATGCAAGATGTAATGATCAAACATGCTTTCAATATGTCTTAAGATGTCTAATGAATCAAATGGATGCACAAAATGTCATGGCAAGTCATGGTATGAATGCAAATACAAGATGAATGCAAAAGGAAGCCCAAATTAGGGTTTATGATCAATGCATCAAACAAAAACCAAAATCAGAAGCAAACATCAAGATAAAAAATTGAAAATGCACTCAAAGGAACCCTAATCCTATACAAACTCACTGCCCAAAGGAGGGGTTCTAACTCTTAACCTAATGTAAGTTATGAATTTCCTAAGTTTTCTAGGGTTTTAGGGTACCTTAACAAGAAAAATGCCAAACAAATTGAAAATGAAAGATCAAATCATGCCAATTTAATCTCACAAACTACATGCTAAACAAAATGCAATGCAAAAAGAATCAAAGTCCAACTCTCAATGGTTAGGCAGAAATGATTTTTTGAAGTTTGGATCAAAATAATGCCTTGAAATGATTTTAATTCCATGAAAAATTCTCAAAAGACATCAAGATCAAAAAAGAAATTTGGTTTGAGGGTTGGACAATGTTTCTAAATGATTATGAAGATTTCATGAATTTTTTGGTGATTTTTAAATACCTAAAAGTATTTTTAATTAATTAATTCTCATTAATTAATTAAAAATAAACTTTTAAATGATTTAAAAATATTTTTTAATGCAAAAAATGAAAATAAAAATGTTTTTGGTTTCTGAAAATTAATAAAAGTTTATACAAAAAATTTCAGAATTTTTAAAACTGTTTTGCTATTTTAAATAAAATGGAGAAAATAAATGAAATAAAAAGAAAATAAAATTGAATTAAACTGAAAATGGGAAAAGTCAGCACATCTAAGGGCCTAGATTCAAACATACGCGCACGGGAGTGGACTTGGCGCCACATCCAAGGGTGGAAATTCAAACTTGGCTAATTAACTGATTAAGCCCTAATCTTGCCCTAATCACTCTCAGGCGACCGAAACACTGTTCCGGTCGTCTTCTCCGGCTATCTCATCTTTCAATCTCTCTCAATATGCCATGAAAACGTGCCAAACTCTCCAGAATCAACCATTAATCATCACTAAACCTAAACCCCACCCTAAAATCCATTCATTTCCACTGAATCATGAGGCACGAATCAAAACGGAAAACAACACAAAAATTTCAGAGATCAAATACATTCTACACACGCAACCATTTTCAATGATTCAAAGCTTAAAATGATCAGCACATCACATAGAATCAATTTGTAACTCAAAAGACAAGTTCTGGAAAAATGTTCTTGGATGATACCTGAGATGGAGCTTTCGATTCCAGAGCTTTCAGGCTGTTTCTTTGGCTCAAATCTACTCCACTGATCCTCCTAAGAAGCTTGCAAGGTTTGTTTGAAGTTTGCAATGGCTGGTTTGAGAGTTTGCTTGAGTTATGTTCAAGGGCAGGTGATGATCGTGTTTTTGATTCAATGGCTTTCAGGTTGTGGTGAAGGGTGCTTTGTGATCAGGAAGGTGTGTTGAGTTGATTGGTGAAGTTTGTTTGTGTGTTTGTGGCCTGTGTGATGAGTTTCGAAGGCTCTTGCAAATGAAGGTGAAAATGAGAATGCTGAGTTATGGAGTGTTTTTTGGCTTGCTCTCTTGTTGTTTTGGCTTGCTTTTGGCTTGTATAAACTATCATGATTGGTCAGAAGAAGTGATGTGTGCTTTATTGATTGGTATGGGTCCTTTTGCCAAAATGTCAAAGTTGGTGTAAGAGAAGTATGGGCTACTTTCTAGCCAAGTACAAAGAGTGTGTCCTGCACAGCATGATGTGGGGAAAGGCCTAGGATGGTTCAGCAAGCTAGCCAGCAAGTGGATGATAAACTATGATGAGTTTTGCAACTTGCCTTGCTTTTGATCTTTATGAAATATCTTGATCCATAGGCCACAAAAGTGAGAAGTTTCTTGGCCCATTCTGATTTTTAGGTCTTGCATGATCATGTTGTGAAGTTTAGAAATGCATTTGATGACTTAATTTGCCTTGAGAAGTGAATTTGCAACTTTGCCTCTTTGGTGGAAACTTTGAAATTTTGTGATTTTTGCCAACTTTGACAAGCCATAACTTTTGATCCAAAATGAATTAGTTCATGTTCTTGTACTTTTTGAAAAGGGAATGATCCATTCTACAACTTTCATGACCAAAGTTTTTCCATTTGAAGCTTTTTTGAATCAAAAAGTAAAGGTTGAAAAAGTTGCCTAAAATGACAATTTCATTAAAAGTCAAACTTGCCCAAAAAGTCAACTTTGCAAAAGACTTGAAATTATTCAATTTTGTGAACCTCTAACAACTTCTATGATCAAATAAAGATCATATACAATCAAAATGATGAAGAACAACCTTTGGTTGGGTCATTGAGGGTCTCAGATGCCCTGATTTTGCACTGACTTGCTTGAAAAGTCAACTCTTGATCAGATGACTTCCCCATGGAATTTCTTCATGAAAATTGATATGCATACTCCCTATACCATATAGAGACCAATAGAAACAAGAATGACCAAAAAATTTGGAGTTATGGCCTCTGAAACCAAAACCCTAATTCTAGGTCATCTGTGCAGTCAAAACTGGCTCTGCCTCCAGTTCTTGTGATTATTTGACATTCTTGACTTTGAGAGGATTCAATATGATACTTGAACACACATAGACCTCTTTGAAGTGATTGTTGACCTTTGGAGTGGCTCAAGAAGCTCTTGGATTGCTCAGATCACAAACCCTAGATGCAGATGACTTAGAACCAATGCAATGAATAAAAAATGTGATATGAGATGGTATGATTGAGTTTATGCATATGAAATGATCACAGGCCATGGTGTGAATGGGTGAGGGCAAATTTGGGGTGTTTACAGCTGCCCCTATTCAAACATGAGTTAGCTGTGCAGGATGTAAGCAACGGCTTAACAGGCAAGCGAGATAACTTGTGGTTGAATACCAAAGACAGTCCAAAATTTGCACTCACAGAATGAAGAAGAAAAGGGATATAGATTGTAAAGGAAAATAAAGTATATTGTAAAGTGTGGGCGACGGAGGACGACCGTCGAGCAGAGGACGACTGCTGGGGATAAAGCAATGACGGGGACGGCCGACATGCCGGGAAAAGTGCGGAAAATAAAGCAATGACGGGGATGGCCGACATGCTGGGGATAAAAAGAATCATGATGGGGACGGTCATCAAGTAAAGCTGTAAGATTCTCTGGGGATTAATGAAACATGACGGGGACGGCCATCAAGTTCATAAAGTAAAGCAACCAACGATGGGGACGGCCATCGGGCTAAACTGAAAGGAAAAGGGACCACGACGGGGACGACCATCGGGTTAAAGAATAAATGAAATAAACAGATGATGAGGTACGGTCATCAAAGGTGAAGGACGATCACCTAGCAGGGGACGGCTGCTCTGTTGGGATAAGATGAGGGACGGTCATCTAAGGTGAAGGACGATCACCTGGCAGGGTACGGCTGCCGAAAATATCGCGACATAGGACGAATGCCGGATAGAAAGTCAACGATGGGGACGGCCATCGGACGAGCATGATGAAGGAAGATCATCAAGAGGTGGAGGACGACCACCTAGCAGGGGACGGCTGCTCTCAAGGTTTACCATGACATAGGACGAATGTCAGATAACCCAAAATCAACAATGGGGACGGCCATTGGATAAAATGATGAAGGACGATCATCAAAAAGGTGAAGGACGATCACCTAGCAGGGGACGACTGCTAAATATCACGACATAAGACGAATGTCGGATAGAAAATCAACGATGGGGGACGGCCATCGGATGAGCATGATGAAGGACGATCATCAAGAGGTGGAGGACGACCACCTAGCAGGGTACGGCTGCTCTCAAGGTTTATCATGACATAGGACGAATGTCAGATAGAAAAAGAAATTTGTTTTGCTGGCGATTTACTGGGGAGTAGTAAACACGGACGAGTGTTTACAGCCAAGAAATAAAAGTATAAGCGTTTTGATGTTTGTGTATAGATTAAAGATGCGAACGAGCATCCTTAAGACTACGATACGGACGAGTATCGGGTAGAAACAAAAACTGACACGTGTTCAGAGATCATGATACGGACGAGTATCAACTAGTTAACAAAAAACATGGACGAGCGTTGAATCTGAAGGGACTCTTCTGGGGAATAGTAGACACAAACGAGCGTCTATATTCGAGAAGACGAAAGTGTTTGACACAGTGTATGGATTAAAGATGCGGACGAGCATCCCTAAGACTATGATACGGACGAGTATCAAGTAGAAACAAACGCTTGACGCATGTTCTGAGATGATGATACGGACGAGTACCATCTGGTTAACAAAGAACACGGACGAGTGTTGAATCTGCGGGGATATAAATGGTGTATACGAGATACGGACGAGTATCTGTATAAGTAAGTATGAGCAGTAAGTAGGAGTGATGTATAGATGGGTATTCAAACTGCTGGTGAGGGTGACACGGACGAGTGTCAAAAGGAGAAGAGTATAGTATAAACAAGTATCTGATGTACAAAGTGTTTATATTACTGTACTGGGGAAAGTGACATGGACGGAAGTCAAGGAAATTATATAAGTATATGTGAGTGCAAAGAGGATGTCTTTGGCTTTCTGCTGGGGATATGACACGGACGGGTGCCACAAGGAGTGTATACTGGTGTTTGGGAATGAAAGGCAACTGTGTTTGCTGGGGACTCTGGGGGGAGTTTTCTGTATACTGATGGATTGTTATTATTCACAAGTGTTTGATTCAGAACATGGCTTATCATTATGCAACATGTTTGATTTTTGCCGTAATGCTCCGTATTAGACGGAATGCTACGCTTCGTGGGGTGAATATGATGCGAATGCCATGTTTATACAAGGATACCAATTCGGGATTCGGATCCCGTTGCTGTGAAGATCTCTTGGCCGATCTGTTTGAAATGGACATCCCAGCTGGGGATGAGATCATTGATAGATCTGATGAGATGCATCTGCTTGGGGAAATGGGTTAATGATAGACTTATTCCAGTAAATGAGAGACCCAGCTGGGGTTTGTAGAAGTTTTCGTCACTCTGTTGTGATTCCTTCATGCGTTGCTCTTCTGGATAGAGGCTGAAATTCTGTGGGGAAGTGGCTCCCTGGCTTTTGTACTTGGCTGAGGAAGAATGATTGGCAACTCAGCTGGGAGAAGCAACAAGTGGCAGCTCAGATGGGGAGAAAACACTTTGAGTGCTAAGAATGAGTGCGTGTTGATTTGCCAGCTTGCTGGGATGAGGCTTTCATGCCCCATGTCGCGCTTCGGATACCTGCAATCCTGCAAAGATAGAGAAACGCACAAGTAATCCCGAGGTATCCCTTACTGGATTCCGTCATAGGAGTTAGGCACTTCTGAGAATAAGTATATTCCCTGCAAGCACGTGTTTTTTTTTATTTTTAAAGATAAGCATCTGTATTCATGCAATCAGTTTTTAAGACATCAGACATTCTTTGCAAATAAGATGTACAAGACGAAACATGACTGAAAATCTGCTTTTATTAATTCATGTGTGTAAACACCCCAAATTTGCCCTCACCCATTCACACCATGGCTTGTGATCATTCTCATATGCATAAACACAATCACATCATCTCATATAGCAATTTTGATTCACTGCATAGATTCAAAGTCATCTGCATCTAGGGTTTGTGATCTGAGCAATCCAAGAGCTTCTTGAGCCACTCCAAAGGCCACCAATCACTTCAAAGGGATCCATGTGTGTTCTTATATCATATTACATTCTCTCAAAGTCAAGAATGCCAAAGAATCACAAGAACTGGGATTGGTATGGAAGCAGAGCCAGGCTAGACTGCACAGATGACCTAAAATTAGGGTTTTGGTTTCAGAGGCCATAACTTCAAATTTTGTGGTCATTCTTGTTTCTATTGGTCTCTATATGGTATAGGGGGTATGCATATCAATTTTCATGAAGAAATTCCATGGGGAAGTCATCTGATCAAGAGTTGACTTTCTGGACAAGTCAGTGTAAAATCAGGGCATCTGAGGCCCCCAATGACCCAACCAAGGGGTGATCTTCATCATTTTGAGTGTATTTGATCTTTATTTGATCATAGAAGAAGTTTGAAGTTCACAAAATTCAAGAATTACAAGTTTTTGCAAAGTTGACTTTTTAGGGCAAGTTTGACTTTCGAAGAATATGTCATTTTATGCCACTTTTCAAACCTTACTTTTTGATCCAAAAATGCTTCAAATGGAAAAACTTTGGTCATGAAAGTTGTAGATTAGATCTTTCCCTTTTCAAAAAGTACAAGAACATGACCTAATTCATTTTGGATCAAAAGTTATGGTGCATCAAAGTTGGCTAAAATCATCAAATTTCAAGTTATGCACCAAATGAGAAATTTGCAAAATCTTGTACCAAAGGCATTTGTGACTTCTAGTTGATATCAAACCAATACACAAACATCACACAAGTCCTAAAATTCAGATTGGACCAAAGAAATCACATGTTTCATGGTTTGTAAGGCAAGATATTTTCATAGAAAGCAAAAGTGAGCAAGTTGCAAAAACCATCATCACACCTCATCCACTTGCTGCCTTGGATACTGAATCACACTAGCCTTTCCCTCATGCCATGCTGCGCCAGACACACCCATTGTACTTGGCTAGAAGTTGCCCATGCCCTTCTTACACAAAAAGTTGACATTTTGGCAAAAGCTAACACACCTATCACAAAAGCACAAGTCACATCCTCTGACCAATGGCATTTGTTTATACAAAGAAAATGCAAGCCAAACAACATAACACAAGAGCCTGAAACCAGCAAGAAGACCACTTCTCCATTTCCACTCTCAAGAGCAAAACCCTTCGAAACTCAGCATACAAGCCACAAACCTACAAACAAACTTCACCAATCATCTCACCATACCTCACTGATCACAAAGCACCCTTCAAAGCAACCCAGAACTCAAAGAATCAGAAACACGATTCCTTCACCTCACTGAACAGAACTTGTTCAAACTTCCAAACCAGCCAACATAAACTCCTTCTAAGCATTCAGACATCATCAAGGGACCAAGAGGAGTGGATTGCATCAAGGGAAGTGGTCAGAAAGTTGCAGAGTTGAAAGCTTTGAAACTCAGGTAGCTCAAGAACTTTTTTTCCAGAAATGATTTTTAAAGTTCCTAAGTTGTTCTTTGTTGTTCACTGATCACTATGATACCTTTGGTTTTGAAAATGGTGGAGAGATGAGAGTTTAATCAGTTTCTGAAACTTTTTGCCCTAGGTTTTGTTTGATTCGGTTCAGCCATTTTAGGAATGATAAATATGTTTTGATTGGGGGTTTTGATTCCTGTTTGAGTGGGGTTCATTTCTGTGTAGTTAGATTTCATTTTAGATGCGTTTTGAGAGAGTTTGGAATTTGGAGTGAACGGAGAAGATGACCGGAACACTGTTCCGGTCACCTGAGGGTCATTAACGGTGGGATTAGGGCTTAATCATTAATTAGCTGAATTTGAATGTGAGCCGCCCAAACCCGCGCGCAGTCAACTCCCTCCCTTGCCAGTTTGAATCTCATGCGTTGGATCTGATTACTTTCTATTTTTCAGTTTAAAATTCATTTAATTTTCATGTTATTTCATTTGTTTTCTACAATTTATTAAAAATAGCAAAAATGCATTAAAAAATCTGAAATTTTTTATACAAGGTATTATTTAATTTCAGAACACAAAAATATTTTTATTTCCATTTTTTGCATTTAAAAAGTATTTTTAAATATTTAAAAGTTTCTTTTTAATTAATTAATGAGAATTAATTAATTAAAAATACTTTTAGGTATTTAAAAATCACCAAAAAATTCATGAAACATTTAAAAACATTTAGAAACATTGTCCAACCCTCAAACCAAATTTCTTTTTTGATCTTGATGCATTTTGAGAATTTTTCATGGAATTAAAATCATTTTGGTGCATTATTTTGATCCTAACTTCCAAAAATCATTTCTGCCTAACCCTAAAGAGTTGGACCTTGATTCTTTTTGCATTGCATTGTGTTTAGCCTGTAGTTTGTGAGATTAAATGGCCATGATTTGATCTTTCATTTTCCTTTTGTTTGATAATTTTGTTGTTAAGGAACCCTAAAACCCTAGAAAACTTAGGAAAATCATAACTTGAATTTGATTAAGAGTTGAAACCTCTCCTTTGGGCAATGGGTTAGTATAGGATTAGAGGTCCTTTGAGTGCATTTTCAATTTTTTATAAGTGTTGTTTGCTTCTGATTTTGGTTTTGGTTTGATATATGGATCATAAACCCTAATTTGAGCTTCCATATGCATCCACCTTGCATTTGCTTGCATAACATGACTTGCCATGACATTCCATGCCTCCATTTGATTCATTGAACATCTTAATACATATTGAAAGCATGTTTGATCATTGCATCTTGCATTTTCCATGTTGTATGCCATTTACATTCCATGACTTTTCATGTATGTTCATGCTCCTTAACTTGCTCCACTTGCATCCATAAGCTTGTATGATCATCCTCATGAGTTGTTTCATGTTTGTGGCATCTTATAGCATCATTAACATCATGTGTGTGCTTCTGGTTTTGTTTCTCATCATGTCATTTCATTTCATTTTGCATTGCATTGCATTTCTTTCACTAACTTTTCAGGGGGTGAGTTATCTTGAGAAGTGAATTTGCCTTCACTTCTCATAACTTCTCTTCATCTCTTTTCATGCATCCTTGCTGCATTTATGTTTGTGTTTGAGATTGAGCTTGCTCTTTCTTCTTCTCCTTACTTTCTTTCTTCAAGTGACTTGACTTCTTGAATGAAGCAAGTCACTTTGCTTCTCCTGATCCTTTCATCTGCTTCCTGGAGGTTCCATTGAAGATTTCTTTCTTAAACTTCACAAACCTTAGGAACAACCAAGCATGACAATGATTAGGGTTTTGATTAGTTCCCCACTTAGTTTTACCTTTGTGTCTCTTTGAGTCTTCTCTTCTCACCTCATAATCAGGGACTAAACCCTAAAGGTTTTAAGGCT
The DNA here is from genome assembly GCA_963966055.1 of Lathyrus aphaca. Lineage (NCBI taxonomy): Eukaryota > Viridiplantae > Streptophyta > Magnoliopsida > Fabales > Fabaceae > Lathyrus > Lathyrus aphaca. Next base: position 188,323,345 of record OZ014521.1, on the reverse strand, counting down.
TTGTGATTAAGCTTATGCCTGCATCCTTCTATTAAGATGGAGTGTATAACTTTAATCCTAAGTGTTAAACCCTTAATGTGTTTAAATCCTTTAATTAATTCACTTAATAATCACTAAGACATCACACTTGTAACTTGGGCCTTGCATTAGGGTTCTAATTCTTCCTTAATTGGTTAAGAAGGACTAACCCTAGTGTTAATGGACAAGTCCCCCTCAAGTTGTCTTACAAACCCTAAAAAACATTTCATCATCATATCATTAAATAAAATCCACTTAATCAAAGGCTTGTTTAGTCATGAGTTTAATCCCTAATCATGGATTAAGTTGAGGAGCTTTCCTCAGCTTAAACATTCTCATCTATTATCCTTCTATTAGGATGGTGTAATGAGTCTGTTTAATCCTTGATTATGGCTTAACCTCATTACTTAACACTAAACAAAAACACCAAAAGCATCTAATTAATCATAAGTAGGTTAATGATCTTAATCCTACACCATGGTGATTAAGTGTGAGAAGCTGACTTCACACTTAAGGTATTCTCATTACCCCTAATCAGAGGGAAGATGTGATGAGTTTACTAAATCCATTGGTTTAGGCTTAAGCTTATTAACTTATGACAAACTTTCAAAAGCAATAAAAGACTGAAAATACAAAAAACAAACAATAATCGTCTCCTTCGGGATTTTTTTCTCAATCTCATTCACTCACAAACGAGAACTTGCTTCTTCCGTCTAATGCAAGACAGTTCGCACCTGAGCCAGACAGGTCATACACTTGAGCATAGATAAGTAAGCAGTTCACAGTCAATTCATCTTTCAGTCTCTTTGGGTCGAACTACGGTGTTCTGACTTCCTCATTGCACGAGAGGATACGTAGGCATAACTTAACAGTTATCGAACAAAAGTCTCTGTATATTCCCCCCTCTTTCTAGCTTTATTCTTTAGCCTCATGATCTTGAGCATTTCACTCTGTTCTTACATTGACACTTTCATACTTCATATCACTTATACACTATACACTGACACCTGTACATCCTTTTTCCAGCTCTTTATACACAGATTGCACTGACACTACCCCTTTAAAACACAAATCTTTTAAGCGTGGATCCCGTCGAGTACGACGGACAATCTGGGTGCTAATACCTTCCCAGGTTGTAACCAACCCCCTTTCTCAGTCTCTCTGGTTCGCAACCGTCTTATCCATATCTTTCTAGGTCTATGCAGCATTACCTTTCCTCCGGGATAAAAATGCCTAGCTGGCGACTCTTTTCTTCTCCAGTGAGTTCACGGCTGTGTGTTCTCATTGTTCCTCTCGCCGACCGTTCGCGTCTGTACCTTTATTTGGGCGAGTCCCATTTATCGGGAGCGACAGCTTGGCGACTCTGCTGGGGAACCTTATACTGTAACCAGGGCTTCTGGTTCTTTTTGTGGGTTCCTCCTAGCGCTTGTTTGATTTGTGTTTACTGGGGTGTTATGTGCTATTTGTGTTTGTATATTTCATTTATTGCTTTATGTACAGTTTTGTTTATTGCTTTCCTTACAGCTTTACATATATCATACTGTCATACTGTTATCTGGCTCGATCTGGTTTTTGTTTTGGTGGGTGGGGTTCTACTGAGAGTTTTAGGTCCTATACCTGGGACCTGAGTGACACCTAGGCTAGAGTGGTTCATGTTCTTTCCCATTCCATTTCGGTCTGGTGCGGGAATATGAAACACAGTTCAGATATGGGTTTCTTCTTGAGAACTCTGTGCTACAGATCTCCTGTAGTGCTAGGGCTATCTGGGAAGCCTGCTAAGTCTGGATGACCTTTACTATGACCTTCAGAAACTGAGGTGAATTAGAGGAGGATCTTTTATGGTTATTGTAAACATTGTACCTCCGGGTTAGAAGTGTTTACACTTCTCATAACTGATCCAAGTCTGAGGATCCTTGTTTTAGAACACTACCTGTGAGGGGGTTGGGCTGTTTACAGGTTTGCAGGTACCTCTAGCCACATCATACCCTGTTACTTGTTTGATTAAGAGTACTCCACTTTGGACAGTTCTTGTGATTTAACCCTGGATATGTGACTCTTTATTTGAGTCCCCCACCTTGGTTACTGGACTTATAGACCTCCATCTGGATTTCTTGAACACATGTGGACCTATATCAGAGCACTTGATCAGATCCAGCTCAGTCACAAACCCCTGCATATCATTTGCATACATCATCATTGCATCATTCTAACATGTGTTTATTTGTTTTTCAGGGTATCCATCCTATCATTTTGGCTTGGTTTTGACCCCTTCTTCAGCTTAGACCCATCTTCATCAGCACTTGCTTCAGTTATCAGCCACTTGCTTCAGTCACTTGCATCCTCAGTCTCAGCCTATCAGTGGCCCATCTTCAGTGTTGTCCTCAGTCATCATCATCAACATTCAGTCTTCAGCAACATGGCACCTAAGAAAAGTAACATCTCCTACCACTTCTTTGAGCCTGAGCTAGCCAGCATCAGGAGGATTCAGACCCTGATTACTCCAGACCACATACCATATTTCAGAGAACATTATGGAGGAATCCTTGATATGGTATTGGATTTGGACCCTTCACAGAGGAGCCTGATACATACTTGCCTGCAGTTCTATGATCCCCCTCTGAGGTGCTTCACCTTTCAGAATTTCCAGTTGGGACCTTTGCTGGAGGAGTATTCATCATTGGTTGGTGTGCCCATCAGGGGTGGAATCCCTTTCAACCCTGAGATGGCTTTCCCAAGTAATGAGGAGATAGCCAAAGCATTACATCTGGAACCAGTTCTGATTGGGCAGAATTTGACATCTAAAGCTGGAATCTCTGGTTTCCATCTGGATTTCTTGACTTCTCAGGCTAGTCTGAAGGCCTCCCTAGGGGAGTGGAAGGCAGTCTGTGCTCTGTTGGCCCTTAGCATATATGGGGTCATACTTTTTGCAGATGAGCCTAGGTTTGTTAGCAAGAATGCAGCCCATCTTTTCATCCTGAGAAACCCAGTGCCCTCCTTACTGGGAGATCTTTACTACTCAGTCCATCAGAGGAATGAAAAGCAAAGGGGAAGATTAGTGAGATGCTGTGCACCTTTGTTCCATACTTGGCTGCTCAAACATTTGCCAAAGACTGATGCATTCTTGAACCCTCACCAGCAAAAGAACTGGGCTAGGAGGCTTGTTGCTCTAACCTCAGATGATATCAGATGGTGTACTCAGAGCACCAAGGGCAGAGACATCATTACAAGTTGTGGGCAATTTCCCAATGTGCCTCTGATTGGAGTGAAGGGTTGCATCAATTACAACCCTCTGCTTTTCAAAAGACAACTGGGCTATGCATTAGTCCATCCTCCTAGGGCACAGGATCTGACTGAGACCCTTTATGTTGAAATCAAGCCTAATCTGGCTGTTGTCAGGCAGGCATCCTGGGCCTGGGACAATGTGCAGACTAAGGGGGTAACTATTCTTGGAAGATGCAATAATGTAGCCTCTGCCCAGTACTATGAGTGGTCACATGCCAGGGCTCAAATTTCTGGAATGCCCTTCACTATTGAAGATATGCCTAGACCTTCCACAGCACCACCTCCGGCAACTGTCAGCTTAGAAGAGTTTGAGAAATTGAAGGAGAGAAATGAGAAGCTGACTCAGGCTCTACAGAAGACCCTCTGGGAGAGGAGTGATGGTAGGTTGGATATTGAGAGGTTGGAAAAGTTGAAGGGGGAACATTTGGCTAGAATTGAGAAGTCAGAGGATTACATTAAGAAGTCTAGGGCTGGAGAACAAATCTTGAAGAATGCCTGCAAGGAAGCTCAGTTCCAGAAAGCCAGGACTGATTTGTATCTGAAGGAGAGTCAGGCTAGGTGGGTCAGGATTACCGAAGCCCGTACTCAGGAGGACAAAAGGACTCAGGATAAGATGGAACAGATGGAAGCTAATTCAAAAGAGCAACAGGAAGCCCTGGCAGCAGCCCAGAGGGAGGTCTCAGAGTTGAAGATCAGAGCTGGAGTGAAGAGGTCAAAGGACCAGAGTCAGCACAAGAAGCTAACTGCAGCTGTGGCTACAAGGAATCTCCTTATCAGGAATCTTACAGAGCGTCCAGCTGACCCAGTGACTGAAGCACTTCTCAAGGAGGTTCAGGAGGATGAATTTGGCCTTGGTGTTTGACTTTTTGCTTGTTGTTGCTTTCATTCTTATGTACTTTTCTTTATGTTGTATTTTTGACCCCTCAGAGGGCATATGTTGTAAGGAAAAACAAATTATGTACCATTTACCCTTTTGTAATATATGTGTTGGTTCGTTTCATCTGATTTCCTCAAGCAACATCACGAGCATCTTCTTCAAGAGGTCTGGAAAGGTCAAAACTAAGTACCAAGCCGGATACCTTGGAAACAAATAGACACACTGCATTGCATACTAACCCTTTGTTTTGTTTTGTAGGTTTTGTTTTATTGTTACTAACTCTGTTGTGATCTCAGGAATTATTGCTCGACGTCAAGGGTTTCCACTCAACCGTCCACACAGATACCCCACCCGCAGCAATCTTCCGGGCATACAGATGGACCAGATGCAGCAGGACCTTACAGAGGTCAGAAATCAAATGACCAACGAGAGATTGGAAATGAGAAACCAAATGACACAGTTTATGGAGGTGATGAACAATATGGCTCAGAGCCAGGAAAGGCTGAGAGCACTGGTAGATGGGAGGAACCAGGAAGACCATCAGCCAGGGACTGCTGGGACAAGCAACAATGAAAGAGTCCAACCTCATGTCAATCCCCCAGTCTTTGGACCCCACCAGCATCCGGAGATCAACATCCCTGTCAATATACAAGGGACTGCCACAGCAGGGAGGGTACTGCAAGAAGACCCCCAGGAAGATCAGTTCACAGTGATGGGAGCTGGGGAGGAGGCCTATGATAGAAGGCTGGATGAGATAGCTGAGAAATTAAGATCCTTAGAGTCTCAAAACTCTTTGGGTTTTGATGTTATGGATATGGGCTTGGTAGACGGGGTCAGGATCCCCCACAAATTTAAGCCACCATGCTTTGAGAAGTATAATGGGACTTCCTGTCCCCGGACCCATTTACAATCTTTTCTGGGGAGGCTGAAGGCCTATACCATGGACGAAAAGTTATGGATGTTTTATTTCGAGGATAGCTTAACTGGAGCATCGAGGGAATGGTACTCCCATCTGACAAGAGCAACTATTAGATGCTGGAAGGACCTGGCAGAGGCCTTTATCAGACAGTATCAATACAACCTGGATATGGCACCCAACAGGACCCTCCTAATGGGAATGTCACAGTCATCCAGGGAGAGCTTCCGTGAGTACGCTCAAAGATGGAGACAGCTTGCTGCTGCTGTCCAACCACCTATGTCAGAGAGGGAGATGGCTGATATGTTCATGAACACCCTCCAGGGGACTTACATTGATAGGCTAGCTGCCTTCTCATCTACCAGCTTTGCAGATGTAGTCATAGCCGGAGAGAGAATTGAAAGCCTATTGAAGTTGGGTAAGATCTCAGACAACGGAGCAAGCTCATCCAGTAACACAAGAAAGCCTTTTGCAGGCCTAAGAAGAACTGGTGAGACCAATGCCATCCACACCAGCAGGGGCAGACCCCAATATGTTCATAGGTCTGTGGCAGCAGTCACCATTCCCGCTCCAGCTTATCCTCAACCAGCTTATCAACCCCCGCAACAAAATTATCAGCAACAACCTCAGTACCAGCAACAAACTCAGTATCCTCCGAGAAATTACAACAACAGCAACACCAACAGCAATAATCAGCAGAGACCATTCCAACAGAGGCCGTCTCAGGCCAATAGGGTGATCGATCCGATCCCTATGCCCTATGCCACATTACTGCCACAACTCTTGAAACTCAACCTAGTCGAGCTAAGGACGTTGGCACCTCCAGATCCCAACAGTCTGCCCAGAAATTACGACGCCAGCGCCAGATGTGCCTTTCACTCAAATGCACCTGGTCATAGTACGGAAAAGTGCAGAGCGTTGCACATGAAAGTGCAGGATCTAGTGGATTCCAAGGCTTTAAACTTTGCACCACCACCAAATATCAACAAGAACCCTATGCCACACCATGGTGGTCCCCGAATCAATGCTATTGAAGAAGACAAGCCGTCTTATTTAATAACCAGTGTGGGTCAGATTCGGACACCGTTGGTAGAGATTAAAGCTCAACTCCTCGAATGTCAAATGTTCCCAGGATGTGAGTTAGGGTGTGCTTACTGCAACATTTCAGTGAATGGTTGTGATAACTTGAGGGATGGCATAGAATGTCTCATCCAGAGTGGCCTGCTTCAAATTACAACATCAATTCCAACAAATCCAGCAATCTCATCAGCAACAATTCTAGTATCTCCTACAACTGCAACAACCATTGTTCCAGACAACTCTTCAGCTTCATCAACAAATTTTTCATCCGTCATCTCAACTGACCAGATATCAACGAACATTCCTTCTACAACTTCAGCACCACTTCATTTCGAATCTCCTACAACAACAACACCCATCCTTCCGACAATGTCTCCTACAACATCAGCAACAAACCATGAAGATGTCTCCACAGTTACGATCTATTATGATCCTGAAATTGATTCTGCCTACAACTCAGAAAGTGCTACTCCCATCAGAGCACCAGTCACAATATATTATGATCCACAGACTATCACAGTCCCTTCTGCAGCTGCCATCAGTCCAGTCACTGTCACAGTACCTGGACCAGTACCTTATGAAAGCAGTAATGCCATCCCTTGGCATTACGGCTCTGATTTTTACTGCGAAGGACAAAAAATCACTTTTGAATCATCAACTTCTGCACCACAAGTAGACAATGTGGGAGGAGGCGGAGGCTTCACTCGAAGCGGACGTCTCTTTGCCCCACAAATTCAAAGACCCACTGCCGAAGCAGAAGCTGCTGCCAAGGCAAAAGGGAAGAGCATGGTGCAAGAAGAGCAGGTTGTTAGAGAAGCTTTGAAAACACCTTTTGATCAAGAAGTTGATGAGTTCATGAGAATCATCAAGAAAAGTGATTACAAAATAGTGGACCAGCTTCACCAGACGCCTTCCAAGATCTCCATCCTATCATTGCTTATGTGCTCCGAAGCCCATCGGAATGCGCTACTCAAAGTCTTGCACGCAGCTTATGTGCCGGAAGAGATCACGGTCAATCAGTTGGAAGCTGTGGTTGGAAATGTTAATGCTAGTAATGGACTAGGATTCACCAACACTGATTTGACTTCGGAAGGCCGCAATCATAACAAAGCCTTGCACATTACCATGGAATGTAAAGGTGCAGTTCTTTCCCATGTACTGGTAGACACAGGATCATCCCTCAATGTCTTACCTAAAAAGGCCCTTGTGAAGCTGGAATATGAAGGATTGGCGTTACGACCCAGTAACTTGGTAGTGAGAGCCTTTGACGGCTCTAAGAGATCGGTTCTGGGAGAAATTGAGTTGCCTGTAACGATTGGCCCACAGACTTTCAAAACGACCTTCTACGTGATGGACATTCAGCCTGCCTACAGCTGTTTGTTGGGTAGACCATGGATTCATGCCGCTGGCGCAGTAACGTCTACCCTTCACCAGAAGTTAAAATTTGAGTGGGAAGGCCAAGTCGTTACTATCTGTGGAGAGGAGGACATATTTGTTAGCCATCTGGCTACTTATAAATACATTGAGATGGATGGGGAGATCCACGAGACGATGAGTCAAGGGTTTGAGGCCCTGAATGTTAATGAAACCTCTGCTGTGCTTGGGACCTCTATGACATCCTACCAACAAGCCCGGAAGGTGGTGGAAGAAGGAAACGCTCAAGGCTGGGGAAAACTATTGCCGGTGGAGAAGAAAGAGGATAGATTTGGGTTGGGTTACAAACCAACTCAAGAAGATCAAACAGAGGCTGCCAAGAAGCCCAACTTTGTTAGTGGGGGGATGCTCACCCCTGATGCTGTCAACAACTTGGAAGACGAGTTGGAAGAAGAACGCAACCTGGAAAGCTGGATTCGTCCAAAGATCCCGGGGAGCAGTATCTCAAACTGGTCTTCCCAGGAAATTATAAGAGTTACTCATGCAGAGTAATTATTATTTCCTGTATTTTTATAGCATGCATCAAGTCTTGCATCTTGCCCAAGATGACAAGACTCATTTTGTAATCGGGCCATCTGTACTTTTTGTGCAACAAGATTAATCAATGAAATATCAGACATCTTTTTGCAAATGAGTCTTTTTCTTTTCCGCTCACTATTTTTTCCATTTTTCTTTTTGTACAAAAAATAAATGGCAATGTTTTCAAAATGACAACTTTATTTCACTTTTCTAAACAAGATTAAAATCAATCACTAAAATGAACAAACTGAACCCTTGCAGAGAGTGCCTTCCGGACAGCACCGACAACAGCACGGCTATGACTTCGTATGACTTTGACAATCCAATCAATCAAGCTGATGAAGGGGTTGAAGAAGATTACGAGCTTCCTGAAGAGCTAGCCAGATTGTTGAGACAAGAGGAAAAGGTTATCACTCCTCATCAGGAGGAGGTGGAAACAATTAATCTTGGTACAGATGAAGATGTGAAAGAGGTTAAAATCGGGGCCTGCTTACAAGACTCAGTGAAGAAACAACTGATTGACCTGCTTCAAGAATATGTGGATGTGTTTGCTTGGTCTTATCAAGATATGCCAGGGTTGGATACCAATATTGTTATGCATAAGCTGCCTTTAAGAGAAGACTGCCCGCCGGTTAAACAGAAACTGCGTCGTACTCGCCCGGACATGGCAATGAAGATCAAAGAAGAGGTACAAAAGCAATGGGACGCCGGGTTCCTTGCTGTAACTAGCTATCCACCGTGGGTTGCTAATATTGTGCCTGTGCCTAAGAAAGATGGTAAGGTAAGGATGTGTGTTGACTACCGAGATCTGAACAGAGCCAGCCCGAAAGATGACTTCCCATTACCTCACATTGATGTATTGGTGGATAACACGGCTCAGTTCTCGGTGTTCTCCTTCATGGACGGATTTTCAGGATACAATCAGATTAAAATGTCACCTGAAGACATGGAGAAGACAACCTTCATCACACCCTGGGGCACGTTCTGTTACAAGGTGATGCCATTCGGATTGAAGAATGCTGGTGCGACATACCAATGGACTATGGTAACATTATTCCACGATATGATCCATAAGGAAATCGAATGTTATGTGGATGACATGATTGCCAAGTCCCTTACAGAGGAAGATCACCTGGTAAATCTGCTGAAGCTATTCAAGCGTCTGAGGAAGTACCAACTAAAGCTGAACCCCAACAAGTGCACATTCGAGGTGCGATCTGGTAAGCTGCTGGGCTTTATTGTAAGCGAGAAAGGTATTGAAGTGGACCCTGATAAGGTCAAAGCCATTCAAGAAATGCCTGCACCGAAAACTGAGAAGGAAGTTCGAGGTTTCTTAGGTCGATTGAACTACATTTCAAGGTTCATATCTCACCTAACTGCAACCTGTGAACCCTTGTTCAAACTGTTAAGAAAAGAACAGACGGTCAGTTGGAACGAAGACTGCCAGAGGGCTTTTGACAAAATCAAGGAGTACTTGCAAGAACCTCCAATCCTTATGCCCCCAGTTGAAGGAAGACCTTTGATAATGTACTTGACAGTATTAGAAGAGTCGATGGGGTGTGTGCTGGGCCAGCATGACGAGTCTGGTCGAAAAGAGTATGCAATTTACTACCTAAGCAAAAAGTTTACCGACTGTGAACAACGTTATTCACTGCTCGAGAAAACTTGTTGTGCTTTAGCGTGGGCTGCTCGCCGACTGAGACAGTATATGTTGACCCACACTACTTTATTGATATCTAAAATGGACCCAGTTAAGTACATTTTCGAGAAGCCAGCTCTTACCGGACGGGTTGCAAGATGGCAAATGATTCTCACAGAATATGACATCCAGTACACATCTCAGAAAGCCATCAAGGGCAGTGTACTATCTGAATATCTTGCTGAGCAACCTATTGATGACTACCAGCCTATGAAATTTGACTTCCCTGATGAAGACATCATGTTCATAAAAGCGAAAGATCATGAAGAGCCTGTTCACACTGAAGGGCCTGACCCGGAAGAGGAATGGACTATGATGTTTGATGGGGCTGTTAACATGAACGGTCGTGGTGTTGGTGCAGTACTCGTTACACCTAAGGGAGTTCACATGCCTTTCTCGGCAAAGCTCACTTTCAACTGCACTAACAACGAAGCTGAATACGAAGCTTGCATTATGGGTCTTGGGGAAGCCGTTGACCTCAGGATCAAGACATTGACCGTATTCGGAGATTCAGCTCTGGTAGTTAATCAAACCAACGGAAAATGGTACACCCACCAGGATCATCTGATACCTTACAGTGATTATACAAGGAGGTTATTGACTTTCTTCACAACGGTCAAGCTTGAGTATATCCCTCGGGACGAGAATCAGTTTGCAGATGCTCTGGCTACCATTTCATCAATGATCAAAGTTCAAGCTGCCAACTTTGTACCGCAGATTTCAGTGTCCAGACTTGACAGACCAGCTTATGTATTCGCAGCAGATGTTGTCAAAGACGATAAGCCTTGGTTCCATGACATTAAATGTTTCTTGGAGGATCAAACATACCCCCCTGGGGCATCTTCCAATGATAAGAAGACTTTGAGAAGGCTTGCTGGTAGTTTCTTTCTGAACACTGATGGTTCTTTGTACAAAAGGAACTTTGATATGGTGCTCCTCCGATGTGTTGATAAGACAGAAGCAGACTTGTTGATGCATGAAGTGCACGAAGGATCTTTTGGTACCCATGCAGGAGGGCATGCCATGGCTAAAAAGTTGTTAAGATCAGGTTATTACTGGATCACAATGGATGCAGACTGTTGTGCCTACGCCAGAAAATGCCACAAATGCCAGATCTATGCGGATAAAGTACATGTACCTCCCAATCCTTTGAATATAATGTCTTCACCCTGGCCCTTTGCTATGTGGGGCATTGACATGATTGGCAAGATTGAACCGACCGCTTCGAATGGCCACAGATTCATCCTGGTTGCCATTGACTATTTCACCAAGTGGGTCGAAGCAGCTTCCTATGCAAACGTTACAAGACAAGTGGTAGCCAGATTTCTGAAGAGAGATATCATCTATCGGTACGGAGTTCCCGAGCGAATCATTACTGACAATGGTTCCAATCTGAACAACAAAATGATGGCGGAGCTATGTCGGGACTTCAAAATCCAACATCACAATTCTTCTCCTTACAGGCCAAAGATGAACGGCGCTGTTGAGGCAGCTAATAAGAATATCAAGAAGATTGTGCAGAAGATGGTAGTCACCTACAAAGACTGGCATGAGATGCTACCATTTGCTTTGCATGGGTACCGCACGTCAATCAGAACATCCACTGGGGCAACACCGTATCAGCTTGTGTATGGTATGGAAGCAGTCCTACCTGTCGAGGTTGAATTACCCTCCCTACGGGTATTGATGGATGTTAAGCTGAACGAAGCAGAGTGGGTCCGGTCCCGATACAAGCAACTGAGTCTGATTGAAGAGAAAAGATTGGCTGCAATCTGTCATGGGCAGTTGTATCAGAAAAGAATGAAGAGAGCCTTCGATCAGAAAGTCAGGCACCGAGAGTACCAAGTAGGGGATCTTGTGCTGAAGAGAATCCTCCCTCCTCATACAGACCACAGGGGCAAGTGGACTCCAAACTATGAAGGACCATTTGTTGTAAAGAAAGTTTTCTCTGGTGGAGCACTGATGCTCAGCACCATGGATGGTGAAGATTTCCCGTCCCCTGTGAATTCAGATGCAGTTAAAAAATACTTCGCATAAAAATGACCCGCTGGACATAAAAACAGAATGTAAGTCCAGGCAAAAACAGGGCATCCCGGCGAGTCAAAGACAGAATTAAAGACTCGGGCAAAAATAAGGGAAAATAAATGAAAAATGTACACCCGCTGAGTTGAAAAGCCGCATTGGACAACTCAGGCAAAAATGGGTATCCCGATGGATTGAAAACCCGAAAGGGCGATCCATGCAAAATAAGGGAATAAGCGAACAACTGCGCTCTGAATTCGTCTGTATCACTTACAACTTGGTAAACCTCGAAAGGATCAAGCTTCGGTCAAGAATCAACCTTCTTCAGGAAGCAAGACGAGAAGAGCGTCAATAGTCATACGAGTCATAGCAGGAGGAAGCTCCTTTGAAAGCGTCGTCAACATCGCCAGCATTTTGTTTCTCAATTTGTAACAATCTCCTCATTTCAGGAGATATGTTTCCTTGACTGTATCTTGCCAATTCAGGGCACATGAATTAATAAAATCAGATTTTCAGTCACGTTTTCGTCTTGTATATTTTATTTGCAAAATGTCTGATGTCCTAAAAAAATTTTTGGTTGCATAAATACAGATGTTTATCTTCAAAAATAATTAAACACATGCATGCAGGAAACATACTTACTCTCGAGAGTGTCTCACTCCTATGACGGAATCCAGTAAGGGACGCCTCGGGATTACTTGTACGTCTCTATCTTTGCAGGATTGCAGGTATTCGAAAGCGCAGCATGGGGCATGAAGGCTTCATCCTAGCAAGCTGACAAATCAACACTCAGTCATAGCACTCAAGGTGTTATCTCCCCAGCTGAGTTGCCACCGATCACTTCCCCCAGCCGTGGTGCCAATCATTCTTCCTCAGCAGAATACAAAAGTCAGGGAACCATCTCCCCACAGAATCCTCAGCCTCTATTCAGAAGAGCAACGCATGAAGGAGTCACAACAGAGTACAGAAGGCTTCTACAAACCCCAGCTGGGTCCCCTTACTGCCAAGGACGGGTCTATCTGTGACCTATCTCCCCAAGCAGAATTATCTCCCCAGATCTACCAATGATCTTATCCCCAGCTGGGATGATCACTTCAGACAGATCGACCAGAGATCTTCACGGCAACGGGATCCGAATCCTGGTTTGGTATCTTTGCATAACCATGGCATTCGCATCATATTCACCCACAAAGCGTAGCATTCCGTCTAATACGGAGCATTACGGCAAAAATCAAACATATAACATAATCATAAGCCATGTTTTGAATCAAACACTTGTGAATAATGACAATCCATCCGTATACAGAAAACTTCTTCCCCAGAGTCCCCAGCAAAAGCAGTTGCCTCGTATTCGCAAACACCAGTATATACTCACTTTGACACCCGTCCGTGTCACGTCCCCAGCAGAAAGCCAAAGACATCCTCTTTGCACTCACATATACTTATATATATATATACATTTCCTTGACCTCCGTCCATGTCATTTTCCCCAGCACAGTAATGTAAACATTTTGTATACCAGATACTTGTTTATACTATACTCTTCTCCTTTTGACACTCGTCCGTGTCACATCCTCCCCAGCAGATTGAACACTCAAATATATATCACTCATACCTTCTACTCATACTTATACAGATACTCGTCCGTATCTTGTATACACCAGTTATATCCCCGCAGATTCGACACTAGTCCGTGTTCTTTGTTAACCAGATGGTACTCGTCCGTACCATCATCTCAGAGCATGCGTCAAGCGTTTGTTTCTACCTGATACTCGTCCGTATCATAGTCTTAAGGATGCTCGTCCGCATCTTTAATCCATACACTGTGTCAGACACTCTTGTCTTCTTGAATATAGATACTCGTCTGTGTCTACTATTCCCCAGAAGGATTCCCTCAGATTCAACACTCGTCCGTGTTCTCTGTTAACCCGTTGATACTCGTCCGTATCATCATCTCTGAACACGTGTCAGTTTGTTTCTACCCGATACCCGTCCGTATCGTAGTCTTAAGGATGCTCGTCCGCATCTTTAATCCATACACTAACGTCAAAACACTTATACCTTTTGTTTCTTGGATATAAACACTCGTCCGTGTTTACTATTCCCCAGTAGATCGCCAACAAAGCAAATTTTCCTTTATCTGACACTCGTCCTGTGTCATGATAAACTTTGAGAGTAGCCGTACCCTGCTAGGTGGTCGTCCTCCACCTCTTGATGGTCGTCCTCCATCATGCTCATCCGATGGCCGTCCCCATCGTTGATATTTAGCAGCCGTCCCCTGCTAGGTGGTCGTCCTCCACCTCCTGATGATCGTCCTTCATCATTTTATCCAATGGCCGTCCCCATTGTTGATTTTGGTTATCTGACATTCGTCCTATGTCATGAGAAACCTTGAGAGCAGTCGTCCCCTGCTAGGTGGTCGTCCTCCACCTCTTGATGGTCGTCCTCCATCATGCTCGTCCGATGGCCGTCCCCATCGTTGACCTTTTTATCCGGCATTCGTCCTATGTCGCGATATTTTTGGCAGCCGTACCCTGCCAGGTGGTCGTCCTCCACCTTAGATGACCGTTCCTCATCTTAACCCGACAGAGCAGCCGTCCCCTGCTAGGTGATCGTCCTTCACCTTTGATGACCGTACCTCATCATCTGTTTATTTCATTTATTCTTTAACCCGATGGCCGTCCCCGTTGTGGTCCCTTTTCTTTTTAGCCCGATGGCCGTCCCCATCGTTGGTTGCCTTTGCTTTATGAACTTGATGGCCGTCCCCGTCATGTTTCATTCGATCCCCAGAGAATCTTGCAGCTTTACTTGATGGCCGTCCCCATCATAATATCTTATTTTTCCCAGCTAGTCGGCCATCCCCGCCTTTGCTTTACCTTTTATCCCCAGCATGTCGGCCGTCCCCGTCATTGCTTTATTTCCCGCACTTTTCCCAGCATGTCGGCCGTCCCCGTCATTGCTCTTTACCCAGCAGTCGTCCTCTGCTCGATGGTCGTCCTCCGTCGCCCGCACTTTACAATATACTTTATTTTCTTTTACAATCTATATCCCTTTTCTTCTTCATTTTGTGAGTGCAAATTTTGGACTGTCTTTGATATTCAAACCACAAGTTATCTTGTTTGCCTGTTAAGCCATTGCTTACATCCTGCACAGCTAACTCATGTTTGAATAGGGGCAGCTGTAAACACCCCAAATTTGCCCTCACCCATTCACACCATGGCTTGTGATCATTCTCATATGCATAAACACAATCACATCATCTCATATAGCAATTTTGATTCACTACATAGATTCAAAGTCATCTGCATCTAGGGTTTGTGATCTGAGCAATCCAAGAGCTTCTTGAGCCACTCCAAAGGCCACCAATCACTTCAAAGGGATCCATGTGTGTTCTTATATCATATTACATTCTCTCAAAGTCAAGAATGCCAAAGAATCACAAGAACTGGGATTGGTATGGAAGCAGAGCCAAGCTAGACTGCACAGATGACCTAAAATTAGGGTTTTGGTTTTAGAGGCCATAACTTCAAATTTTGTGGTCATTCTTGTTTCTATTGGTCTCTATATGGTATAGGGGGTATGCATATCAATTTTCATGAAGAAATTCCATGGGGAAGTCATCTGATCAAGAGTTGACTTTCTGGACAAGTCAGTGTAAAATCAGGGCATCTGAGGCCCCCAATGACCCAACCAAGGGGTGATCTTCATCATTTTGAGTGTATTTGATCTTTATTTGATCATAGAAGAAGTTTGAAGTTCACAAAATTCAAGAATTACAAGTTTTTGCAAAGTTGACTTTTTAGGGCAAGTTTGACTTTTGAAGAATATGTCATTTTATGCCACTTTCCAAACCTTACTTTTTGATCCAAAAATGCTTCAAATGGAAAGACTTTGGTCATGAAAGTTGTAGATTAGATCTTTCCCTTTTCAAAAAGTACAAGAACATGACCTAATTCATTTTGGATCAAAAGTTATGGTGCATCAAAGTTGGCTAAAATCATCAAATTTCAAGTTATGCACCAAATGAGAAATTTGCAAAATCTTGTACCAAAGGCATTTGTGACTTCTAGTTGATATCAAACCAATACACAAACATCACACAAGTCCTAAAATTCAGATTGGACCAAAGAAATCACATGTTTCATGGTTTGTAAGGCAAGATATTTTCATAGAAAGCAAAAGTGAGCAAGTTGCAAAAACCATCATCACACCTCATCCACTTGCTGCCTTGGATACTGAATCACACTAGCCTTTCCCTCATGCCATGCTGCGCCAGACACACCCATTGTACTTGGCTAGAAGTTGCCCATGCCCTTCTTACACAAAAAGTTGACATTTTGGCAAAAGCTAACACACCTATCACAAAAGCACAAGTCACATCCTCTGACCAATGGCATTTGTTTATACAAAGAAAATGCAAGCCAAACAACATAACACAAGAGCCTGAAACCAGCAAGAAGACCACTTCTCCATTTCCACTCTCAAGAGCAAAACCCTTCGAAACTTAGCATACAAGCCACAAACCTACAAACAAACTTCACCAATCATCTCACCATACCTCACTGATCACAAAGCACCCTTCAAAGCAACCCAGAACTCAAAGAATCAGAAACACGATTCCTTCACCTCACTGAAAAGAACTTGTTCAAACTTCCAAACCAGCCAACATAAACTCCTTCTAAGCATTCAGACATCATCAAGGGACCAAGAGGAGTGGATTGCATCAAGGGAAGTGGTCAGAAAGTTGCAGAGTTGAAAGCTTCGAAACTCAGGTAGCTCAAGAACTTTTTTTCCAGAAATGATTTTTAAAGTTCCTAAGTTGTTCTTTGTTGTTCACTGATCACTATGATACCTTTGGTTTTGAAAATGGTGGAGAGATGAGAGTTTAATCAGTTTCTGAAACTTTTTGCCCTAGGTTTTGTTTGATTCGATTCAGCCATTTTAGGAATGATAAATATGTTTTGATTGGGGGTTTTGATTCGTGTTTGAGTGGGGTTCATTTCTGTGTAGTTAGATTTCATTTTAGATGCGTTTTGAGAGAGTTTGGAATTTGGAGTGAACGGAGAAGATGACCGGAACACTGTTCCGGTCACCTGAGGGTCATTAACGGTGGGATTAGGGCTTAATCATTAATTAGCTGAATTTGAATGTGAGCCGCCCAAACCCGCGCGCAGTCAACTCCCGCCCTTGCCAGTTTGAATCTCATGCGTTGGATCTGATTACTTTCTATTTTTCAGTTTAAAATTCATTTAATTTTCATGTTATTTCATTTGTTTTCTACAATTTATTAAAAATAGCAAAAATGCATTAAAAAATCTGAAATTTTTTATACAAGGTATTATTTAATTTCAGAACACAAAAATATTTTTATTTCCATTTTTTGCATTTAAAAAGTATTTTTAAATATTTAAAAGTTTCTTTTTAATTAATTAATGAGAATTAATTAATTAAAAATACTTTTAGGTATTTAAAAATCACCAAAAAATTCATGAAACATTTAAAAACATTTAGAAACATTGTCCAACCCTCAAACCAAATTTCTTTTTTGATCTTGATGCATTTTGAGAATTTTTCATGGAATTAAAATCATTTTGGTGCATTATTTTGATCCTAACTTCCAAAAATCATTTCTGCCTAACCCTAAAGAGTTGGACCTTGATTCTTTTTGCATTGCATTGTGTTTAGCCTGTAGTTTGTGAGATTAAATGGCCATGATTTGATCTTTCATTTTCCTTTTGTTTGATAATTTTGTTGTTAAGGAACCCTAAAACCCTAGAAAACTTAGGAAAATCATAACTTGAATTTGATTAAGAGTTGAAACCTCTCCTTTGGGCAATGGGTTAGTATAGGATTAGAGGTCCTTTGAGTGCATTTTCAATTTTTTATAAGTGTTGTTTGCTTCTGATTTTGGTTTTGGTTTGATATATGGATCATAAACCCTAATTTGAGCTTCCATATGCATCCACCTTGCATTTGCTTGCATAACATGACTTGCCATGACATTCCATGCCTCCATTTGATTCATTGAACATCTTAAGACATATTGAAAGCATGTTTGATCATTGCATCTTGCATTTGCCATGTTGTATGCCATTTACATTCCATGACTTTTCATGTATGTTCATGCTCCTTAACTTGCTCCACTTGCATCCATAAGCTTGTATGATCATCCTCATGAGTTGTTTCATGTTTGTGGCATCTTATAGCATCATTAACATCATGTGTGTGCTTCTGGTTTTGTTTCTCATCATGTCATTTCATTTCATTTTGCATTGCATTACATTTCTTTCACTAACTTTTCAGGGGGTGAGTTATCTTGAGAAGTGAATTTGCCTTCACTTCTCATAACTTCTCTTCATCTCTTTTCATGCATCCTTGCTGCATTTATGTTTGTGTTTGAGATTGAGCTTGCTCTTTCTTCTTCTCCTTACTTTCTTTCTTCAAGTGACTTGACTTCTTGAATGAAGCAAGTCACTTTGCTTCTCCTGATCCTTTCATCTGCTTCCTGGAGGTTCCATTGAAGATTTCTTTCTTAAACTTCACAAACCTTAGGAACAACCAAGCATGACAATGATTAGGGTTTTGATTAGTTCCCCACTTAGTTTTACCTTTGTGTCTCTTTGAGTCTTCTCTTCTCACCTCATAATCAGGGACTAAACCCTAAAGGTTTTAAGGCTTTGTGATTAAGCTTATGCCTGCATCCTTCTATTAAGATGGAGTGTATAACTTTAATCCTAAGTGTTAAACCCTTAATGTGTTTAAATCCTTTAATTAATTCACTTAATAATCACTAAGACATCACACTTGTAACTTGGGCCTTGCATTAGGGTTCTAATTCTTCCTTAATTGGTTAAGAAGGACTAACCCTAGTGTTAATGGACAAGTCCCCCTCAAGTTGTCTTACAAACCCTAAAAAACATTTCATCATCATATCATTAAATAAAATCCACTTAATCAAAGGCTTGTTTAGTCATGAGTTTAATCCCTAATCATGGATTAAGTTGAGGAGCTTTCCTCAGCTTAAACATTCTCATCTATTATCCTTCTATTAGGATGGTGTAATGAGTCTGTTTAATCCTTGATTATGGCTTAACCTCATTACTTAACACTAAACAAAAACACCAAAAGCATCTAATTAATCATAAGTAGGTTAATGATCTTAATCCTACACCATGGTGATTAAGTGTGAGAAGCTGACTTCACACTTAAGGTATTCTCATTACCCCTAATCAGAGGGAAGATGTGATGAGTTTACTAAATCCATTGGTTTAGGCTTAAGCTCATTAACTTATGACAAACTTTCAAAAGCAATAAAAGACTGAAAATACAAAAAACAAACAATAATCGTCTCCTTCGGGATTCTTTTCTCAATCTCATTCACTCACAAACGAGAACTTGCTTCTTCCGTCTAATGCAAGACAGTTCGCACCTGAGCCAGACAGGTCATACACTTGAGCATAGATAAGTAAGCAGTTCACAGTCAATTCATCTTTCAGTCTCTTTGGGTCGAACTACGGTGTTCTGACTTCCTCATTGCACGAGAGGATACGTAGGCATAACTTAACAGTTATCGAACAAAAGTCTCTGTATATTCCCCCCTCTTTCTAGCTTTATTCTTTAGCCTCATGATCTTGAGCATTTCACTCTGTTCTTACATTGACACTTTCATACTTCATATCACTTATACACTATACACTGACACCTGTACATCCTTTTTCCAGCTCTTTATACACAGATTGCACTGACACTACCCCTTTAAAACACAAATCTTTTAAGCGTGGATCCCGTCGAGTACGACGGACAATCTGGGTGCTAATACCTTCCCAGGTTGTAACCAACCCCCTTTCTCAGTCTCTCTGGTTCGCAACCGTCTTATCCATATCTTTCTAGGTCTATGCAGCATTACCTTTCCTCCGGGATAAAAATGCCTAGCTGGCGACTCTTTTCTTCTCCAGTGAGTTCACGGCTGTGTGTTCTCATTGTTCCTCTCGCCGACCGTTCGCGTCTGTACCTTTATTTGGGCGAGTCCCATTTATCGGGAGCGACAATGTGCCCTGAATTGGCAAGATACAGTCAAAGAAACAAATCCCCTGAAATGAGGAGGTTGTTACAAAATGAGAAACAAAATGCTGGCAATGTTGTCGACGCTTTAAGGAGCTTCCCCTTTGTTATGACTCGTATGACATTTGACGTTCTTCTCGTCTTGCTTTCTGAAGAAGGCTGATTCTGAAAGAAGCTTGATCCTTTTGAAGCTCACCAAGTTGTGAGTGATACAGACGAATTCAGAGTGCAGTTGTTCGCTTATTCCCTTATTTTGCATGGATCGCCCTTTCGGGTTTTCAATCCATCGGGATACCCTTTTTTGCCTGAGTTGTCCAATGTGGCTTTTCAACTCAGCGGGTGTACATTTTTTGTTTATTTCCCTTATTTTTGCCCGAGTCTTTATTCTGTTTTTGACTCGCCGGGATGCCCTATTTTGCCTGGACTTACAGTCTGTTTTTATGTCCAGCGGGTCCTTTTTATGCGAAGTATTTTTTAACTGCATCTGAATTTACAGGGGACGCGAAATCTTCACCATCCATAGTACTGAGCATCAGTGCTCCACCAGAGAAAACTTTCTTTACTACAAATGGTCCTTCGTAGTTTGGAGTCCACTTGCCCCTGTGGTCTGTATGAGGAGGGAGGATTCTCTTCAGCACAAGATCTCCTACTTGGTACTCTCGGAGCCTGACTTTCTGATCGAAGGCTTTCTTCATTCTCTTCTGATACAGCTGCCCATGACAGATTGCAGCCAATCTTTTCTCTTCAATCAGACTCAGTTGTTCATATCGGGACCGGACCCACTCTGCTTCGTTTAACTTAACATCCATCAGTACCCGTAGAGAGGGTAATTCAACTTCAACAGGTAGGACTGCTTCCATACCATACACAAGTTGATACGGTGTTGCCCCAGTGGATGTCCTGATTGACGTGCGGTACCCATGCAAGGCGAATGGTAGCATTTCATGCCAGTCTTTGTAAGTGACTACCATCTTCTGCACAATCTTCTTGATATTCTTGTTAGCTGCCTCAACAGCACCATTCATCTTTGGTCTGTAAGGAGAAGAATTGTGATGTTGGATCTTGAAGTCCCGGCATAGTTCTGCCATCATTTTGTTGTTTAAGTTGGAACCATTATCAGTAATGATTCGCTCGGGAACTTCGTACCGACAGATGATATCTCTCTTCAGAAATCTGGCTACCACTTATCTTGTAACGTTTGCATAGGAAGCTGCTTCGACCCACTTGGTGAAATAGTCAATGGCAACCAGGATGAACCTATGGCCATTCGAAGCAGTTGGCTCAATCTTGCCAATCATGTCAATGCCCCACATAGCAAAGGGCCAAGGTGAAGACATCACATTCAAAGGATTGGGAGGCACATGCACCTTATCCGCATAAGTCTGGCATTTATGACATTTTCTGGCGTAAGCACAACAATCGGTATCCATTGTGATCCAGTAATAGCCTGATCTTAGCAACTTCTTGGCCATGGCATGCCCTCCTGCATGGGTACCAAAGGATCCTTCGTGCACCTCGTGCATTAACAAGTCTGCTTCTATTCTATCAACGCATCTGAGGAGTACCATATCAAAGTTTCTCTTGTACAGGGAACCATCAGTGTTCAGAAAGAAACTACCAGCAAGCCTTCTCAAAGTCTTCTTATCATTGGAAGATGCCCCAGGTGGGTATATCTGATCCTCCAAAAAGCATTTAATGTCATGGAACCAAGGCTTATCATCCTTGACAACATCTGCTGCGAACACATATGCTGGTCTGTCAAGTCTGAATACTGAAATTTGAGGTATAAAGTTGGCAGCTTGAACTTTGATCATAGATGAAATGGTAGCCAGAGCATCTGCGAACTGATTCTCGTCCCGAGGGATATACTCAAGCTTGACTGTTGTAAAGAAAGTCAATAACCTCCTTGTATAATCCCTGTAAGGTATCAGATGATCCTGGTGGGTGTACCATTCGCCGTTGGTTTGATTAACTACCAGAGCTGAATCTCCGAATACAGTCAATGTCTTGATCCTGAGGTCAATGGCTTCCTCAAGACCCATAATGCAAGCTTCGTATTCAGCTTCGTTGTTAGTGCAGTTGAAGGTGAGCTTTGCCGAGAAAGGCATGTGAACTCCCTTAGGTGTAATGAGTACTGCACCAACTCCATGACCATTCATGTTAACAGCCCCATCAAACATCATAGTCCATTCTTCTTCTGGGTCAGGCCCTTCAGTGTGAATATGCTCTTCATGATCTTTTGCTTTTATGAACATGATGTCTTCATCAGGGAAGTCAAACCTCATAGGCTGGTAATCATCAATAGGTTGCTCAGCAAGATATTCAGACAATACACTGCCCTTGATGGCTTTCTGAGATGTGTACTGGATGTCATATTCCGTGAGGATCATTTGCCATCTTGCAACCCGTCCGGTGAGTGCTGGCTTCTCAAAAATATACTTAACTGGGTCCATCTTGGAGATCAATAAAGTAGTGTGGGTCAACATATACTGTCTCAGTCAGCGAGCAGCCCACGCTAAAGCACAGCAAGTTTTCTCGAGCAGTGAATAACGCTGTTCACAGTCGGTAAACTTTTTGCTCAGGTAGTATATTGCATACTCTTTTCGACCAGACTCGTCATGCTGGCCCAGCACACACCCCATTGACTCTTCTAATACGGTCAAGTATATTATCAAAGGTCTTCCTTCAACTGGAGGCATAAGGATTGGAGGCTCTTGTAAGTATTCCTTGATCTTGTCAAAAGCCTTCTGGCAGTCTTCGCTCCACCTGACCGTCTGTTCTTTTCTCAACAATTTAAACAAGGGCTCACAGGTTGCTGTAAGGTGAGATATGAACCGTGAAATGTAGTTCAATCGTCCTAAGAACCCTCGAACTTCTTTTTCAGACTTCGGTGCAGGCATCTCTTGAATAACTTTGACTTTATCAGGGTCAACTTCAATCCCTTTCTCGCTCACGATAAAACCCAGCAGCTTACCAGATCGCACCCCGAATGTGCACTTGTTGGGGTTCAACTTCAGTTGGTACTTCCTCAGACGCTTGAACAGCTTCAGCAGATTTACCAGGTGGTCTTCTTCCGTGAGGGACTTGGCAATCATGTCATCCACATAACACTCAATTTCCTTATGGATCATGTCGTGGAATAATGTCACCATAGCCCGTTGATATGTTGCACCAGCATTCTTCAGTCCGAATGGCATCACCTTGTAACAGAATGTGCCCCAGGGTGTGATGAAGGTTGTCTTCTCCATGTCTTCAGGTGACATTTTAATCTGATTGTATCCTGAAAATCCGTCCATGAAGGAGAATACTGAGAACTGAGCCGTGTTATCCACCAATACGTCAATGTGAGGTAATGGGAAATCATCTTTTGGGCTGGCTCTATTCAGATCCAGGTATTCAACACACATTCTCACTTTGCCGTCTTTCTTAGGCACAGGTACTATATTAGCAACCCACGGCGGATAGCTAGTCACAGCAAGGAACTCGGCGTCCCACTGCTTTTGTACCTCTTCTTTGATTTTCATTGCCATGTCAGGGCGAGTACGACGCAATTTCTGTTTAACCGGCGGGCAATCTTCTCTTAAAGGCAGCTTGTGCACAACAATATCGGTGTCCAACCCTGGCATATCCTGATAAGACCAAGCAAACACATCCACATATTCCTGGAGCAGGTCAATCAGTTGTCTCTTCACTGAGTCTTGTAAGCAGGCCCCGATCTTAACCTCTTTCACGTCTTCATCTGTACCAAGATTAATCGTTTCGACCTCCTCCTGATGAGGAGTGATAACCCTTTCCTCTTGTCTCAACAACCTGGCTAGCTCTTCAGGAAGCTCATACTCTTCTTCAACCCCTTCATCAGCTTGATTGATTGGATTGTCAAAGTCATACGAATTCATAGCCGTGCTGTTGTCGGTGCAGTCTAGAAGGCACTCTCTGCAAGGGTTCAGTTTGTTCATTTTAGTGATTGATTTTAATCTTGTTTAGAAAAGTGAAATAAAGTTGTCATTTTGAAAACATTGCCATTTATTTTTTGTACAAAAAGAAAAATGGAAAAACAGTGAGCAGAAAAGGAAAAGACTCATTTGCAAAAGATGTCTGATATTTCATTGATTAATCTTGTTGCACAAAAATTACAGATGGCCCGATTACAAAATGAGTCTTGTCATCTTGGGCAAGATGCAAGACTTGATGCATGCTTAAAATACAGGAAATAATAATTACTCTGCAGGAGTAACTCTTATAATTTCCTGGGAAGACCAGTTTGAGATACTGCTCCCCGGGATCTTTGGACGGATCCAACTCTCCAGGTTGCGGTTGCTTTCATCCTCGTCTTCCAAGTTGTTGACAGCATCAGGGGTGAGCATCCCCCCACTAACAAAGTTGGGCTCCTTAGCAGCGTCTGCTTGATCTTGTTGAGTTGGTTTGTAACCCAACCCAAATCTATCCTCCTTCTTCTCCACGGGCAGCAACTTGCCCCAGCCTTGAGCAGTCCCTTCTTCAACAACCTTCCGGGCTTGTTGATAAGACGTCATTGAGGTTCCAGGTACAACAGGTGTTTCATTTATGTTCAAGGCCTCAAACCCTTGACTCATCGTTTCATGGATCTCCCCATCCATCTCAATATATTTGTAGGTAGCCAGATGGCTAACAAAAATATCTTCCTCTCCACAAATAGTAACGACTTGACCCTCCCACTCGAATTTTAACTTCTGGTGAAGGGTAGACGTAACTGCACCAGCGGCATGAATCCATGGTCTACCCAACAAACAGCTGTAGGCTGGCTGAATGTCCATCACGTAGAAGGTCGTTTTGAAAGTTTGTGGGCCAATTGTTACCGGCAACTCAATTTCTCCCAAAACTGATCTCTTAGAGCCGTCAAAGGCTCTTACTACCAAGTTACTGGGACGTAATGCCAATCCTTCATACTCTAGCTTCACAAGGGCTTTTTTAGGTAAGACATTGAGGGATGATCCTGTGTCTACCAACACATGGGAAAGAAATGCACCCTTACACTCCATGGTAATGTGCAAAGCCTTGTTATGATTGCGGCCTTCCGTAGTCAAATCAGTGTTGGTAAAACCTAGTCCATTACTAGCATTAACATTTCCAACCACAGCTTCCAACTGATTGACTGTAATCTCCTCTGGCACATAAGCTGCGTGCAAGACTTTTAGTAGTGCGTTCCGATGAGCCTCGGAGCACATAAGCAATGATAGAATAGAGATCTTGGAAGGCGTCTGGTGAAGCTGGTCCACTATCTTGTAATCACTTTTCTTGATGATTCTCATGAATTCATCAACTTCTTGATCAAAAGGTGTTTTCAAAGCTTCTTTAACAATTTGCTCTTCTTGCACCATGCTCTTCCCTTTTGCCTTGGCAGCAGCTTCTGCTTCAGCAGTGGGTCTTTGAATTTGTGGGGCAAAGAGACGTCCGCTTCGAGTGAAGCCTCCGCCTCCTCCTACATTGTCTATTTCTGGTGAAGAAGTTGATGATTCGAGAGTGATTTTCTGTCCTTCGCAGTATAGATCAGAGCCGTAATGCCAAGGGATGGCATTACTGCTTTCATAAGGTACTGGCCCAGGCACTGTGATAGTGACTGGACTGACGGCAGCTGCAGAAGGGACCATGATAGTATGTGGATCATAGTATATTGTGACTGGTGCTCTGATAGGAGTGGCATTTTGTGAGTTATAGGCAGAATCATTTGCAGGATCATAATAAATTGTAACTGTTGAGACACTTTCATTGTTTGCTGTTGATGTTGTAGGAGACACTGTTGAATGGATGGGTGTTGTTGTTGTAGGAGATTCTGAATGAAGGGGTGCTGAAGTTGTAGAAGGGATGTTCGTTGATATCTGGTCCGTTGAAGTAACAGATGAAGCATTTGTTGATGAAATTGAAGAGTTGTTCGAAACAATAGTTGTTGCAGTTGTAGAAGACTCGAGAACCGTTGTTAAGGAGATTGCTAGATTGGTAGGTATTGATGTTGTGATTTGAAGCAGGCCACTCTGGATGAGACCATCTATGCCATCTCTCAAGTTATCACAACCATTCACTGAAATGTTACAATAAGCACACCCTAGCTCACATCCCGGGAATATTTGACATTCAAGGAGTTGAGCTTTGATCTCTACCAAGGGTGTCCGAATCTGACCCACACTGGTTATCAAGTAAGACGGCTGGTCTTCTTCAATAGCATTGATTCTGGGACCACCATGGTTTGGCATAGGGTTCTTGTTAACATTTGGTGGTGGTGCAAAGTTTAGAGCCTTAGAATCTACCAAGTCCTGTACCTTCATGTGCAAAGCTCTGCACTTCTCTGTACTATGGCCAGGTGCATTTGAATGAAAAGCACATCTGGCGCTGGCGTCATAATTTCTGGGCAGACTGGCAGGATCTGGAGGTGCCAATGTCCTTAGCTCAACCAGGTTGAGTTTCAGGAGTTGTGGCAATAATGTGGCATAGGGCATAGGGATCGGATCGATCACCCTATTGGCCTGAGATGGTCTTTGTTGATACGGTCTTTGCTGATTGTTGTTGTTGGTGTTGTTGTAGTTTCTCTGAGGAGGATACTGAGTTTGTTGCTGATAATTTTGTTGCTGTGGTTGGTATGCCGGTTGTGGATGAATTGGAGCGGGAATGGTGACTGCTGCCACAGTCCTATGAACATATTGGGGTCTACCCCTGCTGGTATGGATAACATTGGTCTCACCAGTTCTTCTTGGGCCCACAAAAGGCTTTCTTGTGTTGCTGGACGAGCTGGCACCGTTGTCAGAAATTTTGCCCATCTTTAATAGGCTCTCAATTCTTTCCCCAGCTATAACGACATCTGCAAAGCTGGTAGAAGAAAAGGCAGCTAGCCTATCAATGTATGTTCCTTGGAGGGTGTTCATAAACATATCAGCCATCTCCCTCTCTGACATGGGTGGCTGGACAGCAGCAGCAAGCTGTCTCCACCTCTGGGCGTACTCCCGGAAGCTTTCTCTGGATGATTGTGACATTCCCATCAGGAGGGTCCTGTTGGGTGCCATATCCAAATTGTACTGGTATTGTCTGATAAAGGCCTCAGCCAGGTCCTTCCAGCACCTGACGGTTGCTCTAGTCAAATGGGAGTACCATTCCCTTGAAGCTCCAGTTAAACTGTCTTCGAAATAAAACATCCACAGCTTTTCGTCCATGGTGTATGCCTTCAGCCTTCCCAGAAAGGATTGTAAGTGGGTCCGTGGACAGGAAGTCCCGTTGTACTTCTCAAAGCACGGTGGTTTAAATTTGTGGGGAATCCTGACCCCGTCCACTAAGCCCATGTCCATAACATCAAAACCCAAAGAGTTTTGAGACTCCAAGGACCTTAATTTTTCAGCAATTTCATCTAGCCTTTTGTCATAGGCTTCATCCCCAGCACCCATTACTGTGAACTGATCTTCCTGGGGGTCTTCTTGCAGCACTCTGCCTGTAGTAGCATTCCCTTGCACATTAGCGGGGATGTTGATCTCTGGATGAAGGTGGGGTCCAAATACAGGTGGGTTGATATGAGGCTGAACCCTCTCATTGTTGCTTGTCCCACCAGTCCCTAGATGGGGATCTTCCTGAGTCTGCCTCTCTACCAAGGCTCTTAATCTCTCTTGGCTATGTGCCAATCCATTCATCACCTCCATAAATTGTGTCATCTGATTCCTCATTTCCAATCTCTCATTGGCCATTTGGTTCCTGACCTCTGTAAGGTCCTGTTGTACCTGGTCCATCTGTATACCCGGAAGGTTGTTGCGGGTGGGATATCTGTGTGGACGGTTGAGTGGGAACACCCGACGTCGAGCAATAGTTCCTGAGATCACAACAGAGTTAGTAACAAAAACAAAACAAACCTACAAAACAAACAAAGGTTAGCATGCAATGCAGTATGCTTATTTGTTTTCAAGGTATCCGGCTTGGCACTTGGTTTTGACCTTTCCAGACCCTTGAGGAAGATGCTTGTGATGTTGCTTGAAAGAAACTCAGATAAAACAAACTAATACATATATTACAAAAAGTAAATGATACATAGTTTGTTTTTTACAATACATGCCCTCTGAGGGGTCAAAATACAACATAAGAAAATAAAAGTACATGAAATGAAAGCAACAACAAACAAAAGTCAGACACCAAGACCAAACTCATCCTCCTGAACTTCCTTTAGAAGTGCTTCAGTCACAGGATCAGCTGGACGCTCTGTGAGGTTCCTGATGAGGAGATTCCTGGTAGCAACAGCTGCAGTTAACTTCTTGTGTTGACTTTGGTCCTTTGACCTCTTCACACCAGCTTTAATCTTCAACTCTGAGATCTCTCTCTGGGCTGCCAGCAGGGCTTCCTGTTGCTCTTTTGCACTAGCCTCCAACTGCTCAATCTTGTCCTGAGTCCTCTTATCTTCCTGAGTACGAGCTTCGGTGATCCTGACCCACCTAGCTTGACTCTCCTTCAGATACAAATCAGTCCTGGCCTTCTGGAACTGAGCCTCTTTGCAGGCATTCTTCAAGATCTGCTCTCCAGCCCTCGACTTCTTGATGTAATCCTCAGACTTCTCAATCCTGGTTAGATGCTCCGCCTTTAGCTTTTCTAACCTCTCAATGTCCAGCCGACCATCACTCCTCTCCCAGAGGGTCTTCTGTAGAGCCTGAGTCAGCTTCTCATTTCTCTCTTTTAGTTTCTCAAACTCCTCTAAACTGACAGTGACAGGAGGTGGTGCTGAGGATGGTCCAGGTATATCTTCCATGGTGAAGGGCATCCCAGAAAATTGAGCCATGGCATGGGACCACTCATAGTACTGTGCTGAGGCCACATTGTTGCATCTCCCAAGAATGGTTACTCCTTTAGTCTGGACATTGTCCCAAGCCCAAGATGCTTGCCTGACAACAGCCAGATTAAGCTTATTCTCACAGTAAAGAGTCTCAGCCAAGTCTTGTGCCTTAGGAGTGTGGACCAATGCATAGCCCAGTTGTCTTTTGAATAACAGAGGGTTGTAGTTGATGCAACCCTTTACTCCTATCAGGGGTACATTGGGAAACTGCCCACAACTGGTAATGATGTCCCTGCGTTTTGTGCTTTGAGTGCACCACCTGATATCAGCTGAGGTCAAAGCAGTGAGTCTTCTAGCCCAATTCTTTTGCTGATGAGGATTCAAGAATGCATCAGTTTTGGGCAAGTGTTTGAGCATCCAGGTATGGAACAGGGGAGCACAGCACCTCACCAATCTTCCTCTTTGCTTTTCATTCCTTTGGTGAACAGAGTAGTAGAAATCTCCCAGTAAGGTGGGCACTGGGTTCCTCAGAATGAAAAGATGGATGGCATTCTTGCTAATTAACTTAGGCTCATCCGCAAATAATATGATCCCATATATGCTAAGGGCCAATAAAGCACATACTGCCTTCCATTCTCCTGAGGAGGCCTTCAGGGTGGCCTGGGAAGTCAAGAAATCCAAATGTAAACCAGAGATTCCAGCCTTGGTAGTCATATTCTGCCCAATCAGACAAGGTTCCAGATATAATGCCTTTGCCACTTCTTCATTACTTGTAAAAGCCATCTCAGGGTTGAAGGGGACTCCACCCCTGATAGGTACACCAACCAATGATGAATACTCCTCTAATAAAGGTCCCAACTGAAAATCCTGAAAGGTGAAACATCTCAGAGGGGGATCATAGAACTGCAGGCAAGTATGAATCAAGCTCCTCTGGGAAGGGTCCAAATCCATAACCACATCAAGTATGCCTCCATAGTGTTCTCTGAATAGTGGTATATGGTCTGGAGTAATCAGGGTCTGGATCTTCCTGATGTCAGCTAGCTCAGGCTGAAAGAAATGATAAGAGATGTTACTCTTCTTAGGTGCCATATTGTTGAAGAAGAGTTGAGACAGGTGCTGATGATGGAGAATGATACTGATGATGGGCCACTGACAGGCTGAGACTGGTGACTGAAGCAGGTAGCTGATAGCTGAAGCAGATACTGATGAGGATAGGTCTATGCTGATGATGGGGTCAAAACCAAGCCAAAATAAAGTATGGATACCCTGAAAAACAAATAAGCAAATGTTAAAATGATGCAATGATGATGTATGCAAATGATATGCAAGGGTTTGTGACTGAGCTGGATCTGATCAAGTGCCCTAATATAAGTCCAAGTATGTTCAAGAAATCCAGATGGAGGTCCATAAGTCCAGTAACCAAGGTGGGGGACTCAAATAAAGAGTCACATGTCCAGGGTTGAAAATCACTAGAACTGTTCCAAAATGGAGTACTCTTAATCAAAACAAAGTAACAGGGTATGCTGAGGCCAAGGGTACCTGCAAACCTGTAAACAGCCCAACCCCCTCACAGGTGGTGTTCTAAAACAAGGGTCCTCAGACTCGGATCATTTATGAGAAGTGTAAACACTTCTAACCCGGAGGTACAATGTTTACAATAACCATAAAAGATCCTCCTCTAATTCACCTCAGTTTCTGAAGGTCAATACTAAAGGTCATCCAGACTTAGCAGGCTTCCCGGATAGCCCTAGCACTACAGGAAATTTGCAGCACAGAGTTCTCAAGAAGAAACCCATATCTGAACCGTGTTTCATATTCCCGCACCAGACCGAAATGGAATGGGAAAGAACATGAACCACTCTAGCCTAGGTGTCACTCAGGTCCCAGGTATAGGACCTCAACTCTCAATAGAACACCCACCCATCAAGACAACAAAACCAGATCCAGCCAGAACAGTATGACAGTATGATATATGTAAAGCTATAAAGAAAGCAGTAAACAAACTGTACAAAAAGCAAAAATAAAACAACTATACAAACACAGATAACACATAACACCCCAGTAAAAACAAATCAATCAAGCGCTAGGAGGAACCCACAAAAAGAACCAGAAGCCCTGGTTACAATATAAGGGTCCCCGGCAGAGTCGCCAAGTTGTCGCTCCCACCAAATGACACCGGGTCAAATGGGGTACAGACGCGAACGGTCGGCGAGAGGAGGGTGTGAGAACACACTGGAGTGAACTCACAGGGAATGAAAGGAGTCGCCAGCTAGGCATTTTTATCCCGGGGGAAAGGCAATGCTGCATAGACCTAGAAAGATATGGATAAGACGGTTGCGAACCAGAGAGACTGAGAAAGGGGGTTGGTTACAACCTGGGAAGGTATTAGCACCCAGATTGTCCGTCGTACTCGACGGGATCCACGCTTAAGAGATTTGTGTTTTAAAGGGGTAGTGTCAGTGCAATCTGTGTATCAAAGAGCTGGAAAAAGATGTACAGGTGTCTGTGTAAAAGAAGTGTGAAGTGTGATATATATACAGTGTCAGTGTAAGAACAGGAATAAGATACTCAAGATCATGAGGTTAAAAGAATAATGCTGGAAAGAGGGGGAATATACAGAGACTTTTTGTTCGATAACTGTTAAGTTATGCCTACGTATCCTCTCGTGCAATGAGGAAGTCAGAACACCGTAGTTCGACTCAAAGAGACTGAAAGATGAATTGACTTGTGAACTGCTTACTTGCCAATGCTCAAGTGTAAGACCTGTCTGGCTCAGGTGCAAACTGTCTTGCATTAGACGGAAGAAGCAAGTTCTCGTTTATGAGTGAGAGTGATGAGAAAAGAATCCCGGAGGAGACGATTATTGTTTGTTTTTGAGTTTTCAGTCTTTTATTGCTTTTGAAAGTTTGTCATAAGCTAATGATCTTAAGCCTAAACCAATGGGTTAGCAAACTCATCACATCTTCCCTCTGATTAGGGGTAATGAGAATGCCTTAAGTGTGAAGTCAGCTTCTCACACTTAATCACCATGATGTAGGATTAAGATCATTAACCTACTTGTGATTATTTAGATGTTTTTGTTGTTTTTGTTTAGTGTTGAGTAATGAGGTTAAGCCATAATCAGGGGTTAAACAGACTCATTACACCTTCCTAATAGAAGGATAATAGATGAGAATGTTTAAGCTGAGGAGAGCTCCTCAACTTAATCCATGATTAGGGATTAAACTCATGACAAAACAAGCCTTTGGTTAAGTGGATTTTATTTAATGACATGATGATGAAGTGATTTTTAGGGTTTGTAAGACAACTTGAGGGGGACTTGTCCATTAACACTAGGGTTAGTCCTTCTTAACCAATTAAGGAAGAATTAGAACCCTAATGCAAGGCCCAAGTTACAAGTTTGATGTCTTGATGATTATTAAGTGAATTGATTAAGAGATTTAAACACATTAAGGGTTTAACACTTAGGATTAAAGTTATACACTCCATCCTAATAGAAGGATGCAGGCATAAGCTTAATCACAAAGCCTTAAAGCCTTTAGGGTTTAGTCCCTGATTATGAGATGAGAAGAGAAGACTCAAAGAGACACAAAGGTAAAACTAAGTGGGGAGACTAATCAAAACCCTAATCATTGTCATGCTTGGTTGTTCCTAAGGTTTATGAGGTTAACAAGAGAAATCTTCAATGGAACCACCAGGAAGCAGATGAAAGGATCAGGAGAAGCAAAGTAACTTGCTTCATTTAAGAAGACAAGTCACTTGAAGAAAGAAAGTGAGAAGAGAAAGAAAGAGCAAGCTCAATCCCAAACACATAACAAAATGCAGCAAGGATGCATAAAAGAGATGAAAAGAAAATGTGAGAAGTGAAGGCAAATTCACTTCTCAAAGTTGCTTACCACCTGAAAAGTTAGTGAAAGAAATGCAATGCAATGCAAAATGAAATGAAATGGCATGATGTAAATCAGAACCAGAAGCACATACATGATGTTAATGATGCTATGGGATGATGTGAACATGAAACAAGGCATGGGGATGATCATACAAACTTATGGATGCAAACGAAACAAGTTAAGAACCATGAGCATACATGAAAAGTTATGAAATGCAAATGGCATACAACATGGCAAATGCAAGATGTAATGATCAAACATGCTTTCAATATGTCTTAAGATGTCTAATGAATCAAATGGATGCACAAAATGTCATGGAAAGTCATGGTATGAATGCAAATACAAGATGAATGCAAAAGGAAGCCCAAATTAGGGTTTATGATCAATGCATCAAACAAAAACCAAAATCAGAAGCAAACATCAAGATAAAAAAATTGAAAATGCACTCAAAGGAACCCTAATCCTATACAAACTCACTGCCCAAAGGAGGGGTTCTAACTCTTAACCTAATGTAAGTTATGAATTTCCTAAGTTTTCTAGGGTTTTAGGGTACCTTAACAAGAAAAATGCCAAACAAATTGAAAATGAAAGATCAAATCATGCCAATTTAATCTCACAAACTACATGCTAAACAAAATGCAATGCAAAAAGAATCAAAGTCCAACTCTCAATGGTTAGGCAGAAATGATTTTTTGAAGTTTGGATCAAAATAATGCCTTGAAATTATTTTAATTCCATGAAAAATTCTCAAAAGACATCAAGATCAAAAAAGAAATTTGGTTTGAGGGTTGGACAATGTTTCTAAATGATTATGAAGATTTCATGAATTTTTTGGTGATTTTTAAATACCTAAAAGTATTTTTAATTAATTAATTCTCATTAATTAATTAAAAATAAACTTTTAAATGATTTAAAAATATTTTTTAATGCAAAAAATGAAAATAAAAATGTTTTTGGTTTCTGAAAATTAATAAAAGTTTATACAAAAAATTTCAGAATTTTTAAAACTGTTTTGCTATTTTAAATAAAATGGAGAAAATAAATGAAATAAAAAGAAAATAAAATTGAATTAAACTGAAAATGGGAAAAGTCAGCACATCTAAGGGCCTAGATTCAAACATACGCGCGCGGGAGTGGACTTGGCGCCACATCCAAGGGTGGAAATTCAAACTTGGCTAATTAACTGATTAAGCCCTAATCTTGCCCTAATCATTCTCAGGCGACCGGAACACTGTTCCGGTCGTCTTCTCCGGCTATCTCATCTTTCAATCTCTCTCAATATGCCATGAAAACGTGCCAAACTCTCCAGAATCAACCATTAATCATCACTAAACCTAAACCCCACCCTAAAATCCATTCATTTCCACTGAATCATGAGGCACGAATCAAAACGGAAAACAACACAAAAATTTCAGAGATCAAATACATTCTACACACGCAACCATTTTCAATGATTCAAAGCTTAAAATGATCAGCACATCACATAGAATCAATTTGTAACTCAAAAGACAAGTTCTGGAAAAATGTTCTTGGATGATACCTGAGATGGAGCTTTCGATTCCAGAGCTTTCAGGCTGTTTCTTTGGCTCAAATCTACTCCACTGATCCTCCTAAGAAGCTTGCAAGGTTTGTTTGAAGTTTGCAATGGCTGGTTTGAGAGTTTGCTTGAGTTATGTTCAAGGGCAGGTGATGATCGTGTTTTTGATTCAATGGCTTTCAGGCTGTGGTGAAGGGTGCTTTGTGATCAGGAAGGTGTGTTGAGTTGATTGGTGAAGTTTGTTTGTGTGTTTGTGGCCTGTGTGATGAGTTTCGAAGGCTCTTGCAAATGAAGGTGAAAATGAGAATGCTGAGTTATGGAGTGTTTTTTGGCTTGCTCTCTTGTTGTTTTGGCTTGCTTTTGGCTTGTATAAACTATCATGATTGGTCAGAAGAAGTGATGTGTGCTTTATTGATTGGTATGGGTCCTTTTGCCAAAATGTCAAAGTTGGTGTAAGAGAAGTATGGGCTAATTTCTAGCCAAGTACAAAGAGTGTGTCCTGCGCAGCATGATGTGGGGAAAGGCCTAGGATGGTTCAGCAAGCTAGCCAGCAAGTGGATGATAAACTATGATGAGTTTTGCAACTTGCCTTGCTTTTGATCTTTATGAAATATCTTGATCCATAGGCCACAAAAGTGAGAAGTTTCTTGGCCCATTCTGATTTTTAGGTCTTGCATGATCATGTTGTGAAGTTTAGAAATGCATTTGATGACTTAATTTGCCTTGAGAAGTGAATTTGCAACTTTGCCTCTTTGGTGGAAACTTTGAAATTTTGTGATTTTTGCCAACTTTGACAAGCCATAACTTTTGATCCAAAATGAATTAGTTCATGTTCTTGTACTTTTTGAAAAGGGAATGATCCATTCTACAACTTTCATGACCAAAGTTTTTCCATTTGAAGCTTTTTTGAATCAAAAAGTAAAGGTTGAAAAAGTTGCCTAAAATGACAATTTCATTAAAAGTCAAACTTGCCCAAAAAGTCAACTTTGCAAAAGACTTGAAATTATTCAATTTTGTGAACCTCTAACAACTTCTATGATCAAATAAAGATCATATACAATCAAAATGATGAAGAACAACCTTTGGTTGGGTCATTGAGGGTCTCAGATGCCCTGATTTTGCACTGACTTGCTTGAAAAGTCAACTCTTGATCAGATGACTTCCCCATGGAATTTCTTCATGAAAATTGATATGCATACTCCCTATACCATATAGAGACCAATAGAAACAAGAATGACCAAAAAATTTGGAGTTATGGCCTCTGAAACCAAAACCCTAATTCTAGGTCAGCTGTGCAGTCAAAACTGGCTCTGCCTCCACACCATTTCCAGTTCTTGTGATTCTTTGACATTCTTGACTTTGAGAGGATTCAATATGATACTTGAACACACATAGACCTCTTTGAAGTGATTGTTGACCTTTGGAGTGGCTCAAGAAGCTCTTGGATTGCTCAGATCACAAACCCTAGATGCAGATGACTTAGAACCAATGCAATGAATCAAAAATGTGATATGAGATGGTATGATTGAGTTTATGCATATGAAATGATCACAAGCCATGGTGTGAATGGGTGAGGGCAAATTTGGGGTGTTTACACTGATCATGCTGCAAGTTTTAGTTTCGAAATTGATGCATAAATGAGTGAGATACTTGAGTTTCAATTTTCATGGTACAAACTGTTTTGGCTCGATCTGGTTGTTTCAATGATCCATTGCATTTTTCATCACCATTTTTTAATTCAGCACACCTTGTTTAGTAAATCTGGAGGTCCATAGTTATTTATTTTGATGTTTGATCATATGTTGGTGTTTCCGGTGCTGGAGCCCTAGCTCCGGTCACCGGAATCTGGAAATGTGAGAGCTAGGGTTTCCAAGGTAGAAGAAGACCATTCAGCCATTGGATCTTGTCTTTGTGTGTCCCAGATGTTGCCACGCGTTCCAGTGCCCACCCTCTCTCTCACGTGAAATTTCCATTCTGTTTTAATTCACTTTGTTTCGCATACCACCACAACAACCATACGTCCTCACCTCACAACCAATAGCCATGACACGTCATTTAATGAATTCCTTTCAGCATGCGTTAGATCAATCTAAAGGATCATGTATTTTCCAGCTTATTTTCATAAATTCCCACCATATGTTAATATACATGCGCAGCTTAATGGGTTCAGCCTACTTTTCACACCCCCTCCTTATCTGGCCCAATACATTTCATTGCATTTCTCTGCTATTTGCACCCCAGCTCTCATTCTCCATTTTTAATTTCTTTTCTTTTATTCCTTTTATTTCCATTTTGGTTTTTAATTTCTAAAAATACTTCCAGTCATCCAAAAATTCCAAATTAATTCTTGTAAGTCAATTTGAGTTTTCTTTATTTTTATATATTTTTATTTTCCATTTTTTCTCATTATCCACGTGTCATTTAATTCTTCATTTCAATTAATTCATTCTTAAATCCTTTTTGAGCAATCTGCCTTGTTCATTTTCCATAGAGTTCATTATTTTAAGTTTTGTGATGGTTCTTTTTGCTCTGGATTCCTAAGAGGATTTAATTATTGTGTGATTTTTCCCTTGATTTTTAGAATTTTGTTCATTGGGTCTTGGTCCTTTGACTTGTGAAGAAAGTTATTAACCCTAGTTCATGTTTAAGCCTTCTTTTGACTTATCTAGCTTCTGAATTTCTCCCAATCCTTTTGTCTCATTGTTATATCATGTTTGAGGATCATTTTTCTTAAGTTGTGGAATTTTTAGATGCATTGTTGAATTAATTTGAATTTATGTTCTTACCTTGTCCCATTTTGCTTCTTTGTGATCATTGGCTCTCTTATAAGCCTAGAAGGGCACTTGTGCCAACTTCTTCTTCTCATTTCGGGTCCTTTTGGGGTATGGGTTCCATTCTGGTCTTGAATTAGGGTTTGTGTCTTAGAAACTTTTGTGTTTTGCTTACCTTTTAAGTTCATCTTTTCTTATGTGCTTTCACTTCATCTTCCTTACTTCTTT
Source organism: Lathyrus aphaca (assembly GCA_963966055.1). Classification (NCBI taxonomy): domain Eukaryota; kingdom Viridiplantae; phylum Streptophyta; class Magnoliopsida; order Fabales; family Fabaceae; genus Lathyrus; species Lathyrus aphaca. The sequence continues at coordinate 188,286,241 of OZ014521.1, read as the reverse complement.
CACTTCATCTTGTGATTGTTTGGTCTTGTGCCTCCATTCTATTCATCTTTATAGCTTCTTAAGCTCTTCTTTGACTTGTTTTGGTTCTGATTGTGTGCCTTGAGTCTTTGTTTTGTGCATTTTGCCTTGCATCTTTCTTAAGTTTGCATTTATTTGCCATTTGTTTCCTGTTGCATCATGTTTGCTTGCATGCTTCTTTCCTCATTCTTGTAACTTGCATATCCATTGAGCATGTGTATATATGACTTCATTTCTGTTTGTATGATGTTAGCATGTCATTTGCTTCATTTTTATTTGCTTGTATGCATGTTACTAACCTTGCAGGGGCTATGGTAAGTGAGAGGCGTGGAAGTGAGTTCCACATCTCCAAATCTCATCTCTTCTCTTCTTATTCTTTACTGTGCTAACCTTTTGTTTGTTGGGCTTAGGCCTTTCTCATATCATTTTCTTCTATCTTCTTCTTCTATTTTTCTTTCTTCTTTAGGATAGAAAACCACACTAACCTTATGATGTCCATGCATGACAACACTTAGGATTTCTTTAGTCCCCCTTAGACTTTCACCTTTGTGATCCTTTTGGTTCTTCTCCTCTTCTTATCTCATAACCATAAAAAGCATCTTAATAATGTTTAAAGTGATGCCTTGAGCAATAGCCTTATCCCATGAGGTGCTTGTAGTCTTCCCATCTTGGGATAGTACAAGTTTACCTTGTGATGCACAAGTCCGATCAAGGTATCTTCTTCACCAAGAAAAGTACAAAAAATACTTCTTCATTGTAAATACCAAAAACACTTAATAAGTAAATGAGTTAGTGAGCTTAGGCCCTAATCTCTGGGTTCAAGTTTTGGGGATCTTCTCCTTACTTGAAGTGTGCTTGTTCTATTATTCCATCTTGGAATGTAGTGACAAGTGCACATTCCATGGAAAAGAGCTTGAGTTCACTTCCTTGTGACACACTCATAAAAGCTTCTAAAAAACACAAACAAACAATAAACGTCTTTCCTTCGTGAATTCTTTTCTCATCTCATTGGCTCCGTACGCGAACTTGCTCCTACTTGTCACTTTGCAAGACGGTTACGCACTCGTCGTCCGAGTCTGCAACACCTGAGCAATGGCATAGGCAGTTCAAGCCTTAATTCACAAGCAATTTCCTTGCCACCCCTAGTTAGGGGAACTACGGCGTCTCTGATCCTCATTGTCCTGATGAGGTACGTAGGCAGCGGGGTAGGGCCCGTTCGAGCACAATCTTTATTTTCCCTACATTTTTTTCTCCTTGTTTTCTTTTCCAGTTTCTTTCTTAGTTCTTTTCCAGTTTCATTTTATTTTCTTTTGCATGCAGCTTTCATACCCTCACCCTTTGAAACAATTTCTTTTGCAAGCGTGGATCCCGTCGGGTACGGCGGACGATCTGGGGTGCTAATACCTTCCCAGGTCGTAACAGACTCCCGAACTCAGTCTCTTTGGTTCGCAGGACCCGTGTCCTTCCTTTTCTTTTCTTCTGGTTTGTGCAGCATTACCATTCCCGTTCCATCGGGATAAAAATGTCTGGCTGGCGACTCTATTCTTTTCCGCGCCACTTTCGCATTTGTACCAGGATGGAAATCCGGGGAGCGACAACTGGCGACTCTGCTGGGGAATGAACCCAGAATCTCTGGTTCCCCTGTGAGTCTCTCCTAGCGCTTGTTTGTTTCTGTTTCTTTGGGTGATGTTTGCTTGCTATGGCTTGTTGTATTTTATTGTTGTTTATTTACAGCTTTATTTACAGCTTTATTTACAGTTTTCAGTATTTATTTTCTGCATCATATTATATTGGACTGTCTGGACTGGATTTTCTGTTTGGTGGGATGGGTGTTACTGTGTCTGAGAGATGAGCTCATTACCACGGCTCGAGTACACCTTAGGACTTAGAGTGGTTCCACTTTGGCCTCATGAGATCTTGTCATGGGGGTAGTAGTGAGTTCCACGCCCAGATTTGCGATTGTCTTGGAAATGTCTTGATTTGGGGATCTTCCTCTCTCATTTCATAACCTTGACAGTTATGTGCAGCTGGGGACCGATCATTGAGAACCTTGTGGAAACATCCCTCTTTAGTGATGACAGTGGTAGACCACATTGTGTGGCAAACCCATTCGCATCCGAGGGCCCACCTGGAACTCGCATAGGATGACCTTGTTTCCCGGACTCAGCTGAGGCCTCCCTGCGTAGTATATAATGCCAAACCGATTCCCTGATTTGGCAATGAGCCATTTCTCGGAGATGGTGAAAGTATTATTGCTATTCGGCTTTGAGAGTCCGTGATATCTGACCCGGAGCCTACCAGTGAGATCGGGAGGGGTTTACAGGTTTGCAGGAACCCTTGGCCTCTACATATCCTCATTATTCAGTGGTCCTTATCATGATCTCTGGTCCTATGGTCCTATGGTTCTGATGTTCTGGTTTTCTTGGTTCTGGTTTTCTTGGTACTGTGGTTTTGAGATCTTCTATTAGAGAGAGTTGTGATTCAGAGGACTTTTGGTTTGCAGTTGATCAGAGGGTCCTTGTGTTCAGTGATTCAGTATCCAGATGGTCCCAGTTGATCATATGCCTGCATTGCATTTGCATTTGCATCATTCTTGCATTAACTGTTTATGTTTCCATTTTTCAGGTCATTGTTCATAGTCAGTTCCCAGTTCTGGTAAATCTTATCTCCAGATGGCAGAAATCAGAAGAGTTACAAGGAAAAAGAATGTTCACTATACTTTTCTTCAGCCCGAAGTTAGAAGTGTTCAGAAGTTAGCAGGTCTGATGAATGACCAAGTATTGGGCAATTTCAGGAAAAGATATGGCCATATATTGAAGTATGTGGGCAAGCCCACTGCAGACCAGAAGGACAGTTTGCATACCTTGCTTCAGTTTTATGATCCCCTGTTGCGTTGCTTTATGTTTCCAGGTTACATCTTAGCTCCCACATTGGAAGAGATTGCCAGCATGCTGAATGTTCCAGTCAGAGAGACATTGCCATTCTATGGGTCTGAAGTAGTGATTAAAGAAGAAGACATAACCAAAGTTTGTCGTCTGCTAGATGCTACAGTCAAGAAGGCTCTGAAGGATAGTGAAGGTAAAGGACTCCCTTGGAGTGTGCTCATCCCAGAGGCAGAGAGATATGCTACAGAGGCTAATTGGAATGACTTTGGTGTTGTGCTTGCTTTGATGGTGTATGGGTCCAGCTTGTTCCCAGGAGAGAAAGAATTTGTAAGCTTGGAAGTGATCTCTATCTTTGCAAAGGGCAATCATGTGCCTACTCTTTTGGGTGACTTCTATTACAGTGTGCATTATAGGAACGAAAAAGGTAGGGGTGGAACAGTAGTCTGTTGTGCTTCATTGTTTGCTGAGTGGTTTGCTAGACAACTGCCCAAATCAGGTGCTTTCAAGGAGATGAGGGATGATTGGAGATGGTCAATAAGGTTGATGGGGTTAACTGCTGAATATATTTCCTGGGGATATGACAGAGATCTGCTGGGTAAAGAGTTGATGGTCAGTTGTGGAAGATTTGTTGGAGTACCTTTGCTGGGAAGGAAGGGTGTGATTAGTTATTATCCAGCACTAGCCAGGAAACAATTTGGCTACCCTCTGAAAGATCCACCACAGATGGAATAGTTTGCTGAGTCTTTGTATTTTCCCGTGGAAGGAAACAAGGAGTTAGTTCTATAAGCTGTCCAAGCTTGGGCTCACAGGATAAGGAAGGGTAAGAAAGACTTTGGCAGAGTTGATCCCAAGACGTATCCACCTTTTGCTGCATGGTTGCAAAGACATGTAGGAGAAGTCCTCATGCCTTTCTCAGTTGAAGCTCCACTTTATCCCAGAGAAGTTCCAAGTCAGAGTAGTACTGTCTCCCTTGAAGAGTACAAGAAATTGGAAGCTCAGCTGCATGAAGTTAGAGTGGAAAATGCTGAAATGGTAAGCCTGTACCATCTTGCTAACAGGGCCAAAAATGAAGCAGAAGGTAAGCTGCAGAAGATCCAAGCCTCCTTGGAAGCCAAAGAGAAAGACTTTGCTGGAAGGGAAGCTCACTTTCACAGGATGGGTCTGATGGAGGCAAAAAGAGAAGCTGAACGCAAAAAGACTTTGAAGACTCTCAAGGAAGCTCGACAATCCATTGTTTGGTTGCAAGGCCAAAGGGAGGAAGAGCAGAAGAAATTCAGAGAGAAAGAAGAGTTCTTTGAATTGCAAATGGCCTTCAAGAAGGAAGAGGTGAAGCAGGTCCATACCATCCGGAGGGAAAAGACTCAGCAGTTAGCACGAAGCCAGTTAGCCTTGGAGGAGGCACGGAAAGAGATTGAAGAGCTCAAGCTGAGAGCAGGTGTCAAGAAGAGCAAAGCAGAGGTGGCAGAGCCTGGGTCCTTAGTTTAGTTTATTTTTCAGACTACCTACAGACTTGTTGTAGGAGTCTTGCTTATTTTGTATTTTGTCTTTTATTCATGTAATGGTTTGTAACCCTTCGGGGAATATTTCTGTTTGTGCTCTAACTTTTGGCCGGCAGTGGTTTGTCCATAATATACAGTGGTAATGTGCAAAGTTATCTTTTCTGAATGTGCAAGACTCGTTTGTCTGATACTGCTAATATCTGAACACTCATCAAAGAGAAAGCTTGAAAGTTAATCCTCAAAGTGACTGTCTGGAGTAGATGCCAGAACTAGGGCACGCAAATGCTTCAAAACTTGGGAACATGAACAGTTACATTGCATTGCATATGATATGTTTGTTTGTTTTGCAGGTAGTGCTTCAGTTTCTAACGTTCTTTGTGTTTCAGGCACTATAGCTCCCATAAAAGTTCGGGAACAGCCAGTTGCACACAGATATCCAACAAAGGTCAATAGAGAGAGAATTATGGATCAAATGCAAGCTGACTCAGCTGACTTGAGGCTAACGATGGACAACTTTATGACTTTGATGGAAGGCATGGGTCAGAATCAAGAACGTCTGCGGGAGATGATAGAAAATGGTCAAGCTAGAAATAACACCATTGCTGATGGCAATCGTAACGGTGCGGGCGCACGTCAAGTTGAAATCCCTGTAACACAGCCATGGGTTACTATAATCAATGACGGGCTGAATAATGTGCAAATGGATAACCAGGACGAACAGTTCACTCTGCTGGACGAAGCTGAGGGTCAGGGGGGCTGAGATGAACAAGAAGTTTGAGGAAATGGCAGAACAAATCAAGGCTATTCAATCCCAAAGCTCCTTGGGATTTGACATTACTGACTTGGGCTTGGTTCCAGGGGTTAGAATCCCTTACAAGTTCAAGGTTCCAACTTTTGAGAAATACAATGGCACTGCATGCCCGAAGACTCATCTTCAGTCCTTCGTAGGAAGGATCGCTGCTCACACTGATGATGAAAAGCTCTGGATGTACTATTTCCAGGACAACCTGGTCTCCTTGGAATGGTATATGAAGCTTAGCAGAGTCAACATCAAGAGCTGGAAGGACCTGGAAGAAGCTTTTGTGAGACAATACCAGTATAATTTGGACATGGCTCCAAATTGCACTCAATTGCAACACATGTCTCAAACTGCTAAGGAGGGATTCAAAGAATATGCTCAGAGGTGGCGTCAGCTCGCTGCCAGAGTGCAACCACCACTGCTTGAGAATGAGATGGCTGACATGTTTATGGGGACGTTGCAAGGTGTGTTTCTTGAAAGATTGGCGTCCAGTTTTGCCACCAAATTCAACGACATAGTAATTGCTGGAGAGAGGGTAGAGACCTTATTGAAGATGGGAAAGATCCAAGATACAAGTGCAAGCAGCTCTAATGGAGCAAGAAAAGCTTTCAGTGGACCTCCAAGGAGAAGGGAGGGAGAGACAAATGTTGTGTTCGGCAGAGGACGAGGCCGAGGTTATAGAAGACCATATGAGCATGTGGCAGCAGTCACAATTCCTTCTAGCCCTGTGCAGCAAGCACCACCTCAACAACAACAACAACAACAACCACCACGTAACAACTACCAACAGAGACCTTATCAGCCAAGGCAAACTCGCCCGGCTAATAGGGTGCTTGAGGTAATCCCAATGACGTATGCTGCTTTGCTACCAAGATTGTTGGACCTGAATCTGATTCAATTGAGAACTTTGGCACCACCACCACCTGGGGAGCTTCCAGTGGGTTATGATGTCAATGCAAGATGCGTTTTCCACTCAGGGGCACCCGGGCACTCGACTGAGAAGTGCAGGGCGCTGCAGCACAAGGTCCAAGACCTGATAGACTCCAAAGCGATTAACTTTGCACCACCGCCAAATGTTACTTCGAACCCTATTCCGAATCACGGAGGGGCTAGAATACATGCTGTTGAAAGTGGTGAGAAGTTGAGTATGATGCTGAGTATTGAAGAAGTGAAGACTCCGTTATTAGTAGTGAAAGAAAGATTGCTGAAAGGTCAAGCATTACGGCTCAGAAGTATACGTGGCTGGACAGAAAGTTGAGAACAAGTTTGTTGTTGTTGACCCGACTGTAGAGAACGTCGGAGGAGTGGGAGGCTTCACAAGAAGTGGTCGTTTATTTGCTCCCCCAGTGCTGAGAGGGGATTCTGAGGCTGAGGTTTCGGCAAAGGCCAAAGGTAAGCAAGCTGTGACTGATGAGACAATAACCTCTGCTGCTGTACAGGGAACCTTTGAGAAGGAGGTCGAGGAATTCATGCGCATAATCAAAAAGAGTGACTATAAGGTGGTCGAACAGCTGAACCAGACACCTTTCAAGATATCCATTCTATCTTTTCTGATGTGTTCTCCTGCACATAGAGAGGCCTTGTTGAAAGTGCTGCAGATGGCCTATGTTCCTCAAGAAATCACTGTCAAGAAACTTGAAGCTGTGGTGGGCAGTGTGAATGCAAGCCATGGGCTAGGCTTCACAAATCGAGACCTCACGTCAGAGGGCCGAAACCATAACAAAGCACTACATATCACTATGGAGTGCAAGGGTGTTGTGTTGTCGCATGTTCTTGTAGACACAAGCTCTTCCCTTAATGTACTTCCGAAGATGGCATTAATGAAGCTCAATGTTGATGGTATCGTCCTAAGGCCCGGTGATTTGATTGTCAAAGCGTTCGACGGGTCTAGAAGATCAGTATTTAGATAGGTTGAATTGCATGTGAAGATAGGTTCTCAGGTTTTCAAAAGCACCTTCTATGTTATGGACATTCAGCCCGCATACAGCTGCTTGTTGGGACGCCCGTGGATTCATGCTGTCGGTGTTGTAACTTCCACCCTGCATCAAAAGCTCAAATATGTGGTTGATGGTCAGGTAATCACAGTGTGCAGAGAGGAAGACATCTTCGTAAGCCACTTGTCAACATTCAAGTATGTAGAGATGGATGGAGAGATCCATGAGACTCTATGTCAAGCTTTCGAAGCAGTCAACGTCAGCATTCTGACTCTTGTAGAGAGAAACAGTGAGAAAGAAGGTACCTCCATCCATTCCTACAAGCAGACAAAGGAGGTAGTTCAGTCAGGAAGTGCCCAAGGCTGGGGAAAATTGCTGGAGCTAGAAAGGAAAGACGACAAGTTTGGTTTGGGATATCAGCCTGGTGGATCTACTCCAAGTGGTAAGGCTATCACCTTTACAAGCGCTGGGATGCCCGATCGCAATCAGATATGTGCAACCACTGAAGAGGGGGACAATGATGGTGACTGGGACAACTAGATACATCCGTGTGCGCCCGGGGAGGAGTTAAGGAACTGGTCTGCTGAAGACATTGTTCAAGTTACCTGGCACTCAGAGTAATTTATTTGTTTCCTTTTATTATCATACTGCATTGTCAAATCCAACATTCTGCCCAAAATGCTTGGATCCATTGTATTGGGCCACCATGTTTGTTATGCATTTATTTTTTACCATGAAATAAAAGGACATTTTCAGACAAATTGTGTTCTTTTTCTTTCTTTTAAATTTTCACACAAAAAAATATAAAAATGGCAATGTGTTTTTCCTTTTTATTTTTGTGTTTGCGTCTCTTTTTTAAAATAAGCAGATTCTGAAATAAGCACATCATCTGTGCAGTGTTGATCCTCCGGATTCCATTGATAACATTCCTGCTATGACCACGCATGACTTTGCCAATCCTGTCTACCAAGCTGATGAAGGGGTTGAGGAAGACTGTGAACTCCCTGAAGAGTTGGTCAGATTGTTGAAACAAGAGGAACGGGTTATTCAGCCTCATCAGGAAGAAATTGAGATCATCAACATTGGCAGTGAAGATGTGAAGAAAGAGATCAAAGTTGGGGCCAGTCTGCAGGCCGACGTCAAGAACGAGCTGATCAGTATGCTGCGAGAGTATGTGGATATCTTTGCTTGGTCATATCAAGATATGCCAGGGTTGGATACCGACATCGTTGTGCATAAGCTACCTCTGAGAGAGGATTGTCCTCCTGTGAAACAGAAGTTGAGAAGAACTCATCCTGACATGGCAATGAAGATCAAAGAGGAGGTTCAGAAGCAATGGGATGTCGGGTTCCTTGCTGTAACTAGTTACCCACCTTGGGTAGCTAACATTGTACCTGTACCAAAGAAGGACAGCAAGGTCCGAATGTGCATTGACTACCGGGATTTGAATAGAGCAAGCCCAAAAGATGACTTTCCATTGCCACACATTGATGTGTTGATAGACAACACTGCTCAATTCTCGGTATTTTCCTTCATGGATGGCTTCTCCGGATATAATCAGATTAAGATGGCGCCGGAAGACATGGAGAAAACAACGTTCATCACCCCGTGGGGTACATTCTGCTACAAGGTCATGCCCTTTGGTTTGAAGAACGCCGGGGCAACTTATCAACGGGCTATAGTCACATTGTTCCATGACATGTTACACAAGGAGATTGAGTGTTATGTGGACGATATAATTGCTAAGTCCCGAGACGAAGAAGAGCATCTGGTCAACCTTAAGAAGCTGTTTGATAGGCTGATCAAGTACATGCTAAGGTTGAATCCAAACAAGTGCACTTTCGGAGTGTGTTCCGGGAAACTGCTGGGTTTCATTGTTAGTCAGAGAGGAATTGAGGTAGATCCTGCCAAAGTAAAAGCAATTCAAGATATGCCTGCGCCGAAGACAGAAAAAGAAGTGCGCGGGTTTTTAGGGAGGTTGAACTACATTTCTCGGTTCATAACTCATCTAACGGCCACGTGCGAACCAATATTCAAGTTGCTAAGAAAAGAGCAAACGGTCAGGTGGAACGAAGATTGTCAAAGAGCTTTCGACAAAATAAAAGAATATTTGCAGGAGCCTCCTATTCTAATGCCTCCAGTTGAAGGGAGACCTTTAATCATGTACTTGACCGTGCTAGAAGGGTCAATGGGATGTGTGTTAGACCAACATGACGAGTCTGGTCGAAAAGAGAACGCTATTTATTACCTTAGCAAAAGGTTTACCGACTGTGAATCCCGTTACTCACTGCTCGAGAAAACTTGATGTGCTTTGGTATGGGCTGCTCGCCGACTGAGGCAGTACATGTTGACTCATTCCACACTACTCATTTCCAAAATGGATCCTGTCAAGTACATCTTTGAGAAACCAACGTTAACCGGAAGGGTTGCTAGGTGGCAGATGATTTTAACTGAATATGACATCCAGTATACTTCTCAGAAAGCCATCAAGGGAAGTGTATTGTCGGATTACCTTGCACAACGACCTCTTGAAGATGATTATCAGCCAATGAAGTTTGATTTCCCTGATGAGGACATCATGTACCTCAAAGTAAACGATTGCGAGGAACCACTTCCGGAGGAGGGGCCAGACCCTGAATCCAAATGGAAGTTGATGTTTGATGGGGCAGTCAATATCAATGGACGTGGAGTTGGTGTCGTTCTTATCACTCCCGAAGGTGTTCACTTTCCCTTCGCTGCCAGAATTACTTTTGGCTGCACCAACAATGAAGCGGAATACGAGGCATGCATAATGGGAATAGAGGAGGCAATTAATTTTCAGATTAAGAACCTCGACATATTCGGAGATTCAGCCCTCGTCATTAATCAAGTTACCGGCAAGTGGTATATGCATCAAGAGCATTTAATTCCATACAGGGATTATGCTAGAAAACTATTGACGTTCTTCACAACAGTTAAGCTTCAGTACATACCACGTGATGAAAATCAATTTGCCGACGCATTGGCCACTCTTTCTTCGTCTATCAAAGTCTTGTGCTGGAATTATGTGCCCAGAATTGACATCTCCAGGCTTGACGCTCCAGCTCATGCCTTCTCTGTAGACGCAGTGTCTGACGAGAAACCTTGGTATTTTGATATCAAGTTATTCCTGGAAAAGCAAGAATACCCAGCTGGGGCATCTTCCAATGACAAGAAGACTTTAAGGCGACTTGCTGCTAGCTTCTTCTTGAATACAGACGGAGTATTGTATAAGAGAAACTTTGACATGGTCTTGCTCAGATGCATGGATAGACACGAAGCAAGCCTGTTGATGCAGGAAGTCCACGAAGGATCTTTCGGTACCCATGCAGGAGGACATGCTATGGCAAAGAAATTACTGAGATCAGGGTATTACTGGATGACAATGGATGCAAATTGTTGTTCATTCGCTCGTAAGTGCCACAAGTGCCAGATATATGCAGACAAAGTGCATGTTCCTCCAAGCCCACTCAACGTCATGTCATCTCCTTGGCCCTTTTCTATGCGGGGCATTGACATGATCCGGAAAATAGAGCCTACTGCTTCAAATGGTCATCGCTTCATCTTGGTCGCGATTGATTACTTCACCAAGTGGGTGGAAGCAGCATCTTATGCCAACGTCACTCGTCAAGTGGTGGCAAGATTCCTGAAAAGGGATATCATATGCAGATACGGAGTGCCCGAAAGAATCATTATTGACAATGGTTCTAATCTCAACAACAAGATGATGGCAGAGTTGTGTCGAGACTTCAAAATTCAGCACCACAATTCTTCTCCTTACCGACCAAAGATGAATGGTGCGGTCGAGGCAGCAAACAAGAATATCAAGAAGATTGTGTAGAAAATGGTTGTCACTTACAAAGATTGGCATGAGATGTTACCATTTGCGCTGCATGGGTACCGAACGTCAGTCAGGACGTCAACTGGGGCAACTCCTTTCTCTTTGGTATATGTTATGGAAGCAGTCCTGCCAGTTGAAGTAGAGATTCCTTCATTGCGTGTGATGATGGATGTGAAGCTTGATGAGGCTGAATGGGTACGTGCTCGTTACAATTAGCTATGTCTAATTGAGGAAAAGAGATTAGCGGCTATTTGTCATGGTCAGCTTTATCAGAGGAGAATGAAGCGAGCATTCGACCAACGAGTACGTACTCGGGAGTATCAAGTGGGAGAGCTTGTGCTGAAAAGGATCATTCCTCCAGGTTCAGATCACAGGGGCAAGTGGACCCCAAACTACGAAGGACCATTCATAGTGAAGAAAGTTTTCTCAGGAGGAGCACTGATGCTCACCACTATGGATGGAGATGACTTCCAATCCCCTATTAACTCGGACGCAGTTAAAAAATACTTCGTATAAAGAGACCCGCTGGACACAAAAACAGAATTAAAGTCCAAGCAAAAAAGGGCATCCCGGCGAGCTAAAAACAGAATAAAAGCTCGGGCAAAAGTTAGGGAAAATAAATATATATAAAATGTACACCCGCTGAGTTGAAAAGCCACATTGGACAGCTCAGGCAAAAAAGGGTATCCCGGTGGATTGAAAACCCGAAAGGGTGATCCACGCAAAACAAGGGAATAAGCGAACAACTGCGATCCGAGTAATCTGAACCACATCATCGTTTCGTACAACTTGACAGTATCAGAAGGGTAGGAAACAGTCCCCTCATCTTCTCAGAAAGCAAAGGCAAGAATGGAGAGTCTTGAAGACGTGCTGGTCATAGCAGGGATGGAACTCATTGGGATGCCGTGCCCATTGCCATTATGATAGTTTCTTTTCTCAATTTTATGGTGGCTACCTCTTTCCAGGTGGTTGCTTCCTGATGTAAAATCTTTGCCTATTCAGAGGCCTTTCAATAAAAAGAATATTCAGTCAAAAAGCTGTGTGTGTTTATTTTTGTCTGCAAAATGTCCTGAATTTTTGGCAAAAATAGCATTACATTCTAAACATGTTGATAATTTAAAAGAAAAATGACATTGCAGGGAAACACTGTAAACCCTCTTTGAGTGTCGAGTGACGATGGATGAACAAATCATACCATGCAAGTCCCCATGGCACACTTGTGTTTTCTGTTGTTGCAGGTTGCAGGATGGCGTCACATTCTCCCAAGCAAAATTGCTCCCCGCAGGTGGCTCAAGCAGTTTATCATTCCCCAGTGGAGTATGCCCATCAGGAAGCTGAATGCCTGATGTCCCCACAGAGCTCAAAATTAGCAAAATGCTCTCCCCAGCTAGAGTGTTATGGAAGCATTTTTCCCAGCCAAGTCTGAAGATGATCTTTCCCCACAAAGTTCATATTTGATTTTCACTCCCATCAGTGAAATATTCCCCAGCAAAGTTGCCATTCTTTTGGTTAATTTGATGATACAGTCAGGTATTCATCACCCCATTCAGATTTAGGTGTCAAGGCCTCTCTACTTGGTTTCCCCCTGCGGAGTTGTAACTCTTGTGGCCAATCAGGCATCTGTTTATTGCTCGTCTGCATCTCTCCAGCACTCGTCTGTGTTCATGCTATACTGCTGCTGCTCGTCTGCAATTTCCAACACTCGTATGTGTTTGATATTTGATACCTGCTTGCCGCTCGTCTGCGTTTTTCAACACTCGTCTGTGTTATCCCTAAGCAGAGCTTTCCCCAGCAGTGGCATATTATTACTTTATTGATGCTCTTCTGCATTTCTCAACACTCGTCTGTGTTATCACTTTGGTATTGCTCGTTTTCTTTCCCCAGCAGTGATTCATGATTATTGTTGTTGCTCGTCCGCAACTTCCAGCACTCGTCTGTGTTTAATCTCTGTTGTTGCTCGTCTGCAATTTCCAATACTCGTCTGTGTTGGGTACCCATCTTTGGTGTTGTTCGTCTGCAATTTTCCAACACTCGTCTGTGTTATCACTTTGCTGTTGCTCATCTGCAACTCCCAACACTCGTCTGTGTTTTGATATGTAATATTTCTGATTGCTCGTCTGCATTCTCCGGCACTCGTCTGTGTATTATCTGTTTGAAGCTCGTCTGCTTTGTTTGGATACTCGTCTGTGCCATCCCTGACACTCGTCTGTGTTAGCTTATATCTGTATGTGTGGATTTGCTGATTATCCTGGTACTTGTCTATTGCTACTCCAAATGCTCGTCTGTGTTTGAATTTCTGGTATTCGCCTATACCAGTGGCCGATATTCGTTTATATCATTGCCTGAAGCGCTCGTCTGTGTTTCTCAGATCACCGTCTGATACTCGTATGTATCATTGACTTTTGACGCTCGTCTGTGTTATCTTAATGATCATCCAATACTCGTTTGTATTGAAGAGGTTTAAAATCCTGATTGTGGGAATTAATGTCAAAATGGTTACCGGCCCTGGCGTAACAGGATTATTTGAAGGAGGCTCGTCTGTCTCAAGTATCACTTATTAATGTTGCACCTGGCGTAACAGGCTTGTTCGAAGAAGACTCGTCTGTCTTGTACCATATATCCACGGATAATATATGAAGAAGGTTCGTCTACCTTGTCTATGCATGTCTATCCCACAGACTTTAATGCATCCCGGTCCTGGCGTAACAGGTGTATCCGAATGAGATTCGTCTGTCTCAAGTCATATGTTCTTGCAAAGTATATGACGACTCGTATATCCAGTTCCTAGCGTAACAGGATTGTTTGAAGAAGATTCGTCTGTCAAAGTGTTCTTATTCCAGATACCAGTTTCAACTTGGAAGGAGCTCGTATGCTTTTTCTCCCCTTCAGTCACCAAAGTGTCATTTGGTTGGGTTTATTTCCCAGTGTTGCATTCTTCGTCAGAGTGCAAATTTCAGGTCTTCTTGGTATTCAATCATTGTTTATCTTGAACGGTCGATAGCCCGTGCTACCGTCCTTTTCAGATCAACAGTTGTTTGAATAGGGGCAGCTGTAACACCCCAAATTTTCCCTTTTCATTTTAAGCATCATATCACATCATATTCATCATGAACATATCATTTTCTTATCATCCTAGCATGGAAAGATGAGGCATAACATTTCTCATGTCCTAGCATTAGGCATATGATCATCTGTGGAGGTTCTTGAAGCTTCACAAGCCATGACAAGGGGCTCAATGGTTTTGTACAAGTCCTATGAGGAGTCTAAATTGCATTTACAAGTTCAAGTTCATGTACAAAAGCTCAAAAGGTTGTATGATCATCAGAGATTCCAGGATAGGGCAAAGCTCCTACACAAGGGACCTAAACTATGGTTTGAGATTCAAGCATCAAAACCTCAAAAATTTGGCCATTTCATTTGGGCAAAGTCTTTTATATGTCAAGATGATCCTAGGTACAAATTTTCATGAGAAACTTCCATGTGGAAGTCAAGAAATTCTCCAGTTGCTTGCAGATGAAGTAATTGGTCAACTGTGCCCTTAAAAAATCAACTATGTGATTTCAAGGGGTCCAACCCAACTTTTTTGGCCAAGGGGTATCCTTACAATGTTATAAGAGGTTTGGAAAGGTCAAAGTTCAAGAATCATGAAGATTTGAGGGTTTTTGCAAAAATGGCACAAAGTTGGTTTTTGGAAATTTCCATTTTTAGCAATTTTTGCCCTAAAATTCATGTGAGCTTAACATGATAAGAAATTCTTCAAATGAACCAAAGTCAAACATGAAAGTTGGAGATTAAGGTCTCCCATTTTCAAAAAGTACAAGTACTTTTTCATGGGATTCATGGTTTGTTCTATAGGCCCTTCGAAAATTTGGACAAAACTAGGGCAAAACCAAAAATTCCATGCATGCACCAAAGCCAAATGATGTGAAACTTAATTTCAAGGCTTGGAATGGATCAAGTTTGTTTACAAATTTAGAATACATCGCATTTGGCATACTTTTCTCAATAGAATTCACAAAATTCGTGCACTACAAGGAAGTTGCTTCAAAAATGCAAAATTGGCAAGTTCATGAGAAATGTGTGATGCCTTAATCTAATGGCCAGGATTTGTTGGTGTAAACACCCCAAATTTGCCCTCACCCATTCACACCATGGCTTGTGATCTTCTCATATGCATAAGTTCAATCATAGCATCTCATATTGCATTTTTGATTCACTGCATTGCTTCTAAGTCATCTGCATCTAGGGTTTGTGATCTGAGCAATCCAAGAGCTTTTTGAGCCACTCCAAAGGTCATCAATCATTTCAAAGGGGTCCATGTATGTTCAAGCATCATATTATATCCTCTCAAAGTCAAGAAAATCAAAGAATCACAAGAACTGGGAATGGCATGGAAGCAGAGCCAGGTTTAACTGCACAGATGACCTAGAATTAGGGTTTTGGTTTCAAAGGCCATAACTCCAAATGTTTTGGTCATTCTTGTTTCTATTGGTCTCTATATGGTATAGGGATCATGCATATCAATTTTCATGAAGAAATTCAATGGGGAAGGCATCTGATCAAGAGTTGACTTTTTGAGCAAGTCAGTGCAAAATCAGGGCATCTGAGGCCCCCAATAATCCAACAAAAGGGTGTTCTTCATCATTTTGATTATGTATGATCTTTATTTGATCATAGAAGATGTTAGGAGTTCACAAAATTGAAGAATTTCAAGTCATTTGCAAAGTTGACTTTTTGGGAAAATGACTTGTAATGGAAACTTGCCATTTTGGGAAACTTTTTCAACCCTTGCTTTTTGATTCAAAAATGCTTCAAATGAGAAAAATTTGGTCATGAAAGTTGTAGAATGGATTATTCCCTTTTCAAAAAGTACAAGAACTCATTCTAATTCATTTTGAATCAAAAGTTATGGCTTGTCAAAGTTGGCCAAAATCACATAATTTCAAGTTTTCTACCAAAGAGGCATTTTGCAAAATGGTATGATCAAGTGTTCTAAAGGTTTCAAATATGCACAAACTCATTGCAACATGATCATGTGACTTCTAAAAATCAGAATTGGCCCAAGAATTATGCCTTTTGATGCTTTGAACTTCATGAATTTCAAAAGGGGCCAAACTTTGTGAAAATTGCAAAACATCTCATAAGCTTTGATCCACTTGCTGATTTGTCTCATAAACAATTCCATGGACATCCTTAATCTCAGCTGAGCCAAGACAAGCCAAAAGGCTAGCTATACCATTGCCCATACCTCAAGTACAAGTCAAGTTGACATTTTGGCAACTTGCCCATACCAATCACAACAGGCCACCAACAACTCTCTGCCCAATCCAGACTTTAAAAACACACCCCAAGGCTTCATTTTCATAACACACACAAGCCTGAAAACTCCAAGAACACAGCACACTCAAAAATCCTCTCATTTGCAAAAGCCTTCGAATCCCTTGATTCAGCCATCAAACCTTCAAACTTTTTCCACCATTCAACTCCATAAACCTCACTGATCATTTCCCTGCCCTCATTTTGCCCTAAAACCTCCACAATCAAAAACACGATTTTCACATTTCATGAACTGAGATTCTGCAAACTCTCTCCAGATGCCATTTAAACTCCAACCAAGCATTGCAAGCTTCTTAGGAGGTTCATTGGAGTGGATTTGAGCAAAGAACTGGCCAGAAAGTCCCTGATTCGAAAGCTCAAGCTCAGGTAGCCATGGCATTTATTTTTCCAGAACTCTCATTTTATGTTATAGAATGATTCTACATGCTTCACTAATTGCCATGATGTGTTTAGTTTTGAAAATAGTTGAGAAATAAGCATTTCATGAGCTTCTGAAATTTCTGAATAATTTTCCGTTTTGCTTCGAATCTTGTTGTTCATGTGAAATAAATGATTTTTGCTGGCTGAATCTTGTTTAGAATAAGTTAAGGATTGATTCTGGAGAGTTTGGTGAGTTTTTATGGCGTTTTGAGAGAGATTGAGTGAGAGAGCCGCCGGAGAAGATGACCGGAACACTGTTCCGGTCATCTGAAAGTCATTAGAGTTCAGATTAGGGCTTTAATCATAATTAAGGAAATTTGAATTCTGGCCGTCCAGATGCGCGCATAGTTAATTCCCGCGTGTCCCAGTTTGAACCACAGCCCTTGGATTGGCGGACTTTCTCATTTTTCATTTTAATTCATTTTAATTTTATTTGTTTTGCATTTAACTTCTACGAGTTTTTTAAAATAGCAAAATACATTGAAAAATTCTGAAAATTTTTACCAAACCTTTTATTAATTTTCAGAACACAAAAATATTTTTATTTTTATTTTTTGCATTAAAAATTATTTTTAAATCATTTAAAAGTTTATTTTTAATTGGTTAATGAAAATTAATTAATTAAAAATCCTTTTAGGTATTTAAAAATCACAAAAAAATTCATGTAGCATTCAAAAACATTTAGAAACATTGTCCAACTCTAAAACCAAATTTATTTTTTGTTCTTGATGCCTTTTGATCATTTTCAATGGAATTAAATTCATTTTGAGGCAATATTTTGTGACAAACTTCAAAAATTCATTTCTGCCTAACCATTGAGAGTTGGATGATGATTCTTTTTGCATTACATCTTGTATAGCATGTAGTTTATAGGATAAAATTGGTTTGAATTGATCTTGAATTTTTAATTTGTTTGACATTTTTCTTGACAAGGTACCTTAAAACCCTAGCAATCTTAGAAAATTCATAACTCTCAATAGGTTAAGAGTTAGATCCCCTCCTTTGGGCAGTGAGTTTGTATAGGTTTAGGGTTCCTTTGATTGCATTTTGAAATTTTTACCATGTCATTTGCTTCTGGTTTTGGATTTTTGCTTTGTATGTTGCATATAACCCTAATTCATGCCTTCCTTTGCATCCATCTTCCATTTGTTTGCATACCATGACTTGCCATGACATTTTGTGCATTCATTTGATTCATAATACATCTTAGGACATAGTAGAATCATGTTTGATCATTGCATATTTCATTTGCCATGTTATATGTCTTTTGCATTCCATAACATTTCATGAACATTCATGGTTCAAAGCATGCTTCCCTTGCATCCATATGTTTGTATGATCATTCTTATGCCTTGCCTCATGTTTGTATCACTTCTTAGAATTCTCAACATCATACTCATGCTTCTGGTTTTGGTTTGCATCATTGCATTGCATCTCATTTTGCATTGCATTTCATTTCTTTACTAACTTTTCAGGTGGTAAGTTGTATTGAGAAGTGGATTTGCCTTCACTTCTCACAATCTCTTTTCATCTCTCTTATGCATCATTGCTGCATTTTGTCTTGTGCTTTGGATTGAGCTTTCTCATTCTTGTTAATCTCACCTTCTTTCTTCAAGCAACTTGTCTTCTTAAGTGAAGCAAGTTATTTTGCTTCTCTTTGCTCCTTTCATTTGTTTCTCTCCTTGGTGGTTCTTTGAAGATTTCTTTCTTAAACCCCACAAACCCTAGGAATGACCAAGCATGATAACAATTAGGGTTGATTAGTCCCCCACTTAGTTTTTACCTTTGTGTCTCTTTGAGTCTTCTCTCCTCATCTCATAATCAGGGACTAAACCCTAAAGGCTTTAAGGCTTTGTGATTAAGCTTATGCCTGCATCCTTCTATTAGGATGGAGTGTATAACTTTAATCCTAAGTGTTAAACCTTAATGTGTTTAACTCCTTTAATCAATTCACCTAATAATCATCAAGACATCAAGCTTGTAACTTGGGCCTTACATTAGGGTTCTAATTCTTCCTTAATTGGTTAAGAAGGACTAACCCTAGTGTTAATGGACAAGTCCCCCTCAAGTTGTCTTACAAACCATAAAAATTATTTCTTCATCTTATCATTAACTAAAATCCATCTAATAAAGGCTTTGTTTTGTCATGAGGTTAATCCCTAATCATGGATTAAGTTGAGGAGCTTTCCTCAACTTAAACATTCTCATCTATTATCCTTCTATTAGGATGGTGTAATGAGTCTGTTTAATCCCTGATTATGGCTTAATCTCATTACTTAACACTAAACAAAAACAACAAAAACATCTAAATAATCACAAGTAGGTTAATGACCTTAATCCTACATCATGGTGATTAAGTGTGAGATACTGACTTCACACTTAAGGTATTCCCATTACCCCTAATCAGAGGGAAGATGTGATGAGTTTACTAACCCATTGGTTTAGGCTTAAGCTCATTAACTTATGACAAACTTCAAAAAGCAATAAAAGACTGAAAACACAAAAAACAAACAATAATCGTCTCCTTCGGGATTCTTTTCTCATCTCATTCACTCACAAACGAGAACTCGCTTCTTCCGTCTAATGCAAGACAGTTTGCACCTGAGCCAGACAGGTCATACACTTGAGCATAGACAAGCAAGCAGTTCATCAGTCAATTCATCTTTCAGTCTCTTTGGGTCGAACTACGGTGTTCTGACTTCCTCATTGCACGAGAGGATACGTAGGCATAACTTAACAGTTATCGAACAAAAGTCTCTGTGTCTACCCCCTCTTTCAGCATTCTTTTCTAAGCCTCATTCTTAAGCATTTCACTTCACTTTCTTGCACTGACACTTGTACATTCTTTTCCAGCTTTTGCACACAGATAGCACAGACACTACCCCTTTAAACACAGACTTTCAAGCGTGGATCCCGTCGAGTACGACGGACAATCTGGGTGCTAATACCTTCCCAGGTTGTAACCAACCCCCTTTCTCAGTTTCTCTGGTTCGCAACCGTCTTATCCATATCTTTTCTAAGGTCTATGCAGCATTACCTTTCCTCCGGGATAAAAATGCCTAGCTGGCGACTCTTGTCTTTCTGAGTTCACTTATGTGTGTTCTCATTCTTTTCGCCGACCGTTCGCGCTTGTACCGGGATGCAAATCTTTGGGAGCGACATTTGGGTTATAATCAAGGGTTGGATTTGGATTGCACATGGGGCTGAAGGCCAAGGAAAGCATGAGGAGTGCATGCTCTCATCACAATTTTCAAAATTTGCAAGAATAAAAAATTCTCCTCATTCCCACGTGCAAATCACACAAGTTTTTCAGCATTGCTTCATGACTTGATATAAAACAAGCTGGGGTTTCAGAAAGCTCCAACTCTCTCTCATTCTCTCATTTCAAACTTCTTGCACAACTTGCAATTTCTCTCATATCTCATCATACACTTGCTCAATTCAAAAACCAGTGGTAGAACCTTGATCAGTGCAAGCTTATGATCATTAATCACTCACTCATTCAAGCAATCTCTCAAGATTAACAACCTTGCCATTTCAGGGCAGGTGCTTGAAAATCTCAAGATCCAGCCATATTCAAGGCTTTAGGTGCATTTATTTTGCATCTAGAGTGAAGTGGGAGTGGTTTGCATCCATCATCTGGTCTTCTAGCACCTTGTTTCAAGATTTGTAACTCAGGTATGCCTTGGAATCTTTAGATCTGAAAATGAAATTAGTTGTGCATTTTGTAATCTGTGATGTTTGCTGATCATGCTGCAAGTTTTAGTTTCAAAATTGATGCATAAATGAGTGAGATACTTGAGTTTCATTTTTCATGGTACAAACTGTTTTGGCTCGATCCGGTTGTTTCAATGATCCATTGCATTTTTCATCACCATTTTTGAATTCAGCACACCTTATTTAGTAAATCTGGAGGTCCTTAGTTATTTATTTTGATGTTTGTTCATATGTTGGTGTTTCCGGTGCCGGAGCCCTATCTCCGGTCACCGGAATATGGAAATGTGAGAGCTAGGGTTTCCAAGGTAGAAGAAGACCATTCAGCCATTGGATCTTGTCTTTGTGTGTCCCAGATGTTGTCACGCGTTCCAGTGCCCACCCTCTCTCTCACGTGAAATTTCCATTCTGTTTTAATTCACTTTGTTTCGCATACCACCACAACAACCATACGTCCTCACCTCACAACCAATAGCCATGACACGTCATTTAATGAATTCCTTTCAGCATGCGTTAGATCAATCTAAAGGCTCATGTATTTTCCAGCTTATTTTCATAAATCCCCACCATATGTTAATATACCTGCGCAGCTTAATTGGCTCAGCCTACTTTTCACACCCCCTCCTTATCTGGCCCAATACATTTCAATGTATTTCTCTGCTATTTGCACCCCAACTCTCATTCTCCATTTTTAATTTCTTTTCTTTTATTCCTTTTATTTCCATTTTGGTTTTTAATTTCTAAAAATACTTCCAGTCATCCAAAAATTCCAAATTAATTCTTGTAAGTCAATTTGAGTTTTCCTTATTTTTCTATATTTTTATTTTTCATTTTTTCTCATTATCTACGTGTCATTTAATTCTTCATTTCAATTAATTCATTCTTAAATCCTTTTTGAGCAATCTGCCTTGTTCATTTTCCATAGAGTTCATTATTTTAAGTTTTGTGATGGTTCTTTTTGCTCTGGATTCCTAAGAGGATGTAGTTCTTGTGTGATTTTTCCCTTGATTGTTTGAATTTTTTTCATTGGGTCTTGGTTCTTTGACTTGTGAAGAAAGTTATTAACCCTAGTTCATGTTTAAGCCTTCTTTTGAATTATCTAGCTTCTGAATTTCTCCCAATCCTTTTGGCTCATTGTTATATCATGTTTGAGGATCATTTGTCTTAAGTTGTGGAATTTTTAGATGCATTGTTGAATTAATTTGAATTTTTGTTCTTACCTTGTCCCATTTTGCTTCTTTGTGATCATTGGCTCTCTTATAAGCCTAGAAGGGCACTTGTGCCAACTTCTTCTTCTCATTTGGGGTCCTTTTGGGGTATGGGTTCCATTCTGGTCTTGACTTAGGGTTTGTGTCTTATAAACTTTTGTGTTTTGCTTACCTTTTAAGTTCATCTTTTCTTATGTGCTTTCACTTTATCTTCCTTACTTCTTTCACTTCATCTTGTGATTGTTTGGTCTTGTACCTCCATTCTCTTCATCTTTCTAGCTTCTTAAGCTCTTATTTGACTTGTTTTGGTTCTGGTTGTGTGCCTTGAGTCTTTGTTTTGTGCATTTTGCCTTGCATCTTTCTTAAGTTTGCATTTGTTTTCCATTTTTTTCCTGTTGCATCATGTTTGCTTGCATGCTTCTTTCCTCATTCTTGTAACTTGCATATCCATTGAGCATGTGTATATATGAATTCATTTCTGTTTGTATGATGTTAGCATGTCATTTGCTTCATTTTGCTTTGCTTGTATGCATGTTACTAACCTTGCAGGGGCTATGGTAAGTGAGAGGTGTGGAAGTGAGTTCCACATCTCCAAATCTCATCTCTTCTCTTCTTATTATTTACTGTGCTAACCTTTTGTTTGTTGGGATTAGGCCTTTCTCATCTCATCTTCTTATTCTCTTTTTCTTTCTTCTTTAGGATAGAAAACCACACTAACCTTAGGATGTCCATGCATGACAACACTTAGGATTTCTTTAGTCCCCCTTAGACTTTCACCTTTGTGATCCTTTTGGTTCTTCTCCTCTTCTCATCTCATAACCATAAAAAGTATCTTAATAATGTTTGAAGTGATGCCTTGAGCAATAGCCTTATCCCATGAGGTGCTTGTAGTCTTCCCATCTTGGGATAGTACAAGTTTACCTTGTGATGCACAAGTCCAATCAAGGTATCTTCTTCACCAAGAAAAGTACAAAAAACACTTCTTCATTGTAAATACCAAAAACACTTAATAAGTAAATGAGTTAGTGAGCTTGAGCCCTAATCTCTGGGTTCAAGTTTTGGGGATCTTCTCCTTACTTGAAGTGTGCTTGTTCTATTATTCCATCTTGGAATATAGTGACAAGTGCACGTTCCATGGAAAAGAGCTTGAGTTCACTTCCTTGTGACACACTCATAAAAGCTTCTAAAAAACACAAACAAACAATAAACGTTTTTCCTTCGTGAATTCTTTTCTCATCTCATTGGCTCCGTACGCGAACTTGCTCCTACTTGTCACTTTGCAAGACGGTTACGCACTCGTCGTCCGAGTCTGCAACACCTGAGCAATGGCATAGGCAGTTCAAGCCTTAATTCACAAGCAATTTCCTTGCCACCCCTAGTTAGGGGAACTACGGCGTCTCTGATCCTCATTGTCCTGATGAGGTACGTAGGCAGCGGGGTAGGGCCCGTTCGAGCACAATCTTTATTTTCCCTACATTTTTTTCTCCTTGTTTTCTTTTCCAGTTTCTTTCTCAGTTCTTTTCCAGTTTCATTTTATTTTCTTTTGCATGCAGCTTTCATACCCTCACCCTTTGAAACAATTTCTTTTGCAAGCGTGGATCCCGTCGGGTACGGCGGACGATCTGGGGTGCTAATACCTTCCCAGGTCGTAACAGACTCCTGAACTCAGTCTCTTTGGTTCGCAGGACCCGTGTCCTTCCTTTTCTTTTCTTCTGGTTTGTGCAGCATTACCATTCCCGTTCCATCGGGATAAAAATGCCTGGCTGGCGACTCTATTCTTTTCCGCGCCACTTTCGCGTTTGTACCAGGATGGAAATTCGGGGAGCGACACTTGGCCCAGCGCTGGGGGCTCACTATAAATACCCTTTTTCACTAAAGGGTCAGGTATTCTGATTCACTCTATAATTTACCTATTTTCATTGTACCTCAACTCACTTAAGCATTGAAGTGCCTTGCAGGTACACCCCCTTCTCTCCCATCCTTTGGCCGTTACACCAAATCGTTGGAAGGTCCTCCTGATCAGGTAAGATCAGTGGCGCCGTCTGTGGGAACCTAGCTTCCCCTTCTTCCATAACAGAAGATCAAAGCTCAAACACCATCCTTCCAGCATGTCCGGAGAACAGCTCAATGAACGCAACCGTCCCCTCGTCGACTACACGATGGAAGACAATCTGCAATAGCATGAATCTGACGCCCGAGATGGGCGCCCAACCACCCCGTCTCCTGAACCTGAGAACAATGGGAACCCGCCCCAAGTCCAAGACCAGGGGGCTGACACGTTCCAACCCATCCTCGTTCCCGTCAAAGGGGACGCCACCATGATTTCTATGGTGAACGCCCTCAACTAGGCCAACTTCATGCTCTACCAGCAGCACGAAAGGTTCATGGCCCTAGAAGCTGATAGACAGGAGGGCCGACCTCAGCAAGAAAGGAGGACGCAACAACGTCCAGAAGCAACAAAGAAACGAGGACGGCGCTCCCCAGAACCCAACAAGAGTAGGGCGCGTGCCCTCCGTGATTCCGGCCGATCGGGGACCTCGCCTAGGCACGACCGAAGCCCCCGACCATAACGAGCTCTCCCCACCGAGGAGCGACGAGGAAGACCTACATTACCCCTTGTCACGGGCAATAATGGAAGCTCCACTCCCCAAAGGCATGGAGAAGCCCCCAAACTTGGCCATCTACGATGGGACCACCGACCCCGACGATCACGTCGACAACGTCAACGCAATGCTCGACTACCGCAACGACATCACCGGGCACCTCAAATGCAGGTTGTTCTCGACAACCCTCAGGAAAGGAGCCATGGCCTGGTATAAAAGCTTAGCCCCAGAGTCCATCACATCCTGGAGAGTCATGAGGTCCATGTTCACGAGGCATTTTACGGCCTCCCGATGCCACCCAAAGACAGAAGCGACCCTCGAAGCCATAGTGCAAAGGAAAAATGAGACATTGCGCTCGTATATCGAGCGATTCAACCAAGAGGCTGTCGAGGTGGACACCGCGGAACACATGAAGAAATATCTCCTCGAGAGGGGACTCTTACCCGGAAGCGAGTTTAGCCGAGCAGTTGGGATATAACCTCCCTGCACTTTGAATGACCTCCTGCATAAAGCCCAGGCTTACATCAGATACGAGGAAAAGCAGGTTGCCCACAACGCTCGCAGCAGCCGTAACATCGAGGAAACCGACCATCCCAAGCGCGAGGACCCGAACGTTCTCCGTCGCAACGGGGACAATCGAAGGGAAGAAAAACCCCGTGAACCCCGTGAGGGAAGAGGCCCCACGGGACGATACAACGAATATACATTGTTGACGGCTCACCGCGAGCGCATCCTCGCCGAATGCATCAACTCCGAGTTCAAACAGGGCAGGGTGAGGTTCCCAAAACCTTCTACACCCAAGCCTCACACCGACAAGTCCAAGTACTGTAGGTTCCACAGAAGCCATAGGCATGTGACTGAAGATTGCGTTCACTTGAAAGATGCAATAGAAATTTTGATCCAAGAAGGACATCTCAAGAAATACACTAGGAGGAACGAAGCCTCCAAACACGAAGAGCAAGAAAAGAAGAGACCCCGGGAGGACACTCCCCCCGATGACTCTTCCTATCAGGTGGCCCTTTGCATATCATGACCAAAAGACTTCAGCTTCCTCGGTACACCACCAGAAGGGCGGATCACTGCTCTCAGCCCCTGGGAAGAATTTTCAACCGCCCTTGTCATATCAGGCGGAGGGATGAACGATGAAGCCGCCGCCCTTTAGGTAAAGCGCAAGTTCGAGGAACTCCTTCTGACCGCGCCCGAGCAAAAGGCAACGCTGACAAAATACCGAGGCAAGTCCAACCCAATATCCTTCTTTCTAGAGGAGCTTCCGGGCGGTTCCCCCAACTCGGGCATCCCATTGCTGATCAGAGCCAAGATGGCTCACTTCAACATCCGACGCATTCTGGTCGACCAAGGCAGTTCGGTGGACATCATGTACGTCCACCTTTTCAAGACCCTAAAATTGGACAAAACCAACCTATCTCCCTACATCGGATCCGACCTCCAAGGATTCAACGGGGCCACGACAAAGCCGTGGGGCTACGTCGAGCTCCTCGTCACCTTCGGAGAGCAAGAGACGACCAGAGAAATCAAGATCCAGTTCCTGGTCATAGAATGTCCCTCTCTTTACAACCTGGAAAGAACCCAGCTTGTACCAACTTCTTCTTGATAACAGATAATGGTGTAGTCACATCTGCAACTGAGGAAATATGTGAAACTTCATCAATGGCATTAACAGTCTTTTCATGATTAGGCATGGGAGCAGTAATCACATTTGGGGTACCAGGAGGGTCAAACTCAATCTCTTCAGCATTAATCATATCTTGAATCTTGTTCTTCAATATCCAGCAATTGTTGGTGTCATGTCCCTGACAATTAGAATGATACGCACATCGTGCATTAGGATTGTACCTAGGAGAGGTAACATTAGGATTCCGAGGAGGGTCCTTCAAAGTAATGAGTTCCCCTTTCAACAAGTGTTGCAAGGCTTGGGCCAGTGACATGTTGATCTTGGTGAACTGTCTTCTAGGCTTCTGCTGATTGCCCTGTGGTGGCTCTGGTGCTGCAGGAGTAGGATTAGAGATGTGAATTGCACTCACAGATTGGTGACTCCTATTACGACCAGGTTGACCATAAACAACATTTAACTCCTTCTTCCCACTAGGGGGCTTCTTTGCAGTACTTGATGAAGAGGCACCTACCTGTATCTTGCCACTTATTATGCCACTTTCTACACGCTCTCCAGTCATTATCAGCTCAGTGAATCCGAATGATGATCTTCCAATGAGATGACTATAGAAAGGACCATTCAACGTACTCATGAACATATCCACTAACTCCCTGTCAGTCAGAGGGGGTTGAACTCTACCAGCCAAGTCTCTCCACTTCTGGGCATACTCCTTGAAATTCTCTTTAGCACCCATTGACATGCTTTGTAATTGCATGCGAGTTGGGGCTAAATCAGCATTGTATTGGTATTGCCTATAGAAGGCCTCAGCAAGATCATTCCAATCACGAATATTGGCACTCTCTAGTTGATAGTACCATTCCAATTGAGCTCCAGACAAACTCTCTTGGAAGAAATGGATCCATAATTTCTTATCAGCTGTATGAGGTTGAATCCTCCGGACATAGGACCTTAGATGCAGCTTGGGACACGAGACACCATCATATACTACAAAAGCAGGGACCTTGAAACCAATGGGTATAACCACTCCAGATATCAAACTCTGATCTTCAAAATCCAGCCCAGAAGACTTTTACAATTCCATAGCATGCATTCTATCCACCAGCATCTTGAACTTATCTTCATTAGGATCATGATAGTAATTTGCTTCAGAATCAGAATCCCCCATAGTATTATGGATACTGCCTCCCTCTTTCTCAGACTCTTCAGACTCATAATCTTCAACCTGTTCCTTGGTCTTGACAGGACCTTTGAACCTTCTTCCCAGATTAATAAGGCCTCCTGATCTTCTATCCTTCTTAGTCTTCTTAGCCAGCAGTGTCTTCAATTCATCCTGTCCCTTGGACAAGTTCAGGATCAGCTCTTGGAATTGTGCATTCTGTGCCTGGAGATCTTTGACTGTCTGTTCAAGAGCCATTTCTGCTGAAATAAACAACGAGAAGATAAGATACTTGTACATAAGAAACCTGTGATGCAATGATATGGTGTATAAATGCGTATGCAATGTTTTCAAGGACCGCAGGATTTAAATTTGTTTAAACAACCAAAAAAAGTAAACTTTTATTAGTAATAAATTTGTTTGCCCCTTGGGTTTACAATAAAAATGAAATAAATACAAAAGATGGGGTTTTAAGTCTCCCATGGACGTTTCCTCTTTGTGTTGAGGTATGAGTTGAGATTCCGCTCCTCGTGAAGTTATTTTGTTAGCTCCAGGATTCTTTCTTGACTTGCTTTGTAATGAGTCTCAAAAGTATCCCTTTGCTCCTTCAACTGGATCCAGGACCTCTGTAACTCTTCCATGTCAGTGGGCATTTCTGGATGAAGAATGATATAAGAAGTATCTCCTTCAGCAACAGGCTCCATAGTAACTGGCAGGATATGGCATCATAAGAGTCTGAGCACGAGATCGCACCCATCTGAGTTAAGCTTCCATAGGAATAGTGTACTTGGGCTCCAGAGTCTTGCTGTCAACCTTGTTCACTTTACCCCCTTCTCGTATGAACCTTTGACGGTAACCTTGCAGATCGTTGTCGTAGTCAAACACAATACCCTGAATCAACATATCATGAGGACCATCACTCCGAGCATAACCAAACTGACGTAAAGCTAAGGAAGGGTTGTAAGTAATGCCCCCTATTATGCCAAGGAGTGGCACATTAGGAAACTCCCCACAACGGTCAATGATAGTAACGTTCTCCATAGATCTAGAGCACCAATGAATATCTGAATGAGAGAGTGACAAGATTCTCTTGGACCATCTGAACCCTTGTTCATTCTTCATCATTGATCGAGGAAGGTGAGAAATAAACCACCTAGATAGCAAAGGTATGCAGCACATCAGAGTTCCTCGTGCCTTTGTAGTACGGGTATGGAGAGAATGTAAGATGTCTCCAAGTAATATAGGTACTGGATTGCGAGTCAAAAATATGTTGATGGCGTGAACGTCTATGAACTGGTCTGGATTGGGGAACAACACTAAGCCATAAATCAACAAGGCTAAGATCTCCTCAAAAGCATCATAGCTCATAGCCTTCAGAACACTTGAGCTTTCTCCATCAATACCTTAGCAAGAATACCCTTAACTCCACTCCTTGTTTCTAGGACAATGTCTGATTTCTTCAAATGTAAGGCTGCAGCAATAATTTCAGGTTTAGGCTCTTTTTCCAAGCCTGTGAAGGGTCTCTGATCAAGGATAGGTATACCCAGAAGCTTGGAGAACTCTTCCATTGTAGGAACCAGCTGATAGTCAGGGAATGTGAAACAATGATGTTTAGGATCAAAGAACTGAAATAGGACACTCATCATGTCTTCATTGAACCCTGAAGTGACTAGATCCAGTAAGTGACCATGCTTCTTGATGAACTGGGAGTTTTCAGAAAATTGAGAGACCAATTCCTTAAGCTTAGGAGGTATTCCTACAAAGTTGATCCGAATAGTGTTTCTACGAGCAGAAGCCATGACCTGCAATAAAGAACAAAGATAAATCCTTTGGTCCTTGAAATGGTTAGTGAAAATGCTATGCTTATGATGCATGATGATGCTATGATGTTATGCTCAATCACAAACATGTGGCACACACAAACAAGTCACACAATAGCCCTAGGTTTAGAGGCTTGCATGAGGTTTAAAGGTAAGTATCCTCCCCTGAAGTTTAGTTGGTTCATCCTGTCCTACAAAAGTAACCGGGTTCTAAGGGATCTCAATATCACTGATCCTTCCCAAGGGTGGTTGTTCAGTAGGCAACTTACTTGCCAACCAAAACCCTCCAAGTTTAGAATCTCAATGAGTGTAGCATCGAGTATCAACCAACTTCAGTCTTCACCAAAGCCGACTATCTCACTACTTTTCTAAAGGCCAAGATGGGATAACTAGGGTTCTAAAAGTTAGTTAGTGCATTGACAACATATGGCAGCCTCATATTATCCTCAACTTGACTTAAGGAACATAAGCACCAACCAAGAAGTCACACTAACTATGGCCACCAGATCAACCATATCGGTATACGCCGTACAGTTTCCTTGGTCTATGGCCATTTACCTAAGGTACACTAGATCCGGGTTAGGATCTTTCACACATAAGAGCACCCAACAGATAAGTATAAAGCAAACAAGGCAAACAATTTTAAAGTGATCTAATTCCTAAGGGTACCCCTCTTTTATTAAGTCCCCAGCAGAGTCGCCAGTTCTGTAACACGGTGGGAGAACTGACTTTAGTTAAATGTTGCGGATAGCAAGAGTCGCCACCGACTTTTATTTTATCCAAAGGAAAGGGCATAAAAGAACAGGAAAGACCTTAAAAGATTTTTGGATTTGGGGGGTAGGTTATGTAAAGGGAAGGTGTTAACACCCTTTACATCCATGGTTATCCATGGGCTCTTAGTTACTTAGCTCACTTTAAATTGTTTTGAGAAATGTAATGTGTGATTAAAAATTTTCTTAAGTACTTTATGATGATCCTTGTACGGATATATATAAAGACTTTGTTTTGAAAATTGTTTAAAAATGTGAAGTGTTATGAAATGTTTTTGAAAGAGTGAGCAAGTACTTAAGAGGAACCTACCCTAATTTGAATCTTTACTGTTCTTAAATCTTCTTTCAATGGTAAGACTATCCCTATTATTAAGGAATATGTAGTCATTACCTTGGATATTGTCGCTCCCGATAAATGGGAATGGCCCAGATAAAGGTACAGACGCGAACGGTCGGCGAGAGGAGCAATGAGAACACACAGCAGTGAACTCACTGGAGATGAATAGAGTCGCCAGCTAGGCATTTTTTTATCCCGGAGGAAAGGTAATGCTGCATAAACCTAGAAAAAGATGGATAAGACGGTTGCGAACCAGAGAGACTGAGAAAGGGGGTTGATTACAACCTGGGAAGGTATTAGCACCCAGATTGTCCGTCGTACTCGACGGGATCCACGCTTAAAAGATTTGTGTTTTAAATGGGTAGTGTCAGTGCAATTTGTGTATAAAATAGCTGGAAAGAGGTGTACAGGTGTCAGTGTAAAAGAAATGTGAAGTGTGATATGTACAGTGTCAGTGTGAGAATGAAATGCTCAAGATCACGAGGCTAAAAGAATGAAGCTGGAAGGAGGGGGAATATACAGAGACTTTTGTTCGATAACTGTTAAGTTATGCCTACGTATCCTCTCGTGCAATGAGGAAGTCAGAACACCGTAGTTCGACCCAAAGAGACTGAAAGATGAATTGACCTGTGAATTGCTTACTTGTCTATGCTCAAGTGTATGACCTGTCTGGCTCAGGTGCAGACTGTCTTGCATTAGACGGAAGAAACGAGTTCTCGCTTATGAGTGAATGAGATGAGAAAAGAATCCCGGAGGAGACGATTATTGTTTGTTTTTGTGTTTTCAATCTTTTATTGCTTTTGAAAGTTTGTCATAAGTTAATGAGCTTAAGCCTAAACCAATGGATTTAGTAAACTCATCACATCTTCCCTTTGATTAGGGGTAATGAGAATACCTTAAGTGTGAAGTCAGCTTCTCACACTTAATCACCATGATGTAGGGTTAAGATCATTAACCTACTTGTGATTATTTAAATGCTTTTTTGTTGTTTTTGTTTAGTGTTGAGTAATGAGGTTAAGCCATAATCAGGGATTAAACAGACTCATTACACCATCCTAATAGAAGGATAATAGATGAGAATGTTTAAGCTGAGGAAAGCTCCTCAACTTAATCCATGATTAGGGATTAACCTTATGACAAAACAAAGCCTTTGATTAAGTAGATTTTATTTAATGATATGATGATGAAATGAATTTTATGGTTTGTAAGACAACTTGAGGGGGACTTGTCCATTAACACTAGGGTTAGTCCTTCTTAACCAATTAAGGAAGAATTAGAACCCTAATGCAAGGCCCAAGTTACAAGTGTGATGTCTTGATGGTTATTATGTGGATTGATTAAAGGAGTTAAACACATTAAGGGTTTAACACTTAGGATTAAAGTTATACATTCCATCCTAATAGAAGGATGCAGGCATAAGCTTAATCACAAAACCTTAAAGCCTTTAGGGTTTAGTCCCTGATTATGAGGTGAGAAGAGGAGACTCAAAGAGACACAAAGGTAAAATCTAAATGGGGAACTAATCAAAACCCTAATCATTGTCATGCTTGGTTGTTCCTAAGGTTTGTGAGGTTTGAGAAAGAAGTCTTCAATGGAGCCACCAGGAAGCAGATGAAAGGATCAGAAGAAGCAAAGTAACTTGCTTCATACAAGAAGTCAAGTCACTTGGAGAAAGAAAGTAAGAAGCAAAAGAAAGAGCAAGCTCAATCTCATACACAAAGTAAAATGCAGCAATGATGCATAAGGGAGATGAAAAGAAAATGTGAGAAGTGAAGGCAAATTCACTTCTCAAAGTTACTTACCACCTGAAAAGTTAGCAAAGGAATGCAATGCAATGCAAAATGAAATGAAATGGCATGATGAAAATTAAAACCAGAAGCACATACATGATGTTAATGATGCTATGGGATGATGTAAACATGAAACAACACATGGGGATGATCATACAAACTTATGGATGCAAATGAAGCAAGTTTAGAACCATGATCATACATGAAAAGTTATGAGATGCAAATGGCATACAACATGGCAAATGCAAGATGCAATGATCAAACATGCTTCTAATATGTCTTAAGATGCCAAGTGAATCAAATAGATGCATAAAATGTCATGGCAAGTCAAGGTATGAGTGCAAATGCAAGATGGATGCATATGGAAGCCCAAATTAGGGTTTATGATCAAAGCATCAAACACAAACCAAAATCAGAAGCAAACTTCAATACAAAAAATTGAAAATGCACTCAAAGGACCCCTAATCCTATACTAACTCACTGCCCAAAGGAGAAGTTTCAACTCTTAACCAAATTCAAGTTATGATTTTCCTAAGTTTCCTAGGGTTTTAGGGTTCCTTAACAAGAAAAATGTCAAACAAATGGAAAATGTAAGATCAATTCATGCCAAATTAATCTCACAAACTACATGATATGCATAACACAATGCAAAAAGAATCAAAGTCCAACTCTTTAGGGTTAGGCAGAAATGATTTTTGGAAGCTTGGATCAAAATAATGCATTAAAATGGTTTTTATTCCATGAAAATTTCTTAAAATGCATCAAGATCAAAAAAGAAATTTGGTTTGAGGGTTGGACAATGTTTCTAAATGTTTTTAAATGTTTCATGAATTTTTTGGTGATTTTTAAATACCTAAAAGTATTTTTAATTAATTAATTCTCATTAATTAATTAAAAAGAATCTTTTAAATATTTAAAAATACTTTTTTGATGCTAAAAATAAAAATAAAAATATTTTTGTGCTCTGAAATTAAATAATAACTTGTATAAAAAATTTCAGAATTTTTAAAGTATTTTTGCTATTTTTAATAAATTAAACAAAACAAAACAAAAGAAATGAATTAAAAATGAAATAAAAAGAAAGTATGCGCAAAGGAGGGCCAGGATTAGTTCTGGGGAAGGAATTGTTGACTTGGCGCGCAATCCAGTGGCCTATATTCAAACTGAGCTAAATCATATTTAAATTAATTAAACTGAATTAAAAGGGTTAATGACGTGGATTAGGGTTAAGTGAATGGATCTGGGCCCTTGAACGCGCGCGGGAATGGACTTGGTCAACTCATCCAACGCTCACAATTCAAACTTTATTAATTACAGGGATTAAACCCTAATCTCTTTCAGGTGGCCGGAGAAGACCTCCGGTCGTCTTCTCCGGTGGGAACCCCACCTGAAAATTCCTAAAACCCTCAAAACGTAACTAAAATGAAATCTAAAAGAACAGAAATCCTTCCCACAACTCACTGGATCAAAACCCTAAGCTAAAACTCATTTATATTTCATCAATCTCATGAATCGAAACAAAACAAATTTTAGGGCAAGACTTTCAGAACACGATTAAACTCTCATTTCACCACCATTTTCAAAACCAAAGACATATTCATGATCAGGGAAACAAGTAGAAGCTTTTAAGAACTTAAAAATTCATTTCTGGAAAAAATGTTCTTGAGCTACCTGAGTTTTGAAGCTTTCAGTTTTGCAACTTTCTGGCCTCTTCTCTTGATGCAATCCACTCCTCTTGGTCCCTTGATGATGTCTGAATGCTTAGAAAGAGTTTATGTTGGCTGGTTTGAGAGTTTGAACAGGTTCTGCTCAAGCTCAGGTGAGAATCGTGTTTTGGATTCAGGCAGTTTCAGGCAAGGGTGAGGGGTTCTTTGTGATCAGGATGATGAGTTGAGAAGGTCTATGAAGTTTGTTTAAGTGTTTGTGGCTTGTATGAAGAGTTTCGAATGCTTTTGCTTTTTAGAGTGAAAAATGAGAAAGTTGTGTTCTTGCTGGTTTCAGGCTTGCTTGTCATGTTGTTTGGCTTGCAATTAGTTTGTATAAACAATGCTGATTGGTCAGAAGATGTGACATGTCCTTTTGTGATAGGTATGGTTGCTTTTGCCAAAATGTCAACTTTTGTGTAAGAAGGGCATGGGCAACTTCTAGCCAAGTACATGGAGAGTGGGCTGCGCAGCAAGGTGAGGGGAAAAGGCTAGTGTGGTTCAGCATCCAAGGCAGCAAGTGGATGAGGTGTTATGATGGTTTTTGCAACTTGGTTCCCTTTGGTTCTCATGAAAAGATCTTGTTCCAAACACCATAAAACATGTGATCTCTTTGGTTCAATCTGAACTTTAGGACTTTTATGATGCTTGTGTAATGGTTTGACACCAATTAGAAGTCACAAATTGCCTTGGTACAAGATTTTGCAAATTTCTCATTTGGTGCATAACTTGAAATTTAGTGATTTTTGCCAACTTTGACAAACCATAACTTTTGATCCAAAATGAATTAGGTCATGTTCTTGTACTTTTTGAAAAGGGAAAGATCCAATCTACAACTTTCATGACCAAAGTTTTTCCATTTGAAGCTTTTTTGGATCAAAAAGTAAGGGTTGAAAAAGTTGCATAAAATGACATTTCATTAAGAGTCAACCTTGCCCAAAAAAGTCAACTTTGCAAAAACTTCAAATTCTTGAATTTTGTGAACTTCAACCTTCTTCCATGATCAAATAAAGATCAAATACACTCAAAATGATGAAGATCACCCCTTGGTTGGGTCATTGGGGGCCTCAGATGCCCTGATTTTGCACTGACTTGTCTGAAAAGTCAACTCTTGATCAGATGACCTCCCCATGGAATTTCTTCATGAAAATTGACATGCATACTCCCTATACCATATAGAGACCAATGGAAACAAGAATGACCAAAAAATTTGGGGTTATGGCCTCTGAAACCAAAACCCTAATTTTAGGTCAACTGTGCAATCTAGCCTAGCTCTGCTTCCATACCAATCCCAGTTCTTGTGATTCTTTGGTATTATTGACTTTGAGAGGATATAATATGATATAAGAACACACATGGACCCCTTTGAAGTGATTGTTGACTTTTAGAGTGGCTCAAGAAGCTCTTGGATTGCTCAGATCACAAACCCTAGATGCAGATGACTTTGAATCTATGCAGTGACTCAAAAATGTGATATGGGATGGTATGATTGAGTTTATGCATATGAAATGATCACAAGCCATGGTGTGAATGTGTGAGGGCAAATTTGGGGTGTTTACAGATATTGTAAGGGACATGTGAAGGGTCATCTGTATTTAGGCAACTGTAAGGTGTCTTAGCAATTCGAAGGGACTTATCATCTTTTATTCTAAAGGGACAAGATCATTTACGAAGGCAACATTCGAAGGGACTTGATCTTATAATCGTAAAGGGACTTGATGATTTGTTCATGAGAAGGGACTTTGCTTTTAGACACCTTACTTGACCATTTCATTTAGGCAACATGAGGGATAGCCCTTAAGAAGTGAGATGGCGATCAAAGATCGACTTACGTGTGTGCGTGTATAAATTCAAATATTTATCTTATAATTAGTGATCTAAGTTAATTTTAAAGCAAACATGTTATCACTCCCTATTTTACTAACCAAGACAATAATATTTATAAATAAATAAACGATGAAAAACTACAACTATTACAACGTTTTTACAGTTACATTATAATAAAAGCAAATTAAATAATAATTATATAATAAAATAAACAATTAAATAAAAGGTTAGCGATAATATAATTATAAGAAGAAAGGTTAGTAATAATATACAATAATATACATATAAATCAATTAAGTATTTTTAGATTTAAATAAATAATTTTAAAGAATTTTGAGATAAAAATAAAATAATAAAGATATACTAATTTATTTACAAAATAAACTATGATTAATGAGTTAATTATATATATTAGAAAAATTTATCAAGTTTAATATTTAAACAAATAATTAAAATAAGAAATTAAAGTTTTTAAAGAAAATTAGGGTTTTTTAGAAATTAGGGTTAGAATTATATATATAAAAATATTAGGGTTAGAAATTAACTTAAATATAATTAAGGAAATTATATACAAAAATACATATATACATATTAATAAATATAAATATAAACATATAATGAAATAAATATATTAATTTAGGTTTTAAGAAAATAATATAAATTTTAAAAGAAGATAAAGTTTTATTAGAAAATGATTTAGATATTTTTTAGAAATTATTTTAATTAGTTAAAGAATAAAATAAAGAAATATGAAAAATAAATGAAACAAAAACCTAAAAAAACAGGACCTGAGATTTGAACCCAGGTCCTTTACCTGGATAATCAGAAGCATAACCACTGGGCCACTGCACGCAGCTGAGAGCAAACCACTTCAAATTGGTTTTGTTGTTATCCTGGAAAACAAAATAAATCAAAGCAAAAAATTCATTTGGCTGGTTTCGAACCCAAGCCCCTCAGTATATCATACGCGCACCAAAACCAACTGAGCTACATGCTCATTGTGATATTCATACGAAACACATATATTATAAAAATAGATACATTTTTGAATTCAAAAATTCGCGCCAATGGACTCATCTTCTTCCTTGGTCACTGCGTATTTACCTGCGAAATTTTCCACGAACTTTCCTGCAAATTTACCTGCGCACAAATTTTACAGAAAATCCTAGCTTTTTTGAAACATCATTAAAATCGTAAAATTTCACCAAATTAAGCATAGCATTATGATCCCCACATCTTAACCAGTTCATTAGTGTTATTAGAACTCATTTGTATTTGTTCAATCGAAAAACCCTAAACGGCCAACAAAACCCTAACAATGGCATTTTCACGATTTGGCTATGATTCTTCACGCAAGCTATCCAGAAATCATCTATAGGCACAAACAAACATTAATATATGATCAAAATGCATTATAGATACATAAATCCATAGAATTGAAAAAAACAATTTAAGAACAAGAATGCTCCGGGTTATGTATATGAGCATGATTCTGATGCATTTGAGGATTGGTATCGATTCAGTGATGTCCAAGGATCCTTCCTATGTTCTTAAAATACCTTTAAATGCCTTGTAATAGCAAACCGAATTTGAGTTTTTTGAATGAAATTTGAAGTTTTGAATATGGTGTAGGAGGCTGTCAAATTGTGGCTTTGGCTTGGCATCATGTTGTATATATATGAGTGAATGAATTATGTCAAAATCTTTAACAAATTTGTGGACTTTTGATCTTTGAGAGATTGAAAAATATTTGATCTTAAAACTTGAATATCCTTGATCTAGCCTTGCTATTTTGGTATGATCCTCATTATTTTTGTATCAATCAAGTCTAAATATGTTTTAAGACTTTCTAGAAACCAAATCAAATCAAATATCCCTCATTTTATATTTTATTTTAATTTAAAATGATTTTTAACATAAAAAATCATAATAAATAAAAATAAAATGAATAAAATTATGAATAAATAAATTTAATTTCGTGCATGATGTCATGGAAGTGTTTGGATCACAAAAAAGCAAGCCCATTTGGTGAATTATGGTTTTAAGACCCCATTTGCTTCATAAACCTCTCAAACATTTCCCAACTTTGCAAGGGCACAAATCCTTCAATTTTAATGATATGAAGGTGTTCTTGGACATTTTGGAAAGCTTAAAGAGTCCTCTAACCAACCTCTTTGGTCTCATGTCCATATCTTTTACCATTCTCAAGTTATGCTCTTTGGAAGTTGTTGACTTTTTGTTGACTTTTAAAAGGACCTATAATGTCTTAGCTCATACCTTCCAAATGAAGCATTTTTGGGCTTGGCTTGTGAGACACAAAGTTGTAGATAATTCAATTTCCTTCAAAACGAGCTTTGGATGGAAAAAATTTGATGAAGCATGTGAAAGTTATGGTTGGTCAAAGTTCAATTGACTTTTCCTGTGAAAACCCTAATTTAGAAACTCCTGATTCTTGATGATCTGAAATCTCCTTGATGAATCATGATCAAACCTTGATAAAATGATGAATTTTACCTCATATACTTGATGTTGGCAAAAATCATGAAGTTTGACTTTTGTTTGACCTCAGTTTGACTTTTTTAACTGCTTTGACTGATTTTAACCTATTTGATCATCTGACTGAGCAAATCTTTTGGGAAAGTCTTGAAACTTGACATGGAGATTCTTAAACATATATAGGATTATATGAAGCTCACTTGAAGTCTTGGAAGTCCATTTAGCCTTATGAAATTCAAAACCCTGGTTTAAGATGCATTGTTGAGGAGAATGCATTGTCTGAGGGAATTGTCAAACTTTCTGACTAATTGTGAATCTTGTGAACCTCATGAGATGTCTTGTGAACCTTGTGAACCTCTTAGTACACAATGTCTTGTCTTGTGGAGGGCAAATTCTGGGGTGCAACACCGAGCGAGTTGTAAAAGACCTCCTAGAGGCAAATTTTATTTCTGAAGCCCAGTACACAACCTGGCTCTCTAATGTAGTCCTCATTAAGAAAAATAATGGAAAATGGCGTATGTGTGTTGATTATACTGATCTTAATAGGGCTTGTCCCAAAGATGCTTTTCCTCTCTCTAACATAGATAAACTCGTCGACAATTCTGCAGGTTTCAAACTCTTGTCCTTCATGGACGCATACAACGGATATAATCAAATCCCTATGTCGGACATGGAAAAGAGACACACGACATTCATGACCCCGACCGACAATTACTATTACAACATAATGCCTTTCGGACTCAAGAACGTCGGGGCCACGTACCAGCGCATGATGAACAAAGTCTTCCGAGGGGGAATCGGGGATATGCTCGAGGTATACATGGACGACATGATCATTAAATCACACGAGGAGACCGACCATGCTCGACACCTCTACAAAGTCTTCGAGCAGGCGAGACAATGCAAAATGAGGTTTAACCCTGAGAAATGCACATTCGGCGTCCGGGCAGGAAAATTCCTAGGTTTCTACCTCACCTAGAGGGGAATCGAAGCCAATCCTGACAAATGTAGAGCATTTTCGGAGTTTCCGACCCTGAAAACTAAAAAATCCATTCAATCCCTCAACGGGGTGCTCGCCTCGCTCTCCCGTTTCATCGCCAAATCCGCCCAGCACACGCTACCTTTCTTTAGACTCCTCCGTAAGGAGGCCAACTTCGAATGGACCGACGAATGCAAACGGGCACTACTCCATCTGAAGAGGGTCCTCTCTGAACCCCCGGTCCTGTCACGACCATTGGAAAGGGAGACCTTATACCTGTATCTGTTCGTGGCAACCGAGGCCGTCAGTGCCGCTCTTATCAGAGAAACCGACGAGGGACAAAAACCCATCTACTTCACGAGCAAAGCACTCCAAGGACCCAAGCTCAGATACCAACAAATTGAAAAGGTTGCATTAGCTCTCATAAACGCCGCGAGAAGATTATGTCACTACTTCCTCGCTCACACGATCAAGGTAAGAACCGATCAACCAATAAAACAACTCCTTGGGCAGCCAGACATGGCCGGCAGAATGTTAAAATGGTCGCTGGAACTTTCCGAATTCGATATACAGTACGAGAACAGGAAAGCTTTGAAAGCTCAAGCCTTGACCGTCTTTGTCGCGGAAATGACTCATAACCCAATACCAGCGGACAGCGCCCATAAATGGACGATCTTCGTCGACGGCGCCTCCGACACGACAGGCAGCGGGGCCGGGATCATCCTCGAAAACGAGGACGGAATCCTGATTGAGGTCTCACTAGCACTAGCCTTCCCAACCTCCAACAACCAAGCCAAATATAAGGCTTTCATCGCCGGTCTGAGATTGGCCGAAGACCTAGGAGCAAAGGAAGTAAAAATATCAATAGACTCCCAGCTCGTGGCATCACAAGTACGGGGAGAGTACCAAACCAAGAACGACAACTTCATCGAGTACTTAACTTTGGTCAAAGAAAGACTTGAAAAATTCGAGAAGTGGAAAGTTCAACACGTACCTCGTGAGCATAACACGCGAGCAGACATCCTATTGAAACTGGCTAGCACGAGAAGGAAGGGCGGAAACAAATTAGTAATCCAAGAAATCCTTCCTCGATCTAGTATCGAGAATCCACCTCCCCTACTTGAGGTTAACATGATCGGGGACACTCATTGTTGGATGAAACCCATCTATGATTACCTTACAAAGGGCGAACTCCCCACTGACCCTAAAGAGGCGACCGCTACCAAACGTAGGGCGTGCTCGTATCTCCTCCTCGAAGGGAAACTCTACCGTAGAGGACTCTCCATCTCGTTACTCAAATGCGTCGAAGAAGAGAAAGTTCCCGACATATTGGGGGAAATGCACTAAGGTATCAACGCCTAACATCCCAGCGCACGATCGCTCGCACGCAAGGCTCTTCGAGCAGGCTACTATTGGCCGACTATGTAACACGACTCCAAGGAACACGTCAAAAAATGCGACAAATGTCAACGACACGCAGACATGCACCTCGCACCCCCAAACGAACTAAAAACACTCTCCTTTCCTTGGCCCTTCGCGTGGTGGGGAATGGACATCCTCGGGCCCTTCGTAACAGGGTCATACCAAAATAAATACCTCATTGTAGGGGTAGACTATTTCACCAAATGGATCGAAGCAGAAGCACTAGCCAAAATAACGGCACAAAACATTCTTCGATTTTTCAAGCGAAATATCCTCGCTCGGTTCGGCATACCTTGGGTCCTCATCACGGACAACGGGACGCAATTCACGGACGGAGGATTTCAGGACTTCGTGGCCAGCTTAGGCACTAAACAACATTTCACATCCGTCGAGCACCCTCAAACCAACGGACCAGCGGAGGCGGCCAACACGGTAATCCTGCGCAGACTGAAACGCAGACTCGGCGAGGCAAAAAGGGCATGGGTCGAGGAGTTACACAGCGTCCTGTGGGCATACCGCACGACACCATATTCCACGATCGAGGAAACCCCATTCAGACTAACATACGGCACCAAAGCAGTCATCCTAGTAGAAATACGAGAGCCGACGAGACGCATAGAGGAGCCCCCCGACAAGGAGATGAACGACAAGGAATATAGAGCCGAGCTGGATCTCGTCGACGAGATCCGCTCCGAAGCATCCCTTAGGGAAATATCCCTCAAACAAAAAATAGCCTTGCACCACGACGCAAAGGTCATAAAGAGAAAGTTCCAGGTGGGCAGCCTGGTCCTCAAAAGAAACCAAAAAAACCCAAGAGAGGGTAAACTGGCCGCCAACTGGGAAGGTCCCTACCGCGTCCGCGACAAGACGAGCAACGGGGCCTACTATCTAGAAAACCTACAAGGTGAAGAACTCGCTCGACCATGGAACGCAGAGAAACTTTGATGACGTGAAAATACATCGTTTATTTGACTTTATTAATGCATATTTTGTACTCGTTTTGATTTTCATTTGCACCATATTATGTTGGTATTCTGTTTATTTTGTTTATTTCAAGTATTCAACCATTTAAGAGTCGTATGCGAAGAAAGGAAGCAAATCAGGCGAGAAATGGAACAATTCGCATACAAGGAGTTGTTTGACGAAAATGGCCATAACTTTTGAACCGTAAATCGAAACGACGCCCCGTTCGAAGCGCTGGAAAGCTAACGGAAAGATCTACATTTCTGGAAAAGTTAAGAAGGTGTTACGATCGTAACACCCCTGTCACGACCGTCATGGCAACAAAATCTGGAAAGACAGAACAGCAGCGACAGAAAAATGAAGAAGAAGAAATTTCGTGGGTGTGACGGTCGTCACACCTCTATTACGACCGTAACGCACTGCATCAACATCTCACGACCATAACAGAGGACGTTACGACTGTAACGAAACTCAAGTAGGCCACGACTGTAACAGGTCATGACGACCGTAATGCGCCAATAACACTCAATTTCCTGAACGTGAATGAAAGTTGTTACGAGAAGTCCATGTTGCTCCTATTATTTCTCCACCTTCCAAGACCAAGCAATCACGTGAAAAGCTCAACCACCCACTACTTCACTTCAACTTCCCACTTTCTCCACCAATCAGTCATGCTACGTGGAAGCTATAGAATGAAATTTTCCTCTATATATAGGAGTTCTTTTGTCATTTTGAAGGGGGGAGTTTTTGCTGCATCAAACCATGCGGAAGCTCTGCCCAATTGAAAACCAGTTTCTTTAGTTTTATATTTCCTTGTTTCATTCCTTTGTTTCTTCTACTGTCATTTGTTTCCATTCATTTACCTTTA
This sequence comes from Lathyrus aphaca, assembly GCA_963966055.1. Classification (NCBI taxonomy): domain Eukaryota; kingdom Viridiplantae; phylum Streptophyta; class Magnoliopsida; order Fabales; family Fabaceae; genus Lathyrus; species Lathyrus aphaca. The sequence continues at coordinate 188,244,201 of OZ014521.1, read as the reverse complement.
ATAGTAATTTCCAATATTAGGGAATTACTATATTAGTTAGGATTTATTTCAAGCTTCAGATTTTCTATTTCAAATTTCCGAAGGTTCCAATCTTGCCGACTTGTGGAAGAGGGAGCTTGAAGGAATTAATTTCATTGTACCAGGTTTCGACCGAATTTAATTTAATTAATATTGTCTATGCTTAATTATTATTATTTATTCCATATGCATCTGTTACAGTATTTTAATTATTATTCTTGCTTAGTTTCAATATCCATGTCTAGTTAGATAATTTAGAGTCCGGCGTATGAGGACCGTCGTTACCGACGGGACTCCGTAGAAAATACTAGGTGCGAATTAACGATTAAAATTCCGTTTTGGTTATAATTTCTATGCGTAATTTAATTAGCATTGTCACGAGAGTGAGATGTTATTTAACACGGTTTTGTCACGAGAGTGAGAAACTAATTAAGGTTAGAACCGGCACAGCGAGAGCGTGGGGATCGAACCGGATAGTAGAAATTAGGCAACTTATCTAAAAACAGCGAGAGCGCTTTAGAGACGTTTAGGATATTATTAGCTTTTAAAACACGTTTCTTAGTTACCGGGCGAGCGAGAGCAAAATCTTGGGATTAGGAAGTGTGGCTTTAGTTAAGACCGCGAGAGCGTGAGGCGGAGTCTTTAAGCTGATATATTCTACGGAACTAGCTATAGTCGTAATTAGTACCGAATTCTATGAAGTCCCTTAGTAGCGCGGAATCCATATCTCGGCCTCGTTTTATTCTTATTTTCTTTCTTAGATTTATTTTAGTTTTAGTTTTAGTTTCCCTTAAACCATAAAAATATCTTTAGCCTTAGCTTTACAACGCAACGATAGATAACAGTAGGTTGACATTGGTCTCTGTGGGTTCGATATCTTTATTACTACGCGATAGGCTGTGCACTTGCAGTTAGAAACCGTTAGACGTATAGTTTAGCGCGATCAAGTTTTTGGCGCCGTTGCCGGGGACCAACAGTCAATATTGTTATTCTGTTGTTGCACCGTATAGACTAAGGCATTTTCTTTCTTATTTCTTTAACTATGTTCCACCCAAATTCTTTCTACAATCCCCATTTTTTCTGCAATCCCCATTCCCAGTATTTCGAGGAATCTCAAGGATACCATAATCCCAACCTCGAAATACATATGGAGAATTTCAATCCTTCTTTCAACCATTCTCACCCAAATTACCTCTGCACCTACCAATCCCAAAATTTTGAGGAGCTGCACCCAAATTTTTCCTATGATTACCAACCCTAACATTTTCAGGAGTCGCAAGAATCCCATAATTCCAACCTTGAAGCATTAATGCAAGATTTCAATGTGACACTGACTCACTCCCAGTATCTCGAGGAACCACAACCAAACTTCCTGTACGATCATCATTCCCAATATTTCGAGGAACCAGAAGAATCTATTAATCCCAACCTCGAAACATTAATGGAATATTTCCTTGAAACCTCAGCTAACTCTAGGCTAGAGTCTATGATGGAGCGCTTTGTGGACGCACAAACTATCCAGAATGAAGAGCTTAAAAGACAACATCTCGATACTTATGAAACCCTTAGGCAGATGAACACTACAATCGAGTCCCTCACAAATCACACTGATGCATTGGAGACCCAAATTTTACTACTTGCAATGACACCTAAGGAGAATGCGTATGTTATAACAACCAGTAGTGAAGAACAATTAGAAAATCCTAAGGAGATTTATGATGAAGTTGAGGAGAGTTATAATAAGGTTGAGGATAGTTCTGGTGGGAAAAGAGTAGAGGTTGAGCACAATTCACCGACACCACCCGAAATGGAGGTTATCATAGAAGTTGAGAACGAAGAACCTATTGTAGATCTTCCTCCATATACCCCACCAATTCCTGTCTCGCATATGTTTGTCGACTCCCAATCCAAAACTTATGTGGAGGTAGTGGAAAATATCCACACCGATGCACCCTTGTTCGAACCCCTGCATAAAAAGAGAAAATTGAAGGACCATGAAACGAGGGAAGTCATTAGTGCTAAGAGGGTAAGGTCAACCTTTGAGGTGATGGATGAAATAACTAAACCTAAACTTGAAAAGCTAATACCTAACATAGATCCAGAACCACCACCACAAGTTCAAAAGAATGAACCACCCCACAGAAGGAAGAAAAGGAAAGGTGAGGGATATGTGAGATGGCTTGATAAGTGGAAATGGAAACCGAAGAGTAACGCTCATAACCGTTAAGCTATCGATGTTAAACAAAACTCCGTGGGGGTGGCAACCCACGAGTTTTAATTTAATGTTTTTTTTTCTTTTATTGTTTTTGTTTGCAGAAAATAAAGAAATGTATCGTTTGTCGTGTCTCAGCTACTTTTAGGCGAAAGATCTCTAGATGACATTCCATTTTGATGAGTTGGTGTCCACGCACATTCCTACAAATGTAGCTGCTGGTGGTGACACCGATGATGAGTACTTCCTTCGAAAATAGGCAATATGATGAGCGGCTTCAGGAAAGTGAAGTTTCAGCAGATTCAGATATCTCGTAGTACAAGACGCCGGAGAAGAAGTGATCAGCAAAGACAGGGACAACAAGGGAAGAATCAAAGCGAATTTGGCCGTGGTAGCAAACAAAGGCATCTATACAGGTTCTATCTTTCTTTTTCCACCTTTTATCAAAACATTGAGGACAATGTTTGGTTTAAGTGTGGGGGAGGAACTTTACCGTTTTCATTTTACTGTCTTCTAGCATATTCACTATTTTTTGTTTATTGCATGATGTTTTTCAGTTGTTATCAAATCTCCCCGAAATTTTAAAATTTTTCCATCAAAATATTTTCTTTTTTCGAGGCATGGCACACACTCTGGAAGTATATAGATTGTCGCTTTAGGCTTGTTAGAGAAACTTGGGGACATTTCAATAACACGAATACTGTTTTGACACCCTAAACCCCCTCGTTATGTAAAATCGATTTGAGTAGACATTATGCTGAAACCTTAGTCTCCAAGCTTTTGAAAGTAGCTTCTAAGTAGTTTTTATTAGCAGTCGGCACCATCCTATGAACAAACTAAGTAAGTAACCAATGCAAATATGTGTATGATCTCTAAACATGAAAAATGATTGAATTAGAAAAGCAAATGATAGGATAAGTTCCTTTTAAGTTAGGTGGCCCTTACCCGACCATTTAGCCTAACGGAGCGGACTCTTTAAATTCGATGAATTAAGAAAAAGAAAAGAAATGAAAAAGAATGAAAAGACAATATCATTAGACACTAAGTGGTTAACTTACCATGTACGAGCAACGATAACGGGCTTAATGTGATTGCGCTCGAACGAAAAGGAGTGAAAGAGAGCAAGAGACTTAGGTTGAGTTATAATGGCATGATTCAGATTGGTCTGCATAATGATGGAGTTTTTGAAAATTGTGTCATTACGGTATCCTTGGTCTCGATTTGTCCAAATTGATTTGACATAGCCTAGTAGCCGCATACGATTAGAGTTCAGTGTGTTTGTGTATCAAATTGCGCTTACCTTGATTTTTGTTAAGTTGGTTTATTGCTTGAGGACAAGCAAAGGTTTAAGTGTGGGAGAGTTTGATGACGTGAAAATACATCTTTTATTTGACTTTATTAATGCATATTTTGTACTCGTTTTGATTTTCATTTGCACCATATTATGTTGGTATTCTGTTTATTTTGTTTATTCAGGTATTCAACCATTTAAGAGTCGTATGCGAAGAAAGGAAGCAAATCAGGCGAGAAATGGAACAATTCGCATACAAGGAGTTGTCTGACGAAAATGGTCATAACTTTTGAACCGTAAATCGAAACGACGCCCCGTTCGAAGCGCTGGAAAGCTAACGGAAAGATCTACATTTCTGGAAAAGTTAAGAAGGTCTTACGATCGTAACACCCCTGTCACGACCGTCATGGCAACAAAATCTGGAAAGACAGAACAGCAGCAACAGAAAAATGAAGAAGAAGAAATTTCGTGGGTGTGACGGTCGTCACACCTCTATTACGACCGTAACACGCTGCATCAACGTCTCACGACCATAACAGAGGACGTTACGACTGTAACGAAACTCAAGTAGGCCACGACTGTAACAGGTCATGACGACCGTAATGCGCCAATAACACTCAATTTCCTGAACGTGAATGAAAGTTGTTACGAGAAGTCCATGCTGCTCCTATTATTTCTCCACCTTCCAAGACCAAGCAATCACGTGAAAAGCTCAACCACCCACTACTTCACTTCAACTTCCCACTTTCTCCACCAATCAGTCATGCTACGTGGAAGCTATAGAATGAAATTTTCCTCTATATATAGGAGTTCTTTTGTCATTTTGAAGGGGGGAGTTTTTGCTGCATCAAACCATGCGGAAGCTCTGCCCAATTGAAAACCAGTTTCTTTAGTTTTCTATTTCCTTGTTTCATTCCTTTGTTTCTTCTACTGTCATTTGTTTCCATTCATTTACCTTTAATAGTAATTTCCAATATTAGGGAATTACTATATTAATTAGGATTTATTTCAAGCTTCAGATTTTCTATTTCAAATTTCCGAAGGTTCCAATCTTGCCGACTTGTGGAAGAGGGAGCTTGAAGGAATTAATTTCATTGTACCAGGTTTCGACCGAATTTAATTTAATTAATATTGTCTATGCTTAATTATTATTATTTATTCCATATGCATCTGTTACAGTATTTTAATTATTATTCTTTCTTTGTTTCAATATCCATGTCTAGCTAGATAATTTAGAGTCCGGCGTATGAGGACAGTCGTTACCGACGGGACTCCGTAGAAAATACTAGGTGCAAATTAACGATTAAAATTCCGTTTTGGTTATAATTTCTATGCGTAATTTAATTAGCATTGTCACGAGAGTGAGATGTTATTTAACACGGTTTTGTCACGAGAGTGAGAAACTAATTAAGGTTAGAACCGGCACAGCGAGAGCGTGGGGATCGAACCAGATAGTAGAAATTAGGCAACTTATCTAAAAACAGCGAGAGCGCTTTAGAGACGTTTAGGATATTATTAGCTTTCAAAACACGTTTCTTAGTTACCGGGAGAGCGAGAGCAAAATCTTGGGATTAGGAAGTGTGGCTTTAGTTAAGACCGCGAGAGCGTGAGGCGGAGTCTTTAAGCTGATATATTCTACGAAACTAGCTATAGTCGTGATTAGTACCGAATTCTATGAAGTCCCTTAGGAGCGCGGAATCCATATCCCGACCTCGTTTTATTCTTATTTTCTTTCTTAGATTTATTTTAGTTTTAGTTTTAGTTTCCCTTAAACCATAAAAATATCTTTAGCCTTAGCTTTACAACGCAACGATAGATAACGGTAGGTTGACATTGGTCTCTGTGGGTTCGATATCTTTATTACTACGCGATAGGCTGTGCACTTGTAGTTAGAAACCGTTAGACGTATAGTTTAGCGCGATCAAACTTAGACAATATTACAGCTAAATATGTCACGGGGAGACATGGGAGGTACGACCACACTCTCCACCACCAAAACAACAGGGAGGATCCACGCTACCCAGGGACGAACACGACCTTTCCAGCGGACACAACCCTCCCCGACATTGGTCACCTCAAACGAGCCCCAGCGTCGCAGTACCACGGTTGGTAGGGCACCCAGCTCGCGATGGGAAGGCCCAAGCCCCGAGGTCCGAGTTCTCCAATCGCGAACTCGACCTCGATTTTAGGCGAGCACAACGCCCGCTACCTCATCGGTTCCCTAAACCGGCGGGACCAACATAGTCGAGCATAAACAGTTCAAAAATATAGCAAATACAAAAATGAACAGAATCGAGCAAGGTAATAGCTAAAATTTGAAACATTCATTCAAACACGACCGTAGCCAAAGAAAATACAAAGTGAGCCCGAAGGCCAATGTTTATACAGGCACGGAGGCCGTCATACATGGGCACGCAGGCCATACAAATAAGCAAAACAAACAAAAATCCAAAGACTCCGCCCGAAGTTACTCTTCTTCTTCTTCCAGCTCCTCGTCCGCTTCGAAGGGACACACAATCTCCCCGTCAGAGACGCAATAATTGTGAGCCGACCCTTCCGTCACCAACCCGGGGTTCAATATTCTCAGTTGGTCGACAACATTGTCGAACTCTTCTTTGAACATGGCCACCAGATCCTTGTTGAGAGAACGGATGTGTCCCACCAATTCACCTCGGGAACGGAGAGCAAGCTCCTCTTCATTCTCATCCGCCAGGGGACGAATGGTACCCTCGAGCAAAGCCAAAAAGGCACGGAGCTCAGCATTTTCCTCGGACACCTTTTTATGCTCAGTAGCTTGCTCCTCCAGGCTCACCTTCTCCGCCTTCAGTGTGTCCCGCTCCAGCTTCATCTCCTCCAGCTCTTTCTTCAGCCCCTCCTGCAGCTGATGTTCCTCCTTGTAATCGGACAGGTCCTTTGACAACTTGTCCTTCTCAGAACGAGCTTTCAGAAGGGCATCCTCCAAGGAAGTCGTGGAAACGGAGGTGTCGGTCAGAACCATGGCCGTCTCCATCGCCCTGATGACCGCAACCAGATCCCTCGCCAACTCCCTTCGCCGGACGTCAGCATCCTGGCTCAAGATGGCCTTCGCCTCGGGCGCCGACACTGCAACAACACCTTCAGCTTTGAAAAATTCCTGCTCTATATATCAAGGGGGCAGTAGATAGCTCCCAGGGCCACCCGAACTGCTGCCCCCCGCTAAGGCAGACCTGGCAAGAGCCCCATCCAAGCGCTTCCATTTGAGGAGAGGGGAAGTAGAAGGAGGTGGGCTGTCTTGTATGTGGATTGGAGAGGAGCGTTTAACGGGCGGTGGGGAAGTAGGAACCGGGCTAGCAGTGTTCGAGGTACCTGCCCCAGAACCACCAGCCACCTCCTGAACACGGGGTGCCGCCTTTTTCTTTTTCTTGGGAACCCTGTCCGGAGCTCCTGCCTGGTTGGCCAGCTTGAGAACACGATCACGAACAGAGGGCATAGCACCTGCAAAACAAAAAACACAAACGTCAGTAGGCAAAACACGACCAAGGAAAATAAGAATAAAAAGAACACCTACGCAACAGTTCCATAGCCTCCTCGTCCGTATCACACTCGAGCAAAGTCCTCGTGTTGATAAGACGGGGTTCGCAGATTGGCATCCCAGCCTCATCGACATAAGGAGCACCTTTTTGGTCGACACAAACTGCCAGGTTGAAACTCTGCACATATTCCACCAGCTTCTTGTAAGCCAGTCTGTCCTCGACACCCAGACTCGAAAACTTCACCCGGTAATGACTGGTCGAAAGCTTAAAATGGTCGGGCTGCCACTTCAAGGGTATCCTCGACATCAGCTTCTCCTCCCCGGCCGCATTCCGCTTATAATAATAAAGAGAGTGCAAGGCAAAATGGGTGATCGGCTTCACCGTGTACCATCGCCCTTTGAAGTGTCGGGCGGAATCCACGTACGTCTTGAATAACCTCACCGGCTGCTTAAAGGACACCCAGTTGTGACGCCCTCGAAGACCGGACCGTTGCAGGTGAAAATATGAAAAAAGAGGGGCAGAGTGCACCCGACGCCGAGGAAACGACAAACTAATTCGAACGCCCGCATGAAAGCAATGGTGTTGGGGTGCAATTGCGACGGCGCCAGCCGAAGCCACTTAAAGACCGACATTTGAAACGAGTTGAAGGGCATCCTGACCCTCGCCTCTCGAAAGGCGAACTCGTACATGGCAAACTGTTTCCCCGGGAAGCGATGACATATCTGGTCCGCCTCTTGAGGAGCATGACACTGCCAATTCCCAGACTCCTCGGGACCAAGGTCTTCCACCACGGCGTAGGCGTGGGTCGTCTCATCGCAAAAATAAGATTCTTCTTCCAAGGGTTCGTCTGCAACCCAGGATATGTCGTTTTGTCCAAACGAGGAGACGTGCTCGGTGTCCTCCCCGGTGTTTCCCTCCTCGACATTTAAGCGCACAACCTCTTCTTCATCTATGGGTCGCGGTTCGGCATCTTCTCCCCTGGCTTGAAGACGCTCGGTCGTACCTGAAACGCAGACAGGAAAAGTGAATTCGACATCTCATCAAATCCACCCTTCCACCGCAAGTTAAGTGAAAGAGCGTAAAACTAAAATCGCACGCCCCAAAACCTGACTACTGGTCTAAGACCGACGAAGGGGCAACCTTCGCGAGTGTACGAGCATGTGAAGTCCCGACCCGCGAAGTCACGCTGACGAAGACTCTACGCCCGCGGACCACTAGGCCTCACTTAGGAATATTCATACACACATGAACTTCACGCTCGAAGCATGCTAAACATGCCTGTGACATTCATGTGTGTATGAATTTTACGCCCGGGACATTCATACACGCATAAATTTTTCGCCCGTGGCATACTCAAAACGCCCGGCTTATTCAAACGCGTATGAATTTTTTGCCCGGGACATCCTAACCCTACCGGAAAATTTTATACCTATGATCTAACAAGCTATCCCCAGACTAATTCTACCTACTTTACGCAAATAAATCATGTAAATCCCTAGCTACCAGACGCAAAAACACAAAAAACAGGGTATCAGAAGTGGTACCTGACATATTTGAAGCAGAGGAAGGAACGGTGGCGCGCGAGCAGAGACGGCATTTCAGGTGGCGGAGACGGGCGGAAAAAGGTGTTTTCTTCAGGGCTTCCGGTGAACGTCAGAGCGAAAAAGTCCAAATGAAGTGGTTTATCCCCTTTATATAGTCATAAGCACGTGGACGGACGCGCCAAGTCATCATTGCCTAGTGCCTACACCGCCGTTTGCACAGGAAACGAAGCGACGAACCATTAATGCTGAGACACGTCAATCCATAGGAATCCTGAACGACGTCGGGCAACTGTTCATCTGCCCGACTCTATGAAACGTCCTCGACTCTGTTAAACGTCACATGTCCGACGAAAACTGTTGAACATCACACGCCCGACGAAAAAGAGTGCAACGGTTGGTTCTGTTAACACCACGCTCGACTCAGCTATGCGCCCGCTGCTTTATCCAACGCGCTTACGCCCAACTATATTACAATTCATCACTCCGACTCAGAGACTCGACTTGGGGGGGCTCCTGTTCCGGATTAGGCCTCAAGACTAAATTGGGCTATGGCCCAGCATGTCGAGCAGAGGCCCATGTACTCGAGCAGGGACACCTAGCAGATGGGCAGAAACATCTAACGGTCGGGCAAGTTTATCATACTATGGGCATACATTCAGGACGGGCGAAGAGCAAGTCTATTAGGTCACTTGCCACGTCACCCAACTGTCCCTTATTATCTCCTGAAAGATAGAGGCAGTTGGACCAAGGACCAGACCTCCTAGCTAGGTCTTCACGCTTCTCACGCGTTCCTTGGCAGTTCTTCCTTGGGCCTAGCTGATCCAACCCAAAGAAGGACCTTGGCCCAGCGCTGGGGGCTCACTATAAATACCCTTTTTCACTAAAGGGCCAGGTATTCTGATTCACTCTATAATTTACCTATTTTCATTGTACCTCAACTCACTTAAGCATTGGAGTATCTTGCAGGTACACCCGCCTTCTCTCCTATCCTTTGGCCGTTACACCAAATCGTTGGAAGGTCCTCCTGATCAGGTAAGATCACCTACCCTGTGGGATACTTTCGATACAAGTAAGTCGGTCCATTTCTCAAATCAAAGGCTTATGATACCATTTGTTAGGGAGATTTTTCATTAGGGAGCATTGATCATTGTGGGACTTCATTTCTTGAGCAACACCTTTGTGAGAGACACACCACATATCCACAAAAAACCCTAAGGTAATAGGTGGGTGTGTTAAATGCTCAAGTCACCACATTCATATCCAATATGGGACTATTATCCACACATACTCACACTTGATACATTCTCAACACTGGATCACTGGTTTATTGGTTGAACCATTGGGTCACTTGTCGAACCGCATGATCAAATCAGATTAAACGGGATAACTCGGTTAAATAGACCGATCTTTATATAAAAACTATATAGATATAAAACTTGTGGAATCGGATGATTCAGTTTCTACAAAATATAACTAACACTTAAATTTTTATAAAATATCATATCATAAATTCACAAGTTCATAATCTAAATTCAAAATTTAAACAATGGTATTATACATAACAAAATAATATAAAATTACAAAGTCTAATTGCAAAAAAAGTCTAATTGCAACATAATTTAATTAAATAGTTTATAACAAAATAACTTCAAAGTTTATCAAATTTAATTCAAATGGGGGAAAATTGTTTCAATGTTGAGATCTCCTTCTTTAATATTAAAATAATCTGCAGTGAAATCAACCACATCCGCAACAGTTTACTCGTCAAAGATATCATTACGTTGTTTTATTTTTTATTTTTTATTTCATTTTATATTCTAATTTTATTTTTAATTTTTATTTCATTTTTTAATTAATTAAAAAAAATGTAATTAAACCGCCGATTTTTCCGATTTTCTCGATTTACACCGGTTCAATGACATAAGCGATCTAACATTTGAACTAGATCGGTTCCGATTCGACCGGTCCGACCGGCCGGTCCGGTTTTTAAAACATTGATTATTAGAATTATATACGTGTCATCACGAGATTAATGTCTCACGATATTTTTTTAAAAAAAATTTACATTTATGTTGATGTTCAATTTTTTTATTATTACCGATTTCAACGGTAGTGTTTGATATTTATCCAACATTGACTATCAATGATAAAAAATAGAGAAATGATATTCTTACACCATTTTCTACACTTACACCGTATTTCACTGTTCACCGTATTGGTGAACAGTGAAATATTATAATAATATATATATTTTTTAAAAATAATATAAAAATTTATTATTTTATTATTTATTTTATATTTTTTTATTACATGAACGTTTATTAACCAATTTCATTACTGCATTAACCAAGTTTTTACAATTCATTAACCAACTTTGATGATTATTAAGAATTATTTTTAATATCTGAACGTTTATTAACCAACTTCGTTACTGCATTAACCAAGTTTTTACACTGCATTAACCAACTTTGGTGACTGATAAAAATTATTTTTAATACCTGAGCGTTTATTAACCAACTTTATTACTGCATTAACCAAATTGTTATACTGTATTAACCAATTTTGTTTAACTACTTTAAAATTAATGTTTATGTTAATGTTCATGCACACTGTACACGCACTAATCATAGTACTATTTACGTACACTGTTCATGCACTGTTCATGTGTATTGTTCATTAAAAATATTATTTTATTTAAAAAATATTATTCACCGTATAAATACGGTGAATAATGTACTGGTGTAAGTATTTGGTGTAAAATGTGGTGTAGAAATAGCATGTCTGGAAAAAAAAGAGAAATGATATTCTTACACCATTTTCTACACTTACATCGTATTTCACTGTTCACCAATACGGTGAACAGTGAAATATTATAATATATATATATATATATATATATATATATATATATATATATATATATATATTAAAAATAATATAAAAAACTTATTATTTTATTATTTATTTTATATTTTTTATTACATGAACGTTTATTAACCAATTTCATTACTGCATTAACCAAATTTTTACCATGCATTAACCAACTTTGATGACTATTAAAAATTATTTTTAATTTCTGAACGTTCATTAACCAACTTCATTACTGCATTAACCAAGTTTTTACATTGCATTAACCAACTTTGGTGACTAATAAAAATTATTTTTAATACCTGAGCGTTTATTAACCAACTTTATTACTGCATTAACCAAGTTTTTACACTGTATTAACCAATTTTGTTTCACTACTATAAAATTCATGTTTATGTTACTGTTCATGCGCACTGTACACGCACTATTCATAGTATTATTTACGTACACTATTCATGTGTATTGTTCATTAAAAATATTATTTTATTTTAAAAACACTATTCACCGTATAAATACGGTGAATAATGTATTGGTGTAAGTATTTGGTGTAAAATGTGGTGTAGAAATAACATATCTGCAATTTTAATTATAATTAAGGGTGTGCAAAAGATCTGGTTGTGTGCAAAATTTTAATTGAAATCTTATTATGTAAGCAACATTATTTTAATAGTAAATATAACTTATACTCCTTCTTATAATTAACTAAGTACTAAATCATAATATATATATATATATATATATATATATATATATATATATACTTGAAAAATAATTAAATATTTTGAAAAAAAAAAAATTAAATTTGTGTTTTTGTTACGGGTTTGGGTTTAGGTGGAAAAACCTGAACCCAACGGGTGTGGGTGCGGGTGTTATTTTGTCACCCGAATAATCTTTGGGTTCAAATTTGGGTGTTGATTTCGGATGCGAGTTTGGGTAGTGCGAAACCCGCACCCGACCCGGCCTGTTGTCATCCCTACCAAGGACATTCAATCCTTTACGATTGCAAACAGACGCCACTAGGAACAACACGACCCAAAGACTATAGGTTGTCCTTCACCCTCTATCCGATAATAAATAATGTATTTAAATGCCATTGATGTAGGTTACACCCCAAGTTATACTACTTCCTCTCAGCCAATTCCATGATATCCTTTGAACACTATCGATGATTTGGTCGACAGAGGCTACTTTGTTGTCGGAAATGCAAACTATTCCTTTCCAAATGCTCCATATGCACGCGAACCACACCACCCTGACACTTCTTATTACCTTACTACTGAACCTAACTATTGCTTCAAACTGCTTAAGGTGATCCCAACACTTTCTTTGAAAAGCAGTGCACACGCCCATTCAGCAGGTGATCCCAACACTTTCTTTGAAAAGCAGTGCACACGCCCATTCAGCTGGAAACACGTTGCCAAGTACCTGAAAAATTAGGACACTCAAAGAAAATGTGAGGTGATCCCAACACTTTCTTTGAAAAGCAGTGCACATGCCCATTCAGCTGGAAACACGTTGCCAAGTACCTGAAAAATTAGGACACTCAAAGAAAATGTGAGATGCCGTTTCCTTCTTGACGCACCCGCTCACACACAGATAGACATAAATCTATTAAGGGTTCACCTCATCCAATCCAAAGTACTTCAAATGAATTTTGCATCATAATGTTTTACTCATTTTGATTACGTGTGTTGAAAATGAAAATGAACAAAGGATACTACAAGTGCAGTAGTATGAGAGGGTATCCAGTAAGAAAACATGTAGAGAGAGCAGCAGTTGATGATGCATCTATGTTGGTGGTAACCTATGAAAGAGAACACAATCACTCACTTTTTACAACAAATGCAACTAATCTCACTTAATTTAACGTTGTTTACCGCATTTTAAAAATGATAAATTAATGGTTATTGTTTAGGATATTAACATGTTATCTTTTGAAGTTTATAATAACTGCATACTATTGAATATTTCATTCATATTACCTTTGTTTTTTAATGTACTGCTTAGATAAAAGAATCATTTATTAGTTTATGTTTATAATTCACTAAATGTTACCTATCAAAAAATATGAATTCAAAATTAACAAAACCTAATATGAATTCAGACTCAGACGGAAACCCGTGTTGTATATAACAAGTTTGTTACTAGTCATAAAATGATATTTGTCACCCCATTTACAAGCATAACACAACTTACAATATAATAGTTTATGGATCTCCACAACAGCATTGCAATTGCAACACAGTCTCATCGGCTGCATTTTTTGGCATTTTACCGCAAGATAAAGGTTCACATGGTAACCGCAGTCTCAATCAAAATAGAAACATTTGGTATACCAGGAAGCATATAGGTATTAGTCTAAAGTGCTTTTTACTTTAGAGAATAGTTGTAATGTATTCATATCAACTTCAAACCTTATTTGCTGGTGCAAATACCAATCTTGGACATTTTAAATTACATATCTTTTTAGGATAAGAAAAACAACATAGAAGACAATTTTAACTAAAGTCTGAGTAAGTCAGTATTCACCGGAGTAAGCAAAGCAAAAGGTGTTAATATTATTATCAATAATAACAAGAAAAATAAAAACCAGAATAACTAACATGCCTTTGAGTGTTTCCAAATATATAAATAAAAGTACTACATATGTAGTATACCAGGAAAATTAGCTATGCCGGAGTAGTTGACAAAGAAACTAGTGTGTTAGTGTGAAGCCATGCTTCATGGTAGTGGTCCTCGTCAATTTCCTCGATCTTTGTAAATAGTCTGGTCTTCAGATTGTAAGCAAAATCTCTGTATTGAATTCTTTTTGATAATTCAACCATTGATAATTTAACCATAAAGATAATTTGATCATTGATCCACAGTCGGAACCTTAGATCTTCAACAAGATTATGACCACAAGCAGCAGTATGATCAAATGGTTCCATCTCATGATAAAGCGACCATTTTCCAGAATCAAAATCCAGAATGTGGATTTCATATGCTTTGTGAGTACGTTTAGTCACAATGCAAGAAATGTGATTACCGGTCCATAAATAAACTATTTTCGATCTAAAACAAGACGGGTAAAGTGGATATTCTCGTACAATAATTTCCTTGTCAACATTGATCACAATAATTCCCCGCAATGTTATCCAATAGAGATCATTTCCTCCACTATAAAGTGGTTTCCATGGTACATGGGAATAAAGGGGAGATTCTTTTCTGGCTATCTCTTTCCATGAGTTATCTATTCCAACTCTTAACACATAGAAAACATATGAAGGAGTACCCGAAACCATAACAAGGTCTTGAAAGAACAACTTGAATTTGGCAGTACGAGGAACACATGCTATAGTACATTGATTCTTAATATATATAGATGTTTGAGAGAAGGGAAAAGGAAGTCTAAGCCAGCACTTGAGGATGGGGTTTGCAAGGTAAATGTATCCATCGTGAGCCGAAAGCATCAAAATGCCATGACATGTACCGATTACAAATCCCATATTTGGAGGTTTAGGTAAATAAATGGTTTCAAATCTGCCATTCACATCATCTTTGAATTCCAAGAAATATGAATTGCCTGTGGAATAGGGGTTTTCAATGAAAATACCAAGTGTAGAAGGCAGACAGCGTGGGTCGAGTTGATTAAAAGAGGCAGCCCAATGTTTGGAAACATACCTTGCAGAGTCGATAAGGCAATAAATTGGAACCAAATGAAATATATGAAGCATTAAATCTTCAGGAAGTAACAGCTTTGACATCACTTTACAAGTATTTGAGTTTTCATTCATATTCTTGTCGTCGGTATGATGATGCGATTTAGAATCAGAATCCATTAAAACAATAAAATAATGTTAACAACAGGCTTCAACCACTGCCCCAACAAATCAGTAATTAGTAGTTTGAAACTAAAATAAAAGAAAGAGGGATTGATATTTCCTGTATTGGATTAATGGTAAAATACAACAGTGGTGATAAAAATTGAGAGAGAATGAATCTAAAATCAACCAACAAGATGCGATTTAAACGAATTCCACCCACGAGATGCGATCCGTAAAAACCATAAGCGACTTAATCCTGATATTGGTTTTTCTGTGTTGCGGTTTTTATATCTAGGTTAGAGAAGGAGTAGGAGGATTGGGCTCTTCAATCCACAAGCCCATTCCTTCTTTTATTTTTTATTTTTATCATAACCTATAATTAATAATTTAATTTATAAAACCCAAATTTAATAATTATATACTAGTATTTCAAATCAACTTTATTTAAATTATTCAAATAATATTAAATTTTAAACGAATTTAATTGGAATGCATCGAGAGACAGCGTAAAGCAGTGAATGGTAACCGTCAGATCCAAAATTATAGTTGATTTTTATTTTAATTATATTTAAAATAATGGTTGTGATGAATTGATGATGCAAATATTTTTTACACTGATAGTTCATAACAATTAATTTCATATCAAAATCACTTTTAATTTGATATATCCAAACACAAATAATTTCATATTTAATTTACTTTTAATCATTTTCCGTT
Organism: Lathyrus aphaca; assembly: GCA_963966055.1. Taxonomy (NCBI): domain Eukaryota; kingdom Viridiplantae; phylum Streptophyta; class Magnoliopsida; order Fabales; family Fabaceae; genus Lathyrus; species Lathyrus aphaca. The sequence goes on along the minus strand of OZ014521.1, from coordinate 188,228,233 downwards.
AAATGTTATCGTTAAAGGTTGAACAAGAATAAATGTTTAAGATGAAATAATTATTCTAAAAGATTATTGTTATTTTTTAATTAAAAAATTGTTTTTTAGTGAAAACAAATCTGATAATAACTTAGTTATGAAATGTAAGAAAAAATAATATTCATTCATAAAATTTAAAAAACACAACATAATATAATTTAAAATATATTTAAAAAAACATAAGAAATAATGTGGACATATTCGAAGATATAAAAATAAAACATTATTGAAAATATTAGATAAAATCAAATTATGAACGTAGAAAACATCCTTCGGGACATCAAATTGTGATTGTATTTTTAGAGAAATATGTGTATGTCATCTATCCCCACAATGATATTTATCCATGGTCATAACAACCAAGTTCAAGGAATGGGAGATTGAGAAATTTCCACCGACATACTGTATTGGAACGCATTCGAGAGATTTTGTCTCGATCCCGAAGACTCGAAGTCTTTCAAAAAGTCATTAGTCGGTGTAAACACCCCAAATTTGTCCTCACTAATATCACACCATGGCTTGTGATCTTTCATTTTTGCATAAACATAAGCATACCACCTCATATTGCATATTTGCTTCATCTGCATAGTTCAAGTTCATCTGCATCTAGGGTTTGTGATCTGAGCAATCCAAGATTCCATTTGAGCCACCCCAAAGGTCTTAAAGCATTCCAAGAGGATCCATGTGTGTTCTATCATCATATTATGCTCCTCAAGGTTCATGGAAGTCAAGAAATCACAAGAACTGGCAAAGGCATGGAAGCAGAGCTAGGGTTTCACTACACAGATGACCAAAATTAGGGTTTTGGTTTCAGAGGCCTTAACTCCAAATTTTTGGGTCATTCTTGTTTCTAATGTTCTTAATATGTCATAAGGATCATATGTACCAAGTTTGATGAAGAAACTCATTGTGGAAGTCATTTGTTCACTGGGTATATTCCTGAGCAAGTTAAGTCAAAATTAGGGCATCTGAGACCCCCAACAATGGAACCAAAGGGGTATTTTCATCAAATTGAAGTTCTATGATATTTATTTGATCATTGAAGTGCTTGTAAGTTCACAAAATTGAAGAAATTTGAGCTAAACCAAAAGTTGCCAAAAATGGAAATGACTTGTAATGGAAACTTTCCATTTTGGGAAAGTTTTTCAACCTCCTCTTTCTCATCTAAAAATGCTTCAAATGAAAAATTCTTGGTCATTAAAGTTGTAGATTAGGTCTTTCCCTTTTCAAAAAGTACAAGAACATGTTCTAATTCATTATGGAACTCAAGTTATGATCCTTCAAAGTTGGCAAAAATCACATAATTTTCACATTCATGCCAAAGAGGGATTTTTGCAAATTCACTTGCCAAGGCTTCTAATGACTTCTAACATGTTCAAATATGACATAACATGATCAAACAACTTCAAAATATCAGAATTGGCCCAAGAATTATGCATTTCCATGACTTGAACTTCAAAAAATTCCAAAAGGGCCAAAACTCCTCAAAATTGCAAAATGGTGCAAATCTTTCTATCCACTTGTGCCAGCTCATAAAATCTGCTTCCATGGTCCTCCTTGAACTCAGCCGAGGCCAGACACCCCTTTCAACCAGGCCTGCCATGACCCATACCTCAAGTACAACCAAACTTGACTTTTTGCATTTCACACCATACCAATCAGCATAGCCCACAACAACTCTTCTGACTTATCACAACTTCACATACATGCCCTAAGGATCACATTTCATAACATCTTGGAGCTAGAATCATCCCACACATTCAGATTCACAAAATCCTCAAGAAACTTTATTTCTTCGAAACTCAAAAACCAGCCATCAAAACTTCAAGCAAACTTCACCAATCATATCCACACACCCTTCAAATCATTTCCCAACCATTAAACAAGCCTGAAACCTCAAGAATCAAAAACATGATTTCACCCCCCCCCCTCTGAACTGAAACTTCAAAACAGCCCAAATAAATTCATTCCAAGCATCAAAGCATCCTCAGGAGGTCCATTGGAGTTGATTGGCACCAAGGAGAGGCCCAGATATCTCAGATTGAGAAAGCTCAAACTCAGGTATCATCAAGAACAAATTTTCCAGAACTTGTATTTTTTGTTACAAAAATGTTCTTCATGCTTCACTGATCACACTGCACCTTTTACTTTTGAAAATGGTTGAATTTTGAGCTTGTATTGTGCTTCTGAAATTTTTGTCGTTTTTATGTTTTGATTCATATCTGGATTTTGATGCATGAGAAATGTTGTTTGATGATTGAATCTTGTTTAGAATGAGTAGGAGAGTGAATCTGGAAAGTTAGAGCTCCTAATTTGGCCTAGGGAAGAAGTTGGGATTTTGGTCTTGCCGGAGAAGATGACCGGAGCTTGCTCCGGTCACCTGAAAGTCATTAGGGTTTGTAATTAGGGTTTAGTTGCCCAGTTTGAATTCTGGCCGTAGAATGGTGATTAGCGCGTAAATGTGTGGCCTGGATCATTCCAGTTAACCTTAATTTTCAATTAATTAAATTAATTAAGTAATTAAGGTCAGTTTGAATGTGGACCTTTGGATCTGGCGCGCAGTCAATTCCCTCCCTTTTCCCTTTGAATCTCATCCATCAGATGCGTTGACTTCCTCTTTTATTCATTTTTATTTCATTTTTATACATTTTTCTTGCATATTTATTTTAAAATACTTAGAAAAATCCCAAAAATATTTCCTTTTACATTTTTGTTTCAAATATTTTTCTTAATCAGAAAATGATTTTTATTTTATTTTTTTCTCATAAAAAGTATTTTTAAAATATTTAAATGTTTATTTTAATTAATTAATGGAAATTAATTAATTAAAATAGCATTTAGGTTTCTAAAAATCACCAAAAAATTCATGTTGCATCTTAACACATTTAGAAACATTTTCAAACCCCTCATACAAATTTATTTTTGGTTTTGATCATCATTTGACAATTTTCTTTGAATTTAGGGTTCATAAAATCACATTTTTAAACCATAACATTTGAAAAATCTTTTCTGCCTAACCATGAAGGGTTTGAAGTTGGTTATTTTTGCCTTGTTTTACACATATCATGTAGTATCTAGGATATTTTTGGCATGAACTTATCTTTCATTTTCAATTTGTTTGGCATTTTCCATTGAGGATCACCCAAAAAACCCTAGAAACTTAGGAAATTCATAACTCCTTCTAGGTTTAACTTCTGACCTCCCCCTTTGGATGGAAACCTAGTATAGGTTTAGGGTTCCTTTGAGTGCATTTTCAATTTTTTATAATGTCATTTGCCTCTGTCTTTGCCATTTGCATCTCATCCTTTCATGTAACCCTAATTTTGCATCTTTACTTGCATCTTACATTGCATTGCATGAACATATGAACTTGCCATGTCATTCTAAGCATTTGTATGCCATCTTAGACATCTTAAGACATTGCTTGAACATTTCTTGATCATTTATTCATGCATTTGCTATGCTTTGTATCCATTTCATTTCATAAACATCCATGTGTTTACATGCTTCCTACATGTTTCATTTGTATTCATTCTCTTGTATGATCACACATATGCATCTTGTATGTCTTTGTATCATAGCATAACATCATTTACATCATGTGTATGCTTCTGGTCTTGGTCTTTTCCCTTGCATGTGCATTGTTTCATTTCATTTCTTTCCTTATGCATCTTGTGCTAACTTTTCAGGATAATGGTAAGTTTGTTCGGGAGGTGGATTTGCCTTCACCTCCCACTTCTTCCCATCCTCTCATATTGCATACTTGCTGCATTTTTGTTTGTCTTTGAGTGAACTTGTTCACTTGGGCTCATCTCTCACTTTCTTTCTCCAAGTTACTTATCTTCTTCAATGAAGTAAGTAACTCATTTCTTCTGCTTCTTCCTCTTTTCATCTGCTTCTCCCATTGGTGGCTTCCTTGAAGATCTTTCTCAAGCCTTATAAACCATAGGAACATCCAAGCATGATAATAATTAGGGTTGTGATTAGTTCCCCTTAGTTTTTTCCTTTGAGTCTCCCTTCTCATCTTCATAATCAGAGACTAAACTCTTAAAGTTTTAGGACTTTGGTATTAGGGTTATGCCTGCATTCTTCTCTTAGGATGGAGTGTATAACTTTAATCCCAAGTGTTAAACCTTTAATTTGTTTAAACCTCTTAATTAAACCATCTTAATAATCACTAAGACTTTATCTTGTAACTTGGGCCTTACATTATGGTTCTAATTCTTCCTTTATGGTTAAGAAGGACTAACCCTAGTGTTTAATGGACAAGTCCTCTTCAAGTTGTCTTACAAACCCTAAAACTCACTTCTTAATCTCACCTTTAATTAAAATCCACTTAATAAAGGCTTTGTTATATAATGAATTTAATCCTTAACCATGGATTAAGTTGAGGTATCTTCCTCAGCTTAAGTGTTCTCATCTATTATCCTTCTATTAGGATGGTGTAATGAGCCCACTAATATATGATTAGAGATTAAACTCATTACTTAAAACTAAACAAAAACCCAAAAACATCTAATTAATCACAAGTAGGTTTATGATCTTAATCCTACATCATCATGGTAATTAAGTTGAGGTGCTTATCTCATACTTAAGTGTGCTCATTATCCCTAATCAGGGAGGATATAATGAGTTTACAACCTTTGATTTAGGCTTAAGCTCATTAACTTATGATAAACTCCAAAAACAATAAAAAAACTCGAAACACCAAAAACAAACAATAATCGTCTCCTCCGGGATTATTTTCTCATCACACTCATTCACAAACGAGAACTTATTTCTTCCGTCTAATGCAAGACAATTAGCACTCGAGCCAGACGAGTCATACACTTGAGCATAGGAAAGCAAGCAGTTCATAGTTATTTCTTTCAGTCTCTTCGAGTCGAACTATGGTGTTCTGACTTCCTCATTGCACGAGAGGATACGTAGGCATAACTTAACTGTTATCGAACAAAAGTCTTTGTGTCTTCCCCCTCTTTCAGCATCCTCTTTTAAAGCCTCAATTCCTGAGCAATCCACCCTTTTTGCACTGACACTTGTATATTCTTTTCTAGATTTTGCACACAGATAACACATACACCTACCCCTTTAAACACAATCTTTTAAGCGTGGATCCCGTCGAGTACGACAGACAATCTGGGTGCTAATACCTTCCCTGGTTGTAACCAACCCCCTTTCTTAGTTTCTCTGGTTCTCGACCGTCTTATCCATATATTTCTAGGTTTTTGCAGCATTACCTTTCCTTCGGGATAAAAATGCCTAGCTGGCGACTCTATTCATCTTCACCTTCATTTCTCCTTTCGCCGACCGTTCGCGTCTGTACCCTATCTGACTAGGTGTCTTTCTGGGGAGCGACAGCTTGGCGACTCTGCTGGGGAGACTTATATTGCAACCAGGGCTTCTGGTTCTTTTTGTGGGTTCCTCCTAGCGCTTGTTTGATTTGTGTTTACGGGGGTGTTATGTGCTACTTGTGCTTATTTGTTTATTGCTTTATTTATTGCTTTCTGTACAACTTTATATATTGCTTTCTTTTACAGTTTTATGCATTTCATAATGTTATCATATCACTGGTGCTGGATCTCTTGTCTGTTTTGGTGGGTGGGGATCATTGAGTGATTAAGGTTCCATACCGGGGATCTGAGTGACACCTAGGCTAGAGTGGCTTCATATTCTTTCCCATTCCATTTCGGTCTGGTGCGGGAATATGAAACACGGTTCAGACATGGGTTTCTTCTTGAGAACTCTGTGCTACAGATTTCCTGTAGTACTAGGGCTATCTGGGAAGTCTGCTAAGTTTGGATGACCTTTTATGACCTTCAGCATCTGAGGTGAATTAGAGGAGGATCTTTTATGGTTATTGTAAACACTGTAACTCCGGGTTAGAAGTGTTTACACTTCTCATAACTAATCCAAGTCTGAGGATCCTTGTTCTAGAACAATACATGTGAGGGGGTTGGGATGTTTACAGGTTTGCAGGAACCCTTGGCCTCATCATACCTTTGTTACTAGATTTGTTAAGGTTGTATTATTTTGGGACAGTTCTTGTGAAACCCTGGATTTGTGACTCTTTATTTGAGTCCCCCACCTGGTTACTGGTTTTCTAAGCCTCCATCCGGACTTATGAACATATATGGACCCTATCAAGGCAGATAACAGATCCAGCACTTGATCACAAACCATTTGCATATCATTCTGCATACATCATTTTTGAATCATTTAACATTTGCCTATTTGTTTTACAGGGTATCCACCTTATTATCTTTTCTTTGGTTTTGACCTGTTTTGCTGCTCATGCTTCCTCAGTTATCTGCACCAGCATCTTCACTAGAGCTATCTCCAGCACCTTCATCATCTTGTACTCATCAAAGACCCTTCTCCAATTGTCTTCATCAGGGACCTTCTTCAGCACCTTCTTCAGTTATCTTCATCAGTTTTCAGCAGTCACTTTCATTAGGGTTTCTCCTCAGTTTCCTCACCAGCATCCATTGTCAACATGGACACTTCCAGGAAGAGCAACATCACATACCACTTCTTTGAGCCTACCCTGACAGGCATCAAATAGATCCAGTCTCTCATCACTCCTGATCATGTCTCATTATTCAGGGAACATTATAGAGGCATATTGGACATGATCATGGACCTGGATGCATCCCAGAGGAGCATGATTCACACTTGCTTGCAGTTTTATGATCCTCCTCTTAGATGCTTCACATTCCCTGATTTTCAGTTGGGACCTTTGCTGGAAGAATTCTCCATGTTGTTGGGTGTCCCCATCAGGAGGGGAATTCCCTTCAACCCTGAGATGGTTTCTCCCAAGAATGAAGATATAGCTAAGGCCTTGCACTTGGAGCCTACTCTCATTGATCAGAGCATGACCACCAAGGCTGGGGTTCCAGGTCTACACTTGGATTTCTTGATCTCCCAGGCCACCCTGCATGCTGCAGCAGGGAAGTGGGATGTTGTTTGTGCACTCTGGGCACTCAGCATATATGGAGTTATCTTGTTTGCAGACGAGCCAAAGTTTGTAAGCAAGAATGCTATTCACCTGTTCTTACTGAGGAACTCTGTTCCTACCTTGCTTGGAGACTTCTACTATTCAGTGCACCAGAGGAATGAGAAGCAAAGAGGAAGATTGGTCAGATGATGTGCTCCCCTCTATTACTGTTGGCTATTATGACACTTGCCAAAGTCAAACACTTTCCTGAACCCTCATCAGCCAAGGACCTGGGCTAAGAGATTGATTGCCCTTACATCAGAAGACATCAGATGGTGCACTCAGAGCACCAAGGGCAAAGACATCATTACTAGCTGTGGGCAATATCCTAATGTGCCTTTGATTGGAGTAAAAGGTTGCATCAACTACAAACCTTTGCTTTTTAAGAGACAATTAGGGTATGCTTTAGTTCATCCCCCAAGAGGGCAAGACTTGACAGAGACCCTCTATTGTGACATCCAACACAACTCAGCTATTGTCAGACAAGTTGCCTGGGCTTGGGACAATATTTAGACTAAGGGGACAGCTATCCTTGGCAAATGCAACAATATAGCTTCATCACATTATCTTGATTGGTCCCGTACCAGGGCACTGATCACCCGGATGCCATTTACTTTAGAGGATACACCTGGACCATCAGTAGTGCAGCCTGCAACTACTGTCATCTTAGAGGAGTTTGAGAAGCTAAAGGAAAGGAATACTCAGCTCTCTGAATCCTTGAAGAAGACTCTTTGGGAGAGGAATGATAGTCGTTTAGATAATGAGAGGTTAGAGAAGCTCCGGATTGAGCACTTGACCAAGATTGAGAAGACGAATGACTACATCAGAAAGGCTATAGAATGGGAGTTAGTACTGAAGAATGCTTGCAAGGAAGCAAAGACTCAGAAGGCTAGGGCAGAGCACTACTTAGAGGAGAGCCAGGCTAGGTGGATCAGGATCACTGAGGCTCGTTGTTGCACCCCAAAATTTGCCCTCACAAGACAAGACTTTGTGTACTAAGAGGTTCACAAGGTTCACAAGACATCTCATGAGGTTCACAAGGTTCACAATTAGTCAAAAGATTTGACAATTCCCTAAGACAATGCATCCTCCTAAGCAATGCATCCTAAACTAGGGTTTTGACTTTAATCAGGCTAAATGGACTTCCAAGACTTCAAGTGAGATTCATAACATCTTATATGTGTTTAAGAATCCCCATGACAAGTTTCAAGACTTTTCTCAAAGGTTTGCTCAGTCAGATGATCAGATAGGTTAAAATCAGTTAAAGCAGTTAAAAAGTCAAACTGAGGTCAACTGTGGTCAAACCAAAGTCAAACTTCATGATTTTTTGCCAACATCAAGTATATGAAGTAAAATTCATCATTTGATCAAGGGTTGATCATGATTCATCAAGGAGATTTCAGATCATCAAGAATCAGGAGTTTCTAAATTAGGGTTTCCTCAGGAAAAGTCAACTGAACTTTGACCAGCCATAACTTTCACATGCTTCATCAATTTTTTCCCATCCAAAGCCCATTTTTAAGGAAATTGAATTCTCTACAACTTTGTGTCTCACAAGCCAAGCCCAAAAATGCTTCATTTGGAAGGTATGAGCTAAGACATTATAGGTCCTTTTGAAAGTCAACAAAGAGTCAACAACTTCAAAAGAGCATAAATTAAGAATGGTAAAAGATATGGACATGAAACCAATGGGGTTGGTTAGAGGACTATTTAAGCTTTCCAAAATGTCCAAGAACACTCTCATAGCATTAAAATTGAAGGATTTGTGCCCTTGCAAAGTTGGGAAATTTTAGGGAAGTTTATGAAGCAAATAAGGCCTAAAATCAAATTTTTGCTAAATGAGCCCACCAAATTGCCATCCCATCTTTATGAAAACACCAAGCACGACCCAACCCACTTATATTATGAATTTTTATTTTTTATTTTATATTTATTTGAATTTTATTCATTAAAATGTCATTTAAATTAAAATAAAATATGAAATCAAATATTTAAAAGGGGATATTGCTTCTAGAAAGTCATGAAAGTTGATTTGATCAGATTGATATGAGAATTATGGTGATTGTCCTAAAATAGCAATGCTATATCAAAGAATATTTGAATTTTAAGGCATGATCTTTTTCAATCTCAATTGATCCAAATATCCAAAGTGTGACATGATTTTTTGACCTAATTCAGTTCATATATATACAAGTAACTCATACAAACACAGGGAGACGAAAATTGCAGCCTCTAAGACATATTTCAAACTTCACAAAAATCACCAAAATTCAATTTTTCGGTTTCCATATTAGAAGAGGTTTCAAGGTATTTTAAGGACACCACAAGCTTCCTTAAGTTTCCCTGAATCGAAACCAACCCTTACATGCCTTTGATTCAAGCTCATATGCATAAACCGATTCTTAACTTTCATGGTTTTTTACATTTTCGAATCTGAATATTTGCTTGTGTTCAATGAATTTTGACTTGAATTTCTTGTTTGTGATAAGTTATAGACTGATTCTGGACAGGTTTCTTGAAGTTTCATGGACTAAACTGAAGTTCACCATTGTAGGGTTTTCGGCCTCATTTAGGGTTTCATTATTTAGCCAAGATAAATGAATTCTAAAGACATAGAATGATTGCAAATCTCATTAGGAATTCAATGGTATAATTAATTTTGTGAAATTTTGCTGTTTGGTTAGAGTTTGATATTCGCAGGAACAAAAATCGTAGGAACATTCGTGGTAAAATTCGTAGCAAATCTCGCAGGTTCAGAGGTAGAAGAAGACCATCAGCGCGCGAAGGAAATATTTGAATTATGTAAAAATCTTAAAACGAATTCGTTTCATTCATATGTCACGATGAGCATGTAGCTCAGTTGGTTTTGGACGCGCGCATGAGGGCTTAGTACAGGGGTTCGATCCCTGGCTTGTGCATAATTTTTTTTTGCCAATATTCATCATTATTTTCAGGTTTAAAATATAATGATTCGTCCTCATTGCCTATCACCAAACGCACGCTGGCCTATTGGATGGTATGCTGGTCTTGGAGGATGCAATGCTTAGGGCCTGGATTCGAATCCCAGCCCCAGGTAAGTATTTTTTTCACTTTTTCTTATTTTATTTAATTTTGTCTATATTATGATTAATTTAATAAATTATGAATGTTAAAAAAATAAAATGTTTATATTATTCTCTTGTATATATTTCAAAACTTATACATTCAAAAATTAAACTTTATTAATAAAATTAGTTAATATTTATTTTATTGTATATTATTAATATTATATGTTTTGTATAAATAATTTAATTATATTTATATTAAATACTTAACCCTAATATTTTCTAAATCCTAATTTTTTTATATAAACCCTAATTATATTATAAATCTTAATTTATTTGTTTGTAAATTTTAATTATGTATATTTATTTTATAATTTGTTTATATTTGTATATAGTTTTTATATGTAAATAATTTAATTAAGTAATTAACCCTAATTTACTTTTTCTAAACAATTAAAAAACCTAACTTTATTTTGTGAGTTTAATTTCTAATTTTTTGTTATATGGTTATTTAATTATAATTGGCAAATATTTTTATAATATGTATATAAAATTAAATAATTAGACTATTAATCATATTTTATTAGTATATAGTATTTATTATTTATTTCTTTAATTAAAAATCTTAAAAATAATTATTTATTTAAAATTGAACTTTTAATTTATTATTTATTATTATACTAACCATCTTATACTTATTTATTTTGTTTATTATTACTAACCCCTTTATTTATTTATTATGTGATTATTTATCTAATTTATTTTATTATTATAGTTATTATTATGTAATTGTGCAATTTATGTAATACTTGTAGTATTATTTTTATTATTTATTTTTAATTGTTATGGTTAGTAAGATAGGGAGTGTAAAACATGTTTGTATTTAAAATTGAATTTAGATCATTAATCTCAAGATAAATATTTGAACTTGTACACGCACACACGTAAGTCGATCTTGGATCGCCATCTCACTTCTTAAGGGTTACCTCTCATGTTGCCTAAACAAAAGGTCAAGTAAGGTGTAAAGCAAAGTCCCTTCACTCATATCATCTAGTCCCTTAACAGATAAAAAGATCAAGTCCCTTCATGGTTGCCTTCGTAATGATCTTGTCCCTTTCGAATAAAGATGATAAGTCCCTTCAAAATTGCTAAATACACCTTACAGTTGCCTAAATAACAGTTGTCCCTTCACTTGTCCCTCACACATCCAAGGTAATGACTACCTATTCCTTAATAATAGGGATAGTCTTACCATTGAAAGAACATTCAAGAACAGTAAAGATTTAAACATAGGGTAGGTTCCTCTTAAGTACTTGCTCACTTCTTCAAAAATATTTCATTACACTTCATATTTTCAAACAATTTTCAAAACAAAGTCTTTATATATATCCATACAAGGATCATTATAAAGTACTTAAGAAAATTTTTAATCACACACTACACTTCTCAAAACAATTTAAAGTGAGCTAAGTAACTAAGAGCCCATGGATAACCATGGATGTAAAGGGTGCTAACACCTTCCCTTTACATAACCTACCCCCCGAACCCAAAAATCTTTTAAGGTCTTTCCTGTTCTTTTATGCCCTTTCCTTTTGGATAAAATAAAAGTCGGTGGCGACTCTTGCTATCCGCAACATAACTAAAGTCAGTTCTCCCACCGTGTTACAGAACTGGCGACTCTGTTGGGGACTTAATAAAAGAGGGGTACCCTTAGGAATTAGATCACTTTAAAATTGTTTGCCTTGTTTGATTTATACTTATCTGTTGGGTGCTCTTATGTGTGAAAGATCCTAACCCGGATCTAGTGTACCTTAGGTAAATGGCAATAGACCAAGGAAACTGTACGGCGTATACCAATATGGTTGATCTGGTGGCCATAGTTAGTGTGACTTCTTGGTTGGTGCTTATGTTCCTTAAGTCAAGTTGAGGATAATATGAGGCTGCCATACGTTGTCAATGCACTAACTAACTTTTAGAACCCTAGTTATCCCATCTTAGCCTTTAGAAAGTAGTGAGATAACCGACTTTGGTGAAGACTGACGCTGGTTGATACTCGATACTACGCTCATTGAGATTCTAAACTTGGAGGGTTTTGGTTGGCAAGTAAGTTGCCTACTGAACAACCACCCTTGTAAAGGATCAATGATATTGAGATCCCTTAGAACCTGGTTACTTTATAAGACAGGATGAACCAACTAACTTCAGGGGAGGGTACTTACCTTTAAACCTCATGCAAGCCTTCAAACCTAGGGCTATTGTGTGACTTGTTTGTGTGTGCCACATGTCTGTGATTGAGCATAACATCATAGCATCATCATGCATCATAAGTATAGCATTTTTACTAACCATTTCAAGGACCAAAGGATTTATCTTTGTTCTTTGCTGCAGGTCATGGCTTCTGCTCGTAGGAATACTATCAGGATCAACTTTGTAGGGATACCTCCTAAGCTTAAAGAATTGGTTTCCCAAGTTTCTGAAAACTCTCAGTTCATCAAGAGACATGGTCACCTACTGGATCTAGTCACTTCAGGGTTCAATGAAGACATGATGAGTGTCCTGTTTCAGTTCTTTGATCCTAAACATCATTATTTCACATTCCCCGATTATCAGCTGGTTCCTACAATGGAAGAGTTCTCCAAACTTCTGGGTATACCTGTACTTGATCAGAAACCATTCACAGGCTTGGAAAAAGAGCCTAAACCTGAGGTTATTGCTACAGCTCTACATCTGAAGAAGTCAGACATTGTTCTAGAAACGAGAAGCGGAGTTAAGGGTATTCTTGCTAAGGTGTTGATAGAGAAGGCTCAAGTGTTCTTGAGGGCTATGAGCTATGATGCTTTTGAGGAAATCTTAGCCTTGTTGATTTATGGCTTAGTGTTGTTCCCCAATCTTGATCAGTTCATAGATGTTCATGCCATCAACATATTCCTGAGTCACAATCCAGTGTCTACATTGCTTGGAGACATCTTACACTCTCTTCATACTCGTACTACGAAGGCACGAGGAACTCTGATGTGTTGCATACCTTTGCTATCTAGGCTGTTTATTTCTCACCTTCCTCGATCAGTGATGAAGAATGAACAAGGGTTCAGGTGGTCCAAGAGGATTATGTCACTCTCTCATTCAGATATCCATTGGTGCTCCAGATCTATGGAGGATGTCACTATCATTGACCGTTGTGGGGAGTTTCCTAATGTGCCACTCCTTGGCATAAGAGGGGGCATTACTTACAACCTTTCCTTAGCTTTACGACAGTTTGGTTACGCTCGGAGTGATGGTTCACATGACATGTTGATTCAGGGCATAGTGTTTGACTACGACAATGATCTGCAAGGTTACCGTCAGAGGTTCATACGAGCATGGGGAAAAGTGAACAAGGTTGACAGTAAGACTCTGGAGCCCAAGTACACTATTCCTATGGAAGCTTATCTCAGATGGGTGCGATCTCGTGCTCAAACTCTTATGATGCCATATCTTGCCATCCTGCCAGTTACTATGGAGCCTGTTGCTGAAGGAGATACTTCTTATACCATCCTTCACCCAGACATGCCCACTGACATGGAATACTTACAGAGGTCCTGGATCCAGTTGAAGGAGCAAAGGGATACTTTCGAGACTCATTACAAAGCAAGTCAAGAAAGAATCCTGGAGCTAACAAAGCAACTTCACGAGGAGCGGAATCTCAACTCATACCTCAACACAAAGAGGAAACGTCCATGGGAGACTTAAAACCCCATCTTTTGTATTTATTTCATTTCATTACTATTGTAAGCCTAAAGGGCAAACAAATTTATTACTAATAAAAGTTTACTTTCTTGATTGTTTAAGCAAATTTAAATCCCGCGGTCCTTGAAAACATTGCATACGCATTTGCATACCATATCATTGCATCATAGGTTTATTGTGCACAGGTTTCTTATCTTCTCGCTGTTTATTTCAGCAATGGCTCTTGAACAAACAGTTAAAGATCTCCAGGCACAAAATGCACAGTTCCAAGAGCTGATCCTGAACTTGTCCAAAGGACAGGATGAATTGAAGACACTGCTGGCCAAGAAGACCAAGAAGACTAGAAGGTCAGGAGGCCTAATCAACATGGGAAGAAGGTTCAGAGGTCCTGTCAAGACCAAAGAACAGGTTGAAGATTATGAGTCTGAAGAGTCTGAGAAAGAGGGAGGCAGTCTCCATAATACAATGGGGGATTCTGATTCTGAAGCTAACTACTATCATAAGCCTAATGAAGATAAGTTCAAGATGTTGGTGGATAGAATGGATGCTATGGAATTGCAAAAGTCTTATGGGCTGGATTTTGAAGACCTGAGTTTGATATCTGGGGTGGTCATACCCATTGGTTTCAAGGTTCCTACTTTCGTAGTTTATGATGGTGTCTCTTGTCCTAAGCTGCATCTGAGGTCTTATGTCCAGAGGATCCAACCCCATACTGCTGATAAGAAGTTGTGGATCCATTTCTTCCAAGAGAGCTTATCTGGAGCCTTCTATAAGCAATATCAATACAATGCTGACTTAGCCCCTACTCGCATGCAACTACAAAGCATGTCTATGGGTGCTAAAGAAAATTTCAAGGAGTATGCCCAGAAGTGGAGAGATTTGGCCGGTAGAGTACAACCTCCTCTAACTGACAGGGAGTTAGTTGATATGTTCATGTGTACGTTGAATGGTCCTTTTTACAGTCATCTTATTGGAAGCTCATCATCTGGCTTCACTGAGTTGATAATGACAGGAGAGCGCGTAGAAAGTGGTATAAGGAGTGGCAAGATCCAAGTGGGTGCTTCTTCATCCAGTACTACAAAGAAGCCCCCTAGTGGGAAGAAAGAGTCAAATGCTGTTTATGGTCAATCTGATCGTAATAGGAGGCATCAATCTGTGAGTGCAGTTCATATCTCCAATCCTACTCCTGCAACACCAGAGCCACCACAGGGCAATCAACAGAGGCCTAGAAGGCAGTTCACTAAGCTCAATATGTCACTGGCCCAAACCTTGCAACACTTGTTGAAGGGTGAACTCATCACTTTGAGGGAACCTCCTCAGAATCCCAATGTTACCTCTCCCAGGTACAATCCTAATGCACGATGTGCATATCATTCTAATTGCCAGGGACATGATACCAATAGTTGCTGGATATTGAAAAATAAGATTCAGGATATGATTGATGCGGGAGAGATTGAGTTTGATCCTCTGGGTACTCCAAATGTGATTACTGCTCCCATGCCAAATCATGAAAAGACTGTCAATGCCATTGATGAAGTTTCACATATTTCCTCAGTTGCAGATGTGACCACACCATTATCTGTTATAAAGAAGAAGTTGGTACAAGCTGGGTTTTTTCCAGGTTGTCGTGAAGATTGTTTATATTGTGCTTATAAGCCGGATAGTTGCTGGAGATTGAAGGACGGAATTCAACGCCTCATGGACAATTACACAATATTGTTTGAGAGGACACCACCTTCTGTGGAGAGCATGGTTGAGCATATAACTAAAGGTGCGAAGGTTGAAGAGGTGGATATGGTTGATAAAGTGCCGGTAAGGATTACTTCCAAGGGTCCTGTCAAAATCACTCGTAAGGGTCCAATTAAAATTACTGCTGAAGGCCCTGTGAAGATTGTTGCTGAAGCTAGAGTGGCTCCTATGATCATTACCACTCCGGGTCCTATCCCATATACTTCTGATAAAGCTGTGCCTTGGCATTATGGTTCCGATGTTTATATCCATGGTGTTAAGCAGGAATCCTTGGCTAATGCACCTGTTGTTGATGAAAATCTGAATGTTGATAATATTGCTGGGTCTAGTAAGATCACACGAAGCGGAAGAATTTTCTCTCCTCCGGTTACCTCCAAGAATATATCTACTCCAGCTACTACCTCCACTGCTGATGCTCGGGGCAAAGGTCCTGTTATTGAACCTGTGCAAACGGATGTACCAGCTGCTGATGATCTTTCTAAGCAGATGGAAGAAGTATTGAAGATCATTCGCAAGAGTGATTATGACATTGTTGACCAATTGGGGCATACCCCCACCAAGATTTCTATGTTGTCTTTATTGTTGTGTTCCGAGGCTCATGCCAAAGCCTTGATTAAATTTTTGAAGACCGCTCACGTACCAAATGAGATTTCTATAGACCATTTTGAAAATTGTGTTGCACACTTGACCTCTGATAATGGGTTAGGTTTCTCCGATGCTGATTTGACTCCTGCCAAGAGAGATCATAATAGGGCTCTACATATCTCTATTGAATGCAGGGGCACTACCCTGTCACATGTGTTAATAGACAATGGTTCCTCGCTAAATGTGTTGTCCAAAGAAGTTCTGAATAAGCTTAGTCCGTAAGATGCTGTGTTGAAGCCCAGTAATATAGTGGTGAAGGCTTTTGACGGTTCAAGAAGAGTGGTGCACGGAGAAATAGATCTCCCAATCAAAGTGGGTTCTCAGGTCTTCAATGCTACTTTTTATGTAATGGATATCCGTCCTTCGTATTCTTGTTTGCTTGGGCGTCCCTGGATCCATGGGGCAGGTGTTGTAACTTCTACCTTACATCAGAAGCTGAGATATCCAGTAGGAGGAAAAGTTGTCACTGTTTATGGAGAGGAAGGGTATATAGTTAGCCATGTGAACACATTTAAATATCTTGAAGTGGAAGGTGAATATGTGGAAACTCCATGTCAGACGTTTGAAGTAGTTCCTTGGGTTGTTAATAATTATGAAGCTCCTTCTGTTGTCAAGAAAGTTCATGTGGTCACCAGAGTACCTCCTACAATGGCCTCCCTCAAAGATGCTAGAGCTGTGGTGGATGAAGGTGGTTGTACTATTTGGGCAGCTTCCTGACATTCCTTACAAGTCTGACAAATTTGGTTTGGGTTTCACTGCAGAGTCCCAGAAGGCTGTTCGTCGTGCGCGTGCTGTTCGTATCACCAATCAGGGGATTATGAAAGATCAAATCAATGTTGTGGATGACTATGATGAAGACTACAACTTGGATGCTTGGATTTTTCCTACTGTGGGTGCTGGGCTCAATAATTGGAAAGCTGAAGATGTTATTCCCATCTCCTTTAGTCAGGAGTAAATACTATTAGTGTGTTGTTAATTTTAAAGATTGTAATTTTTAAACAATTAAACTCTTAAGCCTTGTGCCTTACCCGGGGCACAATGGTATGCTTGTTTCGGGGTGTCATTTCATTTGCATACTTCATTCAATAAAAATCAGTGGACGTTTCGTTTTCGTAAATATTGTGTTCCTTGTCTTTCTTTTCTTTATTTTTGTTTTATCAGCTATGTGTTCTTACACACACCCACATCACTAAAATGCAGATCCTTATCCACTCTGGATCCTGTTGATAACAGTTCTACTATTGCCAATTATAATTTCGAGAATCCGATCTATCAAGCTGAAGATGTAAACGAGGACGATTGTGAGGTACCTGTAGAGCTTGCTAGGTTGTTACAACAAGAAGAGAAAGCTATACAGCCACATGAAAAGCCAATCGAAGTTGTGAATCTGGGAACTGAAGAAAACAGGAAAGAGGTCAAGATAGGGGCTGAATTAGAGGATGGTATCAAGAGCAGATTGATTCAGATGTTACATGACTATGTGAAGATCTTTGCTTGGTCCTACGAAGATATGTCAGGGTTGGATATAGACATTGTAGTTCACCGTCTACCGGTAAAAGAAGATTGTCGTCCAAAGAAGCAGAAGGTTCGTCGCATGCATCCTGAAATGTCAGAGAAGATTAAGGCAGAGGTAATGAAACAGTTTGATGCAGGGTTCTTAGCTGTGACTTCTTATCCTCAATGGGTTGCAAATGTGGTACCGGTACTGTTGCACCCCAAAATTTGCCCTCACAATACAAGACTTTGTGTGCTAAGAGGTTCACAAGGTTCACAAGATTCACAAGACCTCTCATGAGGTTCATGAGGTTCACAAGGTTCACAAGACCTCTCATGAGGTTCATGAGATTCACAAGACACCTTATGAGGTTCACAAGGTTCACAAGACCTTTCATGAGGTTCATGAAGTTTAAAAGACATCTTATGAGGTTCACAAGGTTCACAAGACATCTTATGAGGTTCACAAGGTTCACAAAGTTCACAATGGGTCAGAAGATTTGACAATTCCCTCAGACAATGCATCCTCCTAAGCAGTGCATCCAAAACTAGGGTTTTGACTTTAATCAGGCTAAATGGACTTCCAAGACTTCAAGTGAGCTTCATAACATCTTATATGTGTTTAAGAATCCCCATGACAAATTTCAGAACTTTTCTCAAAGGTTTGCTCAGTCAGATGATCAGATAGGTCAAAATCAGTCAAAGTAGTTAAAAAGTCAAACTGAGGTCAACTGTGGTCAAAACAAAGTCAAACTTCATGATTTTTTGTCAACATCAAGTATATGAGGTAAAATTCATCATTTGATCAAAGGTTGATCATGATTCATCAAGGATATTTCAGATCATCAAGGATCAGAGGTTTCTAAATTAGGGTTTCCTTAGAAAAAGTCAACTAAACTTTGACCAGCCATAACTTTCACATGCTTCATCAAATTTTTCCCATCCAAATCTCATTTTGAAGGAAATTGAATTCTCTACAACTTTGTGTCTCACAAGCCAAGCCCAAAAATGCTTCATTTGGAAGGTATGAGCTAAGACATTATAGGTCCTTTTGAAAGTCAACAAAAAGTCAACAACTTCAAAAGGTCATAACTTGAGAATGATAAATGATATGGACATGAAACCAATGGGTTTGGTTAGGGGACTCTTCAAGATTTCCAAAATGTCCAAGAACACCCTCATAGCATTAAAATTGAAGGATATGTGCCCTTGCAAAGTTGGGAAATTTTTGGATGGTTTATGAAGAAAATAGGGTCTTAAAACCAAATTCTTCTAAATGGGCTGAACTTTTTGTGACCCAAGGTGTTCCATGACATCATGCACGAAATTTATTTGATATTTTCATAATTTTATTTTATTTATTTTATTTATTATGATTTCTTATGTTAAAAATCATTTTAAATTTAAATAAAATATCAAATATGAAAATTTAAAATATATTTTGGTTCTAGAAGGTCATTAACATGAATTGGATTAAATTGATATACAATTGATGATGATTGTCTTGAAATAGAAAGGTCTCATTCAAAAATATATGAAATTTAAGTCATAATCTTTTTCAATCTCCAAAAATCAAAAAGTCCAAACAATGATCCAATTTTTTGACCTAGCTTCATTCTACTATAAGTATACAAACTATCACAATGCATAGAGGACGAATCTTCTGCCTCAAGAGTAAGTTTTCACTTTCAAAAAAATCACCAAAAACCTGAATTCGGATTCCATCATTCAGGCTCTTTCAAGGCAATTTGAAGGTTGATACATGTTCTATGGACATCATTGAACCTATTCCAATCATTAAAAGCATCAAAAACATGACATAGTGCA
Source organism: Lathyrus aphaca (assembly GCA_963966055.1). NCBI lineage: Eukaryota > Viridiplantae > Streptophyta > Magnoliopsida > Fabales > Fabaceae > Lathyrus > Lathyrus aphaca. Next base: position 188,208,724 of record OZ014521.1, on the reverse strand, counting down.
TAACCCGAATCAAACTTTTCATGTCTTGATGATTTTTTCGTTTTCTCATATTTGTGTATTATAAATAAGATTTGATCATTGTTTCATGTTTGTATTGAGTTGTTGATTGTTTCTGGATGGTTTAATTGAAGTTTCACTACAGGTTTAAGGAATTGCCATGGCTAGGGTTTCGGCCAAGCAATTAGGGTTTCACACTAAACCTAATATAAATGAATTTGGAAAACATAGGATGATTGTGTAAGCTGTGGGGATCACAACACCCTAATTAATTGAAGAAAATTGTACTGTATGCTTGCTTGTTGAGTTTCGCAGGTCCTGTATGTGTTTGAAATCGCAGGAAATTTCATAGGGAAATTCGCAGCAAAAAACGCAAGGCCAGAGGAGGAAGACGAAGTTCTTGGCGCCATCTGGAAGATTCAAAATTGGGTTTAATATTTTTAGAGTTGTTTGTTGTTTTGTTTCAACTGATGCAGGTTAGCCCAGTGGTAAGGATTGCGCGTATGGATTGCATAAGGCCTTGGTTCGATCCTTGGATGCAGCAATTTTTTTTCTTATTTTTCCATTTAATCACAGGACTTAATATATTATTGATTGTAGTGATTATATAATCGTTCGATCCTTGGATGCAGCAATTTTTTTTCTTATTTTTCCATTTAATCACAGGACTTAATATATTATTGATTGTAGTGATTATATAATCAGTTGCGCCCTCCTGGCTGGATGGTAAGAGTGCTTGTTTGTTGTGTGAAGGTCCTGGGTTCGAAACCCTCCCCAGGCCTTTTTTGTGCTTTTGTTTGTTTTGTCATAATTTCCACAGGATTTGAAACAAAGGACATTGGCTTCCATCCCATATCACCACGCGCACGATGGCCTGGTGGTTGTAGAGGCAGGACTCAAAGATGAAAGCAGAGGGACTGGGTTCAAATCCCAGTCCAGGTAAGTCTTTTTTTTCATTTTTCTTGTTTTTTCTATTTTATTTGTTTATATTATTGTTAAATAAATCTAAATAATAAAATAAGATGTTAATAACATTGTTTTCTTTTCTATAATTTAAAATTCATTTTTTCAAAATTAAAATCTTATTGGTAAAAAATTATTTAATATTTATTTTTGTATATTATTAATATTGTATAATTTTGTATAATTAATCCTAATTTATTTTTCTAAACATATAAACCCTAATATTTTCTAAAACCCTAAAATATTTTTATAAACCCTAATTGTAAATATTAATTTATTTGTTAATTATAACCTTCAATTTATTTATTTATAAATCTTAATTATATACATATTTTATAATTTAATTATTATTTAATATAATTCTTGCATGTAAATAATTTTAGATTATGCTTAAAATAATAAAAAAACTCCTAATTTAATTTTGTAAATATAATTTACTTTTATAATATGTTTATTTAATCATAATTAACCATTATTTTTCATAATATGTATATAAATTTAAATCTTTATAATAATTAGTATATAATATGAATTGTTTATTTTTCTTCTTAAAAATCTAAAAAAATAATTATCTATTAAAAATTGCACTTTTAAGTTTATTATTCCTTATTATGTTAAATTCTTGATTTTATTCTTATTAATTTTTATTATTACTAACCCAATTATTTATTATTACTTATTTTGCTTATTTATTTAATTTGTTTTAATTATTATTATTATGTAATTGTATCTTTTATGTAATATTTTAGTAGTAATGTTTAATATTTATTTTTTAAATGCTATGGTTAGTAAAGTAGGGAGTGAAATATGTTTGTATTTAAAAATTGAATTTAGACCATTAATTTAAAGATAAATATTTAAACTTGTACACTCACACACGTAAGTCGGTCCTGGATCGCCGTCTCACTTCTTAAGGGTTACCTCTCATGTTGCCTAAACAAAAGGTCAAGTAGGGTGTATAAAGCAAAGTCCTTCATCTTATATCATCTAGTCCCTTAAACAGATAAAAAGATCAAGTCCCTTCGAATGTTGCCTTTGTAATGATCTCGTCCCTTTCGAATAAAGATGATAAGTCCCTTCGAATTGCTTATACACCCCACAGTTGCCTAAATAACAGATGTCCCTTCACTTGTCCCTCACAACATCCAAGGTAATGACTACCTATTCCTTAATAATAGGGATAGTCTTACCATTTAAAGGATTCAAGAACAGAAAAGACTTAATTTAGGGTAGGTTCCTCTTATATACTTGCTCACTCTTCAAAACATTTCAAACACTTCATACATTTCAAACAATTTTCAAAACAAAGGTTTTATATATATCCGTACATGGATCATTATAAAATACTTAAGAAAATTTCTAAACACACACTTCACATTTCAAAAACAGTTTAAAGTGAGCTAAGTAACTAAGAGCCCATGGATAACCATGGATGTAAAGGGTGCTAACACCTTCCCTTTACATAACCTACCCCCCGGACCCAAAAATATTTTAAAAGGTCTTTCCTGTTCTTTTATGCCTTTCCTTTGGATAAAATAAAAGTCGGTGGCGACTCTTGCTATCCGCAACATCACTAAAGTCAGTTCTCCCACCGTGTTACAGAACTGGCGACTCTGCTGGGGATTTAATAAAAGAGGGGTACCCTTAGGAATTAGATCACTTTAAAATTGTTTGCCTTGTTTGCTTTATACTTATCTGTTGGATGTTCTTATGTGTGAAAGATCCTAACCCGGATCTAGTGTACCTTAGGTAAATGGCAATAGACCAAGGAAACTGTACGGCGTATACCGATATGGTTGATCTGGTGGCCATAGTTAGTGTGACTTCTTGGTTGGTGCTTATGTTCCTTAAGTCAAGTTGAGGATAATATGAGGCTGCCATATGTTGTCAATGCACTAGCTAACTTTTAGAACCCTAGTTATCCCATCTTGGCCTTTAGAAAAGTAGTGAGATAACCGGCTTTGGTGAAGACTGAAGTTGGTTGATACTCGATGCTACACTCATTGAGATTCTAAACTTGGAGGGTTTTGGTTGGCAAGTAAGTTGCCTACTGAACAACCACCCTTGTGAAGGATCAGTGATATTGAGATCCCTTAGAACCTGGTTACTTTATAGGACAGGATGAACCATCTCAACTTCAGGGGAGGGTACTTACCTTTAAACCTCATGCAAGCCTTCAAACCTAGGGCTATTGTGTGACTTGTTTGTGTGTGCCACATGTTTGTGATTGAGCATAACATCATAACATCATCATGCATCATATAAGCATAGCATTTTCACTAACCATTTCAAGGACCAAAGGATTTATCTTTGTTCTTTGTTGCAGGTCATGGCTTCTGCTCGTAGAAACACTATCAGGATCAACTTTGTAGGAATACCTGCCAAGCTCAAAGAGTTGATTTCTCAAGTGTCTGATAACTCCCGGTTCATCAAGAGACATGGTCATCTATTGGATCTGGTCACCTCAGGGTTCAATGAAGACATGATGAGTGTTCTGTTTCAGTTCTTTGATCCTAAACACCATTGCTTCACATTCCCCGACTATCAGCTGGTTCCAACAATGGAAGAGTTCTCTAAACTTCTGGGTATACCTGTTCTTGATCAGAAACCATTCACAGGCTTGGAAAAAGAGCCTAAACCTGAGGTTATTGTTGCAGCTCTACATCTGAAGAAGTCTGACATTGTTCTAGAAACGAGAATCGGAGTTAAAGGTATTCTTGCTAAGGTGTTGATAGAGAAGGCTCAAGTGTTCTTGAAGGCTATGAGTTATGATGCTTTTGAGGAGATCTTAGCCTTGCTGATTTATGGCTTAGTGTTGTTCCCCAATCCAGATCAGTTCATAGACGTTCATGCCATCAACATATTTCTGAGCCACAATCCAGTGCCTACACTACTTGGGGACATCCTGCACTCTCTTCATACTCGTACTACAAAAGTAAGAGGAACTCTGATGTGCTGCATACCTTTGCTATCTAAGTGGTTTATTTCTCACCTTCCTCGCTCAGTGATGAAGAATGAACAAGGGTTCAGGTGGTCTAAAAGGATCATGTCACTCTCTCATTCAGATATCCATTGGTGCTCCAAATCTATGGAGAATGTCACTATCATTGACCGTTGTGGGGAGTTCCCTAATGTGCCACTTCTAGGCATAAGAGGAGGCATTACCTACAATCCTTCCTTAGCTCTACGACAATTTGGTTACGCTCGGAGTGACGGTCCACATGACATGTTGATTCAGGGTATTGTGTTTGATTACGACAACGATCTGCAAGGTTACCGTCAAAGGTTCATACGAGCATGGGGAAAAGTGAACAAGGTTGACAGTAAGACTCTGGAGCCTAAGTACACTATTCCTATGGAAGCTTATCTCAGATGGGTGCGATCTCGTGCTCAGACTCTTATGATGCCATATCCTGCTATCCTTCCAGTTACCATGGAACCTGTTGCTGAAGGAGATACTTCTTATACCATCCTTCACCCAGACATGCCTACTGACATGGAAGATTTACAAAGGTCCTGGATCCAGTTGAAGGAGAAAAAGGATACCTTTGAGGCTCATTACAAAGCAAGCCAAGAAAGAATCCTGGAATTAACAAAGCAACTTCACGAGGAACGAAATCTCAACTCATACCTCAACATAAAGAGGAAACGTCCATGGGAGACTTAAAACCCCATCTCTTGTATTTATTTCATTTCATTTCCTGTAAGCCCAAGAGGCAAAACAAATTTATTACTAATAAAAGTTTACCTTCTTGTTTGTTTAAGCAAATTTAAATCTCGCGGTCCTTGAAAACATTGCATATACATTCACATATCATATCATTGCATCACAGGTTTATTGTGCACAGGTTTCTCATCTTCTCGCTGTTTATTTCAGCAATGGCTCTTGAACAAACAGTTAAGGATCTCCAGGCACAAAATGCACAGTTCCAAGAGCTGATCCTGAACTTGTCCAAGGGGCAGGATGAATTGAAGACACTGCTGGCCAAGAAGACTAAGAAGACTAGAAGGTCAGGAGGCCTGATCAACATGGGAAGAATGTTCAGAGGTCCTGTCAAGACCAAAGAACAGGTTGAAGATTATGAGTCTGAAGAGTCTGATAAAGAGGGAGCCAGTCTCCACAATACAATGGGGGACTCTGATTCTGAAGCTAACTACTATCATGAGCCTAATGAAGATAAGTTCAAGATGATGGTGGATAGAATGGATGCTATAGAATTGCAAAAGTCTTCTGGGCTGGATTTTGAAGACCTGAGTTTGATATCTGGGGTGGTTATACCCATTGGTTTCAAGGTTCCTACTTTCGTTGTTTATGATGGTGTCTCTTGTCCCAAGCTGCATCTGAGGTCTTATGTCCGGAGAATCCAACCCCATACTGCTGATAAAAAGTTGTGGATCCATTTCTTCTAAGAGAGCTTATCTGGAGCTCAATTGGAATGGTACTATCAGTTGGAGAGTGTCAACATCCGTGATTGGAATGATCTTGCTGAAGCCTTCTATAAGCAATATCAATACAATGCTGATTTAGCCCCTACTCGCATGCAACTTCAAAGAATGTCTATGGGTGTTAAAGAGAGTTTCAAAGAGTATGCTCAGAAATGGAGAGACTTGGCTGGAAGAGTGCAACCACCTCTAACTGACAGGGAGTTAGTTGATATGTTCATGTGTACGTTGAATGGTCCTTTTTACAGTCATCTCATTGGAAGCTCATCATCTGGTTTCACTGAGTTGATAATGACAGGAGAACGCGTAGAAAGTGGTATAAGGAGTGGCAAGATTCAAGTGGGTGTTTCTTCATCAGGTGCTGCAAAGAAGCCTCTCAGTGGGAAGAAAGAGTCAAATGCTGTTTATGGTCAACCTGATCGTAATAGAAGGCATCAGTCTATGAGTGCAGTTCATATCTCCAATCCAACTGCTGCAACAATAGAGCAGCCACAGGGAAATCAACAGAGGGCTAGAAGGCAGTTCACTAAGATCAATATGTCAATGGCCCAAGCCTTGCAACACTTGTTGAAGGCTGAACTTATCACTCTGAAAGATCCTCCTCAGAATCCTAATGTTACCTCTCCCAGGTATAATCCTAATGCACGATGTGCATATCATTCGAATTGTTAGGGACATGATACCAATAGTTGCTGGGTGTTGAAGAATAAAATTCAGGATATGATTGATGCTGGAGAGATTGAGTTTGACCCTCCGGGTACTCCAAATGTGATTACTGCTCCCATGCCAAATCATGAGAAGACTGTCAATGCCATTGATGAAGATTCACATATTTTCTCAGTTGCAGAGTTGACTACACCATTGTCTGTTATTAAGAAGAAGTTAGTACAAGTTGGGTTCTTTCCAGGTTGTCGAGAAGATTGTTTATATTGTACCTATAAGCCGGATAGCTGCTGGAGGTTGAAGGACGGAATTCAACGCCTCATGAATAATTACACCATAGTGTTTGAGAGGACCCCACCTTCTGTGGAATGTATGGTGGATCATATAACTAAAAGTGCGAAGGTTGAAGAGGTAGATATGGTTGATAAAGTGCCGGTAAGGATCACTTCCAAGGGACCTGTACAAATCACTCATAAGGGTCCAATTAAGATTACTGCTGAAGGCCCTGTGAAGATTGTTGCTGAAGCTAGAGTGGCTCCTATGATCATTACCACTCCTGGTCCTATTATGTATACTTCTGATAAAGCTGTGCCTTGGCATTATGGGTCCGATGTTTATATCCATGGTGTTAAGCAGGAACCCTTAGCTGATACGCCTGTTGTTGATGCGAACCTTGATGTTGATAATATTGCTGGATCTAGTAAGATCACGAGAAGTGGAAGAGTTTTCTCTCTTCCAGTTACCTCCAAGAATACAGTTACTCCAGCTACTACCTCTACCACTGATGCTCGGGGCAAAGGTCCTGTTATTGAACCTATACCAACTGATGTGCCAGCTGCTGATGATCTTGCTAAGCAGATGGAAGAAGTATTGAAGATCATTCGCAAGAGTGATTATGACATTGTTGACCAATTGGGGCATACTCCCTCCAAGATTTTTATGCTGTCTTTATTGTTGTGTTCTGAGGCTCATGCCAAGGCCCTGATTAAATTTCTGAAGACTGCTCATGTACCAAATGAAATTTCTGTTGACCAGTTTGAAAATTGTGTTGCACACTTGACCTATGATAATGGGTTAAGTTTCTCCGATGCTGATTTGACTCCGGCCAAGAGAGATCATAATAGGGCTCTACATATCTCTATTGAATGCAGGGGCACTACCCTGTCACATGTATTGATAGACAATGGTTCCTCTCTGAATGTGTTGCCCAAAGAAGTCCTGAATAAGCTTAGTCCTGAAGATGCTGTGTTGAAACCCAGTAATATAGTGGTGAAAGCTTTTGATGGCTCGAGAAGGGTGGTGCATGGAGAAATTGATCTCCCAATCAAAGTAGGTTCTCAGGTCTTCAATGCTACTTTTTATGTAATGGATATTCGTCCTTCGTATTCTTGTTTACTTGGGCGTCCTTGGATCCATGGGGCAGGTGCTGTAACCTCTACATTACATCAAAAGCTGAGGTATCCAGTAGAGGGGAAGGTTGTAACTGTTTACGGAGAGGAAGGGTATATGATTAGCCATGTGAACACCTTTAAATATCTTGAAGTGGAAGGAGAATATGTTGAAACTCCGTGTCAGACATTTAAAGTGGTTCCTTGGATTGTTAATGATTATGAAGCTCCTCCTGTTGTCAAGAAAGTTCCTGTGGTCACCAGAGTACCTCCTACAATGGCCTCCCTTAAAGATGCTAGAGCTGTGGTGGATGAAGGTGGTTGTACTATTTGGGGTCAGCTTCCTGACATTCCTTACAAGTCTGACAAATTTGGTTTGGGTTTCACTGCAGAGTCCCAGAAGGCTGTTCGTCGTACTCGTGCTGTTCGTATCACCAATCAGGGGATTATGAAGAATCAGATCAATGATGTGGGTGACTATGATGAATACTACAACTTGGATGCTTGGATTTTTCCTACTGTGGGTGCTGGGCTCAATAATTGGAAAGCTGAAGATGTTATTCCTATCTCCTTTAGTCAGGAGTAAATACTATTACTGTGTTGTTACTTTTAAGTTTGTAATTTCTTGAACAATTAAACTCTTAAGCCTTGTGCCTTACCCGGGGCACAATGGTGTGCTTGTTACAGGATGTCATTTCATTTGCATACTTCATTCAATAAAAATCAGTGGACGTTTCGTTTTCGTAAATATTGTGTTCCTTGTCTTTCTTTTCTTTTATTTTTTGCTTTATCAGCTATGTGTTCTTACACACACCCACATCACTAAAATGCAGATCCTCATCCACTCTGGATCCTGTTGATAACTGTTCTACTATTGCCAATTATAATTTCGAGAATCCGATCTATCAAGCTGAAGATGGAAATGAGGACGATTGTGAAGTACCTGTAGAGCTTGCTAGGTTGTTACAACAAGAAGAGAAAGCTATACAGCCACATGAAGAGTCAATCGAAGTTGTGAATCTGGGAACTGATGAAAATAGGAAAGAAGTCAAGATAGGGGCTGATTTAGAGGATAGTGTCAAGAGCAGATTGATTCAGATGTTACGTGACTATGTGGAGATCTTTGCTTGGTCTTATGAAGATATGCCAGGGTTGGATACAGACATTGTGGTTCACCGTTTACCAGTGAAAGAAGATTGTCGTCCAAAGAAGCAGAAGGTTCGTCGAATGCGTCCTGAAATGTCAGAGAAGATTAAGGCAGAGGTAATGAAACGGTTTGATGCAGGGTTCTTAGCAGTGACTTCTTATCCTCAGTGGGTTGCAAATGTGGTACCAGCACCTAAGAAAGATGGCAAGGTACGTATGTGTGTGGACTACAGGGATTTGAACAAGGCCAGCCCCAAAGATGACTTTCCACTTCCTCATATTGACGTTCTGGTAGACAACACTGCTCAACATAAGGTATTCTCATTTATGGATGGTTTCTCTGGTTACAATCAAATCAAGATGGCACCTGAAGATATGGAGAAGACAACATTTGTTACACAGTGGGGCACCTTTTGCTATAAGGTGATGCCATTTGGTTTGAAGAATGCAGGGGAAACATATCAGCGTGCTATGGTAGCTTTGTTTCATGATATGATTCATCATGAGATAGAGGTGTATGTGGATGATATGATAGCCAGGTCCCAGAATGAAGAACAACATCTTGATCATCTGCATAAGTTGTTTGAGAGGTTGAAGAAATACAAGTTTAGATTGAACCCAAATAAGTGTACTTTTGGAGTTAGATCTGGTAAGCTCCTGGGTTTCATTGTCAGTGGAAAAGGTATTGAAGTAGATCCTGCGAAAGTGAAAGCTATACAAGAAATGCCAGCTCCCCGCACTGAGAAGGAGGTTAGAGGTTTCTTGGGACGATTGAATTACATTGCAAGATTTATTTCCCAATTGACTGCTACCTGTGAGCCAATCTTCAAGTTGTTGAAGAAAGATCAGGTAATGGAATGGAATGATGAGTGCCAGACTGCCTTTGATGAAATCAAGAAATATCTGCTAGAACCTCCAATTTTGATGCCACCAGTTGATGGAAGACCCTTGATTATGTACTTAACAGTGTTAGACAACTCAATGGGGTGTGTATTGGGGCAACATGATGAGTCTGGTCGAAAAGAGCAGGCAATATACTACCTTAGCAAAAAGTTTACCGACTGTGAAACAAGATACTCACTGCTTGAGAAAACTTGCTGCGCTTTGGCATGGGCTGCTCGCCGACTAAGACAGTATATGTTGACCCATACTACCTTGTTGATTTCGAAGATGGATCCAATCAAGTACATATTCGAGAAACCTGCTCTCTCCGGAAGAATAGCAAGATGGCAAATGATCTTAACAGAATATGATATATAGTATACTACTCAGAAGGCCATTAAGGGAAGTGTTGTAGCTGATCATTTTGCTCATCAAGCAGTGGATGATTATCAGTCAATGAGTTTTGAGTTCCCTGATGAAGACATTATGATTATTACCAAAGAACCTGGACAATATGACGGACCTGAACAAGGATCCCGATGGACTATGGTTTTTGATGGAGCTTCTAATGCACATGGTAATGGTGTTGGTGTTGTGATCAGTTCCCCTGAAGGTTGTCATACCCCGATTACTGCCAGACTTTGTTTCTATTGTACTAATAACATGGCTGAGTATGAGGCATGTATCCTGGGTATCAAAGTTGCCATTGGTATGAAGATTCAGTTCCTTGATGTGTATGGGGATTCAGCCCTGGTAGTAAGTCAAATTAAAGGAGATTGGGATACCAAACATGATAATCTCATTCCTTACAGAGAACATGTATTGTCTTTGATCCCATATTTCAAAGAGATTACCTTTGGACATATTCCACGAAGAGAGAATCAGTTGGCAGATGCTTTAGCCACCATGGCATCCATGTTTGAGATCAGCTGGGATGATGAAGCTCCCAAGATTACTATTGATAGATTTGAGAAGCCTGCATACTGCAATGAGATTGGCACTGAAGAAGCAGAAGAGAAGCCTTGGTTCTATGAAGTGAAAAGATATCTTGAAGCCCAGGAGTTCCCTAAAGGGGCATCTGTCAAAGATAGGAAGTTTCTGAGAAGGTTTTCTGCTAAGTTCTTTTTGAGTAATGGAATTTTGTACAAGCGCAATCATGATTCAACTTTGCTTCGTTGTGTGGATAAGAAGGAAGCAACAGAGATTATGGAAGATATGCATGATGGGATCTTTGGCACTCATTCTAGTGGTCATACCATGGCAAAGAAGATATTGAGAGCAGGTTACTATTGGTCCACCATGGAAGCTGACTGCTATCAACATTCCAGAATATGTCACAAGTGTCAAATCTATGCTGATAAAGTACATATACCTCCATCACCATTGAATGTGTTGACTGCTCCTTGGCCTTTTGCCATGTGGGGCATTGATATGATTGGTGAGATCAAGCCTACTGCTTCTAATGGGCATCGTTTCATCTTGGTTGCTATTGATTACTTTACAAAGTGGGTAGAGGCAGCTTCATTTGCATCTGTTACTAAGAATGTGGTGGCTCGATTCATTAAGAATAATCTCATATGTAGGTATGACATCCCTGAAAGGATTATTACTGACAATGGCTCTAATCTGAACAACACTATGATTACTAATCTCTGCACGCAGTTCAAGATTAAGCATCACAACTCTTCTTCGTATCGTCCGAAGATGAATGGGGCAGTTGAAGCTGCTAATAAGAACATTAAGAAGATTCTACAGAAGATGACTATCACTTACAAGGATTGGCATGAAATGTTACCATTTGCTCTTCATGGTTATCGTACTACAATACGCACTTCAACAGGGGCAACCCCATTCTCCTTAGTCTATGGTATGGAAGCAGTTCTGCCCATTGAAGTTCAGATACCCTCCTTAAGAATTATGAAGGATGCAGGCTTGGATGAAGATGAGTGGATTCAGACTCGACTTGACGAGATAAATTTGATTGATGAGAAGAGGTTAGCAGCAATTTGTCATGGCCAGATGTACCAGAAACGGATGATCAAAGCTTTTAATAAGAAGGTTAAGCCAAAGGTATATCAGGCTGGTGATCTGGTAATCAAGCGTATCATATTACCACAGGGTGATCCTAGGGGCAAGTGGACTCCAACATATGAAGGACCATTTGTGGTAAAAACAGTATTCTCAGGAGGTGCCATGATACTTACTACTATGGATGGTGAAGACTTCCCACAGCCTATAAACGCAGACATAGTTAAAAAATACTACGCATAAAAAGAGACCCGCTAGGTTGACTGGCCTAGGCAAAAATAAGGGCATCCCGGCGAACCAAAAGGGTTCGGGCAAAAATTAGGGATATATATAATAAAAAAGATGTACACCCGGCAAGTCGAAAACCTGAAAAGGCGGCTTGGGCAAAAAAGGGTATCCCGGTGGATTGAAAACCTGAAAGGGCAATCCAGGCAAAAGTTAGGGATTAAAGCGTATGACTATGTCTCGTTTGGATCACCCATGAAACTACAACCAGTTGTGCTACTTACTCAAGCTCGAACAGATAAAGCTCAATCCAATCATTTCCGTCTCAACAGCAGAAGATGAGATACTTGAAGATAATGGCAATAGTAGAATTGAAACTTAATAGGATTATATCTCACATAGCTGATGTTCTTTGTAAAATTTTACGACGAATTCCTCTTACTAGGATTTCTGTTTCCTTGTACAAACTTGCCTATGTATAGGTCATTTTGTGATATAAATAAAATTCCATCTTTAAATCCAGATTTACTTTTACCCTATTTACATAAGCGAAACGTCCATTGGTTGTGTTTGAATGTATGTATGCTTTTGAATATGATTAATGTTTACCTGAAATGCATAAAATGCTTAATATGAGTGATGTTTACCAGAAATGCATGAAAATGCAGTAATAGTATTTACTAAATACGAACAAGGGAAGGAATTCAACGAAGCTTCGCCGGTTCATCCCCACTAGACAGCAACAAGTCCCCCAGTAGGGCAAATCCATCTTCATAGATACTTCGAGTTACATCTCCCCTGGAATTTATATCCATCTCTTTTATCCTCAGGAGGATAATCAGGAATTTATTCTTTCAATAGGAGCACGATGAACGAAGACGGGAGGTTATGTATACCTTACTATCAAACGAAGACAGGAGGTTATGAGTACTACATTATTAAAGGGGAACGAGTTCCTCAGATTCTTCAGCAACAAATCGGGATTTATTTTCCCTGGTCAGCAGTTGTTATACGAAGATATCCAAATACTCCAGGCTGCATGATTCATACATACATCATTTACATCATATCATACATATACATAGATACATAATACATTACTTAAGTGCATCATATTATACATGCATACATAATGCATAAGCTAATATTATCATACAGAATGTTATAATCTTGTTTTTCAGATTAATTCTCCAGCAGACAAACTTCATCAACAACTTGTGACCTTGGGCCGTTGTTTATCTTCCCAAAGGTTACTTCATACCTCAGGACATTGTTTATCTTCCTGAAAGCTATCATGACTTTGGGCCGTTGTTTATCTTCCCAAAAGTTATACTTATACCTCAGGACGTTGTTTATCTTCCTGAAAGCTATCATGACTTTGGGCCGTTGTTTATCTTCCCAAAATTTATACTTATACCTCAGGACGTTGTTTATCTTCCTGAAAGCTATCATGACTTTGGGCCGTTGTTTATCTTCCCAAAAGTTATACTTATACCTCAGGACGTTGTTTATCCTCCTGAAAGCTTCTTATACCTCAAGACGTTGTTTATCCTCCTGAAAGCTATCATGACCTTGGGGCGTTATTTATCTTCCCAAAGGTTACCTCATTATCATGGGACTTCGTTTATCTTCCCGAAGGCTATTTTGAGACGTCGTTTATCTTCTCAAAAGCTATATCATAACTATTGGGCCGTTGTTTATCCTCCCAAGAGTTATACTTATACCTCAGGACGTTGTTTATCCTCCTGAAAGCTATCATGACCTTGGGCCGTTGTTTATTCTCCCAAAAGTTATACTTATACCTCAGGACATTGTTGATCTTCCTGAAAGCTATCATTATTCTTGAAAGCAATCATCATACCTGAAAGCTACCATTTCTTTGGGCCGTTGTTTATCTTCCCAAAAAGCTATATCTTCATATTTTGGACTGCTTTATCCTCCAAGAGATATATTTGAAGAACTTTTCTCCAAGTGGCATCTTTAAGCCCACTCAAAGCATATACAACAAGTCATCAGTATCACTCTACGCACCGGTGAGTGCAAATTTTTGGGCTTTTGTGTTCAATCCCCTTCAACCTTCCAGGTCACGACTAGCAAATATACCAATCTAACCCCTCAGGTTTCAGAAAATTGAACAGGGGCAGCTGTTGCACCCCAAAATTTGCCCTCACAATACAAGACTTTGTGTTCTAAGAGGTTCACAAGGTTCACAAGACCTCTCATGAGGTTCACAAGGTTTACAAGACCTCTCATGAGGTTCATGAGATTCACAAGACACCTTATGAGGTTCACAAGGTTCACAAGACCTCTCATGAGGTTCATGAAGTTTAAAAGACATCTTATGAGTTTCATAAGGTTCACAAGACATCTTATGAGGTTCACAAGGTTCACAAAGTTCACAATGGGTCAGAAGATTTGACAATTCCTTCAGACAATGCATCCTCCTAAGCAGTGCATCCAAAACTAGGGTTTTGACTTTAATCAGGCTAAATGGACTTCCAAGACTTCAAGTGAGCTTCATAACATCTTATATGTGTTTAAGAATCCCCATGACAAATTTCAGAACTTTTCTCAAAGGTTTGCTCAGTCAGATGATCAGATAGGTCAAAATCAGTCAAAGTAGTTAAAAAGTCAAACTGAGGTCAACTGTGGTCAAAACAAAGTCAAACTTCATGATTTTTTGTCAACATCAAGTATATGAGGTAAAATTAATCATTTTATCAAAGTTTGATCATGATTCATCAAGGATATTTCAGATCATCAAGGATCAGAGGTTTCTAAATTAGGGTTTCCTCAGAAAAAGTCAACTGAACTTTGACCAGCCATAACTTTCACATGCTTCATCAAATGTTTCCCATCCAAAGCTCATTTTGAAGGAAATTGAATTCTCTACAACTTTATGTCTCACAAGCCAAGCCCGAAAATGCTTCATTTGGAAGGTATGAGCTAAGACATTATAGGTCCTTTTGAAAGTCAACAAAAAGTCAACAACTTCAAAAGGGCATAACTTGAGAATGATAAATGATATGGACATGAAACCAATGGGGTTGGTTAGGGGACTCTTCAAGCTTTCCAAAATGTCCAAGAACACCCTCATAGCATTAAAATTGAAGGATATGTGCCCTTGCAAAGTTGGGAAATTTTTGGGTGGTTTATGAAGAAAATAGGGTCTTAAAACCAAATTCTTCTAAATGGGCTGAACTTTTTGTGACCCAAGGTATTCCATGACATCATGCACGAAATTTATTTGATATTTTCATTATTTTATTTTATTTATTTTATTTATTATGATTTTTTATGTTAAAAATCATTTTAAATTTAAATAAAATATCAAATATGAAAATTTAAAATATATTTTGGTTCTAGAAGGTCATTAACATGAATTGGATTAAATTGATATACAATTGATGATGATTGTCTTGAAATAGAAAGGTCTCATTCAAAAATATATGAAATTTAAGTCATAATCTTTTTCAATCTCCAAAAATCAAAAAGTCCAAACAATGATCCAATTTTTTGACCTAGCTTCATTCTACTATAAGTATACAAACTATCACAATGCATAGAGGACGAATCTTCTGCCTCAAGAGTAAGTTTTCACTTTAAAAAAAAACACCAAAAACCTGAATTCGGATTCCATCATTCAGGCTCTTTCAAGGCAATTTGAAGGTTGATACATGTTCTATGGACATCACTGAACCTATTCCAATCATTAAAAGCATCAAAAACATGACATAGTGCATAACCCGAATCAAACTTTTCATGTCTTGATGATTTTTTCGTTTTCTCATATTTGTGTATTATAAATAAGATTTGATCATTATTTCATGTTTGTATTGAGTTGTTGATTGTTTCTGGATGGTTTAATTGAAGTTTCACTACAGGTTTAAGGAATTGCCATGGCTAGGGTTTCGGCCAAGCAATTAGGGTTTCACACTAAACCTAATATAAATGAATTTGGAAAACATAGGATGATTGTGTAAGCTGTGGGGATCACAAAGCCCTAATTAATTGAAGAAAATTGTACTGTATGCTTGCTTGTTGAGTTTCGCAGGTCCTGTATGTGTTTGAAATCGCAGGAAATTTCATAGGGAAATTCGCAGCAAAAAATGCAAGGCCAGAGGAGGAAGACGAAGTTCTTGGCGCCATCTGGAAGATTCAAAATTGGGTTTAATATTTTTAGAGTTGTTTGTTGTTTTGTTTCAACTGATGCAGGTTAGCCCAGTGGTAAGGATTGCGCGTATGGATTGCATAAGGCCTTGGTTCGATCCTTGGATGCAGCAATTTTTTTTCTTATTTTTCCATTTAATCACATGACTTAATATATTATTGATTGTAGTGATTATATAATCAGTTGCGCCCTCCTGGCTGGATGGTAAGAGTGCTTGTTTGTTGTGTGAAGGTCTTGGGTTCGAAACCCTCCCCAGGCCTTTTTTGTGCTTTTGTTTGTTTTGTCATAATTTCCACAGGATTTGAAACAAAGGACATTGGCTTCCATCCCATATCACCATGCGCACGCTGGCCTGGTGGTTGTAGAGGCAGGACTCAAAGATGAAAGCAGAGGGACTGGGTTCAAATCCCAGTCCAGGTAAGTCTTTTTTTTCATTTTTCTTGTTTTTTCTATTTTATTTGTTTATATTATTGTTAAATAAATCTAAATAATAAAATAAGATGTTAATAACATTGTTTTCTTTTCTATAATTTAAAATTCATCTTTTCAAAATTAAAATCTTATTGGTAAAAAATTATTTAATATTTATTTATGTATATTATTAATATTGTATAATTTTGTATAATTAATCCTAATTTATTTTTCTAAACATATAAACCCTAATATTTTCTAAAACCCTAAAATATTTTTATAAACTCTAATTGTAAATATTAATTTATTTGTTAATTATAACCTTCAATTTATTTATTTATAAATCTTAATTATATACATATTTTATAATTTAATTATTATTTAATATAATTCTTGCATGTAAATAATTTTAGATTATGCTTAAAATAATAAAAAAACTCCTAATTTAATTTTGTAAATATAATTTACTTTTATAATATGTTTATTTAATCATAATTAACCATTATTTTTCATAATATGTATATAAATTTAAATCTTTATAATAATTAGTATATAATATGAATTGTTTATTTTTCTTCTTAAAAATCTAA
Organism: Lathyrus aphaca; assembly: GCA_963966055.1. Taxonomy (NCBI): domain Eukaryota; kingdom Viridiplantae; phylum Streptophyta; class Magnoliopsida; order Fabales; family Fabaceae; genus Lathyrus; species Lathyrus aphaca. The sequence goes on along the minus strand of OZ014521.1, from coordinate 188,191,817 downwards.
AAAAATAATTATCTATTAAAAATTGCACTTTTAAGTTTATTATTCGTTATTATGTTAAATTCTTGATTTTATTCTTATTAATTTTTATTATTACTAACCCAATTATTTATTATTACTTATTTTGCTTATTTATTTAATTTGTTTTAATTATTATTATTATGTAATTGTATCTTTTATGTAATATTTTAGTAGTAATGTTTAATATTTATTTTTTAAATGCTATGGTTAGTAAAGTAGATAGTGAAATATGTTTGTATTTAAAAATTGAATTTAGACCATTAATTTAAAGATAAATATTTAAACTTGTACACTCACACACGTAAGTCGGTCCTGGATCGCCGTCTCACTTCTTAAGGGTTACCTCTCATGTTGCCTAAACAAAAGGTCAAGTAGGGTGTATAAAGCAAAGTCCCTCATCTTATATCATCTAGTCCCTTAAACAGATAAAAAGATCAAGTCCCTTCGAATGTTGCCTTTGTAATGATCTCGTCCCTTTCGAATAAAGATGATAAGTCCCTTCGAATTGCTTATACACCCCACAGTTGCCTAAATAACATATGTCCCTTCACTTGTCCCTCACAGCATCCAAGGTAATGACTACCTATTCCTTAATAATAGGGATAGTCTTACCATTTAAAGGATTCAAGAACAAAAAAGACTTAATTTAGGGTAGGTTCCTCTTATATACTTGCTCACTCTTCAAAACATTTCAAACACTTCATACATTTCAAACATTTTTCAAAACAAAGGTTTTATATATATCCGTACATGGATCATTATAAAATACTTAAGAAAATTTCTAAACACACACTTCACATTTCAAAACCAGTTTAAAGTGAGCTAAGTAACTAAGAGCCATGGATGTAAAGGGTGCTAACACCTTCCCTTTACATAACCTACCCCCCGGATCCAAAAATCTTTTAAAAGGTCTTTCCTGTTCTTTTATGCCTTTCCTTTGGATAAAATAAAAGTCGGTGGCGACTCTTGCTATCCGCAACATCACTAAAGTCAGTTCTCCCACCGTGTTACAGGTACCTAAGAAAGATGGTAAGGTACGTATGTGTGTAGACTACAGGGATTTGAACAAGGCCAGCCCCAAAGATGACTTTCCACTTCCTCATATTGATGTTCTGGTAGACAACACTGCTCAGTATAAAGTATTCTCCTTCATGGATGGTTTTTCTGGCTACAATCAAATCAAGATGGCACCCGAAGATATGGAGAAGACTACATTTGTTACACAGTGGGGCACTTTTTGCTATAAGGTGATGCCATTTGGTTTGAAGAATGCAGGGTCAACATATCAGCGTGCTATGGTGGCTTTGTTTCATGATATGATTCATCATGAGATATAGGTGTATGTGGATGATATGATAGCCAGGTCCCAGAATGAAGAACAACATCTTGATCATCTGCATAAGTTGTTTGAGAGATTGAAGAAGTATAAGTTGAGATTGAACCCGAACAAATGTACTTTTGGAGTTAGATCTGGTAAGCTCCTGGGTTTCATTGTCAGTGGAAAAGGTATTGAAGTGGATCCTGCAAAAGTGAAAGCCATACAAGAGATGCCAGCTCCCCGTACTGAGAAGGAAGTTAGAGGTTTCTTAGGACAATTGAACTACATTGCAAGATATATTTCCCAATTAACTGCCACCTGTGAGCCAATCTTCAAGTTGTTGAAGAAAGATCAGGTAATGGAATGGAATGATGAGTGCCAGACTGCCTTTAATGAAATCAAGAAATATCTGCTAGAACCTCCAATTTTGATGCCACCAGTTGATGGAAGACCTTTGATTATGTACTTAACATTATTAGAAAACTCAATGGGGTGTGTGTTGGGGCAACATGACGAGTCTGGTCGAAAAGAGCAGGCAATATACTACCTTAGCAAAAAGTTTACCGACTGTGAAACAAGATACTCACTGCTCGAGAAAACTTGTTGCGCTTTGGCATGGGCTGCTCGCCGACTAAGACAGTATATGTTGACCCATACTACCTTATTGATTTCGAAGATGGATCCAATTAAGTACATATTCGAGAAACCTGCTCTCTCCGGAAGAATTTCAAGATGGCAAATGATCTTGACAGAATATGACATACAATATACTACTCAGAAAGCCATCAAAGGAAGTGTTGTAGCTGATCATTTGGCTCATCAAGCAATGGATGATTATCAGTCGATGAGTTTTGAGTTCCCTGATGAAGACATTACGATTATTACCAAAGAACCCGGACAATATGACGGACCTGAACAAGGATCCCGATGGACTATGGTTTTTGATGGAGCTTCTAATGCGCTTGGTAATGGTGTTGGTGTTGTGATCAGTTCCCCTGAAGGTTGTCATACCCCGATTACTGCCAGACTTTGTTTCTATTGTACTAATAACATGGCTGAGTATGAGGCATGTATCCTGGGTATCAAAGTTGCCATTGATATGAAGATTCAGTTCCTTGACGTGTATGGAGATTCAGCCCTGGTAGTAAGTCAGATCAAAGGAGATTGGGATACCAAGCATGATAATCTCATTCCTTACAGAGAGTATGTGTTGTCTTTGATCCCACATTTGAAAGAGATTACCTTTGGACATATTTCACGAAGAGAGAATCAGTTGGCGGATGCCTTAGCTACCATGGCATCTATGTTTGAGATTAGCTGGGATTATGAAGCTCCCAAGATTACTATTGATAGATTTGAGAAGCCTGCTTACTGCAATGAGATTGACACTGAAAAAGCAGAGGAGAAGCCTTGGTTCTATGAAGTGAAAAGATATCTTGAAGCTCAGGAGTTCCCTGAAGGGGCATCTGTCAAAGATAAGAAGTTTCTGAGGAGGTTTTCTGCTAAATTCTTCTTGAGTAATGGGATTTTATACAAGCGCAATTATGATTCAACTTTGCTTCGTTGTGTGGATAATAAAGAAGCAACAAAGATTATGGAAGATATGCATGATGGGATCTTTGGCACTCATTCTAGTGGTCACACTATGGAAAAGAAGATATTGATAGCAGGTTACTATTGGTCTACCATGGAAGCTGACTGCTACCAACATTCCAGAACGTGTCACATGTGTCAAATCTATGCTGATAAAGTCCATATACCTCCATCACCATTGAATGTGTTGACTTCTCCTTGGCCTTTTGCCATGTGGGGCATTGATATGATTGGTGAGATCAAGCCTACTGCTTCTAATGGGCATCGTTTCATCCTGGTCGCTATTGATTACTTCACTAAGTGGGTGGAGGCAGCTTCATTTGCATCTGTTACTAAGAATGTGGTGGCTCGATTCATTAAGAACAATCTCATATGTAGGTATGGCATCCCTGAAAGGATTATTACCGACAATGGCTCTAATCTGAACAACATTATGATTACTGATCTCTGCACGCAGTTCAAGATTAAGCATCACAACTCTTCTCCGTATCGTCCGAAGATGAATGGGGCAGTTGAAGCTGCTAACAAGAACATCAAGAAGATTATACAAAAGATGACTGTTACTTACAAGGATTGGCATGAGATGTTACCATTTTCTCTTCATGGTTATCGTACTACAATACGTACTTCAACAGGGGCAACCCCATTCTCCTTAGTCTATGGTATGGAAGCAGTTTTGCCCATTGAAGTTCAGATCCCCTCCTTAAGAATTATGAAGGATGTAGGCTTGGATGAAGATGAGTGGATTCAGACTCGACTTATCCAGATAAATTTGATTGATGAGAAAAGGTTAGCAGCAGTTTGTCATGGCCAGATGTACCCGAAACGAATGATCAAGGCTTTTAATAAAAGGGTTAAGCCAAAGGTATATCAGGCTGGTGATTTGGTGATTAAGCGTATCATATTACCACAGGGTGATCCTAGGGGTAAGTGGACTCCTACATATGAAGGACCATTTGTGGTCAAAACAGTATTCTCAGGAGGTGCCATGATACTTACTACTATGGATGGCAAAGATTTCCCATAGCCTGTAAACGCAGACATAGTTAAAAAATACTACGCATAAAAAGAGACCCGCTAGGTTGACTGGCCTAGGCAAAAATAAGGGCATCCCGGCGAGCCAAAAGGGTTCGGGCAAAAGTTAGGGATATATATATAAAAAAATGTACACCCGGCAAGTCGAAAACCTGAAAAGGCGGCTTGGGCAAAAAAAGGGTATCCCGGTGGATTGAAAACCTGAAAGGGCAATCCAGGCAAAAGTTAGGGATTAAAGCGTATGACTATGTCTCGTTTGGATCACCCATGAAACTACAACCAGTTGTGCTACTTACTCAAGCTCGAACAGATAAAGCTCAATCCAATCGTTTCCGTCTCGACAGCAGAAGATGAGATACTTGAAGATAATGGCAATAGTAGAATTGAAACTCAATAGGATTATTTCCCACATAGATGATTTTCCTTGTTTTGTAAAAATTGTTATGACGAATTCCTCTTACTAGGATTTCTGTCTCCTTGTACAAACTTGCATGTGTATAGGTTACTTTGTGATATAAATAAAATTTCCTCTTTGAATCCAGATTTACTGTTACCCTATTTACATAAGCGAAACGTCCATTGGTTGTGTTTGAATGTATGTATGCTTTTGAATATGATTGATGTTTACCAGAAATGCATAAATGCTTAATATGATTGATGTTTACCAGAAATGCATGAAAATGCAGTAATAGTATTTACTAAGGACGAACGAGGGAAGGAATTCAACGAAGCTTTGCCGGTTCATCCCCACCAGACAGCTACAAGTCCCCCAGTAGGGCAAATCCATCTTCATAAATACTTCGAGTCACATCTCCCCTGGAATTTATATCCATCTCTTTTATCCTCAGACGAATAGTCGGGAATTTATTCTTTCAATAGGAGTACGACGAACGAAGACGAGAGGTTATGGATACCTTACTATCAAACGAAGACGGGAGGTTATGGATACCATACTATCGAACAAAGACGGGAGGTTTATGAACACTATATTATCAAACAAGATGGGAACGAGTTCCTCATATTCTTCAGCAACAAATCGGGATTTATTTTCCCTGGCCAGCAGTTGTTATACGAAGATATCCAGGCGCTTCAGACTGCACGATTCATACATACATCATCTACATCATACCATAATATACATACCATAAATGCATAATACATCTTAGGTGTATCATACTATGCATGCATACATAATGCATAAACTAATATTCTCTTTGCAGGATAGTTATATGCAGGTAAAATAATATCAACAACTCACAACAGGTCAAAAATGATCCATATACTACTCAAGATGTCCTCAAATAGCAGGCAAACGATCTGTAAAAAGATCCATTCCCTGGTTCAAGACGTCTTTCAGAAGAACTAATCCTGACGTTCTTTTGACCCTTAAGAGCAAATCCTGACGCTCTTTTGGCCTCTTGTTCAAGACATTTTTCAAAAGAACTAATCCTGACGTTCTTTTGACCCTTAAGAGCAAATCATGACACTCTTTTGGCCTCTTGTTCAAGACATTTTTCAGAAGAACTAATCCTGACGTTCTTTTGACCCTTAAGAGCAAATCCTGACGCTCTTTTGGCCTCTTGTTCAAGACATTTTTTAGAAGAACTAATCCTGACGTTCTTTTGACCCTTAAGAACAAATCCTGACGTTCTTTTGGCCCCTTGTTCAAGACTTTTTCAGAAGAACAAATCTTGACGTTCTTTTGACCCTTAAGAGAAAATCCTGACGCTTTTTTGGCCTCTTGTTCAAGACTTTTTCAGAAGAACTAATCCTGACGTTCTTTTGACCCTTAAGAGCAAATCCTGACGCTCTTTTGGCCCCTTGTTCAAGACATTTTTCTGAAGAACTAATCCTGACGTTCTTTTGACCCTTAAGAGGAAATCCTGACGCTCTTTTGGCCCCTTGTTCAAGACATTTTTCAGAAGAACAAATCCTGACGTTCTTTTGACCCTTAAGAACAAATCTTGACGTTCTTTCGGTCCTTGGAGAATAGGCAAACGGTCTGTAAAAAGATCCATTCCCTAATCCAAAATATTTCCAGAAGAGATAATCATCACAAGATTTATTTCTACTAGTCCATTCAACAATTCAAATCATGTTGCATAAATGATTCAGAGACGGTTTATGCAAAGACCTAGTACTGACATCCAGTATCAACATAAAGACATCATCACATCCAGATACTTTAGATGGCATCTCTAAGCCCATCTCCAGTTCATCCTGATGGCATCTCTAAGCCCATCTCCAATTCTTCCAAGTGGCATCTTCAAGCCCACTCAAGCATATACAGCTAATCATCAGTATTACTCTACGCACCGGTGAGTGCAAATTTTTGGGCTTTTGTGTTCAATCCCCTTCAACCTTCCAGGTCACGAATGGCACATATACCAATCTAACCCCTCAGGTTTCAGAAAATTGAACAGGGGCAGCTGTTGCACCCCAAAATTTGCCCTCACAAGACAAGACTTTGTGTACTAAGAGGTTCACAAGGTTCACAATACATCTCATGAGGTTCACAAGGTTCACAAAGTTCACAATTAGTCAGAAGATTTGACAATTCCCTAAGACAATGCATCCTCCTAAGCAATGCATCCTAAACTAGGGTTTTGACTTTAATCAGGCTAAATGGACTTCCAAGACTTCAAGTGAGCTTCATAACATATTATATGTGTTTAAGAATCCCCGTGACAAGTTTCAATACTTTTCTCAAAGGTTTGCTCAGTCAGATGATCAGATAGGTTAAAATCAGTTAAAGCAGTTAAAAAGTCAAACTGAGGTCAACTGTGGTCAAACCAAAGTCAAACTTCATGCTTTTTTGCCAACATCAAGTATATGAAGTAAAATTCATCATTTGATCAAGGGTTGATCATGATTCATCAAGGAGATTTCAGATCATCAAGAATCAGGAGTTTCTAAATTAGGGTTTCCTCAGGAAAAGTCAACTGAACTTTGACCAGCCATAACTTTCACATGATTCATCAATTTTTTCCCATCCAAAGCCCATTTTGAAGGAAATTGAATTCTATACAACTTTGTGTCTCACAAGCCAAGCCCAAAAATGTTTCATTTGGAAGGTATGAGCTAAGACATTATAGGTCCTTTTGAAAGTCAACAAAAAGTCAACAACTTCAAAAGAGCATAACTTGAGAATGGTAAAAGATATGGACATGAAACCAATGGGGTTGGTTAGAGGATTCTTTAAGCTTTCCAAAATGTCCAAGAAAACCCTCATATAATTAAAATTGAAGGATTTGTGCCCTTGCAAAGTTGGGAAATTTTAGGGAAGTTTATGAAGCAAATAAGGCCTAAAATCAAATTTTTGCTAAATGAGCCCACCAAATTGCCATCCCATCTTTATGAAAACACCAAGCACGACCCAACCCACTTATATTCTGAATTTTTATTTTTTATTTTATATTTATTTGAATTTTATTCATTAAAATGTCATTTAAATTAAAATAAAATATGAAATCAAATATTTAAAAGGGGACATTGCTTCTAGAAAGTCATGAAAGTTGATTGGATCAGATTGATATGAGAATTATGGTGATTGTCCTAAAATAGCAATGCTATATCAAAGAATATTTGAATTTTAAGGCATGATCTTTTTCAATCTCAATTGATCCAAATATCCAAAGTGTGACATGATTTTTTGCCCTAATTCAGTTCATATATATACAAGTAACTCATACAAACACAGGGAGACGAAAATTGCAGCCTCTAAGACATATTTCAAACTTCACAAAAATCACCAAAATTCAATTTTTCGGTTTCCATATTAGAAGAGGTTTCAAGGTATTTTAAGGACACCACAAGCTTCCTTAAGCTTCCCTGAATCGAAACCAACCCTTACATGCCTTTGATTCAAGCTCATATGCATAAACCGATTCTTAACTTTCATGGTTTTTTACATTTTCGATTCTGAATATTTGCTTGTGTTCAATGAATTTTGACTTGAATTTCTTGTTTGTGATAAGTTATAGACTGATTCTGGACAGGTTTCTTGAAGTTTCATGGACTAAACTGAAGTTCACCATTGTAGGGTTTTCGGCCTCATTTAGGATTTCATTATTTAGCCAAGATAAATGAATTCTAAAGACATAGAATGATTGCAAATCTCATTAGGAATTCAATGGTATAATTAATTTTGTGAAATTTTGCTGTTTGGTTAGAGTTTGATATTCGCAGGAACAAAAATCGTAGGAACATTCATGGTAAAATTCGTAGCAAATCTCGCAGGTTCAGAGGTAGAAGAAGACCATCAGCGCGCGAAGGAAATATTTGAATTATGTAAAAAGCTTAAAACGAATTTGTTTCATTCATATGTCACGATGAGCATGTAGCTCAGTTGGTTTTGGACGCGCGCATGAGGGCTTAGTACAGGGGTTCGATCCCTGGCTTGTGCATAATTTTTTTTGCCAATATTCATCATTATTTTCAGGTTTAAAATATAATGATTCGTCCTCATTCCCTATCACCAAACGCACGCTGGCCTAGTGGATGATATGCTGGTCTTGGAGGATGCAATGCTTAGGGCTTGGGTTCGAATCCCAGCCCCAGGTAAGTATTTTTTTCACTTTTTCTTATTTTATTTAATTTTGTTTATATTATGATTAATTTAATAAATTATGAATGTTAAAAAAATAAAATGTTTATATTATTCTCTTGTATATATTTCAAAACTTATACTTTCAAAAATTAAACTTTATTAATAAAATTAGTTAATATTTATTTTATTGTATATTATTAATATTATATGTTTTGTATAAATAATTTAATTATATTTATATTAAATAATTAACCCTAATATTTTCTAAACCCTAATTTTTTTATATAAACCCTAATTATATTATAAATCTTAATTTATTTGTTTGTAAATTTTAATTATGTATATTTATTTTATAATTTGTTTATATTTGTATATAGTTTTTATATGTAAATAATTTAATTAAGTAATTAACCCTAATTTACTTTTTCTAAACAATTAAAAAACCTAACTTTATTTTGTGAGTTTAATTTCTAATTTTTTGTTATATGGTTATTTAATTATAATTGGAAAATATTTTTATAATATGTAAATAAAATTAAATAATTAGACTATTAATCATATTTTATTAGTATATAGTATTTATTATTTATTTCTTTAATTAAAAATCTTAAAAATAATTATTTATTTAAAATTGAACTTTTAATTTATTATTTATTTTTATACTAACTATCTTATACTTATTTATTTTGTTTATTATTACTAACCCCTTTATTTATTTATTATGTGATTATTTATCTAATTTATTTTATTATTATAGTTATTATTATGTAATTGTGCAATTTATGTAATATTTGTAGTATTATTTTTATTATTTATTTTTAATTGCTATGGTTAGTAAGATAGGGAGTGTAAAACATGTTTGTATTTAAAATTGAATTTAGATCATTAATCTCAAGATAAATATTTGAACTTGTACACGCACACACGTAAGTCGATCTTGGATCGCCATCTCACTTCTTAAGGGTTACCTCTCATGTTGCCTAAACAAAAGGTCAAGTAAGGTGTAAAGCAAAGTCCCTTCACTCATATCATCTAGTCCCTTAACAGATAAAAAGATCAAGTCCCTTCATGGTTGCCTTCGTAATGATCTTGTCCCTTTCGAATAAAGATGATAAGTCCCTTCAAAATTGCTAAATATACCTTACAGTTGCCTAAATAACAGTTGTCCCTTCACTTGTCCCTCACACATCCAAGGTAATGACTACCTATTCCTTAATAATAGGGATAGTCTTACCATTGAAAGAACATTCAAGAACAGTAAAGTTTTAAACATAGGGTAGGTTCCTCTTAAGTACTTGCTCACTTCTTCAAAAATATTTCATTACACTTCATATTTTCAAACAATTTTCAAAACAAAGTCTTTATATATATCCATACAAGGATCATTATAAAGTACTTAAGAAAATTTTTAATCACACACTACACTTCTCAAAACAATTTAAAGTGAGCTAAGTAACTAAGAGCCCATGGATAACCATGGATGTAAAGGGTGCTAACACCTTCCCTTTACATAACCTACCCCCCGAACCCAAAAATATTTTAAGGTCTTTCCTGTTCTTTTATGCCCTTTCCTTTTGGATAAAATAAAAGTCGGTGGCGACTCTTGCTATCCGCAACATAACTAAAGTCAGTTCTCCCACCGTGTTACACTCGTGCACAAGAAGATCAGAGAACTCAAGCTAAGATAGAGAAACTAGAGGCTAGTGAGAAGAAGAATCAGGCAGCTCTGATAGTGGCACAGAAGGAGATCTCTGAGTTGAAACTCCGAGCGGGGTTGAAGAGGTCAAAGGATCAGGATAAGCACAAGAAATTGACCAATGCCATTGCCACCAGGAACCTCTTCATCAGGACTATCACAGAGCACCCAGTAGGTCCAGTGACTGAGGCCCTCCTGAAGGAATTCAAAGAAGATGACTTTGGATTGGATGTTTGACTCTTTTTGTTTGTACTTAATTTTGATTGTATTTTCCTTTTGTTGATGCATTTTGACCTGCCATGGGAATGTTATTGTAATCAAACTATGTATCTTCACTCTTTGTAATATATATTGTTTGTATTATTTTTGTGAGCTTTATCTCTCTCTGCAACATCATCAGCATTTCCTCGAGGTCTGGAAAGGTCAAAACCAAAGAACCAAACTGGATACCCTTGGAAGACAAATAGGCATCCTGCATTGCATACTAACATTTTATCTTTGTTTTGTAGGTTTTTGTTTTGTTGTGGTTTCTCACTTTGTTGTGGTTTCAGGAAACATTGCTCGCAGAAGAGTGTTCCCTGTCAACAGAATACACCGGTACCCGACAAGAAACAACCTTCTGGGACTACAGATGGATCAAGTTCAACAAGACTTGACTGAAGTGAGGGCCCAAATGGCCAATGAAAGGACATAGATGAGGGCCCAAATGAACCAATTTATGACAGTGATGACTGGTTTAGCTCAGAGCCAGGAGAGACTGAGGGAGTTGGTTGAGCGACAAACTCCCGAGGAACACCATCCAGGTACAGGGGGTACCAGTAACAACGATCACGTGTAGCCTCGCACTGATCCACCAGAGTTTGGACCTCATATGAACCCAGACATCAATGCCATAAGAAATACCCAGGGTAACACTACTAGAGGAAGGGTCTTGCAGGAGGATCCTCAAGAAGAGCAGTTTACTGTGGTCTCTAGGGTACCTATATTGACAGATTGGCTGCATTTTCTTCCACCAGCTTTGCTGACGTGGTGATAGCTGGGGAAAGAATTGAGAGCTTACCGAAGATGGGAAAGATCTCTGACAACGGTGCCAGTTCAAGCAGTGCAAGGAAGCCATTTGCTGGGCCCCGTAGATCTGGTGAAACAAATTCTGTACATGTGGGAAGAGGAAGACCCCAATATCTACCCAGGTCAATTGTTGCCGTCACTATTCCCGCTCCACCTCCTCAGTATACTCAACAACCACAACACTTTCCTCAACAACCACAATTTCCTCAACAAAGGTCATACAACAGCAATAACAACAATCAACAACAACGCCCTTTCCAACAGCGGCCATCTCAGATCAACATAGTGATTGACCTTATTCCAATGCCATATGCCACACTGCTGCCAAAACTCCTAAAGCTCAATCTTGTTGAGTTGAGGACATTAGCTCCACCTGATCCTCAGAACCTTCCAAGAAATTACGATATCAACGCTAGGTGTGCTTTTCATTCTAACGCACCTGGTCACTCCACAGAAAAATGTAGGGCTCTACATATGAAGGTCCAGGATCTGGTAGATTCAAAGGCCCTGAACTTTGCAGCACCTCCCAACGTCATGAAAAATCCTATGCCAAGCCACAGTGGGCCAAGGATTAATGCTATAGAGGAAGGCTCGCCCATGAGCTTAATAAAAGATATTGCAAGTATTCAGACACCTCTGGAAGAGGTTAAAGCCCAACTTTTGAAATGCCAAGTGTTTCCAGGTTGTAAGGCCCATTGTGAATCCTGCAAGGTTTCCGTGAATAGGTGTGCAAGCTTGAGGAATGGCATCAATGGCTTGATCAAAGAAGGCGTTTTGCAAATAACCACAACTGCTTCTACAACACCAGCAACTCTTTTGTCGACAACGAGTGATTCTTCTATAACTGCAACAACCATTGTTCCTACTGATTCATATACAACTTCAACAACCATTTCTTCCTTCACTTCAACAAACAACAGTTCCATTTCATCTCCTTCTACAACTTCAGCAACCACCAACAACGACGTCTCCACAGTTACTATTTATTATGACCCTACAACGGTCCCAAACTCCAGCAACTTTCAACAATCTCAACAACAGTTTCAATCAAGCTTCAATTCACCACCACCAACATCCATCAGAAGTCCTGTCACAATCTTTTATGATCCACAAACAATAACAGTTCCAACCTCTGCTGCAGTAAGCCCAGTCACCATCACGGTGCCAGGGTCTATTCCATATGATAAAGACAGTGTTGTACCATGACATTATGGTGCTGACCTTTACTACAACGGAGAAAAAGTCCTTCTTGATTCTTCTGTTCACACTCCCCAAGTGGATAATGTCGGGGGAGGTGGAGGCTTCACCCGAAGCGGACGCCTCTTCGCGTCACAAGCTCCAAGAACCAACACTGAGGCAGAGGCTGCTGCCAAAGCCAAAGGGAAAAGTGTGATACCTGAAGAACCTGCACCAAAAGAGACTCATAAATCATCCTTTGATCAGGATGTGGATGAATTTATGAGGATAATTAAGAGAATTGACTACAAAGTTGTGGATCAGCTCCACCAGACTTCTTCTAAGATCTCTATACTATCCCTATTGTTGTGTTCCGAAGCCCATCGGGATGCACTACTCAAAGTTCTGCATGCTGCCTACGTACCAGAAGAGATCACAGTAAATCAGCTTGAAACAGTGGTGTCTAATGTCAATACTAGCCATGGGCTAGGTTTCACTGATGCTGATTTAACAACGGAAGGACGTCACCACAACAAAGCTTTGCACATAACTCTGGAGTGCAAAGGAGCTGTACTATCTCATGTTCTTGTAGACACTGGATCCTCACTCATTGTCTTACTAAAGAAAGCTCTTGTCAAGCTCGAATATGATGGAATAGCTCTCCGACCAAGCAATCTGGTGGTCAGGGATTTTGATGGCTCCAAGAGGTCTGTTCTTGGAGAGGTGGAGCTGCCAGTGATAATTGGTCCGCAGGTCTTTAAGACTACTTTCTATGTGATGGACATTCAGCCTGCCTACAGCTGTTTGTTGGGTCGACCATGGATTCACGCCGCTGGCGCAGTAACGTCGACCCTTCACCAGAAATTGAAATATGAGTGGGAAGGACAAATTATCACCATCTGTAGTGAGGAGGACATATTTGTTAGCCATCTGGCTACATATAAATACATTGAGATGGATGGTGAAATCCATGAAACTATGAGCCAAGGGTTCGAGGCCCTGAATGTCAATGAGGAGACGACTGAAGTATTTGCTGCATCCCAGGAGGATAGGATGGGTACTTCAATTGTCTCCTATCAGCAAGCCCGGAAGGTTGTTGAAGATGGTAATGCCCAAGGCTGGGGCAAGCTGCTGCCAGCAGAGAAGAAGGAGGACATATTCGGTTTGGGTTACAGACCATTCCAACAAGATCAATTAGAGACTGCAAAGGAGTCCAAGTTCATCAGTGGGGGGATGCTCACCCCAGATGCTGTTAACAACCTGGAAGACGAGGCGGAAAGTGAGCGCAACCTGGAAAACTGGATACGTCCAAGGATCCCGGGGCACCAAGTCCTTAACTGGTCTTCCCAGGAAATTATAAGGGTTACTCCTACAGAGTAATTATTATTTCCTGTCTTTTTAGCATGCATCAAGTCCTGCATCTTGCCCAAGGTGTCAGGACTCATTTTGTAATAGGGCCATATTGTAATTTTGTGCAAATGAATTATCAATGAATATCAAACATCTTTTGCAAACAAGTCTCTTTTTCGCTCACTGTCTTTTCATTTTTCACTTTTGTACAAAACAATAAAATGGAAATGTTTTCAAAATAAAAAAAACTTCATTTTTCACTTTTTCTAAACAAGATTAAAATTGATCACTAAAACGAACAAATCTCAACCCTTACAGAGATTATCCTCCATATTGCACCGACAACGGCACTGCTATGACCTTGTATGACTTCGACAATCCAATTAATCAAGCCGATGAAGGGGTTGAAGAAGACTATGAGTTACCTGAAGAATTAGTCAGGTTGTTGAAATAAGAAGAGAAAGTGATCACTCCTCATCAGGAGGAGGTTGAAACAGTTAATCTTGGTACCGAAGAGGATTTTAAAGAAGTGAATATTGGGGCCAGTCTGCAGGCTTCAGTAAAAGAACAACTCATTGGCATGCTTCGAGAATACGTTGACGTCTTTGCCTGGTCCTATCAAGAAATGCCAGGTCTAGATACGGATATTGTTATGCACAAGCTGACTTTGAAATAAGATTGTCATCCAGTAAAGCAAAATCTACGTCGTACTCGCCCAGATATGGCCATGAAGATTAAAGAAGAAGTACAGAAACAGTGGGATGCCGGTTTCCTTGCTGTAACTAGTTACCCGCCGTGGGTCGCTAATATTGTACCCGTGCCTAAGAAGGATGACAAAGTACGAATGTGTGTGGATTACCGGGATCTGAACAGAGCTAGCCCAAACGATGATTTCCCATTACCTCACATTGATGTACTGGTCGACAACACAACTCAGTTCTCGGTGTTTTCCTTCATGGATGGTTTTTCTGGGTATAATCAGATCAGAATGTCACCCGAAGACATGGAGAAAACTACCTTCATTACACCTTGGGGCACATTTCGTTACAAGGTAATGCCATTTGGACTGAAGAATGCCGGCGCAACCTATCAACGGGCTATGTGTAACACGGTGGGAGAACTGACTTTAGTGATGTTGCGGATAGCAAGAGTCGCCACCGACTTTTATTTTATCCAAAGGAAAGGCATAAAAGAACAGGAAAGACCTTTTAAAAGATTTTTGGGTCCGGGGGGTAGGTTATGTAAAGGGAAGGTGTTAGCACCCTTTACATCCATGGTTATCCATGGGCTCTTAGTTACTTAGCTCACTTTAAACTATTTTTTTGAAATGTGAAGTGTGTGTTTAGAAATTTTCTTAAGTATTTTATAATGATCCATGTACGGATATATATAAAACCTTTGTTTTGAAAATTGTTTGAAATGTATGAAGTGTTTGAAATGTTTTGAAGAGTGAGCAAGTATATAAGAGGAACCTACCCTAAATTAAGTCTTTTCTGTTCTTGAATCCTTTAAATGGTAAGACTATCCCTATTATTAAGGAATAGGTAGTCATTACCTTGGATGTTAGGGACAAGTGAAGGGACATCTGTTATTTAGGCAACTGTGGGGTGTATAAGCAATTCGAAGGGACTTATCATCTTTATTCGAAAGGGACAAGATCATTACGAAGGCAACATTCGAAGGGACTTGATCTTTTCATCTGTTTAGGGACTAGATGATGTGAGAGGAGGGACTTTTGCTTTATACACCCTACTTGACCTTTTGTTTAGGCAACATGAGAGGTAACCTTAGAAAGTGTAGGATGACGATCAAGGATCAACTTACGTGTGTGAGTGTACAATTTTAAATGTTTATCTTTAAGTTAATGATCTAAATTCAATTTTTAAATACAAACATATTTCACTCCCTACTTTACTAACCATAGCATTTAAAAAATAAATATTAAACATTACTACTAAAATATTACATAAAAGATACAATTACATAATAATAATAATTAAAACAAATTAAATAAATAAGCAAAATAAGTAATAATAAATAATTGGGTTAGTAATAATAATAATAGAAATAATATATAAATAAATAGGGGTTAGTAATAATAAAAATTAATAAGAATAAAATCAAGAATTTAACATAATAAGGAATAATAAACTTAAAAGTGCAATTCTTAATAGATAATTATTTTTTAGATTTTTAAGAAGAAAAATAAACAATTCATATTATATACTAATTATTATAAAGATTTAAATTTATATACATATTATGAAAAATAATGGTTAATTATGATCAAATAAACATATTATAAAAGTAAATTATATTTACAAAATTAAATTAGGAGTTTTTTATTATTTTAAGCATAATCTAAAATTATTTACATGCAAGAATTATATTAAATAATAATTAAATTATAAAATATGTACATAATTAAGATTTATAAATAAATAAATTGAAGGTTATAATTAACAAATAAATTGATATTTACAATTAGGGTTTATATGTTTAGAAAAATAAATTAGGATTAATTAATAATTATACAACATTATACAATATTAATAGTATACAAAAATAAATATTAAATAATTTTTTTAATAAGATTTAGTTTTAAAAAAAAGATGAATTCTAAATTGTAGTAAAGAAAATAATAATATAAACATTCTATTTTTATTATTTAAATTTATTTAACTATAATATATAAACTAATTAAATAAGAAAACAAAAAAAAGAATGAAAACAAAACTTACCTGGGCTGGGATTCGAACCCAGTCCCTGGTCAATGCAACCTCCAAGACCAGCAAGCCAGCCACTGGGCTGCGCGCGCGCCAGTGATATGGAAGACACTCCATTTGGTTTTGTTTCAAATCCTGTGAAAACCATGACAAAAACAAAAAAAAATAGCACAAAAGGGCCTGGGGGGATTCGAACCCAGGACCCTCACACAACAAGCAAACACTCTTACCATCCAGCCAGAAGGGCGCAACTGATATCCAATCCACAACAATGAATAATATATTAAGTCTTGTGATTAAATGGGAAAATAAGAAAAAGATTGCTGCATCCAAGGATCGAACCAAGGCCTTAAGCAATCCATACGCGCAATCCTTACCACTGGGCTAACCTGCATCAGTTGAAACAAAACAACAAACAACTCTAAAAATATTAAACTCAATTTTGAATCTTCCAGATGGCGCCAAGAACTTCGTCTTCCTCCTCTGGCCTTGCGTTTTTTGCTGCGAATTTCCCTATGAAATTTCCTGCGATTTCAAACACATACAGGACCTGCGAAACTCAACGAGCAAGCAAACAGTACAATTTTCTTCAATTAATTAGGGCGTTGTGATCCCCAGAGCTTACACAATCATCCTATGTTTTCCAAATTCATTTATATTAGGTTTAGTGTGAAGCCCTAATTGCTTGGCCGAAACCCTAGCCATGGCAATTCCTTAAACCTGTAGTGAAACTCCAATTAAACCATCCAGAAACAATCAACAACTCAATACAAACATGAAATAATGATCAAATCTTATTTATAATATACCTATATAAGAAAACGAAAAAATCATCAAGACATGAAAAGTTTGATTCGGGTTATGCACTATGTTATGTTTTTTATGCTTCTAATGATTGGAATAGGTTCAATGATGTCCATAGAACATGTATCAACCTTCAAATTGCCTTGAAAGAGCCTGAATTGTGAAATTCGAATTATGTTTTTGGTGAGTTTTGGAAAATTGAACACTTACTCTTGAGGCAGAAAATTTGTCCCTTATGCATTGTGATAGTTTGTATACTTATAGTAGAGTGAAGCTAGGTCAAAAAATTGGATCATTGTTTGGACTTTTTGATTTTTGGAGATTGAAAAAGATTATGACTTAAATTTCATATATTTTTGAATGAGACCTTTCTATTTCAAGACAATCATCATCAATTGTATATCAATTTAATCCAATTCATGTTAATGACCTTCTAGAACCAAAATATATTTTAAATTTTCATATTTGATATTTTATTTAAATTTAAAATGATTTTTAATATAAAAAATCATAATAAATAAAATAAATAAAATAAAATTATGAAAATATCAAATAAATTTCGTGCATGATGTCATGGAACACCTTGGGTCACAAAAAGTTCAGCCCATTTAGAAGAATTTGGTTTTAAGACCCTATTTTCTTCATAAACCACCCAAAAATTTCCCAACTTGGCAAGGGTACATATCCTTCAATTTTAATGCTATGAGGGTGTTCTTGGACATTTTGGAAAGCTTGAAGAGTCCTCTAACCAACCCCATTGGTTTCATGTCCATATCTTTTAACATTCTCAAGTTATGCTCTTTTTAAGTTGTTGACTTTTTGTTGACTTTCAAAAGGACCTATAATGTCTTAGCTCATACCTTCCAAATGAAGCATTTTTGGGCTTGGCTTGTGAGACACCAAGTTTTAGAGAATTCAATTTCCTTCAAAATGAGCTTTGGATGGGAAAATTTTGATGAAGCATGTGAAAGTTATGGCTGGTCAAAGTTCAGTTGACTTTTCCTTAGGAAACCCTAATTTAGAAACCTCTGATTCTTGATGATCTGAAATATCCTTGATGAATCATGATCAACCTTTGATCAAATGATGAATTTTACCTCATATACTTGATTTTGACAAAAAATCATGAAGTTTGACTTTGGTTTGACCACAGTTGACCTCAGTTTGACTTTTTAACTACTTTGACTGATTTTGACCTATCTGATCATCTGACTGAGCAAACCTTTGAGAAAAGTTCTGAAATTTGTCATGGGGATTCTTAAACACATATAAGATGTTATGAAGCTCACTTGAAGTCTTGGAAGTCCATTTAGCCTGATTAAAGTCAAAACCCTAGTTTTGGATGCACTGCTTAGGAGGATGCATTGTCTGAGGGAATTGTCAAATCTTCTGACCCATTGTGAACTTTGTGAACCTTGTGAACCTCATAAGATGTATTGTGAACCTTGTGAACCTCATAAGATGTCTTGTAAACTTCATGAACCTCATGAGAGGTCTTGTGAACCTTGTGAACCTCATAAGGTGTCTTGTGAATCTTGTGAACCTCATGAGAGGTCTTGTGAACCTTGTGAACCTCATAAGGTGTCTTGTGAATATTGTGAACCTTGTGAACCTCTTAGCACACAAAGTCTTGTATTGTGAGGGCAAATTTTGGGGTGCAACAGCTGCCCCTGTTCAATTTTCTGAAACCTGAGGGGTTAGATTGGTATATTTGCCAGTCGTGACCTGGAAGGTTGAAGGGGATTGAACACAAAAGCCCAAAAATTTGCACTCACCGGTGCGTAGAGTGATACTGATGACTTGTTGTATATGCTTTGAGTGGGCTTAAAGATGCCACTTGGAGAAAAGTTCTTCAAATATATCTCTTGGAGGATAAAGCAGTCCAAAATATGAAGATATAGCTTTTTGGGAAGATAAGCAACGGCCCAATAGTTATGATATAGCTTTTGAGAAGATAAACGACGTCTCAAAATAGCCTTCGGGAAGATAAACGACGTCCCATGATAATGAGGTAACCTTTGGGAAGATAAACAATGGCCCAAGGTCATGATAGCTTTCAGGAGGATAAACAACGTCCTAAGGTATAAGTATAACTTTTGGGAGGATAAACAACGGCCCAATAGTCATGATAGCTTTCAGGAGGATAAACAACGTCCTGAGGTATAAGAAGCTTTCAGGAGGATAAACAACGTCCTGAGGTATAAGAAGCTTTCAGGAGGATAAACAACGTCCTGAGGTATAAGAAGCTTTCAGGAGGATAAACAACGTCCTGAGGTATAAGAAGCTTTCAGGAGGATAAACAACGTCCTGAGGTATAAGTATAACTTTTGGGAAGATAAACAACGGCCCAAAGTCATGATAGCTTTCAGGAGGATAAACAACGTCCTGAGGTATGAAGCAACCTTTGGGAAGATAAACAACGGCCCAAGGTCACAAGTTGTTGATGAAGTCTGTCTGCTGGAGAATTAATCTGAAAAACAAGATTATAACATTCTGTATAATAATATTAGCTTATGCATTATGTATGCATGTATAATATGATGCACTTAAGTAATGTATTATGTATCTATGTATATGTATGATATGATGTAAATGATGTATGTATGAATCATGCAGCCTGGAGTATTTGGATATCTTCGCATAACAACTGCTGACCAGGGAAAATAAATCCCGATTTGTTGCTGAAGAATCTGAGGAACTCGTTCCCCTTTAATAATGTAGTACTCATAACCTCCCGTCTTCGTTTGATAGTAAGGTATACATAACCTCCCATCTTCGTTTGATAGTAGGGTATCCATAACCTCCCGTCTTCGTTCGTCGTACTCCCATTGGAAGAATAAATTCCCGACTATCCGTATGAGGATAAAAGAGATGGATATAAATTCCAGGGGAGATGTAACTCGAAGTATTTATGAAGATGGATTTGCCCTACTGGGGGACTTGTAGCTGTCTGGTGGGGATGAACCGGCGAAGCTTCGTTGAATTCCTTACCTTGTTCGTCTTTAGTAAATACTATTACTGCATTTTCATGCATTTCTGGTAAACATCAATCATATTAAGCATTTTATGCATTTCTGGTAAACATCAATCATATTCAAAAGCATACATACATTCAAACACAACCAATGGACGTTTCACTTATGTAAATAGGGTAAAAGTAAATCTGGATTCAAAGATGGAATTTTATTTATATCACAAAATGACCTATACATAGGCAAGTTTGTACAAGGAGACAGAAATCCTAGTAAGAGGAATTCGTCGTAAAATTTTACAAAGAAAATCAGCTATGTGAGAAATAATCCTATTAAGCTTCAATCCTACTATTGCCATTATCTTCAAGTATCTCATCTTCTGCTGTTGAGACGGAAATGATTGGATTGAGCTTTATCTGTTCGAGCTTGAGTAAGTAGCACAACTGGTTGTAGTTTCATGAGTGATCCAAACGAGACATAGTCATACGCTTTAATCTCTAACTTTTGCCTGGATTGCCCTTTCAGGTTTTCAATCCACTGGGATACCCTTTTTTGCCCAAGCCGCCTTTTCAGGTTTTCGACTTGCCGGGTGTACATTTTTTATATATATATCCCTAATTTTTGCCCGAACCCTTTTGGTTCGTCGGGATGCCCTTATTTTTGCCTAGGCCAGTCAACCTAGCGGGTCTCTTTTTACGCGTAGTATTTTTTAACTATGTCTGCGTTTACAGGTTGCGGGAAATCTTCACCATCCATAGTAGTAAGTATCATGGCACCTCCTGAAAACACTGTTTTGACCACAAATGGTCCTTCATATGTTGGAGTCCACTTGCCCCTAGGATCACCCGGTGGTAATATGATACGCTTGATTACCAAATCACCAGCCTGATATACCTTTGGCTTAACCTTCTTGTTGAAAGCCTTGATCATTCGTTTCTGGTACATCTGGCCATGGCAAACAGCTGCTAGCCTCTTCTCATCAATCAAATTTATTTGGTCAGGTCGGGTCTGAATCCACTCATCTTCATCCAAGCCTGCATCCTTCATAATTCTTAAGGAGGGAATCTGAACTTCAATGGGCAGAACTGCTTCCATACCATAAACCAAGGAGAATGGGGTTGCCCATGTTGAAGTACGTATTGTAGTACGATATCCATGAAGAGCAAATGGTAACATCTCATGCCAATCCTTGTAAGTAACAGTCATCTTCTATATAATCTTCTTAATGTTCTTATTAGCAGCTTCTACTGCCCCATTCATCTTCAGACGATACGGAGAAGAGTTGTGATGCTTAATCTTGAACTGCGTGCAGAGATCAGTAATCATAGTGTTGTTTAGATTAGAGCCATTGTCAGTAATAATCCTTTCAGGGATGCCATACCTACATATGAGATTATTCTTAATGAATCGAGCCACAACATTCTTGGTAACAGATGCAAATGAAGCTGCCTCTACCCACTTCGTGAAGTAATCAATAGCAACCAGGATGAAACGATGCCCATTAGAAGCAGTAGGCTTAATCTCACCAATCATATCAATGCCCCACATGGCAAAAGGCCAAGGAGCAGTCAACACCTTTAATGGTGATGGAGGTATATGGACTTTATCAGCATAAATTTGACACTTATGACATGTTCTGGAATGTTGATAGCAGTCAGCTTCCATAGTAGACCAATAGTAACCTGCTCTCAATATCTTCTTTGCCATGGTATGGCCACTAGAATGAGTGCCAAAGATCCCATCATGCATGTCTTCCATAATCTCTGTTGCTTCCTTCTTATCCACACAATGAAGCAAAGTTGAATCATGATTGCGTTTGTACAAAATTCCATTACTCAAAAAGAACTTAGCAGAAAACCTTCTTAGAAACTTCCTATCTTTGACAGATGCCCCTTCAGGGAACTCCTGAGCTTCAAGATATCTTTTTACTTCATAGAACCAAGGTTTCTCTTCTGCTTCTTCAGTGTCAATCTCATTGCAGTATGCAGGCTTCTCAAATCTGTCAATAGTAATCTTGGGAGCTTCATCATCCCAACTGATCTCAAACATGGATGCCATGGTGGCTAAGGCATCTGCCAACTGACTCTCTCTTCGTGGAATATGTCCAAAGGTAATCTCTTTGAAATGTGGGATCAAAGACAACACATGCTCTCTGTAAGGAATGAGATTATCATGCTTGGTATCCCAATCTCCTTTGATCTGACTTACTACCAGGGCTGAATCTCCATACACGTCAAGGAATTGAATCTTCATATCAATGGCAGCTTTGATACCCAGGATACATGCCTCATACTCAGCCATGTTATTAGTACAATAGAAACAAAGTCTGGCAGTAATCGGGGTATGACAACCTTCAGGGGAACTAATCACAACACCAACACCATTACCATGTGCATTAGAAGCTCCATCAAAACCATAGTCCATCGGGATCCTTGTTCAGGTCCGTCATATTGTCCAGGTTCTTTGGTAATAATCATAATGTCTTCATCTGGGAACTCAAAACTCATTGACTGATAATCATCCACTGCTTGATGAGCCAAATGATCAGCCACAACACTTCCTTTAATGGCCTTCTGAGTAGTGTATTGTATGTCATATTCTGTCAAGATCATTTGCCATCTTGCTATTCTTCCGGAGAGAGCAGGTTTCTCGAATATGTACTTGATTGGATCCATCTTCGAAATCAATAAGGTAGTATGGGTCAACATATACTGTCTTAGTCGGCGAGCAGCCCATGCCAAAGCGCAGCAAGTTTTCTCGAGCAGTGAGTATCTTGTTTCACAGTCGGTAAACTTTTTGCTAAGGTAGTATATTGCCTGCTCTTTTCGACCAGACTCGTCATGTTGCCCCAATACACACCCTATTGAGTTGTCTAACACTGTTAAGTACATAATCAAGGGTCTTCCATCAACTGGTGGCATCAAAATTGGAGGTTCTAGCAGATATTTCTTGATTTCATCAAAGGCAGTCTGGCACTCATCATTCCATTCCATTACCTGATCTTTCTTCAACAACTTGAAGATTGGCTCACAGGTAGCAGTCAATTGGGAAATAAATCTTGCAATGTAATTCAATCGTCCCAAGAAACCTCTAACCTCCTTCTCAGTGCGGGGCGCTGGCATTTCTTGTATAGCTTTCACCTTCGCAGGATCTACTTCAATACCTTTTCCACTGACAATGAAACCCAGGAGCTTACCAGATCTAACTCCAAAAGTACACTTATTTGGGTTCAATCTAAACTTGTATTTCTTCAACCTCTCAAACAACTTATGCAGATGATCAAGATGTTGTTCTTTATTCTGGGACCGGGCTATCATATCATCCACATACACCTCTATCTCATGATGAATCATATCATGAAACAAAGCTACCATAGCACGCTGATATGTTGCCCATGCATTCTTCAAACCAAATGGCATCACCTTATAGCAAAAGGTGCCCCACTGTGTAAAAAATGTTGTCTTCTCCATATCTTCAGGTGCCATCTTGATTTGATTGTAACCAGAGAAACCATCCATAAATGAGAATACCTTATGCTGAGCAGTGTTGTCTACCAGAACGTCAATATGAGGAAGTGGAAAGTCATCTTTGGGGCTGGCCTTGTTCAAATCCCTGTAGTCCACACATATACGTACCTTGCCATCTTTCTTAGGTGATGGTACCACATTTGCAACCCAGTGAGGATAAGAAGTCACTGCTAAGAACCCTGCATCAAACTGTTTCATTACCTCTGCCTTAATCTTCTCTGACATTTCAGGACGCATTCGACGAACCTTCTGCTTCTTTGGACGACAATCTTCTTTCACTGGTAAACGGTGAACCACAATGTTCGTATCCAACCCTGGCATATCTTCATAAGACCAAGCAAAGATCTCCACATAGTCACGTAGCATCTGAATCAATCTGCTCTTGACACTATCCTCTAAATAAGCCCCTATCTTGACTTCTTTCCTATTTTCATCAGTTCCCAGATTCACAACTTCGATTGGCTCTTCATGTGGCTGTATAGCTTTCTCTTCTTGTAGTAACAACCTAGCAAGCTCTACAGGTACTTCACAATCGTCCTCATTTCCATCTTCAGTTTGATAGATCGGATTCTCGAAATTATAATTGGCAATAGTAGAACTGTTATCAACAGGATCCAGAGTGGATGAGGATCTGCATTTTAGTGATGTGGGTGTGTGTAAGAACACATAGCTGATAAAACAAAAATAAAAGAAAAGAAAGACAAGGAACACAATATTTACTAAAACGAAACGTCCACTGATTTTTATTGAATGAAGTATGCAAATGAAATGACAGCCCGTAACAAGCACACCATTGTGCCCCAGGTAAGGCACAAGGCTTGAGAGTTTAATTGTTCAAACATTACAAATTTTAAAAAGCAACAACACAGTAATAGTATTTACTCCTGACTAAAGGAGATAGGAATAACATCTTCAGCCTTCCAATTATTAAGCCCAGCACCCACAGTAGGAAAAATCCAAGCATCCAAGTTGTAGTCTTCATCATAGTCACCCACAACATTGATCTGATTCTTCATAATCCCCTGATTGGTGATACAAACAGCACGAGCACGACGAACAGCCTTCTGGGACTCTGCAGTGAAACCCAAACCAAATTTGTCAGACTTGTAAGGAATGTCAGGAAGCTGACCCCAAATAGTACAACCACCTTCATCCACCACAGCTCTAGCATCTTTGAGGGAGGCCATTGTAGGAGGCACTCTGGTGACCACAGGAACTTTCTTGACAACATGGGGAGCTTCATAATTATTAACAACCCAAGGAACCACTTCGAACGTCTGGCACGGAGTTTCAACATATTCACCTTCCACTTCAAGATATTTAAAGGTGTTCACATGGCTAACTATATATCCTTCCTCTCTGTAAACAGTGACAACTTTTCCTTCTACCGGATATCTCAGTTTCTGGTGTAAAGTGGAGGTTACAGCACCTGCCCCATGGATCCAGGGACGCCCAAGCAAACAAGAATATGAAGGACGAATATCCATCACGTAAAAAGTAGCATTGAAGACCTGAGAACCTACTTTGATTGGGAGATCAATTTCTCCATGCACCACTCTTCTCGAGCCATCAAAAGCCTTCACCACTATATTACTGGGCTTCAACACAACATCTTCAGGACTAAGCTTATTCAGGACTTCTTTGGGTAACACATTCAGCGAGGAACCATTGTCTATTAGCACATGTGACAGGGTAGTGCCCCTGCATTCAATTAAGATATGTAGAGCCCTGTTATGATCCCTCTTGGCAGGAGTCAAATCAGCATCGGAGAAACCTAACCCATTATCATAGGTCAAGTGGGCAACACAATTTTCAAACTAGTCTACAGAGATCTCATTTGGTACATGAGCAGTCTTCAGAAACTTGATCAAGGCTTTGGCATGAGCCTCAGAGCACAACAATAAAGACAGCATAGAGATCTTGGAGGGAGTATGCCCCAATTGATCAACAATGTCATAATCACTCTTGCGAATGATCTTCAATACTTCTTCCATCTGCTTAGCAAGATCATCAGCAGCTGGCACATCAGTTGGTATAAGTTCAATAACAGGACCTTTGCCCCGAGCATCAGTATTAGAGGTAGAAATTGGAGTAACTGTATTCTTGGAAACAGTCGGAGAAGAGAAAACTCTTCCACTTCGTGTGATCTTACTAGATCCAGCAATATTGTCAACATCAAGGTTTTTATCAGTAACAAATGGCTCAGATAAGGGTTCCTGCTTAACACCATGGATATAAACATCGGACCCATAATGCCAAGGCACAGCTTTATCAGAAGTATATGGAATAGGACCAGGAGTGGTAATAATCATAGGAGCCACTCTAGCTTCGGCAACAATCTTCACAGGGCCTTCAGCAGTAATCTTAATTGGACCCTTATGAGTGATTTTGACAGGACCCTTGGAAGTAATCCTCACCGGCACTTTATCAACCATATCCACCTCTTCAACCTTCATACCTTTAGTTATATGATCCACCATACTTTCCATAGAAAGTGGAGCCCTCTCAAACACTATGGTGTAATTATTCATGAGGCGTTGAATTCCATCCTTCAACCTCCAGCAGCTATCCGACTTATAGGTACAATATAAACAATCTTCACGACAACCTGGAAAGAATCCAGCTTGTACCAACTTCTTCTTGATAACAGACAATGGTGTAGTCAAATCTGCAACTGAGGAAATATGTGAATCTTCATCAATGGCATTGACAGTCTTCTCATGATTTGGCATGGGAGCAGTAATCACATTTGGAGTACCCGGAGGGTCAAACTCAATCTCTCCAGCATCAATCATATCCTGAATTTTGTTCTTCAATACCCAACAACTATTGGTATCATGTCCCTGACAATTCGAATGATATGCACATCGTGCATTAGGATTGTACCTGGGAGAGGTAACATTAGGATTCTGAGGAGGATCTTTCAGAGTGATAAGTTTAGCCTTCAACAAGTGTTGCAAGGCTTGGGCCATTGACATGTTGATCTTAGTGAACTGCCTTCTAGTCCTCTGTTGATTTCCCTATGGCTTCTCTGGTGTTGCAGGAGTTGGATTGGAGATATGAACCGCACTCACAGACTGATGCCTCCTATTACGATCAAGTTGACCATAAACAACATTTTCCTCTTTCTTCCCACTGGGAGGCTTCTTTGCAGAATTGGATTAAGAAGCACCCACTTGGATTTTGCCACTCCTTATACCACTTTCTACGCGCTCTTCTGTCATTATCAACTCAGTGAAGCCAGATGATGAGCTTCCAATGAGATGACTGTAAAAAGGACCATTCAACGTACACATGAACATATCAACTAACTCCCTGTCAGTTAGAGGTGGTTTCACTCTACCAGCCAAGTCTCTCCACTTCTGAGCATACTCCTTGAAGCTCTCTTTAGCACCCATAGACATGCTCTGAAGTTGCATGCGAGTAGGGGCTAAATCAGCATTGTATTGATATTGCTTATAGAAGGCTTCAGCAAGATCATTCCAATCACGGATGTTGACACTCTCCAACTGATAGTACCATTCCAATTGAGCTCTAGATAAGCTCTCTTAGAAGAAATGGATCCACAACTTTTTATCAGCAGTATGGGGTTGGATTATCCGGACATAAGACCTCAGATGCAGCTTGGGACAAGAGACACCATCATAAACAACGAAAGTAGGAACCTTGAAACCAATGGGTATAACCACCCCAGATATCAAACTCAGGTCTTCAAAATCCAGCCCAGAAGACTTTTGCAATTCCATAGCATCCATTCTATCCACCAGCATCTTGAACTTATTTTCATTAGGCTCATGATAGTAGTTAGCTTCAGAATCAGAGTCCCCCATTGTATTGTGGAGACTGCCTCCCTCTTTATCAGACTCTTCAGACTCATAATCTTCAACCTGTTCTTTGGTCTTGACAGAACCTCTGAACATTCTTCCCATGTTGATCAGGCCTCCTGACCTTCTAGTCTTCTTAGTCTTCTTGGCCAGCAGTGTATTCAATTCATCCTGCCCCTTGGACAAGTTCAGGATCAGCTCTTGGAACTGTGCATTTTGTGCCTGGAGATCCTTAACTGTTTGTGTAATTCTGTAATCAGGTATGAGATGTCCTATGAGATGTTCCAACACTTGACAGATTTAACCAAAACTTAAAGTGCAAGAAAATTAAACAACACAGTAGTTTGTTAACCCAGTTCAGTGTATAACCACACTTACATCTGGAGGCTACCAAGCCAGGAGGAAATCCACTATAAGTAATATTAATTCTAGACTTAAACAACCCAGTTTAATCTTTCACTTAATATCTACCCAATGCAATTTCTACCTAAGACACAACTTAGATATGAGTACCAACTCACTCCCCCTCAATCACACAGTGATCTTGTTTACAAGTTTAATAAAATTGAAGACATTCTTCAAACAATACAGCTTGATCTTACTTCACAGTTTCAATCAAGTCACAAATGCACTTATGCTTAAAAGCTCATAAAGTGGTACAATTAAAAACAACCTGTTATTGAAACACAACACCCTATTTTGTCTTCTGAAATTCGTACTCAATTCTGTGAGTTTCTGTTGATTAAATAGGTGTTTGTAATTTGGGCTTTCTGTAGGTTAATCCAGTCCTAAAACACATGCAGCTTCCACCTTGAATTAGGGTTTGTTACTTCCTAGATTCTAGGTGATTTAGTTCTTCTGATTAATCTGAAGCCTCATAATAAAACTTCCTACAGATGCGCCTTGTTCTGTTTTTATCCATCCATAATTAATTCCAGATAACTTTCCTTAAATATCTCAGATCAGTTAGTCATTAATTAATTCTGGTAGCAGGTTTGAGATGTCTCAACATCTGTTGGGACATCCTGAAAAACTGAACTTAAATCATTTACACAATGTCCCAACATCTGGTGTGACATCCTGAAATAAGTTCTTATACTCTGTTTGATAATGTCCCAACATCTGATAGGACATTCTGAACTGAATTCAATATTTCTTGTTGGTCAAAAATTCTGCCAATTCTAAACATCTACAAACTCCCCCTTTGGCTAATTTTTGGCTAACATCTTTTCTGGTTATCAGAGTGCAGCAGAAGTTCTTTTTATCAGAGTGTAGCTTTCCTTTTCTGTTAAGTCATGAGTGAGTTTACTCCCCCTCAAACATACATGTATTCAGATTTGTTGCAACAGAAATTTCTATTAAAAACACACTGATTCAGTTCAGAAACAAACAGTAGTTTTTCATTCATAGCTAAACAGCATCATACATTGTTGTTGTTGTTCTCCCCCTTGTTAGACACAAATTTGGGGCCAAAGTCACTAATTCTAAATTACAATGCAGCTGTCATACATTTGTCCTCACATACAAATAATCACTCAGATTCCTCACAGTCAGTTTCTTCATCATCCTCAGTTTCCTCATCAGAAGAAGCAGCTTTCTGATCACCTTCACTCTCCAGCCTTTGGATAATCTCCTCAAGCTTCTGCTTCCTTGCTTCAAGTTCTTTGCAAGTTCTCTTCAGTTCAGCAATCAATGCAGCCTTGGAGATTGGAGACTTTGCATTTGAAGGACCTGAAGATGTCCCAGAGGGTGCTTCAACATATGCTGCATGATGACTCAGGAACAGCTTGTAGTGAAAGGCCAGAGGGCTTTCTCTTTTGCAAACTGTGTCCTTCTCTGTGAGGATCCCAGGGTACTGACTCAGCACTATTCCACACAGCAAGGAAGGGAAAGCTATTGGCAGCTTTGTTGCAGATGAGCTAGCATGCTTCAAAGTCTGATCAAAGATGTAGGCTCCATAATCCAGCTTAGTTTGAGTGCCCACAGCATAAATAAACCTGCCCAAGCCAGTGGATATTGAAGATGTGTGATTGGTAGGCACCCAGTTTGCTGTACCAATCCTGTTCAGCATGGCATATTTCCTTGTCAGCATGCTCACTGAGAGCTTTCCTTTAACTGGCCAAGCTTTGACCTGGTTAGCAGTGATAACCTTGCAGACCTGGTTATCAGTCTTCCCTAGCTCATTTGGACCATCTGATTCTCTTCCAAGGTATTGGTTGATGATCTGAGGAGAGAACTCTACACACCTGCCTCTAACAAAGACTTTTCTAAATTCAGCAGATTACCATTGGCACAATCTTCCTGAAGATTGACTATGAATTCCTTGACAAGTAGCTCATAGCAGGGAGAGAGGTTGGAGACTGTTTTGAAGAGACCAGCAGCAGATATGAGATCAATTAACTCTGTGCACTCAAGTGCATTACTGCTCAGCTCTCTTTCAAGTGCTACCCTTCTTTGATAGACAAACTTCCATCTGTTCACACTTGAAACATGATGAAAGGAGATGTTGTCCAAGGGAGCTTCTGGAACAGCAGTTGATGCCCTTGAGGGTGCTGGTTTCTTCTTTGGAGGAGATGTTGGGACATCTGCTTCAACATCTGAATCTGGAGGAGTGACAGCTTTCCTCTTTTGTGTTTGCACCTTGCTCCATTGTTTGGTAGGACCAAATACAACTTTAGCTTTGTCCTTCTTTGGGGTAGCTTGCTTCTTCTCAGGAATTGCATGTCCTGCTTGCATCTTTTCTTTCCTAGTCCTGAGCCTTTTGGCTATGCTAGGTCTTACAGAGGCAATGATTTCTGTATCAGAATCATGCTCTAGGTCCACAACAGGAGGAGATTGAGCAGTCTCCTCTTCAGCTGGTTGATCAGCAGAGATATGCTCTTCAGTTGAGGCCTTGGTCTGATCCTCAGATTCTTCTTCATCACTATCATTTGAGGCCTTTTTCTGGTCCTCAGATGTTTCAACAGCAGCATCAGATGAGGCCTTTTGTTGATCTTCAGATGTTTCAACATCTATTGGGACATCCTGTTGAGCAGGAGTGTCCTTTGCAGCCTGAGGTTGTTGATCTTCTTGTGGAGCTGGCATGGTGCTCAAGGGAATAGAAATGCCACTAACCACTCTTTGTTCAGAAAGAATCCTGTTTACCAACTCCTTAATGGAATCATCCACATATTCAGAAGATTTTGGAGGCATGTTTGCTGGTGAAGGAATGCCTTTGGATTTGCTGCAAACTGGATCTTTTGTTCTTTTTGGAGTTCTTGGCTTTTTAGCATGAGGAACACTTCCTCTGATTTCGTCCATTGGGGTTGACTCCATGGGTACCACAGAAATGGGGGTTGCATGAACCACATCTTCCTTGTTGAGAATTTCTTCAGGAATGTTAGGGTTTTGAGACATTTTCAAAGAAGGTGGATGAAGAGTTTTAGGGTTGATGATTTCTGAAGAACAGTTAGAGAATGTAAGTCGTTTTTGAGAGTATGATGAGAATATGGATAGCTGGAAGCAAGCTGATATAATAAAAGTAGCCGTTACTTTGAGACTTTTTAGGAGAGGAATACTCAAGGTCCTTGACCAGACTGGTGTTGCCATCTGGTTCTTATGCCACACAATGTCATATGACATGTTGGCACATCTCCATAACTGCTAAATCTCACATAAGCATATTCCCAATTTGCCCCTTAAGTTCTCAAATTGAGTAGCATCCAATGCTTTGGTAAAGATATAAGCCAAATGCAGATTTGTAGCTACATGTTCCAATGAAATCACTTTTTCTTCTACAAGATCTCTGATGAAATGATGTCTGATATCAATATGCTTGGTCCTGCTATGTTGGATAGGATTCTTTGATATGTTAATAGCACTTAAGTTATCACAGTACAATGTCATGACATCTTGTGGGACATTGTACTCAGTGAGCATTTGCTTCATCCAAACCAACTGAGAACAACTGCTTCCAGCTGCTATATATTCAGCTTCAGCTGTAGATAAGGATACACAATTTTGTTTCTTACTGAACCAAGAAATCAAATTGTTTCCTAGAAAGAAGCATCCTCCTGAAGTGCTTTTTCTGTCATCAGCACTTCCAGCCCAATCAGCATCACAGAAGCCAGTGAGAATTGGTTTACATCCATGAAAGTACATTATGCCATAGTCACAAGTACCATTAACATATTTCAGAATTCTCTTGACTTGATTAAGATGACTGACTTTTGGATCAGCTTGATATCTTGCACATACACCTACTGCAAATGCTATGTCTGGTCTGCTAGCAGTCAAATATAACAAGCTTCCAATCATACTTCTGTACATGCTTTGATCTACATTCTCACCCTTTTCATCTTTAGTCAGCTTTAAATGTGTGGGGGCAGGAGTTCTCTTATGAGTAGCACTGTCCATTCCAAATTTCTTGACTATGTTCTTAACATACTTGCTTTGGGAAATGAACATGGAGTCCTCCATTTGTTTTATTTGCAGTCCAAGAAAGTAGGTTAATTCTCCTACTAGGCTCATTTCAAATTCAGATTCCATTTGGTTGACAAAATGTTTGACCATCCTGTCAGACATCCCACCAAAGACAATGTCATCTACATATATTTGAGCAATCATGACATTTCCTTCTTCATCTTTAACAAACAAGGTTTTGTCAAGTCCTCCTTTCCTGTACCCTTGCTTGACAAGAAAAGTAGTCAGCCTTTCATACCATGCTCTTGGAGCTTGCTTCAGACCATAAAGAGCCTTCTTTAGTTTGTATACATGATTTGGACAGCTTGGATCAACAAATCCTTTAGGCTGTTCTACATATACCTCTTCATTAAGATAACCATTTAAAAAGGCACTTTTCACATCCATTTGAAATAGCTTGAACTTTAAGATACAAGCAATTCCCAAAAGTAGTCTGATTGATTCAAGCCTTGCTACTGGTGCAAAGGTTTCATCAAAGTCTACTCCTTCAATTTGTGTGTTTCCTTGAGCTACAAGTCTAGCTTTGTTCTTTGTAACAACTCCTAGTTCATTTGACTTGTTCTTATACACCCATTTTGTTCCAATCACATTTATGTCATCAGGTCTAGGAACAAGGTTCCACACTTCATTCCTTGTGAATTGACCTAATTCCTCTTGCATAACACAAATCCAGTATTCATCAGTAAGAGCTTCCTTGATGTTTTTAGGTTCTATTTTAGAAACAAAACAGGAACCTGAAATCACTTCTCTTGATCTAGTGCTTACACCTCTGTTGGGATCACCAATTATCAAATCTTTGGGATGATCCTTCTATATTCTGATGGAGGGAGGTTTGCTAGATTGTTCTGTCCTTGCATCAGTTTGAGTGAAGTCATAATGATCACTCTTTTCTTCAGCTTCAATCTTGATATCAGCAGATGTTCCAACATCTTCTGAGACATCTGTAGGAGCATCATCAATTATCACATTTATGGACTCCATGATAACCTTGGTTCTAGAATTAAATACTCTATATGCTCTGCTGTTTATAGAGTATCCAAGAAAAATCCCTTCATCACTTTTAGGATCCATTTTTCTTCTTTGCTCCCTATCTGCCAGAATATAACAGTTACTTCCAAATACATGGAAGTACTTAACTGTGGGTTTTCTGCCATTCCAGACTTCATAGATTGTGGACAAAGTTCCTTTCCTTAGAGTAACTCTGTTGTGGATGTAACAAGCTGTGTTCATAGCTTCATCCCAGAAGTACAAAGGTAACTTTTTAGCATGGATCATAGCTCTTGCTGATTCTTGGATAGTTCTATTCTTCCTCTCAACAATCCCATTCTGTTGAGGAGTGATTGGTGAAGAATATTCATGATTGATTCCTTCTGAAGAACAGAAATCTAAGAACTTTTGGTTCTCAAATTCTTTTCCATGATCACTTCTTATTCTGATCACACAGCTGGCTTTTTCCCTTTGTATTCTTTGGCATAAGTCTTTGAATACATCAAATACATCAGACTTTTCTTTGATGAAATTTATCCATGTATACCTTGAAAAGTCATCAACCACCACATAGGCATACCTCTTGCCACCAAGGCTTTCAACCTGCATAGGTCCC
Source organism: Lathyrus aphaca (assembly GCA_963966055.1). Classification (NCBI taxonomy): domain Eukaryota; kingdom Viridiplantae; phylum Streptophyta; class Magnoliopsida; order Fabales; family Fabaceae; genus Lathyrus; species Lathyrus aphaca. Next base: position 188,158,097 of record OZ014521.1, on the reverse strand, counting down.
ATAAGATCCATATGCAATAGTTCCAAAACTTTGGAAGTTGTCAGATGTTGGAGCTTTGGATGGGACATCTTGGTTTGCTTGCATATTTGACATTCACCACATATTTTGCCATCATCAATCTTCAGTTTAGGAATACCTCTTACAGCATCCATAGATATTATCTTCTTTATGCCTCTGAAATGAAGATGACCTAGTCTTTGGTGCCATAGTTTCACTTCTTCTTCTTTAGCTAAAGAGCAAGTTGAAGTGAGACTGAAGTCTTGAGATTCCCACATGTAACAGTTGTCTTTAGATCTGGCTCCTCTCATGACAACCTCTTGTTCTTTGTTAGTCACTATGCATTCAGTTTTGATAAAGTTTACACTGTACCCTTGATCACATAATTGACTTATGCTGATCAGGTTAGCAGTTAAACCTTTAACTAGCAGCACATCATCTAGTCTTGGAACATCTTGACAATCCAAGGTCACCACTCCCTTGATTTCTCCTTTAGCTCCATCTCCAAAGGTTACATATCTGGATGAATGTGACTTTAAGTCTACTAGCAGATTCTTCAATCCAGTCATGTGTCTTGAACATCCACTGTCAAAGTACCAGTCTTCTTTAGCTGATACTCTTAGTGATGTATGTGCTATATATGCAACACTTTTCTTTGACCATTTGAGTTGAGATTTCTTTTGATGCCTCTGCCCTGTGTATTGTTCATCAGTAGATTTCCAAGATTGATTGTTGATCTTGTTCTTAGGTATGTAGCTTTGATCAGCCTGAATGCTAGCTTTTGGTCTCCATACCTTCTTGATGACCTCTGTCTTCTGCTTAGGAGGTTGCTGATTTCTTTGATGTCTATGCAGCACTTTCTTGGTAACTTCTATTTTCTGCTTAGAAGGTTGCTGATACATCTGATTTGGATATCCATGCAACTTATAGCAATGAGGTTTGATATGTCCAAATCTTCCACAATGATGACATCTCCATCTTTGATACTTCTTCTTCATTTTGTTCTTTTCAGAATGTTGAGACATCTGTTGGAACATTATGTTTGACTTTGTGTTCTTTTCATGATGTTGAAGCATCTGTTGGGACATCTTGTTTGACTGTATGGACTTTGAAGTAGTTTTGCTAGAGCTAGCTTCATCCTTATGAACTCTGTTAAATCCCAGTCCACTTTTATCCCCTGAATGCTTATTGTTGTTGAGAATAACATCCAGTGTACTTGAGCTGCTGTTCAACATTCTAACAGATTTGGACATGTGTTCCAACTTGGAGTTGAGAAGACTTACTTCACTTTTCAAGGTGTCAATGATCTCTTGATCACTTGCTTTTTCATCTTCTAGTGCCTCATTCTGCTTCTTTAGCTTTATAACCTCACTGCATATTTCAGTGCTTCTTTTGTATAGATCTTTGTATGCTTGCTCAAGTTCTTCAAAAGTAAGCTCCCCATCACTGGATTCACTTTCAGATTCACATAATCCAGCTAGAGCAGTGATATGCTTAGCTGATTCTTCTTCTGAATCACCTCCTGAGTCTTCATCAGACCAGGTTACAGAGAGTCCTTTCTTTTGCCTTTTTAAGTAAGTAGGACATTCATTCCTGATGTGTCCATATCCTTCACATCCATGGCATTTAATTCCTTTTTCTTGACTGGTCTTTTCATCATAATTTGACCTTTTGTTAGCATCATAAGGTCTTTTGTTCTCAGAAGAGTTTGTGTATCTTCCACTGGGTTTGGATTTGCCTTCCATCCCTCTGAGAATTTTTTTGAATTGTCTTCCAAGCATAGCAATGTTGTCTGATAAGCTTTCACCAGTTTCTGATTTATCATCTTCTTCTTCATCAGTATTTGTCACCAAGGCTATGCTTTTGTTCTTCTTTACATTTGTGTCATTCATTCCCATCTCAAATGTTTGAAGGGAACCAATGAGCTCTTCAACTTTCATTGTGCATATGTCTTGAGCTTCTTCTATTGCTGTGACTTTCATGTCAAATCTTTTTGGCAAAGATCTGAGAATCTTTCTTACAAGCTTTTCATCAGTCATCTTTTCTCCCAAGGCTCCAGAAGTATTGGCTATATCTAAGATGTTCATGTAGAATTCATGAATTGACTCATCTTCCTTCATTCTCAAGTTTTCAAACTTGGTGGTGAGAAGTTGAAGTCTTGACATTTTTACCTTTGATGTTCCTTCATGAGTTGTTTTGAGAGTGTCCCAAACATCTTTGGCCAGCTCACAGTGATGCACAAGTCTAAAGATGTTTCTATCAATGCCATTGAATAAAGCATTTAAGGCCTTGGAGTTGCCTAGTGCTGAATCTTCTTCCTCCTTACTCCATTCTTCTTCAGGTTTCAACACTTTTGATCCATCTTTGGTGTCTTGGACAGGATGTTCCCATCCAGTGTTGACTGCTCTCCAGGCCCTGTTGTCAAGTGATCTTAAGAATGCAATCATTCTTGGCTTCCAGTAGTCATAATTAGATCCATCCAGTATAGGTGGTCTATTTACTGATCCTATATCTCTGTCCATGTTTCCAGAATTTGTATTCCCTAGATCTCACCCAGTATAAACAGGCAGGGTGCCTGCTCTGATGCCAATTGTAATTCTGTAATCTGGTATGAGATGTCCTATGAGATGTTCCAACACTTGACAGATTTAACCAAAACTTAAAGTGCAAGAAAATTAAACAACACAGTAGTTTGTTAACCCAGTTCAGTGTATAACCACACTTACATCTGGAGGCTACCAAGCCAGGAGGAAATCCACTATAAGTAATATTAATTCTAGACTTAAACAACCCAGTTTAATCTTTCACTTAATATCTACCCAATGCAATTTCTACCTAAGACACAACTTAGATATGAGTACCAACTCACTCCCCCTCAATCACACAGTGATCTTGTTTACAAGTTTAATAAAATTGAAGACATTCTTCAAACAATACAGCTTGATCTTACTTCACAGTTTCAATCAAGTCACAAATGCACTTATGCTTAAAAGCTCATAAAGTGGTACAATTAAAAACAACCTGCTATTGAAACACAACACCCTATTTTGTCTTCTGAAATTCGTACTCAATTCTGTGAGTTTCTGTTGATTAAATAGGTGTTTGTAATTTGGGCTTTCTGTAGGTTAATCCAGTCCTAAAACACATGCAGCTTCCACCTTGAATTAGGGTTTGTTACTTCCTAGATTCTAGGTGATTTAGTTCTTCTGATTAATCTGAAGCCTCATAATAAAACTTCCTACAGATGCGCCTTGTTCTGTTTTTATCCATCCATAATTAATTCCAGATAACTTTCCTTAAATATCTCAGATCAGTTAGTCATTAATTAATTCTGGTAGCAGGTTTGAGATGTCTCAACATCTGTTGGGACATCCTGAAAAACTGAACTTAAATCATTTACACAATGTCCCAACATCTGGTGTGACATCCTGAAATAAGTTCTTATACTCTGTTTGATAATGTCCCAACATCTGATAGGACATTCTGAACTGAATTCAATATTTCTTGTTGGTCAAAAATTCTGCCAATTCTAAACATCTACAGTTTGTTCAAGAGCCATTGCTGAAATAAACAACGAGAAGATGAGAAACCTGTGCACAATAAACCTGTGATGCAATGATATGATATGTGAATGTATATGCAATGTTTTCAAGGACCACAGGATTTAAATTTGCTTTAACAAACAAGAAGGTAAACTTTTATTAGTAATAAATTTGTTTTGCCTCTTGGGCTTACAGGAAATGAAATGAAATAAATACAAGAGATGGGGTTTTAAGTCTCCCATGGACGTTTCCTCTTTATGTTGAGGTATGAGTTGAGATTCCGTTCCTCGTGAAGTTGTTTTGTTAGTTCCAGGATTCTTTCTTGGCTTGCTTTGTAATGAGCCTCGAAGGTATCCTTTTGCTCCTTTAACTGGATCCAGGACCTTTGTAAATCTTCCATGTCAGTAGGCATGTCTGGGTGAAGGATGGTATAAGAAGTATCTCCTTCAGCAACAGGTTCCATGGTAACTGGCAGGATAGCAGGATATGGCATCATAAGAGTCTGAGCACGAGATCGCACCCATCTGAGATAAGCTTCCATAGGAATAGTGCACTTAGGCTCCAGAGTCTTGCTGTCAACCTTGTTCACTTTTCCCCATGCTCGTATGAACCTTTGACGGTAACCTTGCAGATCGTTGTCGTAATCAAACACAATACCCTGAATCAACATGTCATGTGGACCGTCACTCCGAGCGTAACCAAATTGTCGTAGAGCTAAGGAAGGATTGTAGGTAATGCCTCCTCTTATGCCTAGAAGTGGCACATTAGGGAACTCCCCACAACGGTCAATGATAGTGACATTCTCCATAGATCTGGAGCACCAATGGATATCTGAATGAGAGAGTGACATGATCCTTTTAGATCACCTGAACCCTTGTTCATTCTTCATCACTGAGCGAGGAAGGTGAGAAATAAACCACCTAGATAGAAAAGGTATGCAGCACATCAGAGTTCCTCTTGCTTTTGTAGTACGAGTATGAAGAGAGTGCATGATGTCCCTAAGTAGTGTAGGCACTGGATTGTGGCTCAGAAATATGTTGATGGCATGAATGTCTATGAACTGATCTGGATTGGGGAACAACACTAAGCCATAAATCAGCAAGGCTAAGATCTCCTAAAAAGCATCATAACTCATAGCCTTCAAGAACACTTGAGCCTTCTCTATCAACACCTTAGCAAGAATACCTTTAACTCCGCTTCTCGTTTCTAGAACAATGTCAGACTTCTTCAGATGTAGAGCTGCAGCAATAACCTCAGGTTTAGGCTCTTTTTCCAAGCCTGTGAATGGTTTCTGATCAAGAACAGGTATACCCAGAAGTTTAGAGAACTCTTCCATTGTTGGAACCAACTGATAGTCGGGGAATGTAAAACAGTGATGTTTAGGATCAAAGAACTGAAACAGAGCACTCATCATGTATTCATTGAACACTGAGGTGACCAGATCCAACAGGTGACCATGTCTCTTGATGAACCGGGAGTTATCATACACTTGAGAAATCAACTCTTTAAGCTTAGCAGGTATCCCTACAAAGTTGATCCTGATAGTGTTTCTACGAGCAGAAGCCATGACCTGCAACAAAGAACAAAGATAAATCCTTTGGTCCTTGAAATGGTTAGTTAAAATGCTATGCTTATGATGCATGATGATGTCATGATGTTATTCTCAATCACAAACATGTGGCACACACAAACAAGTCACACAATAGCCCTAGGTTTAAAGGCTTGCATGAGGTTTAAAGGTAAGTACCCTCCCCTGAAGTTTAGTTGGTTCATCCTTTCCTATAAAGTAACCAGGTTCTAAGGGATCTCAATATCATTGATCCTTCACAAGGGTGGTTGTTCAGTAGGCAACTTACTTGCCAACCAAAACCCTCCAAGTTTAGGATCTCAATGAGTGTAGTATCGAGTATCAACCAACTTCAGTCTTCACCAAAGCCGGCTATCTCACTACTTTCTAAAGGCCAAGATGGGATAACTAGGGTTCTAAAAGTCAGTTAGTGTATTGACAACATATGGCAGCCTCATATTATCCTCAACTTGACTTAAGGAACATAAGCACCAACCAAGAAGTCACACTAACTATGGCCACCAGATCAACCATATCGGTACACGCCGTACAGTTTCCTTGGTCTATTGCCATTTACCTAAGGTACACTAGATCCGGGTTAGGATCTTTCACACATAAGAGCCCAACAAGTAAGTATAAAGCAAACAAGGCAAACAATTTTAAAGTGATATAATTCCTAAGGGTACCCCTCTTTTATTAAATCCCCAGCAGAGTCGCCAGTTCTGTAACACGGTGGGAGAACTGACTTTAGTGATGTTGCGGATAGCAAGAGTCGCCACCGACTTTTATTTTATCCAAAGGAAAGGCATAAAAGAACAGGAAAGACCTTTTAAAAGATTTTTGGGTCCGGGGGGTAGGTTATGTAAAGGGAAGGTGTTAGAACCCTTTACATCCATGGTTATCCATGGGCTCTTAGTTACTTAGCTCACTTTAAATTGTTTTTTTGAAATGTGAAGTGTGTGTTTAGAAATTTTCTTAAGTATTTTATAATGATCCATGTACGGATATATATAAAACCTTTGTTTTGAAAATTGTTTGAAATGTATGAAGTGTTTGAAATGTTTTGAAGAGTGAGCAAGTATATAAGAGGAACCTACCCTAAATTAAGTTTTTTCTGTTCTTGAATCCTTTAAATGGTAAGACTATCCCTATTATTAAGGAATAGGTAGTCATTACCTTGGATGTTAGGGACAAGTGAAGGGACATCTGTTATTTAGGCAACTGTGGGGTGTATAAGCAATTCGAAGGGACTTATCATCTTTATTCGAAAGGGACAAGATCATTACGAAGGCAACATTCGAAGGGACTTGATCTTTTCATCTGTTTAGGGACTAGATGATGTGAGAGGAGGGACTTTTGCTTTATACACCCTACTTGACCTTTTGTTTAGGCAACATGAGAGGTAACCTTAGAAAGTGTAGGATGGCGATCAAGGATCGACTTACGTGTGTGAGTGTACAATTTTAAATGTTTATCTTTAAGTTAATGATCTAAATTCAATTTTTAAATACAAACATATTTCACTCCCTACTTTACTAACCATAGCATTTAAAAAATAAATATTAAACATTACTACTAAAATATTACATAAAAGATACAATTACATAATAATAATAATTAAAACAAATTAAATAAATAAGCAAAATAAGTAATAATAAATAATTGGGTTAGTAATAATAATAATAGAAATAATATATAAATAAATAGGGGTTAGTAATAATAAAAATTAATAAGAATAAAATCAAGAATTTAACATAATAAGGAATAATAAACTTAAAGGTGCAATTCTTAATAGATAATTATGTTTTAGATTTTTAAGAAGAAAAATAAACAATTCATATTATATACTAATTATTATAAAGATTTAAATTTATATACATATTATGAAAAATAATGGTTAATTATGATCAAATAAACATATTATAAAAGTAAATTATATTTACAAAATTAAATTAGGAGTTTTTTATTATTTTAAGCATAATCTAAAATTATTTACATGCAAGAATTATATTAAATAATAATTAAATTATAAAATATGTACATAATTAAGATTTATAAATAAATAAATTGAAGGTTATAATTAACAAATAAATTAATATTTACAATTAGGGTTTATATGTTTAGAAAAATAAATTAGGATTAATTAATAATTATACAACATTATACAATATTAATAGTATACAAAAATAAATATTAAATAATTTTTTTAATAAGATTTAGTTTTTAAAAAAAGATGAATTCTAAATTGTAGTAAAGAAAATAATAATATAAACATTCTATTTTTATTATTTAAATTTATTTAACTATAATATATAAACTAATTAAATAAGAAAACAAAAAAAAGAATGAAAACAAAACTTACCTGGGCTGGGATTCGAACCCAGTCCCTGGTCAATGCAACCTCCAAGACCAGCAAGCCAGCCACTGGGCTGCGCGCGCGCCAGTGATATGGAAGACACTCCATTTGGTTTTGTTTCAAATCCTGTGAAAACCATGACAAAAAACAAAAAAAAATAGCACAAAAGGGCCTGGGGGGGATTCGAACCCAGGACCCTCACACAACAAGCAAACACTCTTACCATCCAGCCAGAAGGGCGCAACTAATATCCAATCCACAACAATGAATAATATATTAAGTCTTGTGATTAAATGGGAAAATAAGAAAAAGATTGCTGCATCCAAGGATCGAACCAAGGCCTTAAGCAATCCATACGCGCAATCCTTACCACTGGGCTAACCTGCATCAGTTGAAACAAAACAACAAACAACTCTAAAAATATTAAACTCAATTTTGAATCTTCCAGATGGCGCCAAGAACTTCGTCTTCCTCCTCTGGCCTTGCGTTTTTTGCTGCGAATTTCCCTATGAAATTTCATGCGATTTCAAACACATACAGGACCTGCGAAACTCAACGAGCAAGCAAACAGTACAATTTTCTTCAATTAATTAGGGCGTTGTGATCCCCAGAGCTTACACAATCATCCTATGTTTTCCAAATTCATTTATATTAGGTTTAGTGTGAAGCCCTAATTGCTTGGCCGAAACCCTAGCCATGGCAATTCCTTAAACCTGTAGTGAAACTCCAATTAAACCATCCAGAAACAATCAACAACTCAATACAAACATGAAACAATGATCAAATCTTATTTATAATACACCAATATAAGAAAACGAAAAAATCATCAAGACATGAAAAGTTTGATTCGGGTTATGCACTATGTTATGTTTTTGATGCTTCTAATGATTGGAATAGGTTCAATGATGTCCATAGAACATGTATCAACCTTCAAATTGCCTTGAAAGAGCCTGAATTGTGAAATCCGAATTGTGTTTTTGGTGAGTTTTGGAAAATTGAACACTTACTCTTGAGGCAGAAAATTCGTCCCTTATGCATTGTGATAGTTTGTATACTTATAGTAGAGTGAAGCTAGGTCAATAAATTGGATCATTGTTTGGACTTTTTGATTTTTGGAGATTGAAAAAGATTATGACTTAAATTTCATATATTTTTGAATGAGACCTTTCTATTTCAAGACAATCATCATCAATTGTATATCAATTTAATCCAATTCATGTTAATGACCTTCTAGAACCAAAATATATTTTAAATTTTCATATTTGATATTTTATTTAAATTTAAAATGATTTTTAATATAAAAGATCATAATAAATAAAATAAATAAAATAAAATTATGAAAATATCAAATAAATTTCGTGCATGATGTCATGGAACACCTTGGGTCACAAAAAGTTCAGCCCATTTAGAAGAATTTGGTTTTAAGACCCTATTTTCTTCATAAACCACCCAAAAATTTCCCAACTTTGCAAGGGCATATATCCTTCAATTTTAATGCTATGAGGGTGTTCTTGGACATTTTGGAAATCTTGAAGAGTCCTCTAACCAACCCCATTGGTTTCATGTCCATATCTTTTACCATTCTCAAGTTATGCTCTTTTGAAGTTGTTGACTTTTTGTTGACTTTCAAAAGGACCTATAATGTATTAGCTCATACCTTCCAAATGAAGCATTTTTGGGATTGGCTTGTGAGACACCAAGTTGTAGAGAATTCAATTTCCTTCAAAATGAGCTTTGGATGGGAAAATTTTGATGAAGCATGTGAAAGTTATGGCTGGTCAAAGTTCAGTTGACTTTTCCTGAGGAAACCATAATATAGAAACCTCTGATTCTTGATGATCTGAAATATCCTTGATGAATCATGATCAACCTTTGATCAAATGATGAATTTTACCTCATATAATTGATGTTGACAAAAAATCATGAAGTTTGACTTTGGTTTGACCACAGTTGACCTCAATTTGACTTTTTAACTACTTTGACTGATTTTGACCTATCTGATCATCTGACTGAGCAAACCTTTGAGAAAAGTTCTGAAATTTGTCATGGGGATTCTTAAAAACATATAAGATGTTATGAAGCTCACTTGAAGTCTTGGAAGTCCATTTAGCCTGATTAAAGTCAAAACCCTAGTTTTGGATGCACTGCTTAGGAGGATGCATTGTCTGAGGGAATTGTCAAATCTTCTGACCCATTGTGAACTTTGTGAACCTTGTGAACCTCATAAGATGTCTTGTGAACCTTGTGAACCTCATAAGATGTCTTGTAAACTTCATGAACCTCATGAGAGGTCTTGTGAACCTTGTGAACCTCATAAGGTGTCTTGTGAATCTTGTGAACCTCATGAGAGGTCTTGTGAACCTTGTGAACCTCATAAGGTGTCTTGTGAATCTTGTGAACCTTGTGAACCTCTTAGCACACAAAGTCTTGTATTGTGAGGGCAAATTTTGGGGTGCAACACTATGGTAACATTATTCCACGACATGATCCACAAAGAAATTGAATGCTACGTGGATGACATGATTGCCAAGTCCCTCACCGAAGAAGATCATCTGGTAAATCTGCTGAAGTTGTTCAAGCGTCTGAGAAAGTATCAGCTGAAGTTAAACCCCGACAAATGCACATTTGGGGTACGTTCTGGTAAGCTGCTGGGATTTATCGTAAGTGGAAAGGGAATTGAAGTTGATCCTGACAAAGTCAAAGCCATTCAGGAGATGCCTGCACCTAGGACTGAAAAGGAAGTTAAGGGGTTCTTAGGTAGATTGAACTACATATCAAGGTTCATTTCTCACCTTACTGCAACTTGTGAGCCCCTGTTCAAATTGTTAAGAAAGGAACAAACGGTCAGGTGGAACGAAGATTGTCAGAAGGCTTTTGACAAGATCAAGGAGTACCTGCAAGAACCTCCAATCCTTATGCCTCCAGTTGAAGGAAGACCTCTAATAATGTACCTGACAGTATTAGAAGGGTCAATGGGGTGTGTGTTGGGCCAACATGACGAGTCTGGTCGAAAAGAGTATGCAATATACTACCTAAGCAAAAAGTTTACCGACTGTGAACAACGTTATTCACTGCTCGAGAAAACTTGTTGTGCTTTAGCGTGGGCTGCTCGCCGACTAAGACTGTATATTTTGACTCACACTACTTTGTTGATCTCAAAGATGGACCCTGTCAAGTACATATTTGAGAAGCCAGCACTTACCGAAAGGGTTGCAAGATGGAAAATGATTCTGACAGAGTATGACATTCAATACACATCTCAAAAGGCCATCAAAGGCAGTGTACTGTCTGACTATCTAGCTGAGCAACCCATTGATGATTACCAACCAATGCAATTTGACTTCCCTGATGAAGATATCATGTTCCTAAAAGCAAAAGATCATGAAGAGCCTGTTCACACTGAAGGGCCTGACCCAGAAGAAGAGTGGACAATGATGTTTGATGGGGCTGTCAATATGAATGGACGTGGAGTTGGTGCAGTGCTCATTACACCTAAAGGAGTTCATATGCCTTTCTCGGCAAAATCACCTTTTCCTACACTAACAACGAAGCAGAATACGAAGCATGTATCATGGGTCTTGAGGAAGCCATTGACCTCAGGATCAAGACATTAACTGTATTCAGAGATTCAGCTATGGTAATCAATCAGACCAACGGCAAATGGTACACTCACCAAGAGCACCTGATCCTATACCGTGACTATACGAGGAGATTATTAACTTTCTTCACAACAGTCAGAATTGAGTATATCCCTCGAGACGAAAATCAATTCGCCGATGCTTTAGCTACCATTTCCTCCATGATCAAGGTTCAGACTGAAAATTATGTGCCTTGGATTTCTGTATCCAGACTAGACCGACCAGCATACGTATTCTCTGTGGACATTGCTAAAGATGACAAGCCTTGGTTCCATGACATCAAAAGCTTCTTAGAGGATCAAACATACCCACCTGGGGCATCATCCAATGATAAGAAGACACTGAGAAGGATGGTCGGTAGTTTCTTCCTTAATGCTGATGGTTCATTATACAAGCGAAACTTTGATATGGTTCTTCTCTGATGTGTTGACAAGAAAGAAGCAGACTTGCTGATGCACGAGGTGCATGAAGGATCTTTCGGTACCCATGCTGGAGGACATGCAATGGCTAAGAAATTATTAAAATCAGGTTACTAATGGATCACAATGGATGCAGACTGTTGTGCCTATGCCAGAAAATGCCATAAATGCCAAATTTATGCAGATAAGGTGCATGTGCCTCCAAATCATTTGAACGTGATGTCTTCACCTTGGCCCTTTGCCATGTGGGGCATTGACATGATTGGAAAGATCGAACCCACTGCTTCAAATGGCCACAGATTCATCCTGGTAGCCATTGATTACTTTACCAAATGGGATGAAGCAGCTTCTTATGCCAACGTCACCAGACAAGTGGTAGCCAGATTTCTGAAAAGAGAAATCATCTATCGATATGGAGTGCCCGAGCGAATCATTACTGACAATGGTTCCAATTTGAACAACAAAATAATGGCAGAAATTTGCCGGGACTTCAAAATACAACATCACAACTCTTCTCCTTATAGGCCACAGATGAATAGCGCTGTTGAGACAGCTAACAAAAACATCAAGAAGATTGTGCAAAAGATGGTGGGTACTTACAAAGACTGGCATGAGATGCTACCGTTTGCATTGCACGGGTATCAAACCTCAATCAAAACGTCACACGGGATCCTCAGATCCAATATTAAAACCGTCCTCGAATAGAAACACAATGGTATATCGGCCACATGCGATAACCCTCAATAACAAAGACTGACCTCGGACAGACTTTGCGAAAGAGACAAACCGACCTCAATCAATAAGCTCAAAAAGTGGACTACCATCCTCGAATAATAGCCAGAACAAAACAAACAAAACCAACCGCAGAAGGACTTGAAGAAACGAAATTCCATCCTCGAATGACAATCCAAAAGATCCTCAGATCTAACACGAAACCATCCTCGAATGGAGACGCAAAGGTATACCAGCCTCGACTGATAAGCAAACACAAAGCTGACCTCAGACAGACTTTGCAAAAGAGACAAACTGACCTCGATCAATAAGCTCAAAAAGTGGACTACCATCCTCGAATAATAGCCACAACAAAACAAACAAGACCAACCGCAGAAGGACTTGAAGAAAAGAATTCCATCCTCGAATGACAATTCAAAAGATCCTCGGATCTAACACGAAACCATCCTCGAATGGAGACGCAAAGGTATACCAGCCTCGACTGATAACCAAACACAAAGCTGACCTCAGACAGACTTTGCAAAAGAGACAAACTGACCTCAATCAATAAGCTCAAAAAGTGGACTACCATCCTCGAATAATAGCCACAACAAAACAAACCAGACCAATCGCAGAAGGACTTGAAGAAAGGAAATGCCATCCTCGAATGACAATCCAAAAGATCCTTAGATCTAACACGAAACCATCCTCGAATGGAGACGCAAAGGTATACCAGCCTCGACTGATAACCAAACACAAAGCTGACCTCAGACAGACTTTGCAAAAGAGACAAACTGACCTCGATCAATAAGCTCAAAAAGTGGACTACCATCCTCGAATAATAGCCACAACAAAATAAACAAGACCAACCGCAGAAGGACTTGAAGAAAAGAATGCCATCCTCGAATGACAATTCAAAAGATCCTCGGATCTAACACGAAACCATCCTCGAATGGAGACACAAAGGTATACCAGCCTCGACTAATAACCAAACACAAAGCAGACCTCAGACAGACTTTGCAAAAGAGACAAACTGACCTCGATCAATAAGCTCAAAAAGTGGACTACCATCCTCGAATAATAGCCACAACAAAACAAACAATACCAACCGAAGAAGGACTTGAAGAAAAGAATGCCATCCTCGAATGACAATTCAAAAGATCCTCGGATCTAACACGAAACCATCCTCGAATGGAGACGCAAAGGTATACCAGCCTCGACTGATAACCAAACACAAAGCTGACCTCAGACAGACTTTGCAAAAGAGACAAACTGATCTCGATCAATAAGCTCAAAAAGTGGACTACCATCCTCGAATAATAGCCACAACAAAACAAACAAGTCCAACCGCAGAAGGACTTGAAGAAAAGAATGTCATCCTCGAATAACAATTCAAAAGATCCTCGGATCTAACACGAAACCATCCTCGAATGGAGACGCAAAGGTATACCAGCCTCGACTAATAACCAAACACAAAGCTGACCTCAGACAGACTTTGCAAAAGAGACAAACTGACCTCGATCAATAAGCTCAAAAAGAGGACTACCATCCTCGAATAATAGCCACAACAAAACAAACAAGACCAACCGCAGAATGACTTGAAGAAAAGAATGCCCTCCTCGAATGACAATTCAAAAGATCCTCAGATCTAACACGAAACCATCCTCGAATGGAGACGCAAAGGTATACCAGCCTCGACTGATAACCAAACACAAAGCTGACCTCAGACAGACTTTGCAAAAGAGACAAACTGACCTCGATCAATAAGCTCAAAAAGTGAACTACTATCTGTAACACGGTGGGAGAACTGACTTTAGTTATGTTGCGGATAGCAAGAGTCGCCACCGACTTTTATTTTATCCAAAGGAAAGGCATAAAAGAACAGGAAAGACCTTTTAAAAGATTTTTGGGTCTGGGGGGTAGGTTATGTAAAGGGAAGGTGTTAGCACCCTTTACATCCATGGTTATCCATGGGCTCTTAGTTACTTAGCTCACTTTTTAAAATGTTTTTGAAATGTGAAGTGTGTGAATAAAAATTTTCTTAAGAGTTTCATAATGATCCATGTACGGATGCATAAAAAACCTTTGTTTTGAAAATTGTTTAAAATGTGTGAAGTGTTTGAAATGTTTTTGAAAAGTGAGCAAGTATCTAAGAGGAACCTACCCTAAGTTTAAGTCTTTTCTGTTCTTGAATCCTTTAAATGGTAAGACTATCCCTATTATTAAGGAATAGGTAGTCATTACCTTGGATGTGTGGGACAAGTGAAGGGACATCTGTTTATTTAGGCAACTGTGGGGTGTATAAGCAATTCGAAGGGACTTATCATCTTTATTCGAATGGGACAAGATCATTACGAAGGCAACATTCGAAGGGACTTGGTCTTTTTTATTTGTTTAGGGACTAGATGATGTGAGATTAGAGACTTTGCTTTATACACCCTACTTGACCTTTTGATTAGGCAACTTGAGAGGTATCCTTAAGGAAGTGAGATGACGATCAAAGATCGACTTACGTGTGTGAGTGTACAGTTTAAATATTTATCTTTTAAATTAGTGATCTAAATTAATTTTTACATACAAACATGTTACACTCCCTATTTACTAACCATAGCATAAAATAAATATTAAATACTATTACAATATTGCATAAAGGAAGCAATTACATAATAATAATAATTTAAAGCAAATTAAATAAATAAATAAGAATAAATAATAATAATATAATTGGGTTAGTAAAAAAATAATAATAAAAATAATACAAAGTTAAATGGGGTTAGTAATAATATATGAAAATTAATAATAAAATAAACAAGAATATTAGCATAGTAATTAAGAATTCAATTTTTTTTATATAAGCAATTATTATTTTAAGATTAAGAAAATATAAACAATTATATAAAATTTTAAGTTATATGCAAATTATAAATATTAAACTAATTATAAACATGTTATGAAAATAAATTATAATTACAAGCTTTAATTATTTTTAAACATATATTAAAAATTATTTAAATTATAAACAATTTATAGAATATTTACATATTATGAAAATAGGATTAATTATAAATAAATAATCATATAATTAAAATTAAGTTAAGAATTCTAATTATTCTAAGCATATTCATATTCAAGAATTAAATTAAATAATAAAAATATGGACATAATTAATATTCACATGAAATAATTAGGGTTTAAGAAATTTGGGGTTTATCAAAAATTAATTAGGTTTTTTACAAAATATTTTAGGTTTTAGAAAATTAGGGTTAATTAAATTATTATACAAAATTTTACAATACTAAACATAAATAATTTTTCTCACAAGGTTTAATTAAAAAAAGAAATTGAGTTCTAAATAAAAAATATAAACATTCTAATTATTTTATTATTTGGATTTGTTTTAATAGAAAATTAATTAAATAACCAAAAATTAAAGAAAAGAATGAAAAAATAAAACCTGCTTGGGCTGGGATTTGAACCTAGTCCCTAAGCTTTCAAACTCCAGGACCAGCAATCCATCCACTAGGCCATGCGCGCGCTGGCGTTAGAAGCAGGGGACTAATCCCTTTTGTTCATAACCTGGAAAAAAAATCATGAAAAAGAAAGCAAAACAAATACAAAAGGCCTGGGGGGGATTCGAGCCCAGGACCTTTAAACAATACACAAACGCATTTACCATTCCAGCCGGGAGGGCGCATCTGTTAGCATATTCATCACAATACATAATATATTAAGTTTAATAATTGAACTGGAAAAATAAGAAAAATTGTTGAGACCAGGATTCGATCCCTGGACCTTCAAGCAATATACGCGCACACTTCACCACTGGGCCAAGCAGCCTTAACTGAAATAATATGAAAACAAAATCAAAAAATATTATGTTAAACTTTCAAATTTCCAGACGCGCGAAAACTTCATCTTCTTCCTCAGGATTCCTGCGAACTTAGCTACGAATTTAGCTATGAAGTTTCCTGCGATTTTTTAAAACAAGAGACCTACGAAATTGGAAGATCATCAAAACAGTGAAATTTCTCAAAAATAATTGGTGCGTTATGATCCCCAAGGTTCACATGATTGTTCTATGTTCTTAGAATTTGTTTATGTTAGGTTTAAAGCAAAGCCCTAATCTCATGGCCGAAACCCTAGCCATGGTGAATCATGATACCTGCACGCAAAACTCAATTAAACCACCCAGAATCAATCCAGGGGTCATCACAAACATCATCCAGCAATCAAAAACAATTTAAATTCAGTTAATCAATGAAATCGAAATTTGAGAAATAAGCTTGAAGCCATGATTCGGTTTATGCAATTTAAGTCATGAAGATGCAATGTTATGATCCAAAATCACTCTATGAACATCCAGGAATAAGTTGCAACCTTCAAATTGCCTTGAAAGTGGCTGTAACTTGGAATCCGAATGTGACTTTTTGGTGATTTTTTTGATAATGTGAACTTACTCTTGGAGGCCAGGAATTCGTGTCTTGTGCATAGGGTTGTGTTGTATACTTATAGTGGATTGAATTAGGTCAAAAATAATGGATCATTGTGTGGATATTTTGGATCAATGAGATTGAAAAAGATTAAGGCTTAAAAATCAAATATTCTTGAATAAGACCTTTCTATTTCAAGCCAATCTTCATCAATGTTGTATCAATTCAATCCAAATTGCATTCATGACCTTCTAGAACAAAAAAATATTTTAAATCTTCACACTTGATATTTTATTTAAATTTAAAATGATTTTTAATATAAAAAATCATAATAAATAAATTAAATTAAATAAAATTATGAAAATGTCAAATAATTTTCGTGCATGATGTCATGGATCACTTTGGGTCACCAAAAGTTCAGCCCATTTAGCAAAATTTGGTTTTAAACCTCCATTTGCTTCATAAACTTCCCTAAAATTTCCCAAATTTGCAAGGGCACACATCCTTCAATTTTAATGTTATGAGGGTGTTCTTGGACATTTTGGAAAGCTTGAAGAGTCCTATAACCAACCCCATTGGTTTCATGTCCATATCATTTACCATTCTCAAGTTATGCCCTTTTGAAGTTGTTGACTTTTTGTTGACTTTTAGAAGGACCTATAATGTCTTAGCTCATACCTTCCAAATGAAGCATTTTTGGGATTGGATTGTGAGACACAAAGTTGTAGAGAATTCAATTTCCTTCAAAATGAGCTTTGGATGGAAAAAATGTGATGAAGCATGTGAAAGTTATGGCTAGTCAAAGTTCAGTTGACTTTTCCTGAAGAAACCCTAATTTAGAAACCTCTGATTCTTGATGATCTGAAATATCCTTGATGAATCATGATCAACCCTTGATCAAATGATGAATTTTAATTCATATACTTGATGTTGGCCAAAAATCATGAAGTTTGACTTTGGTTTGACCACAGTTGACCTCAGTTTGACTTTTTAACTGCTTTGACTGATTTTCACTTATCTGATCATCTGACTGAGCAAACCTTTGAGAAAAAGTCTTGAAACTTGTCATGGGGATTCTTAAACACATATAAGATGTTATGAAGCTCACTTGAAGTCTTGGAAGTCCATTTAGCCTGATTAAAGTCAAAACCCTAGTTTTGGATGCACTGCTTAGGAGAATGCTTTGCCTGAGGGAATTGTCAAACTTCTGACCAATTGTGAACTTTGTGAACCTTGTGAACCATCATAAGTTGTCTTGTGAATCTTGTGAACCTCATGAAAGGTCTTGTGAACCTTGTGAACCTCATAAAGTGTCTTGTAAACTTCATGAACCTCATGAAAGGTCTTGTGAACCTTGTGAACCTCATAAAGTGTCTTGTAAACTTCATGAACCTCATGAAAGGTCTTGTGAACCTTGTGAACCTTCTTAGCACACAAAGTCTTGTATTGTGAGGGCAAATTTTGGGGTGCAACAGCTGCCCCTGTTCAATTTTCTGAAACCTGAGGGGTTAGATTGGTATATTTGCCAGTCGTGACCTGGAAGGTTGAAGGGGATTGAACATAAAAGCCCAAAAATTTGCACTCACCGGTGCGTAGAGTGATACTGATGACTAGTTGAATATGCTTGAGTGGGCTTAAAGATGCCACTTGGAGAAAAGTTCTTCAGATACATTTCTTGGAGGATAAAGCAGTCCAAAATATGAAGATATAATGATAGCTTTCAGGAGGATAAACAACTCCCTGAGGTAATGGTGATAGCTTTCAGGAAGATAAACAACGTCCCGAGGAAATGATATGCTTTCAGAAGGATAAACAACATTCTGAGGGAATGATATGCTTTCAGGAGGATAAACAACGTCCTGAGGTATAAGAAGCTTTCAGGAGGATAAAAAACGTCCTGAGGAAATGATGTAACCTTTGGGAAGATAAACAACGGCCTAATAGTCATGATATGCTTTCAGGAGGATAAACAACGTCCAGAGGTAATGGTGATAGCTTTCAGGAAGATAAAAAACGTCCCGAGGAAATGATATGCTTTCAGAAAGATAAACAACGTTCTGAGGGAATGATATGCTTTCAGGAGGATAAACAACGTCCTGAGGTATAAGAAGCTTTCAGGAGGATAAACAACGTCCTGAGGAAATGATAACTTTTGGGAAGATAAACAACGACCCAATAGTCATGATATGCTTTCAAGAGGATAAACAATGTCCCGAGGTAATGGTGATAGCTTTCAGGAAGATAAACAACGTCCCGAGGAAATGATATGCTTTCAGAAGGATAAACAACGTTCTGAGGGAATGATATGCTTTCAGGAGGATAAACAACGTCCTGAGGTAATGAAGTATCCTTTGGGAAGATAAACAACGGCCCAAGGTCATAATATGCTTTCAGGAGGATAAACAACGTCCTGAGGTATGAAGTAAGCTTTCAGGAGGATAAACAACGTCCTGAGGAAAAAGTAACCTTTGGGAAGATAAACAACGGCCCAAGGTCGTGATATGCTTTCAGGAGGATAAACAACGTCCTGAGGAAATGGTAAGTTTTCAGGAGGATAAACAACGTCCTGAGGAAAAAGTAACCTTTGGGAAGATAAACAACGGCCCAAGGTCGTGATATGCTTTCAGGAGGATAAACAACGTCCTGAGGAAATGGTATGCTTTCAGGAGGATAAACGACGTCCTGAGGTATAAGTATAACTTTTGGGAGGATAAACAACGGCCCAAGGTCATGATATGCTTTCAGGAGGATAAACAACGTCCTGAGGAATAATGATGTAACCTTTGGGAAGATAAACAACGGCCCAAGGTCATGATATGCTTTCAGGAGGATAAACAGCGTCCTGAGGTATAATGATGTAGCCTTTGGGAAGATATACAACGGCCCAAAGTCATGATATGCTTTCAGGAGGATAAACAACGTCCTGAGGAAATGGTATGCTTTCAGGAGGATAAACAACGTCCTGAGGTATAATGATTGCTTTCAGGAAGATAAACAACGTCCTGAGGTATAAGTATAACTTTTGGAAGGATAAACAACGGCCCAAAAGAAATGGTAGCTTTCAGGAGGATAAACAACGTCCTGAGGTGACGATATGCTTTCAGAAGGATAAACGACGTTCTGAGGTATAAGTATAACTTTTGGGAGGATAAACAACGGCCCAATAGTCATGATATGCTTTCAGGAGGATAAATAACATCCTGAGGAAATGATGTAACCTTTGGGAAGATAAACAACGGCCCAAGGTCACAAGTTGTTGATGAAATTTGTCTGCTGGAGAATTAATCTGAAAAACAAGATTATAACATTCTGTAAGATAATATTAGTTTATGTATTATGTATGCATGTATAATATGATGCATTTAAGTAATGTATTATGTATTTATGGATATATGTTATGGTATGATGTAAATGATGTATGTATGCGTCATGCAGCCTGAAGCGCCTGGATATCTTCGTATGACAACTGCTGGCCAGGGAAAATAAATCCCGATTTGTTGCTGAAGAATATGAGGAACTTGTTCCCGTCTTGTTTGATAATATGGTATATATAACCTCCCGTCTTCGTTCGATAGTAAGGTATACATAACCTTCCGTCTTCGTTCGTCGTACTCCTATTGGAAAAATAAATTCCGGACTATCCGTATGAGGATAAAAGAGATGGATATAAATTCCAGGGGAGATGTGACCTGAAGTACTTATGAAGATGGAGTTGTCCTACTGGGGGACTTGTAGCTGTCTTGTGGGAATGAACCGACGAAGCTTCGTTGAAATCCTTTCCTCGTTTGTCCTTAGTAAATACTATTACTGCATTTTCATGCATTTCTGGTAAACATCAATCATATTAAGCATATATGTATTTCTGGTAAACATCAATCATATTTCACAAACATACATACATTCAAACACCTCCAATGGACGTTTCGCTTATGTAAATAGGGTAAAAGTAAATCTGGATTCAGAGGGAAAAGTAAAGCTGAACTTGAAAACAGAATCATTTCAATTTCGAGAGCGTATAACCAAATGGATTTAGAGCTCCTGAGATTCTTAACTTTCCTGAATACTTTCTCAGAAATCCTCATGGTTGGATCTGAAGATATGATACTGACACCATCTGATACTACTGGCGTAGACAATTAATTCCCACAATGGCTTCTGCTGAGAACTCCAAATCAAGGTAATATAACGAGAGGAATGTGTCTTCAAATTGTAATGGACCATATACGCTCCGGCTACTAGATTTGAAAAGAAAGCATTGCCCCTTGGTTGAGGATGAATTGTCCCAAAAGGGAAGTATCTGAATGTAGTTACCTCAGGAGAACTAAGCAGAATGCCCCATAATAATATGCCCTTGACATCATGAACTTTGCAGTGTTACCCTTGGTAATTCAAATATATGAGAAGAGCTGCCCCTGGCTATTAAGCACTGTTGAATCTGGAACTGATTGCCCCGAATGATTTGAATAGTAACTTGGTATGCCCCCTTGATTAGGAAACAATGATCATGCCCCTGGCATTATGAATTCTGTAATGTTACCCTTGGCACTTCAGATAGATGAGGAGATCTGCCTCTGGCTGCTTAAACATAGTTGAATCTTGTCCTGATTGCCCCCAATGAGTTAGGCAGTATCATGGCCTGCCCCCTTGATTGGGAGATAATGATTATGCCCCTTTGTATACATGGACTTTGATCCAGGAAGCAACTTTGCTTATCGGAAGGACTTTGAACATTCATCCTGTAAGTTTTTCTATTTATCAAACACTCAAGTATATGTAAACAAATATATTCAAAAATGCAATGCTTACGTCTGTCTTAAAGTTTTGAAAAAGAGTTATTTTAGAAAAACAGTTTTTGTGAAAACTATGATATTAACTCAAGTTTTATAATAAGCCCTAAAGGAGTCAGGATACCTTTTTGTAGCAGTACGCTTTCGAACTAACCATGCTTCAGTTAGGACTTTTAAAGGGTTATAACATGGTCTGGTTCACGGTTTAAGAAACAAAGGATAAAGGCTCAAATTTATTTGTACCCAACCCATTCTTCATGATGTTCTTCAGTCCTATGTTCGGTTAACTTATGCATTGAGGTTCCAAAGTAGTTTGGAATTGTAACACTGACATTTGTGATGATTCAGGAATCAAAAAAATTATTTGAAAATTCAGTCATCTTTCTTTATTTAGGATCTATAGTGACCTCCTTTTTTCTTTTGACTTTGTTATCCCTTCTTTTTGCCTGAACTGTTTATTTCAAGGTTACAGTCAGCGGGATGTCTTGATTTTTTACTAAGTCTCCTTCATAGGTTTTGACTTAGTGAGATTTTCTTTTGCTAGATATTGACTTGCAGACTTTAGTGATTATAGGGAAACATCATTAGTTGTGTACAACACAAACAATTGGCATAGTTGAGTTAACCGAATAACTACCCTGCCCCAGGTTATGAATAAGGGCTTTAATTTGTGCGAGAATGAAAACTCCTACTTCATAGGCTCAAAAGGGTTGACTAGGGATTAACTTCCTTATATCTCCACTGTTTAGGAATTGAAACAATGCCTGTACATCGTCAGCATAGTTTGTTCAAAAGCATACTGCCTAATATTATGGTATTGTTTTTGTCATCCTCCCTCTACAGGCTTATAGCTTTATCAGGAGTTAAATATCACAAAATAGAAATATGAAGCATATTTCAAAATATAGTGAAACGAATGGATTAATTCAAGACAAACATATGCAATGCATTAATGAAAACAAAAGTTTAACATAATAGTAAGTGTTTAAACAAACAAAAGAAATTACAAATGAAAATTCAAATGTTCTCAAAGCCTCTTCCTCTAAACCCGTCACTCCAGTTATCTGGAAACTTTGATGCTTGATGGACGATAGAAGAACTCAACCTGGCCTTCTGGAGTAACCTCGAGTATTCCTTCGTCAATTAGGTCTTGAATCTTATTCTTCAATGCCCAACAATTATTTGTGTCGTGTCCGGGACTGTCGGAGTGGTACATACACCTTGCTTTGGGATTGTAGCGAGGAGAAAAGGTGTTAGGATTTTTAGGAGAATTTTCCATGGAAATCAACTTCATCTCCAACAAGCATTGCAAAACTTGTGACATTGGTGTGCTGAACCGGATGAACTGTCTTCTACATTCCTTGTATAGAAGTGGATTAACCTTACAAGGCCTTCTTTCTTCCATTGAAGGATGGTCAGTAGTAGCCTGTCTATTTCCTTCTCTTATCCTTACTTTCCTTTCAGCCAAGTCAGCTTGTTTCAACGGAGGTTGATTGATGATTAGATTCCCAACTCTGTTATGCTGAAGCTTATTGACAAAGCTTCTCTGCTCTTCTTCCCCCTGGGCCAAACTCTGGATAAGATCCATTTGGCCATTCATTTGAATCCTCATATCTGCTATCTCAGCTTGTAGTTGTTTCAGTTGATCATCTTTGTTGTCCTCAGGATTCTTCTTCTTCATGTCCTTAGAGAGGAGTGCTTTCAACTCTTCTCGCCCATTGGACAAATTCAGAATCACTTCTTGAAACTGAGCATTCCGAGCTTGAAGATCTTTGACAGATTGTTAGAGAGCCATTTCTGCTGCAATGATATGGTGTATAAATGCGTATGCAATGTTTTCAAGGACCACAGGATTTAAATTTGTTTAAGCAACCAAAGAGTAAACTTTTATTAGTAATAAATTTGTTTGCCCCTTGGGCTTACAATACAAACGAAATGAATACAAAAGATGGGGTTTTAAGTCTCCCATGGACGTTTCCTCTTAGTGTTGAGGTACGAGTTGAGGTTCCGCTCCTCGTGAAGTTGTTTTGTTAGCTCCAAGATTCTTTCTTAACTTGCTTTGTAATGAGTCTCAAAAGTATCTCTTTGCTCCTTCAACTGGATCCAGGACCTCTGTAGCTCTTCCATGTCAGTGGGCATGTCTGGATGAAGAATGATATAAGAAGTATCTCTATCAGCAACAGGTTCCATAGTAACTGGCAGGATGGCAGGATATGGCATCATAAGAGTCTGAGCACGAGATCGCACCCATCTGAGATAAGCTTCCATAGGAATAGTGTACTTGGGCTCCAGAGTCTTGCTGTCAACCTTGTTCACTTTACCCCATGCTCGTATAAACCGTTGACAGTAACCTTGCAGATCGTTGTCGTAATCAAACACAATACCCTGAATCAACATGTCATGAGGACCATCACTCCGAGCATAACCAAACTGACGTAAAGCTAAGAAAGGGTTGTAGGTAATGCCCCCTCTTATGCCAAGGAGTGGCACATTAGGGAACTCCCCACAACGGTCAATGATAGTAACATTCTCCATGGATCGAGAGCACCAATGAATATCTGAATGAGAGAGTGACATAATTCTTTTAGACCACCTGAACCCTTGTTCATTCTTCATCACTGATCGAGGAAGGTGAGAAATAAACCACCTAGATAGCAAAGGTATGCGTCACATCAGAGTTCCTCGTGCCTTTGTAGTACGAGTATGAAGAGAATGTAGGATGTCTCCAAGTAATGTAGGCACTGGGTTATGAGTCAGGAATATGTTGATGGCGTGAACGTCTATGAACTGATCTGGATTGGGGAATAACACTAAGCCATAAATCAACAAGGCTAAAATCTCCTCAAAAGCATCATAGCTCATAGCCTTCAAGAACACTTGAGCCTTCTCTATCAACACCTTAGCAAGCATACCCTTAACTCCACCCCTCGTTTCTAGGACAATGTCTGATTTCTTCAAATGTAGGGCTGCATCAATGACTTCAGGTTTAGGCTCTTTCTTTAAGCCTGTGAAGGGTTTCTGATCAAGTATAGGTATACCCAGTAGTTTAGAGAACTCTTCCATTGTAGGAACCAACTGATAGTCGGGGAATGTGAAACAGTGATGTTTAGGATCAAAAAACTGAAACAGAACACTCATCATGTCTTCATTGAACCCTGAAGTAACCAGATCCAGTAGGTGACCATGCCTCTTGATAAAATGGGAGTTTTCAGAAACTTGAGAGACCAATTCCTTAAGCTTAGGAGGTATTAATACAAAGTTGATCCTGATAGTATTCCTACGAGCAGAAGCCATGACCTGCAACAAAGAACAAAGATAAATCATTTGGTCCTTGAAATGGTTAGTGAAAATGCTATGCTTATGATGCATGATGATGCTATGATGTTATGCTCAATCACAAACATGTGGCACACACAAACAAGTCACACAATAGCCCTAGGTTTGAAGGCTAGCATGAGGTTTAAAGGTAAGTACCCTCCCCTGAAGTTAGTTGGTTCATCCTGTCTTATAAAGTAACCAGGTTCTAAGGGATCTCAATATCATTGATCCTTCACAAGGGTGGTTGTTCAGTAGGCAACTTGCTTGCCAACCAAAACCCTCCAAGTTTAGGATCTCATTGAGCGTAGTATCGAGTATCAACCAACTTCAGTCTTCACCAAAGCCGGTTATCTCACTACTTTTCTAAAGGCCAAGATGGGATAACTAGGGTTCTAAAATTTAGTTAGTGCATTGACAACATATGACAGCCTCATATTATCCTCAACTTGACTTAAGGAACATAAGCACCAACCAAGAAGTCACACTAACTATGGCCACCAGATCAACCATATCGGTATACGCCGTACAGTTTCCTTGGTCTATTGCCATTTACCTAAGGTACACTATATCCGGGTTAGGATCTTTCACACATAAGAGCACCCAACAGATAAGTATAAAGCAAACAAGGCAAACAATTTTAAAGTGGTCTAAATTCCTAAGGGTACCCCTCTTTTATTAAGTCCCCAGCATAGTCGCCAGTTCTGTAACACGGTGGGAGAACTGACTTTAGTTATGTTGCGGATAGCAAGAGTCGCCACCGACTTTTATTTTATCCAAAGGAAAGGCATAAAAGAACAGGAAAGACCTTTTAAAAGATTTTTGGGTCCGGGGGGTAGGTTATGTAAAGGGAAGGTGTTAGCACCCTTTACATCCATGGTTATCCATGGGCTCTTAGTTACTTAGCTCACTTTAAAATGTTTTTGAAATGTGAAGTGTGTGAATAAAAATTTTCTTAAGAGTTTCATAATGATCCATGTACGGATGCGTAAAAAACCTTTGTTTTGAAAATTGTTTAAAATGTGTGAAGTGTTTGAAATGTTTTTGAAAAGTGAGCAAGTATCTAAGAGGAACCTACCCTAAGTTTAAGTCTTTTCTGTTCTTGAATCCTTTAAATGGTAAGACTATCCCTATTATTAAGGAATAGGTAGTCATTACCTTGGATGTGTGGGACAAGTGAAGGGACATCTGTTTATTTAGGCAACTGTGGGGTGTATAAGCAATTCGAAGGGACTTATCATCTTTATTCGAAAGGGACAAGATCATTATGTAAACACCCCAAATTTGCCCTCACCCATTCACACCATGGCTTGTGATCATTTCATATGCATAAACACAATCATAACATCTCATACCTCAATTTTGATTCACTGCATAGGTTCTAAGTCATCTGCATCTAGGGTTTGTGATTTGAGCAATCCAAGAGCTTCTTGAGTCACTCCAAGGGCCATCAATCACTTAAAAGGGGTCCATGTGTGTTCAAGTGTCATATTACATCCTCTCAAAGCCAAGAATGCCAAAGAATCACAAGAACTGGGATTGGTATGGAAGCAGAGCCAGGCTTGACTGCACAGATGACCTGAAATTAGGGTTTTGGTTTCAGAGGCCATAACTTCAAATTTTTTAGTCATTTTTGTTTCTATTGGTCTCTATATGGTATAGGGAGTGTGCATATCAATTTTCATGAAGAAATTCCATGGGGAAGTCATCTGATCAAGAGTTGACTTTTCAGACAAGTCAGTGTAAAATCAGGGCATCTGAGGCCCCCAATGACCCAACCAAGGGGTGATCTTCATCATTTTGAGTGTATTTGATCTTTATTTGATCATGGAAGAAGGTTGAAGTTCACAAAATTCAAGAATTACAAGTTTTTGCAAAGTTGACTTTTTAGGGCATGGTTGACTTTTAAGGAATATGTCATTTTATGCCACTTTTCAAGCCTTGCTTTTTGATCCAAAAATGCTTCAAATGGAAAAACTTTGGTCATGAAAGTTGTAGATTAGATCTTTCCCTTTTCAAAAAGTACAAGAACATGATCTAATTCATTTTGGATCAAAAGTTATGGTTCATCAAAGTTGGCAAAAATCACTAATTTTCAAGACATGCCTCAAATGAGAAACTTGCAAAAAACTTTGTGCCAAGGCATTTGTGACTTCTAGTTCATGTCTAACCATTATACAAACATCACATGTGACCTAAAAATCAGATTTGAACCAAAAGATCACATGTTCATGGTTGGCAAAGCAAGAGATTTTCATGAACAAGCAAAAGTAAACAAGTTGCAAAATCATCATAACACTTCCATCCACTTGATGCCTTGGATGCTGAACCAGCCATAACCTTTCCCCTCACCTTGCTGCACCAGCCCACACCTTTGTACTAGCCTAGGGCTCAACCCATGCTTTCCTTACACCAAAGTTGACATTTTGCAAAAGTGAACTTACCTATCACAGCAGGCCAGGTCACATCATCTGACCAATGGGAGTTTTTTTATGTGGAACAAATGCTAGCCATTCCACATAACAAGCAAGGCTGAAACACACAAGAACAACACATTCACAAACCCACTCCCTCAAGCATTTCTCTTCGAATTTCCCTACACAGCTCACAAACACAAAAACCAAGTCCATTGATCAACTCACCTTGCTTCACTGAGCCAAAACCAGCAAGACTCAGGCCTGAACTAAGCAAGAACTGAGCTTCACCATTTTTCATCTTCAAAGCCAGAACCTTCGAATCTCACTTTCCAGCCATCAAACACCCCATTTCTCTTCACCAACAAGTCAAACACACCCAAAGGAGCAAGAATCCACCATTGGATTAGCCTGAAACCTCACATTTCCTGACTGTGAAACCTGCTGCACCAGAACTGGACTTCTCAAATTAGCTTGTTTAAGCTCATTCCAAGCCTACCATTAGCATCAGGGGGGTCAGTGGAGCAAGCCTGCATCAAAGAATAGCTCTGAAAGCCCAGAAACAGGAGTCTCCATCTCAGGTATGGCCATGAACATTTTTTCTCAGAGCTTGCATTTTGAGTTATAAATTGGTTGCTTATGTCTTGCTGGTCATGGGGATACTCTTAGAATCGAAAATGAGTAAGAAACGAGTTTGTATTGTCACTCTGAAATTTCACCCGTGAAATTTGTTTCCTTCGATTTGCTTGATTCTTGATGTTTAAATGATGTTTGAAGGTGGATTCGTGACCTAGGTTGTTAGAGGATCACTTGGCTGTGTTTAATTTGATGTTTAGAAGCCTGAATCAGGATCTAGGGTTTTGTTGTTGCCGGAGAAGATGACCGGAGCTCCCCTCCGGTCACCTGAATGTCATTTGCCCTAATCCCAGTCATTAACATCCATTTGAATCTCATGCGTTAGATGGCTTGACTTCGTTGACTTCTCGCGTGCACGAATGGCCCAGATTTGTCCATTTGCCCTAATCCCCTTTAGTTAGTTTAATTAATCATAATTAAATTAATTTAATCAGAAGCAATCCAGGCCCTTTAAAAACGCGCGCAGTCAACGTTTTCAAACCCAGGATCCATCCCAGCCCTCCATTCAGCTGACTTTTCTATTTTCTTTGTTTTTATTCATTTATTTCATATTTGTTTTATACAATTTATTTAAAATAGTAAAAATGTTTTAAAAATTATGAAACTTTTTGCCAAGAGTTTCAATAATTTTTAAAACACAAAAATATTTTTATTTTCATTTTTAGCATTAAAAAAAGTATTTTTAAATATTTAAAAGTTTATTTTTAATTGATTAATGAAAATTAATTTATTAAAAATACTTTTAGGTATTTAAAAATCACCAAAAAATTCATGAAATGTTCTAAGACATTTAGAAACATTGTCCAACCCTCAAACCAAATTTATTTTTTGATCTTGATGCATTTTGAGAATTTTTCATTGAATTAAAATCATTTTTATGCATTATTTTGATCCAAAGTTCCAAAAATCATTTCTGCCTATCCGTGAAGAGTTGGACCTTGATTCTTTTTGCATTGCATTGTGTTTAGCATGTAGTTTGTGAGATTAAATGGTCATGATTTGATCTTCCATTTTCAATTTGTTTGGTAATTTTCTTGTTTAGGAACCCTAAAACCCTAGAAATCTTAAGAAAACCATAACTTGAATTTGGTTAGGAGTTGAAACCTCTCCTTTAGGCATTGGGTTAGTATAGGTTTAGGGATCCTTTGAGTGCATTTTCAATTTTTTATAATGTTGTTTGCTTCTGATTTTGGTTTTTGTTTGTTGCATTGATCATAAACCCTAATTTGGGCTTCCATATGCATCCATCTGGCATTCTCTTGCATAACATGACTTGCCATGACATTCCATGCTTCCATTTGATTCATTTGACATCATAAGACATATTGAAAGCATATTTGATCATTGCATCATGAATTTGCCATGTTGTATGCCATGTGCACTTCATAACTTTTCATGTATGTCCATGCTTCTTAACTTGCTTCACTTGCATTCATGAACTTGTATGATCATTTCCATGTGCTGCCTCATGTTTGTAGCATCACATAGCATCATTAGCATCATGTAAATGCTTCTGGTTTTTGTTTCTCATCATGTCATTTCATCCCATTTTGCATTGCATTGCATTTCTTTTCTAACCTTTCAGGTGGTAAGTGATTTTGAGAAGTGAATTTGCCTTCACTTCTCACAACTTTTCTTTTCATCTCTCTTGCATCCATGATGCATTTTTATATGTGTTTGGGTTTGAGCTTGCTCATTCTTCTGCTTCCCACTTTCTTTCTTCAAGTGACTTGACTTCTTGAATGAAGCAAGTCACTTTGCTTCTCTTGATCCTTTCATCTGCTTCCTGGTGGTTCCATTGAAGATTGTTCTTATAAACCTCACAAACCTTAGGAACAACCAAGCATGACAATGATTAGGGTTTTGATTAGTCTCCCCTCTTAGTTTTACCTTTGTGTCTCTTTTGAGTCTTCTCTTCTCATCTTATAATCAGGGACTAAACCCTAAAGGCTTTAAGGCTTTGTGATTAAGCTTATGCCTGCATCCTTCTATTGGGATGGAGTGTATAACTTTAATCCTAAGTGTTAAACCCTTAATGTGTTTAAATCTCTTAATCAATTCACTTAATAATCATCAAGACATCACACTTGTAACTTGGGCCTTGCATTAGGGTTCTAATTCTTCCTTAATTGGTTAAGAAGGACTAACCCTAGTGTTAATGGACAAGTCCCCCTCAAGTTGTCTTACAAACCCTAAAATCACTTCATCATCATACCATGAACTAAAATCCACTTAACCAAAGGCTTGTTTTGTCATGAGTTTAATCCCTAATCATGGATTAAGTTGAGGAGCTTTCCTCAGCTTAAACATTCTCATCTATTATCCTTCTATTAGGATGGTGTAATGAGTCTGTTTAATCTTTGATTATGGCTTAATCTCATTACTCAACACTAAACAAAAACAACAAAAACATCTAAATAATCACAAGTAGGTTAATGATCTTAACCCTACATCAAAAGGTGATTAAGTGTGAGAATCTGACTTCACACTTAAGGTACTCTCATTACCCCTAATCAGAGGGAAGATGTGATGAGTTTAATAAATCCATTGGTTTAGGCTTAAGCTCATTAACTTACGACAAACTTTCAAAAGCAATAAAAGACTGAAAACACAAAAACAAACAATAATCGTCTCCTCCGGGATTTTTTTCTCATCATCTTCACTCACAAACGAGAACTTGCTTCTTCCGTCTAATGCAAGACAGTTAGTATCTGTGCCAGACAGATCATACACTTGAGCATAGGCAAGTAAGCAGTTCACAAGTCAATTTATCTTTCAGTCTCTTTGGGTCGAACTACGGTGTTCTGACTTCCTCATTGCACGAGAGGATACGTAGGCATAACTTAACAGTTATCGAACAAAAGTCTCTGTATATTCCCCCTCTTTCAGTATCATTCTTTAAAGCCTCATTATCATGAGCATTTCATTCTTGTTCTTACACTGACACTTCACTTATACACTTCACTTCTCCTACACTGACACCTGTACATTTCTCTCCAGCTCTTTTATACACAGATTGCACTGACACTACCCCTTTAAAACACAAATCTTTTAAGCGTGGATCCCGTCGAGTACGACGGACAATCTGGGTGCTAATACCTTCCCAGGTTGTAACCAACCCCCTTTCTCAGTCTCTCTGGTTCGCAACCGTCTTATCCATCTTTTTCTAGGTCTATGCAGCATTGCCTTTCCTCCGGGATAAAAATGCCTAGCTGGCGACTCTATTCATCTCCAGTGAGTCCACTCCTGTGTGTTCTCATTATCCCCCTCGCCGACCGTTCGCGTCTGTACCTTTATTTGGGCCTGTCCCATTTTATCGGGAGCGACAGCTTGGCGACTCTGCTGGGGACCCCTTATACTGCAACCAGGGCTTCTGGTTCTTTTTGTGGGTTCCTCCTAGCGCTTGATTGATTTGTGTTTACTGGGGTGTTATGTGCTTATTTGTGTTTGTATATTTGTATTTATTTTTGCTTTATGTACAGTTGTTTACTGCTTTCTTTATAGCTTTGCATTATATCATATTGTCATACTGTGCTGCTGGCTGGATCTGTTGTTTGCTTTGGTGGGTGGGTGTTCCATTGAGAGTTAAGGTCCTATACCTGGGACCTGAGTGACACCTAGGCTAGAGTGGTTCATATTATTTCCCATTCCATTTCGGTCTGGTGCGGGAATATGAAACACGGTTCAGATGTGGGTTTCTTCTTGAGAACTCTGTGTTGCAGATTTCCTGCAATGCTAGGGCCATCTGGGAAGCCTGCTAAGTCTGGATGACCTTTTAGTATTGACCTTCAGAAACTGAGGTGAATTAGAGGAGGAACTTTTATGGTTATTGTAAACACTGTACCTCCGGGTTAGAAGTGTTTACACTTCTCATAACTGACCCAAATCTAAGGATCCTTGTTTTAGAACACCACCTGTGAGAGGGTTGGGCTGTTTACAGGTTTGCAGGTACCTTGACCTCAGAATACCCTGTTACTTTGATTTGGTTAAGAATACTCCATGTTGGAACAGTTCTTATGATTCTAAACCCTGGACATGTGGCTCTTTATTTGAGCCCCTCACCTTGGTTACTGGACTTATAGACCTCCATCCGGATTTCTTACACACATGGACTTATATCAGAGCACTTGATCAGATCCGGCTCAGTCGCAAACCCTTGCATATCATTTGCATACATAATCATTGCATCATATTGACATTTGCTTATTTGTGTTTCAGGGTATCCATCTTCATTTGGTTTTGGTTTTGACCCCATCTTCAGTATTGACCTGTCTTCATCAGCACCTGCTTCAGCTATCAGCTATCTACTTCAGTCACCTGCACCAGCCAATCAGTGGCCCATTCTTCAGTATCCTCATCAGCACTTGTCTCTACTCAGTCTCAACATCATGGCACCTAAAAAGAGCAACATCACCTACCACTTCTTCCAGCCAGAGTTAGCTGACATCAGGAGGATTCAGACCCTGATCACTCCAGACCATATACCACTGTTCAGGGAACACCATGGAGATATACTTGATATGGTTATGGATCTGGACCCCTCACAGAGAAGCTTGATCCACACTTGCCTTCAGTTTTATGATCCCCCACTGAGATGTTTCACTTTTCAGGACTTTCAGTTGGGCCCCTTATTGGAAGAATACTCATCATTAGTTGGTATACCTATCAGGGGTGGAGTCCCTTTCAACCCTGAGATGGTCTTTCCTGGTAATGAAGAGGTAGCAAAGGCATTGCATCTGGAACCAGTCCTGATTGGGCAGCATATGACTTCTAAGGCTGGAATCCCTGGCCTGCATCTGGATTTCTTGATCTCTCAAGCTACCCTGAAAGCTTCTTTAGGAGAGTGGAAAGCAGTCTGTGCTTTATTGGCCTTGAGCATATATGGGATCATATTATTTGCAGATGAGCCTCGATTTGTTAGCAAGAATGCAATCCATCTGTTCATTCTAAGGAACCCAGTGCCAACTTTATTGGGGGATCTCTACTATTCAGTGCATCAGAGGAATGAAAAGCAGAGGGGAAGATTAGTAAGATGCTGTGCTCCTTTGTTCCATACTTGGCTTCTCAGGCATTTGCCGAAGACTGATGCATTCCTGAACCCTCATCAGCAGAAAAACTGGGCAGGAAGACTTACTACCCTAACTTCAGCTGATATTAGGTGGTGCACCCAGAGCACAAAAGGCAGGGATATCATCACCAGCTGTGGGCATTTTCCCAATGTGCCCCTAATAGGAGTTAAGGGTAGTATTAATTACAACCCTCTGCTGTTCAAAAGACAACTGGGCTATGCACTGGTCCACACTCCTAAGGCACATGACTTGGTTGCGACTCTTTATTGTGAGAACAAGCTTAATCTGGCTATTGTTAGGCAGGCAGCCTGGGCCTGGGACAATGTGCAGACTAAGGGGATAACCATTCTGGGGAAGTGTAACAATGTGGCATCAGCACAATACCATGATTGGTCCCATGCCAGGGCCCAATTCTCTGGGATGCCCTTTACTATTGAAGATATGCCTGGGCCTTCCACAACACCACCTCCAGCAACTGTCAGCTTAGAGGAGTTTGAGAAGTTGAAAGAGAGAAATGAGAAGCTGACTCAAGCTCTACAGAAGACCCTCTGGGAGAGGAGTGATGGTAGGTTGGATATTGAGAGGTTAGAAAAGTTGAAGGTGGAGCACTTGGCTAGAATTGAGAATTCTGAAGATTACATTAAGAAATCTAGGGCTGGAGAACAAATCCTGAAGAATGCTTGCAAGGAAGCCCAATTCCAGAAAGCCAGGACAGACTTGTATCTGAAGGAGAGTCAGGCTAGGTGGGTCAGGATCACCGAGGCTCGTACTCTGGAGGACAAGAGGGTCCAAGACAAGATAGAGCAACTGGAAGCTAGTGCAAAAGAGCAGCAGGAAGCCCTGGCAGCAGCCCAGAGGGAGATATCAGAACTGAAGATCAGAGCTGGAGTGAAGAGGTCAAAGGACCAAAGTCAACACAAGAAGCTAACTACAGCTGTTACTACTCGGAACCTCCTTATCAGGAACCTCACGGAGCGTCCGGCTGATCCTGTGACCGAAGCACTTCTCAAGGAAGTTCGGGAGGATGAGTTTGGTCTTGGTGTTTGACCATTTGCTTGTTGTTGCTTTCATTCCATGTACTTTTATTTTCTTGTAATGTATTTTGACCCCTCAGAGGGCTTGTATTTGTAAACAAACTGTGTACCTTTGGCCTTTTGTAATATATGTATTAGTTTGTTCCATCCGAGTTTACTTCGAAAGCAACATCAACAGCATCATCTTCAAGGGTCTGGAAGGGTCAAAACTGAATGCCAAGCCGGATACCTTGAAAACAAATAAGCATACTGCATTGCATGCTAACCCTTTGTTTGTTTTGTAGGTTTTTGTTTTGTTGTTGCTAACTCTGTTGTGATGATCAGGAACTATTGCTCGGCGCCGGGTATTTCCCCTCAACCGTCTGCACCGATATCCAACCCGTAACAACCTTCCGGGCATACAGATGGATCAGATGCAGCAAGACCTTACAGAGGTCAGGAACCAAATGACCAACGAGAGGTTGGAAATGAGGAACCAAATGACACAATTTATGGAGGTAATGAACAACATGGCTCAAAGCCAGGAGAGGCTCAGAGCACTGGTAGAAGGGAGAAATCAGGAAGATCATCAGCCAGGGACTGCTGGGACTAGCAACAATGAAAGAGTCCAACCTCATGTCAATCCCCCAGTTTTTGGACCCCACCTCCATCCAGAGGCCAACATCCCTGTCAATATACAAGGGACTGCCACAGCAGGGAGGGTACTGCAAGAAGACCCTCAAGAAGACCAGTTCACAGTAATGGGAGCAGGGGAGGAGGCCTATGATAGAAGGCTGGATGAGATAGCTGAGAAATTAAGATCCTTAGAGTCTCAAAACTCTTTGGGTTTTGATGTTATGGATATGGGCTTGGTAGATGGGGTCAGGATTCCCCACAAGTTTAAGCCACCATGCTTTGAGAAGTATAATGGGACGTCCTGTCCCCGAACCCATCTACAATCTTTTCTCGGGAGGCTAAAGGCCTATACCATGGACGAGAAGCTGTGGATGTTCTACTTTGAGGATAGCTTGACTGGAGCTTCGAGGGAATGGTATTCCCATCTGACAAGAGCAACTATTAGATGCTGGAAGGACCTGGCAGAGGCCTTCATCAGACAATATCAGTATAATCTGGATATGGCACCCAACAGGACCCTCCTAATGGGAATGTCACAGTCATCTAGGGAGAGCTTCCGAGAGTATGCTCAAAGATGGAGACAGCTTGCTGCTGCTGTCCAGCCACCTATGTCAGAAAGGGAGATGGCTGATATGTTCATGAACACCCTTCAGGGGACTTACATTGATAGGCTAGCTGCCTTCTCATCTACCAGCTTTGCAGATGTAGTCATAGCCGGAGAGAGAATTGAAAGCCTATTGAAGATGGGTAAGATCTCAGACAACGGTGCAAGCTCATCCAGTAATGCAAGAAAGCCTTTTGCGGGCCCAAGAAGGACTGGTGAGACTAATGCCATCCACACCAACAGGGGCAGGCCCCAATATGTGCATAGATCTGTGGCGGCAGTCACCATTCCCGCTCCAGCTCATCCACAACCAGCTTATCAACCTCCGCAGCAAAACTATCAGCAACAACCTCAGTACCATCAACAAAATCAGTATCCTCCGAGAAATTACAACAACAGCAACACCAACAACAATAATCAGCAAAGGCCATTCCAGCAGAGGCCATCTCAAGCCAACAGGGTGATCGATCCGATCCCCATGCCATATGCCACATTGTTGCCACAACTCCTGAAACTCAACCTGGTTGAGCTAAGGACGTTGGCACCTCCAGATCCCAACAGTCTACCCAGGAATTACGACTCCAACGCCAGATGTGCCTTCCATTCAAACGCACCTGGCCATAGTACGGAAAAGTGCAGAGCCTTGCACATGAAGGTACAAGACCTGGTAGACTCTAAAGCCCTGAATTTCGCACCACCACCCAATGTCAATAAGAACCCCATGCCAAACCACGGGGGTCCCAGGATCAACGCTATTGAAGAAGACAAGCCGTCTTATTTAGTAACCAGTGTGGGTCAGATTCGGACACCGTTGGTAGAAATTAAGGCTCAGCTCCTCGAATGTCACATGTTCCCAGGGTGTGAGTTAGGGTGTGCTTACTGCAATATTTCAGTAAATGAGTGCGATAACCTGAGGAATGGCATAGATGGTCTCATTCAGAGTGGCCAACTTCAGATCACCACATCATTTCCAACAAATCCAGCAACCTCATCAGCAGCAATTCCTGTATCTCCTACAACTGCAACAACCATTGTTCCCGACAACTCTTCGGCTTCATCAACAAGTACTTCATCTGTCATCTCAACTGATCAGCTATCAGCAAAATTTCCTTCTACAACTTCAGCACCACTCCAGTTTGAATCTCCTACAACAACAATGTCCATCCTTCCGACAATATCTCCTACAACATCAACAACAAATCATGAAGATGTCTCAACTGTCACAATATTTTATGATCCTGAAAACAACTCTGCCTACAACTCAGAAAGTGCTGCTCCCATCAGAGCACCAGTCACAATTTATTATGATCCACAAACTATCACAGTCCCTTCTGCAGCCTCCATCAGTCCAGTCACCGTCACAGTGCCTGGACCAGTACCTTATGAAAGCAATAGGGCCATCCCTTGGCACTACGGCTCTGACGTATACTGCGAAGGAAAGAAAATCACCCTTGAACCATCAACACCTGCACCACAAATAGACAATGTGGGAGGAGGCGGAGGCTTCACTCGAAGCGGACGTCTCTTTGCTCCACAAATTCAAAGACCCACTGCCGAAGCAGAAGCTGCCGCCAAGGCAAAAGGAAAGAGCCCGGTGCAGGAAGATCAAGCTGTTAAGGAAGCTTTGAAAACACCATTCGATCAAGAAGTTGATGAGTTCATGAGAATCATCAAAAAGAGTGATTACAAAATAGTGGATCAGCTTCACCAGACGCCATCCAAGATCTCTATCCTATCACTGCTTATGTGTTCCGAAGCCCATCGGAATGCACTACTCAAAGTCTTGCACGCAGCTTACGTGCCTGAAGAGATCACCGTCAATCAGTTGGAAACCGTGGTTGGAAATGTTACTGCTAGCAATGGGCTAGGGTTCACCAATACTGACTTGACAACGGAAGGCCGCAACCATAACAAGGCCTTACACATCACCATGGAATGTAAAGGTGCAGTCCTTTCCCATGTGCTGGTAGACACAGGGTCATCCCTTAATGTCTTACCAAAAAAGGCCCTGGTGAAGCTAGAATATGAAGGGTTGGCGTTGCGTCCCAGAAACCTGGTAGTAAGAGCCTTTGATGGTTCTAAGAGATCGGTTCTGGGGGAAATTGAGCTGCCTGTAACGATTGGCCCACAAACCTTTAAAACGATCTTCTACGTGATGGACATTCAGCCTGCCTACAGCTGTTTGTTGGGTAGACCATGGATTCATGCCGCTGGCGCAGTAACGTCTACCCTTCACCAGAAGTTAAAATTTGAGTGGGAAGGCCAAGTCGTTACTATCTGTGGGGAGGAGGACATATTTGTTAGCCATCTGGCTACTTATAAGTATATTGAGATGGATGGGGAGATCCATGAAACAATGAGCCAAGGGTTTGAGGCCCTGAATGTTAATGAAGCATCTGCTGTATCTGGAATCTCCATGTCATCTTATCGACAAGCCCGGAAGGTTGTTGAAGAAGGAACTGCCCAAGGCTGGGGCAAGGTTTTATCTGTGGAGGAGAAGAAGGACAAATTTGGGTTGGGTTACAGACCAACTCAACAGAATCAAGCAGAGGCTGCTGAGAAGCCCGGTTTTGTCAGTGGGGGGATGCTCACCCCTGAGGCTATCAACAATTTGGAAGACGAGCTGGAAGAAGAACGCAACCTGGAAAGTTGGATTCGTCCAAAGATCCCGGGGAGCAGTATCTCAAACTGGTCTTCCCAGGAAATTATAAGAGTTACTCATGCAGAGTAATTATTATTTCCTGTATTTTTATAGCATGCATCAAAGTCTTGCATCTTGCCCAAGATGACAAGACTCATTTTGTAATCGGGCCATCTGTACTTTTTGTGCAAACAAGATTAATTAATGAAATATCAGACATCTTTTTTGCAAATGAGTCCTTTTCTTTTCCGCTCACTATTTTTCCATTTTTCTTTTTGTACAAAAAAATAAATGGCGATGTTTTCAAAATGATAACTTTATTTCACTTTTCTAAACAAGATTAAAATCAATCACTAAAATGAACAAACTGAACCCTTGCAGAGAGTGCCTTCTAGTCAGCACCGACAACAGCACGGCTATGACTTCGTATGACTTTGACAATCTAATCAATCAAGCTGATGAAGGGGTTGAAGAAGAATATGAGCTTCCTGAAGAGCTAGCCAGGTTATTGAGGCAAGAGGAAAAAGTTATCACTCCTCATCAGGAGGAGGTTGAAGTGATTAATCTTGGTACAGATGAAGACGTGAAAGAGGTTAAAATCGGGGCTTGCCTGCAAGACTCAGTGAAGAGACAACTGATTGATCTGCTTCAAGAATATGTGGACGTGTTTGCGTGGTCGTATCAAGATATGCCAGGGTTGGACACCGACATTGTTGTGCACAAGCTGCCTTTGAGAGAAGAATGCCCACCGGTTAAACAGAAACTGCGCCGCACCCGCCTAGACATGGCAATGAAGATCAAGGAAGAGGTACAAAAGCAATGGGACGCCGGGTTCCTTGCCGTAACTAGCTATCCGCCGTGGGTTGCTAATATAGTACCTGTACCTAAGAAAGACGGCAAAGTAAGAATGTGTGTTGACTACCGGGACCTGAACAGAGCCAGCCCGAAGGATGACTTCCCATTACCTCACATTGATGTATTGGTGGATAACACGGCTCAGTTCTCGGTATTCTCCTTCATGGACGGATTTTCAGGATACAATCAGATTAAAATGTCACCTGAAGACATGGAGAAGACAACTTTTATCACACCCTGGGGCACGTTCTGTTACAAGGTGATGCCGTTCGGACTGAAGAATGCTGGTGCGACATATCAACGGGCTATGGTGACATTATTCCACGATATGATCCATAAAGAAATAGAATGTTACGTGGATGACATGATTGCCAAGTCCTTTACTGAAGAATACCACCTGGTAAATCTGCTGAAGTTGTTCAAGCGTCTGAGGAAGTACCAACTAAAGCTGAACCCCAACAAATGCACATTCGGGGTGCAATCTGGTAAGCTGCTGGGCTTTATTGTAAGCGAGAAAGGGATTGAAGTTGACCCTGATAAAGTCAAAGCTATTCAAGAGATGCCTGCACCGAAAACAGAGAAAGAAGTTCGAGGGTTCTTAGGTCGATTGAACTACATCTCACGGTTCATATCTCACCTTACAGCAACCTGTGAACCTTTGTTCAAGCTGTTAAGAAAAGAACAAACGGTCAGGTGGAATGAAGACTGCCAAAAGGCATTTGACAAGATCAAGGAATACTTACAAGAACCTCCAATCCTTATGCCTCCAGTTGAAGGAAGACCTCTGATAATGTACTTAACAGTATTAGAAGAGTCAATGGGGTGTGTGCTGGGCCAGCATGACGAGTCTGGTCGAAAAGAGTACGCAATATACTACCTAAGCAAAAAGTTTACCGACTGTGAACAATGTTATTCACTGCTCGAGAAAACTTGTTGTGCTTTAGCGTGGGCTGCTCGCCGACTGAGACAGTATATGTTGACCCACACTACTTTATTGATCTCCAAAATGGACCCAGTTAAGTACATATTTGAGAAGCCAGCTCTTACCGGACGGGTTGCAAGATGGCAAATGATCCTCACAGAATATGACATCCATTACACATCTCAGAAAGCCATCAAGGGCAGTGTATTGTCTGAATATCTTGCTGAGCAACCCATTGATGACTACCAGCCTATGAGATTTGACTTCCCTGATGAAGACATCATGTTCATTAAATCAAAAGATCATGAAGAGCCTGTTCACACTGAAGGGGCTGACCCGGAAGAAGAGTGGACTATGATGTTTGATGGGGCTGTTAATATGAATGGTCGTGGTGTTGGTGCAGTACTCATTACACCTAAAGGAGTTCACATGCCTTTCTCGGCAAAACTCACTTTCAACTGCACTAACAACGAAGCTGAATACGAAGCTTGCATTATGGGTCTTGAGGAAGCCATTGACCTCAGGATCAAGACATTGACTGTATTCGGAGATTCAGCTCTGGTAGTTAATCAAACTAACGGAAAATGGTATACACACCAAGATCATCTGATACCTTACAGGGATTATACAAGGAGGTTATTGACTTTCTTTACAACAGTCAAGCTTGAGTATATCCCTCGGGACGAGAATCAGTTTGCAGATGCTCTTGCTACCATTTCATCCATGATCAAAGTTCAGGCTGCCAACTTTGTCCCTCAGATTTCAGTGTCCAGACTTGATAGACCAGCATATGTATTTGCAGCAGATGTTGTCAAAGATGATAAGCCTTGGTTCCATGACATTAAGTGCTTCTTGGAGGATCAAACATACCCACCTGGGGCATCTTCCAATGATAAGAAGACTTTGAGAAGGCTTGCTGGTAGTTTCTTTCTGAATACTGATGGGTCTCTATACAAAAGGAACTTTGATATGGTACTCCTCAGATGTGTTGACAAGACCGAAGCAGATTTGTTGATGCACGAAGTGCACGAAGGATCTTTTGGTACCCATGCGGGAGGGCATGTCATGGCTAAGAAGTTGTTAAGACCAGGTTATTACTGGATCACAATGGATGCAGACTGTTGTGCTTACGCCAGAAGGTGCCATAAATGCCAGATTTATGCAGATAAAGTGCATGTGCCTCCCAATCCTTTGAACGTAATGTCTTCACCGTGGCCCTTTGCTATGTGGGGCATTGATATGATTGGCAAGATTGAGCCAACTGCTTCAAATGGCCACAGATTCATCCTGGTCGCCATTGATTATTTCACCAAGTGGGTTGAAGCAGCCTCATATGCGAATGTTACGAGACAAGTGGTAGCCAGATTTTTGAAGAGAGATATCATCTGTCGATATGGAGTTCCCGAGCGAATCATTACTGATAATGGTTCCAACTTAAACAACAAGATGATGGCTGAGTTATGCCGGGACTTCAAGATCCAACACCACAATTCTTCTCCTTACAGGCCAAAGATGAATGGCGCTATTGAGGCAGCTAATAAGAATATCAAGAAGATTGTGCAGAAGATGGTAGTTACCTACAAAGACTGGCATGAAATGCTACCATTTGCCTTGCATGGGTACCGCACGTCAATCAGAACATCCACTGGGGCAACACCGTATCAGCTTGTGTATGGTATGGAAGCAGTCCTACCTGTCGAAGTTGAATTACCCTCTCTCCGGGTATTGATGGATGTTAAACTGAACGAAGCAGAGTGGGTTCGGTCCCGTTTCGAACAACTGAGTCTGATTGAAGAGAAGAGATTGGCTGCAATCTGTCATGGGCAGCTGTATCAGAAAAGGATGAAGAGAGCCTTCGATCAGAAAGTCAGGCACCGAGAGTACCAAGTAGGAGATCTTGTGCTGAAAAGAATCCTCCCTCCTCATACAGACCACAGGGGCAAGTGGACCCCAAACTATGAAGGACCATTCGTGGTAAAGAAAGTTTTCTCTGGTGGAGCACTGATGCTCAGCACCATGGATGGTGAAGACTTCCCGTCCCCTGTGAATTCGGATGCAGTTAAAAAATACTTCGCATAAAAATGACCCGCTGGGCATAAAAACAGAATGTAAGTCCAGGCAAAATAGGGCATCCCGGCGAGTCAAAAACAGAATAAAAGACTCGGGCAAAAATAAGGGAAAATAAACAAAAAAAAATTGTACACCCGCTGAGTTGAAAAGCCTCATTGGACAACTCAGGCAAAAATGGGTATCCCGATGGATTGAAAACCCGAAAGGGCGATCCATGCAAAACAAGGGAATAAGCGAACAAATGCATTCTGAATTCGTCTGTATCACCTGCAACTTGGTAAAACTCCGAAAGGATCAAACCTCAGTCAGAATCAACTTTCTTCAGAAAGCAAGACGAGAAGAACGTCAAAAGTCATACGAGTCATAGCGAAAGGGGAAGCTCCTTAAAGCGTCATCAACATCGCCAGCACTCTGTTTTTCAATTTGTAACAG
The DNA here is from genome assembly GCA_963966055.1 of Lathyrus aphaca. Lineage (NCBI taxonomy): Eukaryota > Viridiplantae > Streptophyta > Magnoliopsida > Fabales > Fabaceae > Lathyrus > Lathyrus aphaca. Next base: position 188,116,043 of record OZ014521.1, on the reverse strand, counting down.
TCTCCTCATTTTAGGAGATTTGTTTCCTTGACTGTATCTCGCCAATTCAGGGCATTTGAATTAATAAAATCTGATTTTTCAGTCATGTTTCGTCTTGTACATTTTTATTTGCAAAGAATGTCTGATGTCTCTAAAAAACTAATTGCATAAGTACAGATGCTTTTCTCTAAAAAAAAAGACACATGCTTGCAGGGAATATGCTTACTCTCAAAAGTGTCTAGACTCCTATGACGGAATCCAGTGAAGGATACCTCGGGATCACTTGTACGTTTCTCTATCTTTGCAGGATTGCAGGTATCCAGAACGCAACTTGGGGCATGCAAGCTACATCCCAGCAAGCTGGCAAATCAACACTTATCCTTAGCACCAGAGGTGCTTTCTCCCCAGCCGAGTTGCCACCGATAACTTCCCCCAGCTAAGTTGCCACTTGTCAATTTCCCCAGCCGTTGCCAATCATTCTTCCTCAGTAGAATGCAGAAGTCAGGGAACCATCTCCCTACAGAATCCTCGGCCTCTTTTCAGAAGAGCAACGCATGAAGGAGTCACAACAGAGTACAGAAGGCTTCTACAAACCCCAGCTGGGTCCCTCATTACCAGGATGGGTCTATCAGTGACCTATCTCCCCAAGCAGATGCATCTCTTCGGATCCACCAGTAATCTCATCCCCAGCTGGGATGTCCATTGCAACAGATCGACCAGAGATCTCCATGGCAGCGGGATCCAAATCCCGGACCGTTATCCTGGCATAATCATAGCATTCGCATCATATTCACCCCACAAAGCGTAGCATTCCGTCTAATACGGAGCATTACGGCAAAAATCAAACACATAGCATAATCATAAGCCATGTTGTGAATCAAACACTTGTGAATAATAAACCATTCATCAGAATGTAGAATACTTTCCCCAAAATCCCCACCAGAGTCCCCGGTAAAAGCAATTGCCTCACAATTCACAAACACCAGTATATACTCATTTTGACACCCGTCCGTGTCATATCCCCAGCGGAAAGCCAAAGACATCATCTTTGCACTCACCTATACTTATATATACATTTTCTTGACACCCGTCCGTGTCATTTCCCCAGCGCAGTCGCTTACACTTTTATAACCCGTATACTTGTTGATATTATTATACTTTTCCCTTTTGACACTCGTCCGTGTCACCCTCCCCAGCAGATAAACACTCATCTATACAATACTCATACTCACTACTCATGTTACACTTATATAGATACTCGCCCGTATCTTGTATAAACCATTCATAGCCCCACAGATTCAACATTGGTCCGTGTTCTTTGTTAACCAGTTGGTACTCGTCCGTACCATCATCTCAGAATATGCGTCAAGTGTTTGTTTCTACATGATACTCGTCCGTATCATAGTCTTAAAGATGCTCGTCCGCATCTTTAATCCATACACCGTGTCGAACACTTTTGTCCTCTTGAATATAGATACTCGTCTGTGTCTATTATTCCCCAGAAGAGTCCCCTCAGATTCAACACTCGTCCGTGTTCTTTGTTAACCAGTTGATACCCGTCCGTATCATCATTTCTGAACACGTGTCAGTGTTTGTTTCTACCCGATACTCGTCCGTATCGTAGTCTTGAGGATGCTCGTCCGCATCTTTAATCTATACACAAACATCTAAACACTTATACTTTCTTTTCTTGGTTATAAACACTCGTCCGTGTTTGCTATATCCCCAGTAGATCGCCAAGTAAGCAAATTTTCCTTTTTATCTGACACTCGTCCTGTGTCATGATAAACCTTGAGAGCAGCCGTACCCTGCTAGGTGGTCGTCCTCCACCTCTTGATGATCGTCCTTCATCATTTTATCCAATGGCCGTCCCCATTGTTGATTTTGGTTATCTGGCATTCGTCCTATGTCATGACAAACCTTGAGAGCAGCCGTCCCCTGCTAGGTGGTCGTCCTCCACCTCTTGATGGTCGTCCTCCATCATGCTCGTCCGATGGCCGTCCCCATCGTTGACTTTTTTATCCGGCATTCGTCCTATGTCGCGATATTTTCGGCAGCCGTACCCTGCCAGGTGGTCGTCCTCCACCTTAGATGACCGTCCCTCATCTTAACCCCGACAGAGCAGCCGTCCCCTGCTAGGTGATCGTCCTTCACCTTTGATGACCGTACCTCATCATCTGTTTATTCCATTTATTCTTTAGCCCGATGGCCGTCCCCGTCGTGGTCCCTTTTCTTTTTAGCCCGATGGCCGTCCCCATCGTCGGTTACTTTACTTCATGAACTTGATGGCCGTCCCCGTCATGTTTCATTAATTCCCAGAGAATCTTACAACTTTATCTTGGTGGCCGTCCCCATAATAATCTTATTTTTCCCAGCTAGTCGGTCGTCCCCGTCTTGGCTTTACCTTTTATCCCCAGCATGTCGGCCGTCCCCGTCATTGCTGTATTTCCCGCACTTCTCCCAGCGTGTCGGCCGTCCCCGTCATTGCTCTTTCCCCAGCAGTCGTCCTCTGCTCGACGGTCGTCCTCCGTCGCCCATACTTTACAATATACTTTATTTTCTTTTGCAATCTATATCCCTTTTCTTCTTCATTCTGTGAGTGAAAATTTTGGACTGTCTTTGGTATTCAACCACAAGTTATCTTGTTTGCCTGTTAAGCCGATGCTTACATCCTGCACGGCTAACTCATGTTTGAATAGGGGCAGCTGTAAACACCCCAAATTTGCCCTCACCCATTCACACCATGGCTTGTGATCATTTCATATGCATAAACACAATCATAACATCTCATACCTCAATTTTGATTCACTGCATAGGTTCTAAGTCATCTGCATCTAGGGTTTGTGATCTGAGCAATCCAAGAGCTTCTTGAGTCACTCCAAGGGCCATCAATCACTTCAAAGGGGTCCATGTGTGTTCAAGTGTCATATTACATCCTCTCAAAGCCAAGAATGCCAAAGAATCACAAGAACTGGGATTGGTATGGAAGCAGAGCCAGGCTTGACTGCACAGATGACCTGAAATTAGGGTTTTGGTTTCAGAGGCCATAACTTCAAATTTTTTAGTAATTTTTGTTTCTATTGGTCTCTATATGGTATAGGGAGTGTGCATATCAATTTTCATGAAGAAATTCCATGGGGAAGTCATCTGATCAAGAGTTGACTTTTCAGACAAGTCAGTGTAAAATCAGGGCATCTGAGGCCCCCAATGACCCAACCAAGGGGTGATCTTCATCATTTTGAGTGTATTTGATCTTTATTTGATCATGGAAGAAGGTTGAAGTTCACAAAATTCAAGAATTACAAGTTTTTGCAAAGTTGACTTTTTAGGGCATGGTTGACTTTTAAGGAATATGTCATTTTATGCCACTTTTCAAGCCTTGCTTTTTGATCCAAAAATGCTTCAAATGGAAAAACTTTGGTCATGAAAGTTGTAGATTAGATCTTTCCCTTTTCAAAAAGTACAAGAACATGATCTAATTCATTTTGGATCAAAAGTTATGGTTCATCAAAGTTGGCAAAAATCACTAATTTTCAAGACATGCCTCAAATGAGAAACTTGCAAAAAACTTTGTGCCAAGGCATTTGTGACTTCTAGTTCATGTCTAACCATTATACAAACATCACATGTGACCTAAAAATCAGATTTGAACCAAAAGATCACATGTTCATGGTTGGCAAAGCAAGAGATTTTCATGAACAAGCAAAAGTAAACAAGTTGCAAAATCATCATAACACTTCCATCCACTTGATGCCTTGGATGCTGAACCAGCCATAACCTTTCCCCTCACCTTGCTGCACCAGCCCACACCTTTGTACTAGCCTAGGGCTCAACCCATGCTTTCCTTACACCAAAGTTGACATTTTGCAAAAGTGAACTTACCTATCACAGCAGGCCAGGTCACATCATCTGACCAATGGGAGTTTTTTATGTGGAACAAATGCTAGCCATTCCACATAACAAGCAAGGCTGAAACACACAAGAACAACACATTCACAAACCCACTCCCTCAAGCATTTCTCTTCGAATTTCCCTACACAGCTCACAAACACAAAAACCAAGTCCATTGATCAACTCACCTTGCTTCACTGAGCCAAAACCAGCAAGACTCAGGCTTGAACTAAGCAAGAACTGAGCTTCACCATTTTTCATCTTCAAAGCCAGAACCTTCGAATCTCACTTTCCAGCCATCAAACACCCCATTTCTCTTCACCAACAAGTCAAACACACCCAAAGGAGCAAGAATCCACCATTGGATTAGCCTGAAACCTCACATTTCCTGACTGTGAAACCTGCTGCACCAGAACTGGACTTCTCAAATTAGCTTGTTTAAGCTCATTCCAAGCCTACCATTAGCATCAGGGGGGTCAGTGGAGCAAGCCTGCATCAAAGAATAGCTCTGAAAGCCCAGAAACAGGAGTCTCCATCTCAGGTATGGCCATGAACATTTTTTCTCAGAGCTTGCATTTTGAGTTATAAATTGGTTGCTTATGTCTTGCTGGTCATGGGGATACTCTTAGAATCGAAAATGAGTAAGAAACGAGTTTGTATTGTCACTCTGAAATTTCACCCGTGAAATTTGTTTCCTTCGATTTGCTTGATTCTTGATGTTTAAATGATGTTTGAAGGTGGATTCGTGACCAAGGTTGTTAGAGGATCACTTGGCTGTGTTTAATTTGATGTTTAGAAGCCTGAATCAGGATCTAGGGTTTTGTTGTTGCCGGAGAAGATGACCGGAGCTCCCCTCCGGTCACCTGAATGTCATTTGCCCTAATCCCAGTCATTAACATCCATTTGAATCTCATGCGTTAGATGGCTTGACTTCGTTGACTTCCCGCGTGCACGAATGGCCCAGATTTGTCCATTTGCCCTAATCCCCTTTAGTTAGTTTAATTAATCATAATTAAATTAATTTAATCAGAAGCAATCCAGGCCCTTTAAAAACGCGCGCAGTCAACGTTTTCAAACCCAGGATCCATCCCAGCCCTCCATTCAGCTGACTTTTCTATTTTCTTTGTTTTTATTCATTTATTTCATATTTGTTTTATACAATTTATTTAAAATAGTAAAAATGTTTTAAAAATTATGAAACTTTTTGCCAAGAGTTTCATTAATTTTTAAAACACAAAAATATTTTTATTTTCATTTTTAGCATTAAAAAAAGTATTTTTAAATATTTAAAAGTTTATTTTTAATTGATTAATGAAAATTAATTTATTAAAAATACTTTTAGGTATTTAAAAATCACCAAAAAATTCATGAAATGTTCTAAGACATTTAGAAACATTGTCCAACCCTCAAAACAAATTTATTTTTTGATCTTGATGCATTTTGAGAATTTTTCATTGAATTAAAATCATTTTTATGCATTATTTTGATCCAAAGTTCCAAAAATCATTTCTGCCTATCCGTGAAGAGTTGGACCTTGATTCTTTTTGCATTGCATTGTGTTTAGCATGTAGTTTGTGAGATTAAATGGTCATGATTTGATCTTCCATTTTCAATTTGTTTGGTAATTTTCTTGTTTAGGAACCCTAAAACCCTAGAAATCTTAAGAAAACCATAACTTGAATTTGGTTAGGAGTTGAAACCTCTCCTTTGGGCATTGGGTTAGTATAGGTTTAGGGATCCTTTGAGTGCATTTTCAATTTTTTATAATGTTGTTTGCTTCTGATTTTGGTTTTTGTTTGTTGCATTGATCATAAACCCTAATTTGGGCTTCCATATGCATCCATCTGGCATTCTCTTGCATAACATGACTTGCCATGACATTCCATGCTTCCATTTGATTCATTTGACATCATAAGACATATTGAAAGCATATTTGATCATTGCATCATGAATTTGCCATGTTGTATGCCATGTGCACTTCATAACTTTTCATGTATGTTCATGCTTCTTAACTTGCTTCACTTGCATTCATGAACTTGTATGATCATTTCCATGTGCTGCCTCATGTTTGTAGCATCACATAGCATCATTAGCATCATGTAAATGCTTCTGGTTTTTGTTTCTCATCATGTCATTTCATCCCATTTTGCATTGCATTGCATTTCTTTTCTAACCTTTCAGGTGGTAAGTGATTTTGAGAAGTGAATTTGCCTTCACTTCTCACAACTTTTCTTTTCATCTCTCTTGCATCCATGATGCATTTTTATATGTGTTTGGGTTTGAGCTTGCTCATTCTTCTGCTTCCCACTTTCTTTCTTCAAGTGACTTGACTTCTTGAATGAAGCAAGTCACTTTGCTTCTCTTGATCCTTTCATCTGCTTCCTGGTGGTTCCATTGAAGATTGTTCTTATAAACCTCACAAACCTTAGGAACAACCAAGCATGACAATGATTAGGGTTTTGATTAGTCTCCCCTATTAGTTTTACCTTTGTGTCTCTTTTGAGTCTTCTCTTCTCATCTTATAATCAGGGACTAAACCCTAAAGGCTTTAAGGCTTTGTGATTAAGCTTATGCCTGCATCCTTCTATTGGGATGGAGTGTATAACTTTAATCCTAAGTGTTAAACCCTTAATGTGTTTAAATCTCTTAATCAATTCACTTAATAATCATCAAGACATCACACTTGTAACTTGGGCCTTGTATTAGGGTTCTAATTCTTCCTTAATTGGTTAAGAAGGACTAACCCTAGTGTTAATGGACAAGTCCCCCTCAAGTTGTCTTACAAACCCTAAAATCACTTCATCATCATACCATGAACTAAAATCCACTTAACCAAAGGCTTGTTTTGTCATGAGTTTAATCCCTAATCATGGATTAAGTTGAGGAGCTTTCCTCAGCTTAAACATTCTCATCTATTATCCTTCTATTAGGATGGTGTAATGAGTCTGTTTAATCTTTGATTATGGCTTAATCTCATTACTCAACACTAAACAAAAACAACAAAAACATCTAAATAATCACAAGTAGGTTAATGATCTTAACCCTACATCAAAAGGTGATTAAGTGTGAGAATCTGACTTCACACTTAAGGTACTCTCATTACCCCTAATCAGAGGGAAGATGTGATGAGTTTACTAAATCCATTGGTTTAGGCTTAAGCTCATTAACTTACGACAAACTTTCAAAAGCAATAAAAGACTGAAAACACAAAAACAAACAATAATCGTCTCCTCCGGGATTCTTTTCTCATCATCTTCACTCACAAACGAGAACTTGCTTCTTCCGTCTAATGCAAGACAGTTAGCATCTGTGCCAGACAGATCATACACTTGAGCATAGGCAAGTAAGCAGTTCACAAGTCAATTTATCTTTCAGTCTCTTTGGGTCGAACTACGGTGTTCTGACTTCCTCATTGCACGAGAGGATACGTAGGCATAACTTAACAGTTATCGAACAAAAGTCTCTGTATATTCCCCCTCTTTCAGTATCATTCTTTAAAGCCTCATTATCATGAGCATTTCATTCTTGTTCTTACACTGACACTTCACTTATACACTTCACTTCTCCTACACTGACACCTGTACATTTCTCTCCAGCTCTTTTATACACAGATTGCACTGACACTACCCCTTTAAAACACAAATCTTTTAAGCGTGGATCCCGTCGAGTACGACGGACAATCTGGGTGCTAATACCTTCCCAGGTTGTAACCAACCCCCTTTCTCAGTCTCTCTGGTTCGCAACCGTCTTATCCATCTTTTTCTAGGTCTATGCAGCATTGCCTTTCCTCCGGGATAAAAATGCCTAGCTGGCGACTCTATTCATCTCCAGTGAGTCCACTCCTGTGTGTTCTCATTGTCCCCCTCGCCGACCGTTCGCGTCTGTACCTTTATTTGGGCCTGTCCCATTTTATCGGGAGCGACACATTACGAAGGCAACATTCGAAGGGACTTGATCTTTTTTATTTGTTTAGGGACTAGATGATGTGAGATTAGAGACTTTGCTTTATACACCCTACTTGACCTTTTGATTAGGCAACTTGAGAGGTATCCTTAAGGAAGTGAGATGGCGATCAAAGATCGACTTACGTGTGTGAGTGTACAGTTTAAATATTTATCTTTTAAATTAGTGATCTAAATTAATTTTTACATACAAACATGTTACACTCCCTATTTACTAACCATAGCATAAAATAAATATTAAATACTATTACAATATTGCATAAAGGAAGCAATTACATAATAATAATAATTTAAAGCAAATTAAATAAATAAATAAGAATAAATAATAATAATATAATTGGGTTAGTAAAAAAATAATAATAAAAATAATACAAAGTTAAATGGGGTTAGTAATAATATATGAAAATTAATAATAAAATAAACAAGAATATTAGCATAGTAATTAAGAATTCAATTTTTTTTATATAAGCAATTATTATTTTAAGATTAAGAAAATATAAACAATTATATAAAATTTTAAGTTATATGCAAATTATAAATATTAAACTAATTATAAACATGTTATGAAAATAAATTATAATTACAAGCTTTAATTATTTTTAAACATATATTAAAAATTATTTAAATTATAAACAATTTATAGAATATTTACATATTATGAAAATAGGATTAATTATAAATAAATAATCATATAATTAAAATTAAGTTAAGAATTCTAATTATTCTAAGCATATTCATATTCAAGAATTAAATTAAATAATAAAAATATGGACATAATTAATATTCACATGAAATAATTAGGGTTTAAGAAATTTGGGGTTTATCAAAAATTAATTAGGTTTTTTACAAAATATATTAGGTTTTAGAAAATTAGGGTTAATTAAATTATTATACAAAATTTTACAATACTAAACATAAATAATTTTTCTCACAAGGTTTAATTAAAAAAAGAAATTGAGTTCTAAATAAAAAATATAAACATTCTAATTATTTTATTATTTGGATTTGTTTTAATAGAAAATTAATTAAATAACCAAAAATTAAAGAAAAGAATGAAAAAATAAAACCTGCTTGGGCTGGGATTTGAACCTAGTCCCTAAGCTTTCAAACTCCAGGACCAGCAATCCATCCACTAGGCCATGCGCGCGCTGGCGTTAGAAGCAGGGGACTAATCCCTTTTGTTCATAACCTGGAAAAAAATCATGAAAAAGAAAGCAAAACAAATACAAAAGGCCTGGGGGGGATTCGAGCCCAGGACCTTTAAACAATACACAAACGCATTTACCATTCCAGCCGGGAGGGCGCATCTGTTAGCATATTCATCACAATACATAATATATTAAGTTTAATAATTGAACTGGAAAAATAAGAAAAATTGTTGAGACCAGGATTCGATCCCTGGACCTTCAAGCAATATACGCGCACACTTCACCACTGGGCCAAGCAGCCTTAACTGAAATAATATGAAAACAAAATCAAAAAATATTATGTTAAACTTTCAAATTTCCAGACGCGCGAAAACTTCATCTTCTTCCTCAGGATTCCTGCGAACTTAGCTACGAATTTAGCTATGAAGTTTCCTGCGATTTTTTAAAACCAGAGACCTACGAAATTGGAAGATCATCAAAACAGTGAAATTTCTCAAAAATAATTGGTGCGTTATGATCCCCAAGGTTCACATGATTGTTCTATGTTCTTAGAATTTGTTTATGTTAGGTTTAAAGCAAAGCCCTAATCTCATGGCCGAAACCCTAGCCATGGTGAATCATGATACCTGCACGCAAAACTCAATTAAACCACCCAGAATCAATCCAGGGGTCATCACAAACATCATCCATTAATCAAAAACAATTTAAATTCAGTTAATCAATGAAATCGAAATTTGAGAAATAAGCTTGAAGCCATGATTCGGTTTATGCAATTTAAGTCATGAAGATGCAATGTTATGATCCAAAATCACTCTATGAACATCCAGGAATAAGTTGCAACCTTCAAATTGCCTTGAAAGTGGCTGTAACTTGGAATCCGAATGTGACTTTTTGGTGATTTTTTTGATAATGTGAACTTACTCTTGGAGGCCAGGAATTCGTGTCTTGTGCATAGGGTTGTGTTGTATACTTATAGTGGATTGAATTAGGTCAAAAATAATGGATCATTGTGTGGATATTTTGGATCAATGAGATTGAAAAAGATTAAGGCTTAAAAATCAAATATTCTTGAATAAGACCTTTCTATTTCAAGCCAATCTTCATCAATGTTGTATCAATTCAATCCAAATTGCATTCATGACCTTCTAGAACAAAAAAATATTTTAAATCTTCACACTTGATATTTTATTTAAATTTAAAATGATTTTTAATATAAAAAATCATAATAAATAAATTAAATTAAATAAAATTATGAAAATGTCAAATAATTTTCGTGCATGATGTCATGGATCACTTTGGGTCACCAAAAGTTCAGCCCATTTAGCAAAATTTGGTTTTAAACCTCCATTTGCTTCATAAACTTCCCTAAAATTTCCCAACTTTGCAAGGGCACACATCCTTCAATTTTAATGCTATGAGGGTGTTCTTGGACATTTTGGAAAGCTTGAAGAGTCCTATAACCAACCCCATTGGTTTCATGTCCATATCATTTACCATTCTCAAGTTATGCCATTTTGAAGTTGTTGACTTTTTGTTGACTTTTAGAAGGACCTATAATGTCTTAGCTCATACCTTCCAAATGAAGCATTTTTGGGATTGGATTGTGAGACACAAAGTTGTAGAGAATTCAATTTCCTTCAAAATGAGCTTTGGATGGAAAAAATGTGATGAAGCATGTGAAAGTTATGGCTGGTCAAAGTTCAGTTGACTTTTCCTAAAGAAACCCTAATTTAGAAACCTCTGATTCTTGATGATCTGAAATATCCTTGATGAATCATGATCAACCCTTGATCAAATGATGAATTTTAATTCATATACTTGATGTTGGCCAAAAATCATGAAGTTTGACTTTGGTTTGACCACAGTTGACCTCAGTTTGACTTTTTAACTGCTTTGACTGATTTTCACTTATCTGATCATCTGACTGAGCAAACCTTTGAGAAAAAGTCTTGAAACTTGTCATGGGGATTCTTAAACACATATAAGATTTTATGAAGCTCACTTGAAGTCTTGGAAGTCCATTTAGCCTGATTAAAGTCAAAACCCTAGTTTTGGATGCACTGCTTAGGAGAATGCTTTGCCTGAGGGAATTGTCAAACTTCTGACCAATTGTGAACTTTGTGAACCTTGTGAACCATCATAAGTTGTCTTGTGAATCTTGTGAACCTCATGAAAGGTCTTGTGAACCTTGTGAACCTCATAAAGTGTCTTGTAAACTTCATGAACCTCATGAAAGGTCTTGTGAACCTTGTGAACCTCATAAAGTGTCTTGTAAACTTCATGAACCTCATGAAAGGTCTTGTGAACCTTGTGAACCTTCTTAGCACACAAAGTCTTGTATTGTGAGGGCAAATTTTGGGGTGCAACACTATCCTCGAATAATAGCCACACAACAAGACCAACCGCAGAAGGACTTGAAGAAAAGAATGCCATCCTCGAATGACAATTCAAAAGATCCTTGGATCTAACACGAAACCATCCTCGAATGGAGACGCAAAGGTATACCAGCCTCGATTGATAACCAAACACAAAGCTAACCTCAGACAGACTTTGCAAAAGAGACAAACCGACCTCGATCAATAAGCTCAAAAAGTGAACTACTATCCTCGAATAATAGCACACAACAAGACCAACCGCAGAAGGACTTGAAGAAAAGAATGCCATCCTCGAATGATAATTCAAAAGATCCTCGGATCTAACACGAAACCATCCTCGAATGGAGACGCAAAGGTATACCAGCCTCGACTGATAACCAAACACAAAGCTGACCTCAGACAAACTTTGCAAAAGAGACAAACTGACCTTGATCAATAAGCTCCACAATGGACTTTCATCCTCGAATGATAGCCACAACAAAAACAAAACAAGACCAACCACAAAAGGACTTGAAGAAAAGAATGTCATCCTCAAATGACAATTCTCAAAAGATCCTCGGATCAAACACGAAACCATCCTCGAATGGAGACGCACTGGTATACCGGCCTCAGGCGGTAACCAGAAACAACAAAGAAGTAAGACAAGATGGAACGGGATCGTTGTACATAAACGAGAGCCCAGGCAAACAGGACCGTTGTACAAAACGGGAACCTACGACGCGACTGTTGTACCAAACAAGATGCAGAATAAATGACCAACATTGATAAGGATGTCTGAAAAATGATGTGGTTATCCTATGTGCGGAGTACTTCAGGTTGAGAAGATGTTATATATACCTCAAAATTGGCCCATGCTGGCATGCATATGTTTGAATTTATGGCATAATGCTCCATAAGGATGGAAATGCTACGCTTTAAAGGATGCAAATGTAATGATGATTATGCGTATGAAAATGCAAAGGAGATCTCCCGGAAAGGAGACTGCAAGTATCCCAGATGGCTTGACTGGGGAGGAACTGATGATCACTGCATTGATCTGGTTAATCTCCGTGAGAGGAAACAACTCTGCGGGGAACGTTTTTAATGATACACGGGCTCTGAACTGCCATTACTGCCAAAAATAAATTGGGCTTTAAGATTGGAGAACTAAGACCCTGCTGGAGATGGACTCATCTTGAACTTTGATGGGGATGACGGATGATGTCAATGATAAAGCTTCCCGCTGAAGGTAAGAGCTCAAGTTGCCACTTGCTGGGGATAAGAAATAAATCCTCTCATGTTGGGAATTAGAGATGTAAGGCGTCTCATGCTGGGGATGAGAGACGATGATATCCTTCTGCTCAAGAAGTAACCTTCCATTTGCCGCACTACTGGAGAAGGGATTGTCTAATGAGACTTGCTAAGGAATTTTGATCAATGAAGCTTGCTGATGAAATAACTCTTGAAGTACTGTGCTGACAATGGCTTTGCTTCCAGCCTCTAGGTTGATAGATCGCCAACTAACCATGATTGAATAATGGTTCTCTGAAATTTTCAACTCGCCTCAGACTAAGGTCCATCGGAAGAAAATGTCTCAAGAGGATTTTACAGAAAACATGACATACGAAATGCCTCAGTGTCTTCAAACTCTTGGAGAGATTTGTTGGATCTCAAAATAACTGCCCCAGACTGCATGGTCTGTGCAAGAATTTTCCTCGCGAGGATTCATGAAAAACCTCATATCACTGTGAGATACTCTGCCCCAGCATATTGAACTCTGGATAGGTGCTTCTGATAAACCGTCTTCGGGAGAGAGTATTTCTCATGCTCCTGGGATGGCCTGCCCCGGTACGAGCCTTGAAGTGATCACCTCTGACTGATTGTGCTTCGAAGAAAACACCCATACTACATACTCCTGGAGAGATTTGAATCTCGAAGTAAATGCCCCTGTTTGGTTGAAATTTGAATAACTGCCTCAGACTCATGGCTCTTTGAGAGGTTTGAATCTCGAAGTGATTGCCCCAGTTTGGTTGAATTTTGAAGAAATTGCTCGACGTGATTGCCCCAGATTAGTTGGCTCTTACCACGACTGTTGGGAAAGCCCCCACTCAATGGAGTTTCTTGGAAAATTGCATCTCGATATATTGTCCCTCGGAAGTTTCCGACTTCTCAACCTGGCAAGATTAAGCTTCTGGACTGAAGTTTCGTATGTGAATTTTTATGATGCCCAACAAATATATGCAAGCAGAAAATGTTTATTCTAAGAATGAAAATTCTAATGCAACACACATGTTAATTTTGAAGTTTTACTGTAAAAGATGTCGCAAACCTTTGTGAGCGAATCACTGGTTAAGATATGACATTAACTTTTGATAAACAAAAGCATGCACATGCAACACCAACATAGCATAACTCATAGGAGTCAGGAACACGGTCTCATGGCAGTACGCTCTCAAAATAACCCTGTTTCAGTTAGGACTTTTGAGGGTTGTATCGTGGCCTGGTTCACGGTTATAGAAACAAGGGATATAGGCTCGAAATTTATTTGTGCCCACCCCTCTTCGTGATGTTCTCCATTCCTATGTTCAGCTAGCTTTCACAAGTGCTCACCTCTCAAAAAGGGTTTTGTGATGGTTGAGGAACCAATTACACTAACGGTTTAAGCACCAATCAAGTTGTTGTTTGGAGTCAGTCGCCCCTTCGCCTTTCGTGTCTGTATCACACGACTTTGTTCTTATTCAAGGATCTTTCTTGTGTAATCCTTTTCTTCTTTCACTTTTGCATTATTTTTCTTATCCCCAACTTTTGCCTGGACTGATTCTTGTGAATCTTTGATTATGGAGTCCAGCGGGATGCCTTAACTTTTGCCTAAGTCGCTTGTTTTCAAGTTTCGACTTAGCGGGCTTTTTTATTTCTCTTTTTTTTTTCAAATCCTTTTTTTCCGAACAAATCGTGTGACACTGGTTGTCTTGATTGCTTTGAAAGGGTCATGACTGTCTCACTTCTTGGTTGATGAGTAATAACCCATGTGGTTTCCGGTCTTTGGACTCTTGATTGGGATAACCATTGTAGTTTCTGGTCTTTGGACCTCTTGATTTGGTACAACGAGAGGTAATGGATCCTCAGATTCGCACTCCTTTTGAAATTTGAACGCTCGGTCAAACTAACTGACGCCTACCCTGCCCCTGGATTAAATGCAAGGGTTTTTTTTTATCATGCGAAAAGAAACTTCTACTTCAAGGCTCAAATGGGTTGGCGAGGGTCTATCTCCCTTATATCTCCGGTGTTTAGGATTTGAAACAATGCCTGTACATCATCAACAAGGTCTTTCTCAAAATCACACAATTAGAGATTTTTGCGTTTTCATTTCGTCATCCTCCCTCATAGAGTTTAAACACAATAGTTGGTATTGCAATGCACATACACAAAATCATGAGTGAATACGAATGGATTACTTCAAGAAAAACATATGCGTTATATTATGATTAACATTCAAAAACAAATAAGTTTCATGCATGCATACAATTGTTTAAACAAACAATATAAATTACAAATGAAAATGCAGAAAAGAAGCTGAACATTGCCGTCATTGAGGAGACTTGACTCCGTCTGGACTTATTGCTTCTGAAGATGCCCTTGCAAACTATAATGTCAATTTGATGAGGATATTTCAACATATGGGCAGACTTCCTGGCATGATGACCTTTGAGTCGATCAAAATTTGAACCTTGTGCTTGAACACATCACAGTTGTCAAATGGTATGCCTAAATGCCCCTGAGTGGTACTTGCATCTAGCATTTCCATCGTGGTTTCCATTATTGAGGAGGTATGACTCCGTCTGGATTTGTTGCTCTCGGAGACTTTCAGCAGTCAGCAGTCTGGATGTTCATTCTATTACTGATTCGGTGCCATGTTCCCACCTTTACCTGGTGCGAACACAATGGTTTTTGGAGTCAATCAAATTCGCGACCTTGTCTTTACCTCTGCCTCTGAAATACTCGCAATCTTCAATTAGATGGTTAGGTTCCCACAGAATGATAGTCATACTTGGCATTGAAACCCCAAAGGAAGCTTTGTCGGAGATGATCCTGATGTGACTAGAACACTAGCCTGAATCTGAGCAAATGAGGAAACCCGTTGCGCGTACGACATCGAAATATGATCAAACTTCTTCTCAAGTTGTTCTGGCCTTTACCCTTATGCTCTGCCCGTAGGACTCTCTTGGGAAGCTGAAATTGGATGCCGACAAATGACGTCTGGAGGGAAGAGGTTGATAAATGAAGTTGATAAATAAGGTTGCTCGCAAAGATCTTGCACGATCTCCTGCCTACGTATCTCCATTGACTAATGGAGAATCAGAGCAACGTAGTTCCCCTCAATAGGGATGAAAATAGCTTCATTTCCTTGACACCACATTCAAGATTTCCATAATCGGCTTATCCGAGTCTTCATCTGGTTGACTTCCTCTTTCAACAGCTTCTGATTCTGAAATAAGGTTTACACCTCTGTCCTGAATGGCCTCAGCTGGGTCTTCCTTCGATTACCTCCGCCCGGAGTTGCTTCAAATATATACCTTGATGATTGTGATTCAAGTTGTCCATTCTGATGAGAAATCAAGCCAGGAAAAGAAATCTGTCTCTGAACACCTGTCAAGAATACAAGGATGTATGCAAATGCCATGTTCAATTATTTTTGAGGAATCTATCTGCTTTGATTCAAGTTTTGATACAGAAAAAGTCCAATGGCATGATTCAGATATGTGATCCTCGGAAATAACTGAACATGTGTGATGGAATGCTATGATGTCATGTATGCAGCAGGCATGCGATCAATGGTCTGATGTTGGTGCCGGTGTCGAGCAATGAGTCAAGTGTCTGAATAGAACCATAATACCAGCACCATCTCTGTACAGAACCCCATAACTGATAGCCCAATAACTGTAGAACTGGATCACATAATAGACCAGTCACTGATGGTGTTGAAGTTGAACAACGAACCAAGTGTCTGTGGAGAGCCATAATAACAGTCACAATATCAAGGTCACAATGGTAATCACAGTAACAATTTCTCTGAATAGAAATCCCGAATCTCAGAATCAGAGGATCATAGAACACTGAACAATACTGACAAAGTGGGTATGTTGAAGGTATTAGGGTTCCTGCAAACCTGTAAACCCCTCCCAATCTCACGGGTGTGCTACTCGGGTCAACATCACGGACTCTCAAAGCCGAATAGCAATAATACGTTCACCATTTCCGAGAAAAGGCTCATGACCAAATCAGGGAATCGGTTTGGCATTATGTACTACTCAAGAAGGCCTCAGCTGAGTCCAAGGAAACAAGCATCCCTCATCGGTCCCCAGCTTCAAGCACTGAATCGAGAAACAATAGTACATTCATCCTGAAGGGTACAATACTACCGTCATACGAACAGTTTGCCTTGACTGGATTCCTATGAGAGAACCAGGCCATCCTATGCGAGTTCCCAGTGGGCCCTCGGATGCGAGTGGGTTTGCCAACAAATGTGGTCTGCCACTGTCATCACTGGAGAGGGTTTTTTCCACTAAGGTTCTCAATGATCGGTCCCCAGCTGCACATAACCATCAAGGTCGTATCCCGAAGTGGGGCAAAACCCCCACACAAGATAGTTCCAAGAAGGTCGCAACCTGGGTGTGGAACACATCGCCACCCATCATGGTGAGATACCATGGGAGTACAATGTCTGTCCACGCTAATCCTATGGTGCACTCAAGCCGGGGATTTGGCTTATCTCACAGTAACTCCCATCCCACAGAAAAAATGAAAACCAGCACAACCCGACAGTCCAGTATAATATGATGCATGGAAGATAAATACTGAAAGCTGTAAATAAATGTTGTAAAGTAAAGCTGTAAAGTAAAACTGTAAATAAAAACAGTAAAGCTAAACTAAAGCACACAACAACAAACATATAAACACCCAAAGAAACAAAACCAAACAGGCGCTAGGATTGACTCTACAAGGGAAACCAGAGACTCTAGGTTCGATCCCCAGCAGAGTCGCCAGCTGTCGCTCCCGGGATTTTTATCCTAGTACAAACGCGAAAGTGGCGCGGAAAAGGTAGAGTCGTCAGCCAGACATTTTTATCCCGAAAGAATGGGAAAGGTAATTCTACACAAACCCGAGGAAGAAGGAAAAGACAAGGTCCTGCGAACCAAAGATCTGGGTTCGGGAATCGGTTACGACCTGGGAAGGTATTAGCACCCCAGATCGTCCGCCGTACCCGACGGGATCCACGCTTGCTTGTTTTGTTTCAAAGGGTGAGAAATAAGATGCTGCTGAATAAAACTGCTGACTGGAATGGGAATGAGAAAGGAATAACAAGAGAACAAAAATAAAGAATGGGGAAAATGTAGGGAAAATAAAGAATGTGCTCGAACGGGCCCTACCCCACTGCCTACGTACCTCATCGGGATAATGAGGATCAGAGTCGACGTAGTTCGCCTAACTAACGCGGGAACTATTTGTTTGTGTTTTTTATGCTGGAACTGCGTATGTCTATGCTCAGGTGTTGCATGCTCGTCTGATACGAGTGTGTTTACCGTCTTGCATGCGAGACAAGTCGTCGCAAGTTCGCGTTGTGAGTGAATGAGATGAGAAGAGAAGTTCCCGCAGGATAGTCGCTTATTGTGTGTTTTTGTCCTTTATGAGAGGTGCTTTGAATTTGTTTGTGAACTGTCTTGTACTAAGACCTATCCATCGCGGGAAGTACTTACACCTCGCCCCGAAACAGGACGCGTATAAACACTCCGCAACAAAGTCTTGTGTCGTACAAGAATGTTCGGTTTATCCTTAGATGTTTTATTATTTTTCTTTATAAGGAGGGAAATAATGACTCAAATTGGAAAAAGGAAAAATCTAATGGGAACTAAGACACACCCTAATTTTTATTGATTTATTTACAAGGGAAATCCTATGGTTTGTGGGGTTTTCTAAACCTAATGGAAAAACACCTAGAACTAATAGAATGCAACTTACTTCCTAAAGAAGATAAGTTGATTCTAAAGCTAAGGGAAAACCTAAAGCAATTGAAATATTAATCAACATACAAAACATTAAAATTGAATGACAAAATAGAATTCAAAAACAATTCAATTAAAGGCATGAACTAAAATAGTCCTACTTTTTTATTCTAATTCTAATTAAAATGAATCCTAAGCCTAAATTCTAAACTAAGGTCATACCTAATATTTTCCTTCTAAAAAATCAGAATCTAAACTAGCCTAAGTCCATATTAAATTCTAAAATTAAATCTAAACTAAACTATTTTTATTGAATTTTAGTATCATGGCCTAAACTAATGGAAATCATATGTAACAAAGCCTAAGAATTAATATTCTAAAAAATATCAATACTTCTGGAAAAATTATGAAAATTAATCTATGGGGTCCTATGATTACCTATAACATTGTGTTAAAAGGGATCCTAAAAAATCCTAATTTTGCTATGTCTAAAAATTGTTTATTTACACCTAAGAATTAACTACTATTTCCTAAGGATTAAGCCACTAAAACCTAAAATAAAATGATCTAAAAAATCCTCCAAAATTACCCTAAGTACTATTATGAGTCCTCTAACCACAGTAAAAAAAATGGGCAAAAAATGTTATAAGAGGTGGCAGAAATAAATTGAACAAATTTATGTACAGTTAAAGGAAATTCACTAAAACTAATTACATGAAAAAATCAGAATTAATTCGGAAATAATGCAAATTCAGAAAAAAATAAAATGCCAAAAATTTCTAATGGGAATTATTAACCTACTTGATTTTTTGTGGAATTTTCTCATGATTTTTCCTATTTTTTATGGATTTGTTTCTAACCTACACTAAACAAAAAATTAAGAAGAAAATGGGTGCATTAAAGTGGCGAATCGAGATTACTTACTTGGTCGAAGTGCCGATTCTTCACATAAAAGAAATCCAAAAACTTCATCCAAGGTTTTGTAGTCTCCCATAAGCAAAATAAATGCTTATCATCCATATTCGCTTTGTGAAGTTTTTCCGTAATCGAAATCGATGAATATCGATCAAAAAGACTCATGAACAAACTAATCCAAAATTAGTTCTAAACAATAATTAAATCATGATAAAAATTCTAATTAAAATTTTCAAGAAATGGATCAAAATCCTAATATACAAAAAATTATCTAAAAGGAATTACTTAACAATTTTAAGAAATTAAAGAAAAAACAATTACAAGAAAATTAACTAATAAATTCTAAAAGAATATGGAGAATATGGGATGCAGTAGAAGTAATATGGTACAAATAATAAAAAATGGCCCAAGGCCCACTCTCAACACTAGCGTAGGGGGAGGTGAGTCAGGAAAATGTTGGTGCTGATAAGAACTAACGGATCTGAGGCCCAATTTCCTCTTACCAACTTCGTACGGGGTGAATTAGGAAACAGAGGGTGTATGTGAGAAATCCCTGGAATAAAGGCCCAAATTAATTTCAGCAAAACCCTAAATAACCTTATCCTTTGGAAACCCTAAATGAAGAAGAGTGAACACGCTTCCAATTCCTGTTCTTCTCTCTTCCATCTTCATTCATCGCCATATCTTCATCTTTTCCGGCTCCGTCCTCCTCAACCACCATAGCCGCCCAGACACAACCCTTCTTCCTCTTCATCAATCGTGACTCAATCTCTCATCTCGGCTTCTCATAAGACACGCCGAGAATCAAATTTCCGCCGTCAACCAACGACCCATCCCCATTAATCCGTCACGGCCTTCGAACTGCGTCGTTTTCATCATCGTCAAAGCAAACCACTCCATTGAAGAACAAGGGAAACTCGTTGGCCGTCGCGATTCACAACCTCGCCGTCTTCTCTTCAACTCTCACTGTTTTTTGTCTTCGACGTGTACTCATCAACAATCCTCGCCATCAATTACAATCATCAGCTATCGGAGACGATAAACTCCGCGTTTGTAAGGTATTCTCAGGCTTCATCGTCTTCGCGTCACTATCGTCTGCCTCTGTTGTTCTTTCGGTTCTTCGTCGTGGAGATTTCCGTTTTCGTCTCCGACGTCCTCACGCCCTAGATCGCCTGAAACAACATTCTACCTTTTTCGGAGCTCCACCGCAATGTCTTTGTATCCATCGTTTCAAACGAATCGTCTCAACTTCGATTCAACACGAATCAGTGTTGATTTCACGGGTAAAAGATCCGTTTCACTTCATCATCTTTGATTTTTTTTTTTGAAATCAGTTTTTTGTGACAGATAATGAACTATTCTCCTCTTCGCTTCTTCCACTCAATTCCATGTTGTTGATGATTTGATGATTTTGCAGAAGAAGAGTAATGGAGATGCTGTGAAGCCTGAAGATCAAGATTTATGGATTTGCAAGTCCTTCAAGAACCCCGATCAAGATCGAACCTGATTCGATTATGCTTACGATCTTGGCTTCTCCTTGTTTCTGCATTCGTTGCAGGTTTGGTGTTGATTGCGATTTGTTATTGTGAAGCATTGCAGTGCCGAAATTGAGTTGAAGCATGTAAACACCCCAAATTTGCCCTCACCCATTCACACCATGGCTTGTGATCTTTTCATTAGCATAAGTCCAATCATATCATCTCATAGTGCATTTTTCCTTCACTGCATTGGTTCAAAGTCATTTGCATCTAGGGTTTGTGATTTGAGCAATCTAAGAGCCATTTGAGCCACTTCAAAGGTCTCCAATCACTTCAAAGGGGTCCATGTATGTTCAAGCATCATATTGTATCCCCACAAAGTCAAGGAAGCCAAAGAATCACAAGAACTGAGATTGGCATGGAAGCAGAGCCAGGTTTAACTGCACAGATGACCTAGAATTAGGGTTTTGGCTTCAAAGGCCATAACTCCAATTTTTTTTGGTCATTCTTGTTCCTATTGGTCTCTATATGTTATAAGGATCATGCATATCAAGTTTCATGAATAAATTCCATGGGGAAGGCATCTAATCAAGAGTTGACTTCTTGAGCAAGTCAGTGCAAAATCAGGGCATCTGAGGCCCCCAATGACCCAACTAAAGGGCGTTCTTCATCATTTTGATTGTGTATGATCTTTATTTGATCATAGAAGATGTTAGAAGTTCACAAAATTGAAGAATTTCAAGCCATTTGCAAAGTTGACTTTTTGGGAAAATGACTTGTAATGGAAACTTGCCATTTTGGGAAACTTTTTCAACCCTTGCTTTTTGATTCAAAAATGCCTCAAATGGGAAAACTTTGGTCATGAAAGTTGTAGAATGGATCATTCCCTTTTCAAAAAGTACAAGAACTTGTCCTAATTCATTTTGGATCAAAAGTTATGGCTTGTCAAAGTTGGCAAAAATCACATAATTTCAAGTTTTCTACCAAAGAGGCAAAGTTGCAAAACCACTTGCCAAGACAAATTGTGCTATCAAATGGACTTCTAATCTTCATACAAACATGAACCAATGTCTAAAAGTCAGATTGCATCAAAAGTTTGCTCATTTTTATGACTTGTGGATCAAGAAACTTCAAAAGGGGCAAAGTGGAACAAAGTTGCAAAACCTCACTCAAACCCTAATCCATTTGCTGGCCGACTTCAAAATTGATCCTATGGTTCTCCTCACTTCTTGCTGCGCAGGACACCCCTCTTGTCCTTGGCTAGCCATGAGCCCATACCTCCCTTACACAAAGCTTGACTTTTTGGCAAAAGACACATACCAATCACAATAGGGCACACCAACTCCACAGACCTATCCATGAGTGATAAGTGGACCAAAGGCAAGCCATAACACACAACAACTCATGCTGAAACACTCTCCAAGCCATAGTTATCAAAAATCCTCCAACTTGCAAAACCATTCGAAACTGACTCCACAAGCATCAAACACAAAAACAAACTTCACCATTGATCTCAAAATGTTCCACTGATCACAAACCAACCATTGAAACAGCCTGAAACCTCACATAAACCAAATACGATTTCTGCCCCTCTTTGAACAGAACTCAAGCAATCTCTCAAACTAGCCCAAATAAACTTCAAACAAGCTTTGCAAACACTTGAGGGAGGTCAGTAGAGTTGATTGGCAGCAAGGAACTGGTCCAGAAGCTCTTGGGTTGAAAGCTTCGATTCAGGTAGCCATGGAAATTCATTTTTCCAGAACTCTTATTTCTTGTTTCTAAAATGATCTACATGCTTCCCTGAATGCAACGAGCTTTGAATTTTTGAAAATAATGCAGAAATGAGGATGTATTGTTTGTCTGAAACTTTGCCCGTAAATTTGATTTCTGTTTGTTCTTCATGATTCATGAAAAAGAAATGAGTTTTGTTGCTGGATTGTTGTTTAGGATGTTTAGTTGAGTTGATCTGGAGGTTTTGGCATGATTTAGTGAAGTTTTAAGAGAGTTAGGTTGGAGGTCTGGCCGGAGAAGACGACCGGAAGTCTTCTCCGGCCACCTGAAACTCATTAACCCTAATCTGTGTAATTAATGAACTTTGAATGTGGACCTTTGATTCTGTGGACTTTGGTTGACTGGCGCGCAAACGTGTGGTCCAGATTCATCACTTAACCCTAATCCTAATTTATTAATTTAATTAATCAGGTTTAATTAAAATCCATTCAGTTTGAATTTCAACCCTTAGATCTGGCGCCAGTCAATTCCCGCGCCCTAGGTTCAAATCCCAGCCTTTAGATCAGTTGACTTCTCATTAATTCATTTTTATTTTCACTTTATTTGATTTATTTTGTACATTTAATTTAAAATAGCAAAAAATGTTTAAAAATTATGAAAATTTTTGTCAAGATTTTCATAATTTTTCAGAACACAGAAATATTTTTATTTTTATTTTTTGCATTAAAAATTATTTTTAAATCATTTAAAAGTTTATTTTTAATTAATTAATGAAAATTAATTAATTAAAAATACTTTTAGGTATTTAAAAATCACAAAAAAAAATCATATAGCATTTAGAAACATTGTCCAACTCTCAAACCAAATTTCTTTTTTGTTCTTGATCCCTTTTGATTATTTTCTTTGGAATTAAATTCATTTTAAGGCAATATTTTGGTTCAAACTTTGAAAATTCATTTATGTCTAACCTTTAGGAGTTGGATCATGATTCTTTTTGCATTGCATCTTGCATAAAATGTAGTTTATAGGATAAAATTGGCATGAATTGATCTTGCATTTTCAATTTGTTTTGCATTTTTCTTGACAAAGTACCTTAAAACCCTAGCAACCTTAGAAAATTCATAACTTTCAATAGGTTAAGAGTTGGATCCCCTCCTTTGGGCAGTGAGTTTGTATAGGCTTAGGGTTCCTTTGATTGCACTTTCAAATATTTATCATGTCATTTGCTTCTGGTTTTGGATTTTGCTTTGTGTGTTGATCATGAACCCTAATTGATGCCTTCCTTTGCATCCATCTTCCATTTATTTGCATACCATGACTTGCCATGACATTTTGTGCACCCATTTGATCCATGATACATCTTAAGACATATTAGAATCATGTTTGATCACTGCATCTTTCATTTGCCATGTTATATGTCTTTTGCACTCCATAGCTTTTCATGAACATCCATGGTTCAAAACATGCTTCTTTTGCATCCATATGTTTGTATGATCATTCTAATGCCTTGCCTCATGTTTGCATCACCTCTTAGCATCATTAACATCATATTTATGCTCCTGGTTTTGGTTTGCATCATGACATTGCATCTCATTTTGCATTGCATTTCATTTCATTTGCTAACTTTTCAGGTGGTAAGTTGTTTGAGAAGTGAATTTGCCTTCACTTCTCACATTCTTTTCTCATCTCTTTCATACTTCCCTTGCTGCATTTTGTATGTGTATTGGATTGAGCTTGTTCATCCTTGTTCATCTTACCTTCTTTCTTCAAGCAACTTGTCTTCTTAAGTGAAGCAAGTTATTTTGCTTCTCTTTGCTCCTCTCATCTGCTTCTCTCCTTGGTGGTTCCTTGAAAATTTCCTTCTTAAGCCTCACAAAACCTAGGAATGACCAAGCATGATAACAATTAGGGTTTGATTAGTCCCACACTTAGCTTTTACCTTTGTGTCATCTTTGAGTCTTCTCTTCTCATCTCATAATCAAGGACTAAACCTTAAAGGTTTTAAGGCTTTGTGATTAAGCTTATGCCTGCATCCTTCTATTAGGATGGAGTGTATAACTTTAATCCTAAGTGTTAAACCCTTAATGTGTTTAAATCATTTAATCAATCCATCTAATAATCATCAAGACATCAAGCTTGTAACTTGGGCCTTGCATTAGGGTTCTACTTCTTCCTTAATTGGTTAAGAAGGACTAACCCTAGTGT
Organism: Lathyrus aphaca; assembly: GCA_963966055.1. Lineage (NCBI taxonomy): Eukaryota > Viridiplantae > Streptophyta > Magnoliopsida > Fabales > Fabaceae > Lathyrus > Lathyrus aphaca. Next base: position 188,091,379 of record OZ014521.1, on the reverse strand, counting down.
TAATGGACAAGTCCCCCTCAAGTTGTCTTACAAACCATAAAAATCACTTCTTTATCTTATCATTAACTAAAATCCACTTTAATAAAGGCTTGTTTTGTCATGAGGTTAATCCCTAATCATGGATTAAGTTGAGGAGTTTTCCTCAGCTTAAATGCCCTCATCTATTATCCTTCTATTAGGATGGTGTAATGAGTCCATTAAATCCCTGATTATGGCTTAATCTCATTACTTAACACTAAATAAAAACAACAAAAACATCTAAATAATCACAAGTAGGTTAATGATCTTAATCCTACATCATGGTGATTAAGTGTGAGATGCTGACTTCACACTTAAGGTATTCTCATTACCCCTAATCAGAGGGAGGATGTGATGAGTTTACCAAATCCATTGGTTTAGGCTTAAGCTCATTTTCTTATGACAAACCTCCAAAAGCAATAAAATACTGAAAACACAAAAACAAACAATAATCGTCTCCTCCGGGATTCTTTTCTCACCTCATTCACTCATAAACGAGAACTTGCTTCTTCCGTCTAATGCAAGACAGTTTGCACCTGAGCCAGACAGGTCATACACTTGAGCATAGGCAAGCAAGCAGTTCACAAGTCAATTCATCTTTCAGTCTCTTTGGGTCGAACTACGATGTTCTGACTTCCTCATTGCACGAGAGGATACGTAGGCATAACTTAACAGTTATCGAACAAAAGTCTCTGTATATTCCCCCTCCTTCTAGCATCATTCTTTTAGCCTCATATCCTTGAGCATTTCATTCTTGTTCTTACACTAACACTTCACTTATACACTTCACTTTTCTCTTACACTGACACTTGCATTCTTTCCAGCTATGATACACAAATTGCACTGACACTACCCCTTTAAAACACAAATCTTTTAAGCGTGGATCCCGTCGAGTACGGCGGACAATCTGGGTGCTAATACCTTCCCAGGTTGTAACCAACCCCCTTTCTCAGTCTCTCTAGTTCGCGGCCGTCTTATCTATCTTTTCTAGGTTTATGCAGTATTACCTTTCCTTCGGGATAAAAATGCCTAGCTGGCGACTCTCTTCTTTTCCCTTGAGTTCACTCCTGTGTGTTCTCATTCCCCTTTCGCCGACCGTTCGCGTCTGTACCCCTTCTGACCTGGGTTGTCATTTGGTGGGAGCGACAGCTTGGTGACTCTGATGGGGATCCTTATACTGTAACCAGGGCTTCTGGTTCTTTTTGTGGGTTCCTCCTAGCGCTTGTTTGATTTGTGTTTACTGGGGTGTTATGTGCTATTTGTGTTTGTATATTTATTTTGTTTATTGCTTTATGTACAGTTATTTTATTTGCTTTCTTTATAGCTTTATATACATCATACTGTCATACTGTTATCTGGCTGGATCTGGTTCATTGTTTTGATGGGTGGGGTTCTATTGAGAGTTTAAGGTCCTATACCTGGGACCTGAGTGACACCTAGGCTAGAGTGGTTCATGTTCTTTCCCATTCCATTTCGGTCTGGTGCGGGAATATGAAACATGGTTCAGATGTGGGTTTCTTCTTGAGAACTTTGTGCTACAGATTTCCTGTAGTGCTAGGGCTATCTGGGAAGCCTGCTAAGTCTGGATGACCTTTACTATGACCTTCAGAAACTGAGGTGAATTAGAGGAGGATCTTTTATGGTTATTGTAAACACTATACCTCCAGGTTAGAAGTGTTTACACTTCTCATAACTGATCCAAGTCTGAGGATCCTTGTTTTAGAACACTACCTGTGAGGGGGATGGGCTGTTTACAGGTTTGCAGGTCCCCTTGGCCACATCATACCTTGATACTTTGTTTTGATTAAGAGTACTCCATTTTGGGACAGTTCTTGTGATTTGAACCCTAGACATGTGACTCTTTATTTGAGTCCCCCACCTTGGTTACTGGACTTCTGAACCTCCAGCTGGACTTCCTGAACATACATGGACTTATATCAAGGCAGTAATCAGATCCAGCTTGATCATAACCCTTGCATATCATTTGCATACTCATCATTTGCATCATTTAACATTTGTTTATTTGTTTTTCAGGGTATCCACATATCATCTGGCTTGGTTTTGACCCCTTCATTTGCATAGACCTCTGTTCATCAGTTATCTACTTCAGCTGTCTTCATCAGTTGCTTGCTTCAGTTACCTTCATTACCTGCTTCAGCCTATCAGTGGCTCCTCTCCAGTATCAGTCTTCATCATCAGCACTTGTTTTCAGCTCTTCACCAGCAATCATGGCACCCAAGAAGAGCAACATTTCATACCATTTCTTTGAGCCTGAGCTGGCTGGCATCAGGCAGATCCAGGCACTTATCACTCCAGACCACATCCCATTATTCAGAGAACATTATGGAGGCATCCTTGATATGGTTATGGACCTGGACCCTTCTCAGAGGAGTTTGATCCACACTTGCCTACAGTTTTATGATCCTCCTTTGAGATGTTTCACCTTCCAGAACTTTCAGCTAGGACCTCTGCTGGAGGAATTCTCATCATTGATTGGAGTACCTGTCAGGGGTGGTATCCCCTTCAACCCTGAGATGACCTCTCCCAGCAATGAAGAAGTGGCAAAAGCCCTGTACCTGGAACCTATTTTGATTGAGCAGAACATGACAACTAAGGCTGGGATCCTTGGTTTGCACCTAGACTTTCTGACTTCTCAGGCCATCCTGAAGGCCTCCTTGGGAGAATGGAAGGCAGTTTGTGCATTGTTAGCCCTCAGTATATATGGGGTTATACTTTTTGCAGATGAGCCCAAGTTTATCAGCAAGAATGCTATTCATCTCTTCCTTTTGAGGAACCCAGTACCCACCTTGCTGGGAGATTTTTATTATTCTGTTCACCAAAGAAATGAGAAGCAAAGAGGAAGGTTGGTGAGATGCTGTGCTCCTCTGTTTCACGCTTGGCTGCTCAAACACTTACCCAAAACTGATGTTTTCCTGAATCCTCACCAACAGAAGAATTGGGCTAGGAGACTTATTGCTTTGACTTCAAATGACATCAGATGGTGCACCCAGAGCACCAAAGGCAGGGACATAATTACTAGCTGTGGACAGTTCCCCAATGTGCCTCTAATAGGAGTGAAGGGTTGCATCAACTACAACCCTGTGCTGTTTAAAAGACAATTGGGCTATGCTTTGGTTCACCCTCCTAGAGTGCAGGACTTGGCTGAAACCCTGTATTGTGAGATAAAGCCTAATCCAGTTGTTGTCAGGCAAGCATCATGGGCTTGGGACAACATCCAAACCAAAGGAATGGTCATTCTTGGGAGATGCAATAATGTAGCTTCAGCTCAGTATTATGAATGGTCTCATTCTAGGGCTCAAATTTCTGGGATGCCTTTCACCATTGAGGATGCACCTGGACCATCCACAGTACCACCTCCAGCCACTGTCAGCCTGGAAGAATTTGAGAAACTAAAGGAGAGGAATGAGAACCTGTCTCAAGCTCTGAAGAAGACCCTCTGGGAGAGGAGTGATGGTCGTCTAGACATTGAGAGGTTGGAAAAGCTTAAGGTGGAGCACCTAGCCAGGATTGAGAAAGCAGAGGACTACATCAAGAAATCAAGAGCTGGAGAGCAAATTTTGAAGAATGCCTGTAAAGAGGCCCAGTTTCAGAAGGCTAGGATTGATCTCTATCTGAAAGAAAGTCAAGATAGGTGGGTCAGAATCACTGAAGCTCGCACTCAAGAGGATAAGAGAACTCAGGCCAGGATTGAGCAGTTAGAGGCCATTGAGAAGAAACAACAGGAGGCTCTGCTAGCATCCCAGAAAGAGATTTCAGAATTGAAGATTAGGGCTGGTGTGAAGAGGTCAAAGGACCAAGACAGGCACAAGAAGCTAACCACTACTATTGCCACCAGAAACCTCCTTATCAGAAACATTACAGAGCATCCGGCTGGTCCTGTAACTGAGGCACTTTTGAAGGAGGTTAAGGAGGATGAATTTGGATTAGATGTTTGACTTCTTTGCTTGTTGTTATTTCCATTTCATGTACTTTTCCTTTTATGTTGTATTTTGACCCCTCAGGGGCATGTGTTGTAAAAACAAACTATGTATGATCCACCATTTTGCAATGTATTTGTTAGTTTGTTTCACTGAGTTCTTTTTCTCTCAAGCAACGTCAAAGTATCTTCCTCGGGGTCTGGAAAGGTCAAAACCAAGTACCAAGCCGGATACCTTGGAAACAAATAAGCATACTGCATTGCATACTGACTTTTGTTTTGTTTTGTAGGCTTTGTCATTACTTTATTTTGTTTCTAACTCTGTTGTGATTCAGGAATTATTGCTCGCCGTCGGGTGTTCCCTCTCAACCGTCCGCACAGGTATCCTACTCGCAACAACCTTCCTGGTATCCAGATGGATCAAGTACAACAAGATCTGACAGAGGTCAGAACTCAAATGGTTAATGAAAGGCTGGAGATGAGAAACCAAATGACCCAGTTCATGGAAGTAATGAATGGCTTGGCTCAAAGTCAAGAAAGGTTGAGGGCATTGGTAGAAAGACAAACCCCAGAAGAACCCCATCTGGGAACTGGAGGAACAAGTAACAATGAAAGGGGTCAGCCTCATGTTAATCCACCAGTATATGGACCTCATCTACATCCGGAAGTCAACATCCCGGGTAATGTGCAAGGAAATACTACTGGAGGAAGGATCTTACAAGAAGACCCCCAAGAGGAGCAGTTTACTGTAATGGGAGCTGGGGATGAAGCCTATGACAGGAGGTTTGATGAAATTGCTGAGAAGCTGAGATCTCTGGAGTCTCAAAATTCCCTGGGTTTTGATGTCATGGATATGGGGTTAGTGGATGGGGTAAGAATTCCCCACAAGTTTAAACCCCCGTACTTCGAGAAGTACAATGGAACTTCCTGTCCACGAACTCACTTGCAGTCTTTTCTTGGAAGACTTAAAGCATACACCATGGATGAGAAACTGTGGATGTTTTACTTTGAAGACAGTTTGACTGGGGCTTCAAGGGAGTGGTACTCTCACTTGACCAGAGCTACTATCAGATGCTGGAAGGACCTAGCTGAAGCTTTCATCAAGCAGTACCAATACAATCTGGACATGGCTCCTAACAGGACCCTCCTAATGGGAATGTCTCAATCCTCCAGGGAAAGCTTCAGGGAATATGCCCAGAGGTGGAGACAGCTTGCTGCTGCTGTCCAGCCACCCATGTCGGAAAGAGAAATGGCCGACGTGTTTATGAATACACTGCAAGGAACATATATTGACAGGCTAGCTGCCTTTTCTTCCACCAGCTTCGCTGACGTAGTTATAGCTGGAGAAAGAATTGAAAGCCTTCTGAAGATGGGCAAGATTTCTGATAATGGTGCAAGTTCGTCTAGTAACCCCAGGAAGCCTTTTGTGGGACCTAGGAGAACCGGTGAGACAAATGCCATTTATGCCAACAGGGGCAGGCCTCAGCATGTCCACAGATCAGTAGCAGCTGTCACTATTCCAGCTCCGATTCCTCAGCAACCAGCATATCAACCACAACAACAACCACAGTATCAGCAACAAATTCAGTACCCACCACAGAGGACCTACAACAACAACAACAACAGCAATCAACAGCAAAGACCTTTTCAGCAAAGACCATCACAGGAAAATAGGGTGATTGACCATATCCCTATGCCTTATGCTGCCTTATTGCCACAACTCCTGAAACTCAACTTGGTTGAATTAAGGACGTTGGCACCACCAGATCCCTCTAATCTCCCAAGAAACTATGATGTCAACGCCAGATGTGCTTTCCACTCCAATGCACCTGGCCACAATACAGAGAAATGCAGGGCTTTACAAATGAAAGTGCAAGACCTGGTGGATTCTAAAGCTCTCAACTTCGCACCACCTCCAAGTGTCACCAAGAATCCCATGCCTAATCATGGAGGACCAAGAATTAATGCCATTGAGGAAGACCAACCATCTTTCTTAATCACCAGTGTTGGACAGATTCGGACACCTCTGGTCGAAATTAAAGCTCAGCTTCTAGAGTGCCAGATGTTCCCCGGGTGTGAGCTCGGTTGTGGGTATTGCAACATTTCGGTCAACGGGTGTGATAACTTGAGAAGCGGCATAGATGGTCTCATCAAAAGTGGTATACTTCAGATCACGACAACGGCGCCTACAAATCCAGCAATTCCTTTGACAACAATTCCTGATTCTTCTACAACTGCAACAACAATCATTCCAAACAATTCATCAATATCATCAACAATGGCTTCATCCATCACTTCAACAAATCAAGTTTCAACAACCATTTCTTCTACAACATCAGCATCCCTTTATTCAGCAGAATTTTCTACAACGCCAACATAAAATAATGAAGATATCTCAGCAGTCACCATTTACTATGATCCATCAGATGTTCCTCCAAACAACAACTTTCAACAACAAACAGTGGCACCTCCTGCCAGGTCACCAGTCACCATTTACTACGATCCGCACACTATTTCAGTACCCTCCTCTGCTGCAGTCAGTCCAGTTACCATCACGGTGCCTGGACCCGTTCCATATGAAAGCAGTAATGCCATACCTTGGCATTATGGCTCTGACCTCTACTGCAATGGGGAGAAAATTACTTTGGATTCTTCAACCTCTTCTCCACAAATTGATAATGTTGGGGGAGGCGGAGGCTTCACTAGAAGCAGGCGCCTTTTTGCCTCACAATTGCAAAGACCTAACGCCGAAGCAGAAGCTGCTGCCAAAGCAAAAGGAAAGAGTGTGGTAGTTGAAGAGCCAACTGTCAAAGAAGCTCAGAAGACATCTTTTGAACAAGATGTAGACGAGTTTATGAGGATTATAAAAAGAAGTGATTACAAAGTGGTGGATCAGCTTCACCAAACTCCCTCAAAGATCTCCATATTATCCCTGTTAATGTATTCTGAAGCTCACAGGAATGCATTATTGAAAGTCTTGCACGCAGCATACGTGCCAGAGGAGATCACTGTTAATCAGCTAGAAACTGTGGTGGGAAATGTCAACACCAGTCATGGGCTGGGCTTTACCAATGCTGACTTAACAACTGAGGGACGTAACCACAACAAGGCTTTACACATCACTCTAGAATGCAAGGGTGTTGTTCTATCCCATGTACTGGTAGACACTGGGTCTTCACTCAATGTTCTGCCAAAGAAAGCCTTGGTGAAGCTGGAGTATGATGGCTTGGCACTGCGTCCAAGTAATTTGGTGGTAAGAGCATTTGATGGCTCTAAATGATTAGTGCTAGGGGAGATTGATCTGCCCGTGATGATTGGCCCGCAAACCTTCAAAATTACCTTCTATGTGATGGACATTCAGCCGGCCTACAACTGTTTGTTGGGTAGACCTTGGATTCATGCCGCTGGCGCAGTTACGTCTACCCTTCACCATAAGCTGAAATTCGAGTGGGAAGGCCAGATCATCACCATCTGTGGTGAAGAAGATATCTTTGTTAGCCATCTGGCTACGTACAAGTACATTGAGATGGATGGAGAAATCCATGAAACTATGAGCCAGGGGTTTGAAGCCCTGAACATTAATGAAGTATCTTCTGTACTAGGAACCTCCATGACGTCTTATCAGCAAGCCAGGAAGGTTGTTGAAGAGGGGACTGCCCAAGGCTGGGGCAAGCTGCTGCCTGTGGAGAAGAAGGAGGACAGATTTGGGTTGGGTTACAAACCAACTCAACAAGATCAATCAGAGGCTGCTAAGAAGCCCAGTTTTGTCAGCGGGGGAATGCTCACCCCGGATGCAGTGAACAACTTGGAAGATGAGTCGGAAGATGAGCGCAACCTGGAGAGCTGGATACGTCCAAGGACCCCGGGGAGCCATGTCTCAAACTGGTCTTCCCAGGAAATTATAAGGGTTACTCCTGCAGAGTAATTATTATTTCCTGTATTTTTAAGCATGCATCAAGTCTTGCATCTTGCCCAAGATGACAAGACTCATTTTGTAATCGGGCCATCTTGTAATTTTGTGCAAACAGATCAATCAATGAATATCGGACATCTTTTGCAAATGAGTCTTTTTCTTTTCCGCTCACTGTTTTTCATTTTTCTTTTTGTACAAAAATAAAATGGCAATGTTTTCCAAAATGATAACTTCATCTCACTTTTTTCTAAAACAAGATTAAAAATGGTCACTAAAATGAACAATCTAAACCCTTGCAGAGAGTGCCTTTCAGACTGCACCGACAACAACACTGCTATGACTTCGTATGAATTTGACAATCCAATCAATCAAGTTGATGAAGGGGTTGAAGAAGATTATGAGCTTCCGGAAGAGCTAGCCAGGTTGTTAAGACAAGAGGAGAAGGTTATTACTCCTCATCAGGAGGAAGTTGAAACAATTAATCTTGGTACGGAAGAAGATGTGAAAGAAGTTAAGATCGGGGCCTGCTTACAAGACTCAGTGAAAGAAGAACTGATTGATATGCTTCGGGAATATGTGGATGTCTTTGCTTGGTCTTATCAGGACATGCCAGGGTTGGACACTGATATTGTCATGCACAAGCTGCCCTTAAAAGAAGACTGCCCGCCAGTGAAACAGAAATTGCGCCGTACTCGCCCAGATATGGCAATGAAGATAAAGGAAGAGGTGCAAAAGCAGTGGGACGTCGGGTTCCTTGCTGTAACTAGCTATCCGCCTTGGGTTGCTAATATTGTACCTGTGCCTAAGAAAGACGGCAAAGTAAGGATGTGTGTGGACTACCGGGATCTGAACAGAGCCAGTCCGAAAGATGATTTCCCTTTACCTCACATTGATGTACTGGTGGATAATACGGCTCAGTTCTCGGTATTCTCCTTCATGGACGGATTTTCAGGATACAATCAGATCAAGATGTCACCTGAAGACATGGAGAAGACAACTTTCATCACGCCCTGGGGCACGTTCTGTTATAAGGTGATGCCATTCGGACTGAATAATGCTGGTGCAACCTATCAACGGGCTATGGTAACGTTATTTCACGACATGACCCATAAAGAAATCGAATGTTATGTGGATGACATGATTGCCAAGTCCCTCACAGAAGAAGACCACCTAGTGAATCTGCTGAAGTTATTCAAGCTCCTGAGGGAGTACCAACTGAAGCTGAACCCCAACAAGTGCACGTTCGGGGTTCGATCTGGTAAGTTGCTGGGATTTATTGTAAGTGAGAAAGGGATTGAGGTTGACCCTGATAAAGTTAAAGCCATTCAAGAAATGCCTGCACCGAAAACTAAGAAAGAAGTTCGAGGGTTCCTAGGTAGATTGAACTACATTTCAAGGTTCATATCTCACCTAACAGCAACCTGTGAACCTCTGTTCAAGCTGTTAAGAAAAGAACAAATGGTCAGGTGGAACGAAGACTGCCAAAGGGCTTTTGACAAGATCAAGGAATACTTACAAGAGCCTCCAATCCTTATGCCTCCAGTTGAAGGAAGACCTATAATCATGTACTTGACAGTATTAGAAAAGTCAATGGGGTCTGTGCTGGGCCAACATGACGAGTCTGGTCGAAAAGAGTATGCAATTTACTACCTAAGAAAAAAGTTTACCGACTGTGAACAACGTTATTCACTGCTCGAGAAAACTTGTTGTGCTTTAGCGTGGGCTGCTCGCCGACTGAGACAGTATATGTTGACCCACACTACTTTATTGATATCAAAGATGGACCCAGTTAAGTACATTTTTGAGAAGCCAGCACTTACCGGACGGGTTGCAAGATGGCAAATGATCCTCACAGAATATGACATCCAGTACACATCTCAGAAAGCCATCAAAGGCAGTGTATTGTCTGATTATCTTGCTTTGCAGCCCATTGATGATTACCAGCCTATGAGATTTGACTTCCCTGATGAAGACATCATGTTCATTAAAGCAAAAGATCATGAAGAGCCTGTTCACACTGAAGGGCCTGACCCGGAAGAAGAATGGACTATGATGTTTGATGGGGCTGTTAATATGAATGGTCGTGGTGTTGGTGCAGTACTCATTACACCTAAGGGAGTTCACATGCCTTTCTCGGCAAAACTCACCTTTAATTGCACTAACAACGAAGCTGAATACGAAGCTTGTATTATGGGTCTTGAGGAAGCCATTGACCTCAGGATCAAAACTTTGACTGTGTTCGGAGATTCAGCTCTGGTAGTTAATCAAACCAACGGCAAATGGTATACACACCAGGATCATCTGATACCTTATAGGGACTATACAAGAAGGTTATTGACTTTCTTCACAACGGTCAAGCTTGAGTATATCCCTCGGGACGAGAATCAGTTTGCAGATGCTCTGGCCACCATTTCATCCATGATCAAAGTTCAAGCTGCCAACTTTGTGCCTCGGATTTCAGTATCCAGACTTGACAGACCAGCATATGTATTTGCAGCAGACATTGTCAAAGATGATAAGCCTTGGTTCTATGATATCAAATGCTTCTTGGAGGATCAAACATACCCACCTGGGGCATCTTCCAATGACAAGAAGACATTAAGAAGGCTAGCTGGTAGTTTGTTCCTGAATACTGACGGTTCCTTGTATAAGAGAAACTTTGATATGGTACTTCTCAGATGTGTTGATAGGACAGAAGCAGACTTGTTGATGCACGAGGTGCACGAAGGATCCTTTGGTACCCATGCAGGAGGGCATGCCATGGCTAAAAAGCTGTTAAGATCAGGCTATTACTGGATCACAATGGATGCTGACTGTTGTGCCTATGCCAGAAAATGCCATAAATGCCAGATCTATGCGGATAAAGTGCATGTGCCTCCCAATCCTCTGAATGTGATGTCTTTACCTTGGCTCTTTGCCATGTGGGGCATCGATATGATTGGCAAAATCGAACCGACTGCTTCAAATGGCCATAGATTCATCCTGGTTGCCATTGACTATTTTACCAAGTGGGTCGAAGCAGCTTCCTATGCAAACGTTACAAGGCAAGTGGTAGCCCGATTTCTGAAGAGAGACATCATCTGTCAGTATGGAGTGCCCGAGCGAATCATTACTGATAATGGTTCCAACTTAAATAATAAAATGATGGCAGAGCTATGCCGGGACTTCAAGATCCAACACCACAATTCTTCTCCTTACAGGCCAAAGATGAATGGAGCCGTTGAGGCAGCTAATAAGAATATCAAGAAGATTGTGCAGAAGATGGTAGTCACCTATAAAGATTGGCATGAGATGCTACTGTTTGCCCTGCATGGGTATCGTACGTCAATCAGAACATCCACTGGGGCAACACCGTATCAGCTTGTGTATGGTATGGAGGCAGTCCTACCTGTTGAAGTTGAATTACCCTCCCTGCGAGTACTAATGGATGTTAAGCTGAACGAAGCAGAATGGGTCTGATCCCGATACGAACAACTAAGTCTGATTGAAGAGAAGATATTGGCTGCAATCTGTCATGGGCAGCTGTATCAGAAAAGAATGAAGAAAGCCTTCGATCAGAAAGTCAGGCTCCGAGAATACCAAGTAGGAGATCTTGTGCTGAAAAGACTCCTCCCTCCTCATACAGACCACAGGGGCAAGTGGACTCCAAACTACGAAGGGCCATTCGTAGTAAGGAAAGTTTTCTCTGGTGGAGCACTGATGCTCAGTACTATGGATGGCGAAGACTTCCCGTCCCCTGTGAATTCGGATGCAGTTAAAAAATACTTCGCATAAAAATGACCCGCTGGACATAAAAACAGAATGAAAGTCCAGGCAAAAATAGGGCATCTCGGCGAGTCAAAAACAGAATAAAAGACTCGGGCAAAAATAAGGGAAAATAAACAAAAATGTACACCCACTGAGTTGAAAAGCCGCATTGGACAACTCAGGCAAAAATGGGTATCCCGATGGATCGAAAACCCGAAAGGGCGATTCATGCAAAATAAGGGAATAAGCGAACAACTGCATTCTGAATTCGTCTGTATCACTTATAACCTGGTAAGCTTCGAAAGGATCAAGCTTCATTCAGAATCAACCTTCTTCAGAAAGCAAGACGAGAAGAACGTCAAATGTCATACGAGTCATAGCAAAAGGGAAGCTCCTTGAAGCGTCATCAACATTGCCAACATCTTTTGTTTCCCAATTTGTAGCAATCTCCTCATTTTAGGGGATTTGTTCCTTTGACTGTATCTTGCCAGTTCAGGGCACATGAATTAATAAAATCAGATTTTCAGTCATGTTTCGTCTCGTACATTTTATTTTCGTTTGCAAAATGTCCGATGTCTTTAAGATACTGATCGCATAAATACAGATGCTTCTCTTCTAAAGAATACGTGCTTACAGGAAATATACTTACTCCCGGGAGTGTCTAAACTCCTATGATGGAATCCGGTAAGGGATACCTCGGGACTACTTGTGCGTTTCTCTGTCTTTTCAGGATTGCAGGTATTCAAAGCACAATATGGGGCATGAAAGCTTCACCCCAGCAAGCTGGCAACTCATTATCTACTCAGTCTTAGCACCGGAGGTGTTTTCTCCCCAGCTGAGTTACCATTTATTACTCCTCCTCAGCCAAGTACAAAAGCCAGGGAACCATCTCCCCACAGAGTATCAACCTCTACCCGGAAGAGCAACGCGCGAAGAAATCACAACAGAGCGTAGGAATCTTCCACAAACCCCAGCTGGGTCCCTCATTACCAAGATAGGACTATCAGTGACCCACTCCCCCATGCAGAGTCACATATGTCAGATCTCCCAATGATCTCATCCCCAGCTAGGATGTCCACTTCAAGCAGATCAGCCAGAGATCTCCATGGCAACAATCCTGGATGGTTACCTCTTGCATAATCATAGCATTCACATCATTATTCTCCCCACAAAGCGTAGCATTCCGTCTAATACGGAGCATTACGGCAAAAATCAAACATATTGCATAATCATAAGCCATGTTCTGAATCAAACACTTGTAAATACTGACAATCCGTCAGCGATATACAGAAAACCCCCCAAATTCCCCGGCAGAAAGCCAAGACATTTGCCTTACACTCATAAATACAAATGCACACTCCTTTTGGCACCCGTCCGTGTCATGATTACCCAGTAAAGTCGCCCGAGCATTCTTTACAAACAGACACTTATATATTACAGATACTTCTGGACACCCGTCCGTGTCATATCCCCAGCAGAAAGCCAAAGCGTCCTCTTTGCACTCACAAATACATATATATATACAAATTCCCTGACACCCGTCCGTGTCACCTTCCCGGCATAAACACTTTGTAAATCATATACTTGTTTATATTACACCTTTTTGACATTCGTCCGTGTCACTCTCCCCAGCAAGTTGGACACTCATTTGTACACCACTCATACTTATTACTCCTGTTTCACTCATACAGATACTCGTCCGTATCTTGTATATACCACTCAAATATTCCTCAGATTCGACACTCGTCCGTGTTCTTTGTTAACCAGTTGGTACTCGACCGTATCATCATCTCTGAACATGCGTCATCGTTTGTTTCTACCTGATACTCGTCCATATCGTAGTCTTAGGGATGCTCGTCCGCATCTTTAATCTATACACTGTGTCAAACACTTATGTCTTCTTGAATATAGACATTCGTCTGTGTCTATTATTCCCCAGAAAAGTCCCCGCAGAATCAACACTCATCCGTGTTCTTTGTTAACCAGTTGATACTCGTCCGTATCATTTCTGAACATGTGTCAGCTTTTGTTTCTACCTGATACTCGTCTGTATCATAGTCTTAAGGATGCTCGTCCGCATCTTTAATCTATACACAGTACCCAAACAATTATACTTCTCATTTCTTGGATATAGACACTCGTCCGTGTTTACTTGTCCCAGCAAATCCCGGTGAACTACTTACTTCCTATCTGACATCCGTCCTATGTCATGATACCCTTTCGGCCGCCGTACCCTGCCAGGTGATCGTCCTTCACCTTTGGATGATCGTCCCTCATCCTTTCCCCAGCGGAGTCTCCATTATTGGAACCCTTTCCTATCCGGCATTCGTCCTATGTCGTGATACTTAGCAGCCGTCCCCTGCTAGGTGATCGTCCTTCACCTTTTTGATGATCGTCCTTCATCATTTTATCTGATGGCCGTCCCCATCGTTGATCTTGTTATTTGACATTCGTCCTATGTCATGATAAACCCCGAGAGCAGCCGTACCCTGCTAGGTGATCGCCCTTCACCTCTTGATGATCTTCCTTCATCATGGTTATCCGATGGCCGTCCCCATCATCGACCTTTTTATCCGACATTCGTCCTATGTCGTGATACTTTTGGCAACCGTACCTTGCCAGGTGATCATCCTTCACCTTAGATGACCGTCCCTCATCTTATCCCCAACAGAGCAGCCATCCCCTGCTAGGTGATCGTCCTTCACCTTTGATGACCGTACCCCATCATTTTATTTACCTATAATCCCCATAAAGTCTTATATCTTTACTTGATGGCCGTCCCCATCATGATCTCTTATATCCCCAGCATGTCGGCCGTCCCCGTCATTGCTCTTTTCCCAACAGTCGTCCTCTGCTCGGCGGTCGTCCTCCGTCGCCCGCACCTTATAATTATACTTTATTTTCCTTTACAATCTATATCCCTTTTCTTCTTCATTCTGTGAGTGCAAATTTTGGACTGTCTTTGGTATTCAACCACAAGTTATCTTGCTTGCCTGATAAGCCGTTGCTTACATCCTGCACAGCTAACTCATGTTTGAATAGGGGCAGCTGTAAACACCCCAAATTTGCCCTCACCCATTCACACCATGGCTTGTGATCTTTTCATTAGCATAAGTCCAATCATATCATCTCATAGTGCATTTTTCCTTCACTGCATTGGTTCAAAGTCATCTCCATCTAGGGTTTGTGATCTGAGCAATCTAAGAGCCATTTGAGCCACTTCAAAGATCTCCAATCACTTCAAAGGGGTCCATGTATGTTCAAGCATCATATTGTATCCCCACAAAGTCAAGGAAGCCAAAGAATCACAAGAACTGAGATTGGCATGGAAGCAGAGCCAGGTTTAACTGCACAGATGACCTAGAATTAGGGTTTTGGTTTCAAAGGCCATAACTCCAATTTTTTTGGTCATTCTTGTTCCTATTGGTCTCTATATGTTATAAGGATCATGCATATCAAGTTTCATGAAGAAATTCCATGGGGAAGGCATCTAATCAAGAGTTGACTTCTTGAGCAAGTCAGTGCAAAATCAGGGCATCTGAGGCCCCCAATGACCCAACCAAAGGGTGTTCTTCATCATTTTGATTGTGTATGATCTTTATTTGATCATAGAAGATGTTAGAAGTTCACAAAATTGAAGAATTTCAAGCCATTTGCAAAGTTGACTTTTTGGGAAAATGACTTGTAATGGAAACTTGCCATTTTGGGAAACTTTTTCAACCCTTGCTTTTTGATTCAAAAATGCCTCAAATGGGAAAACTTTGGTCATGAAATTTGTAGAATGGATCATTCCCTTTTCAAAAAGTACAAGAACTTGTCCTAATTCATTTTGGATCAAAAGTTATGGCTTGTCAAAGTTGGGAAAAATAACATAATTTCAAGTTTTCTACCAAAGAGGCAAAGTTGCAAAACCACTTGCCAAGACAAATTGTGCTATCAAATGGACTTCTAATCTTCATACAAACATGAACCAATGTCTAAAAGTCAGATTGCATCAAAAGTTTGCTCATTTTTATGACTTGTGGATCAAGAAACTTCAAAAGGGGCAAAGTGGAACAAAGTTGCAAAACCTCACTCAAACCCTAATCCATTTGCTGGCCGACTTCAAAATTGATCCTATGGTTCTCCTCACTTCTTGCTGCGTAGGACACCCCTCTTGTCCTTGGCTAGCCATGAGCCCATACCTCCCTTACACAAAGCTTGACTTTTTGGCAAAAGACACATACCAATCACAATAGGGCACACCAACTCCACAGACCTATCCATGAGTGATAAGTGGACCAAAGGCAAGCCATAACACACAACAACTCATGCTGAAACACTCTCCAAGCCATAGTTATCAAAAATCCTCCAACTTGCAAAACCATTCGAAACTGACTCCACAAGCATCAAACACAAAAACAAACTTCACCATTGATCTCAAAATGTTCCACTGATCACAAACCAACCATTGAAACAGCCTGAAACCTCACATAAACCAAATACGATTTCTGCCCCTCTTTGAACAGAACTCAAGCAATCTCTCAAACTAGCCCAAATAAACTTCAAACAAGCTTTGCAAACACTTGAGGGAGGTCAGTAGAGTTGATTGGCAGCAAGGAACTGGTCCAGAAGCTCTTGGGTTGAAAGCTTCGATTCAGGTAGCCATGGAAATTCATTTTTCCAGAACTCTTATTTCTTGTTTCTAAAATGATCTACATGCTTCCCTGAATGCAACGAGCTTTGAATTTTTGAAAATAATGCAGAAATGAGGATGTATTGTTTGTCTGAAACTTTGCCCGTAAATTTGATTTCTGTTTGTTCTTCATGATTCATGAAAAAGAAATGAGTTTTGTTGCTGGATTGTTGTTTAGGATGTTTAGTTGAGTTGATCTGGAGGTTTTGGCATGATTTAGTGAAGTTTTGAGAGAGTTAGGTTGGAGGTCTGGCCGGAGAAGACGACCGGAAGTCTTCTCCGGCCACCTGAAACTCATTAACCCTAATCTGTGTAATTAATGAACTTTGAATGTGGACCTTTGATTATGTGGACTTTGGTTGACTGGCGCGCAAACGTGTGGTCCAGATTCATCACTTAACCCTAATCCTAATTTATTAATTTAATTAATCAGGTTTAATTAAAATCCATTCAGTTTGAATTTCAACCCTTAGATCTGGCGCCAGTCAATTCCCGCGCCCTAGGTTCAAATCCCAGCCTTTGGATCAGTTGACTTCTCATTAATTCATTTTTATTTTCACTTTATTTGATTTATTTTGTACATTTAATTTAAAATAGCAAAAAATGTTTAAAAATTATGAAATTTTTTGTCAAGATTTTCATTATTTTTCAGAACACGGAAATATTTTTATTTTTATTTTTTGCATTAAAAATTATTTTTAAATCATTTAAAAGTTTATTTTTAATTAATTAATGAAAATTAATTAATTAAAAATACTTTTAGGTATTTAAAAATCACAAAAAAAAAAATTCATATAGCATTTAGAAACATTGTCCAACTCTCAAACCAAATTTCTTTTTTGTTCTTGATCCCTTTTGATTATTTTCTTTGGAATTAAATTCATTTTAAGGCAATATTTTGGTTCAAACTTTGAAAATTCATTTCTGTCTAACCTTTAGGAGTTGGATCATGATTCTTTTTGCATTGCATCTTGCATAACATGTAGTTTATAGGATAAAATTGGCATGAATTGATCTTGCATTTTCAATTTGTTTTGCATTTTTCTTGACAAGGTACCTTAAAACCCTAGCAACCTTAGAAAATTCATAACTTTCAATAGGTTAAGAGTTGGATCCCCTCCTTTGGGAAGTGAGTTTGTATAGGCTTAGGGTTCCTTTGATTGCACTTTCAAATTTTTATCATGTCATTTGCTTCTGGTTTTGGATTTTGCTTTGTGTGTTGATCATGAACCCTAATTGATGCCTTCCTTTGCATCCATCTTCCATTTATTTGCATACCATGACTTGCCATGACATTTTGTGCACCCATTTGATCCATGATACATCTTAAGACATATTAGAATCATGTTTGATCACTGCATCTTTCATTTGCCATGTTATATGTCTTTTGCATTCCATAGCTTTTCATGAACATCCATGGTTCAAAACATGCTTCTTTTGCATCCATATGTTTGTATGATCATTCTAATGCCTTGCCTCATATTTGCATCACCTCTTAGCATCATTAACATCATATTTATGCTCCTGGTTTTGGTTTGCATCATGACATTGCATCTCATTTTGCATTGCATTTCATTTCATTTGCTAACTTTTCAGGTGGTAAGTTGTTTGAGAAGTGAATTTGCCTTCACTTCTCACATTCTCTTCTCATCTCTTTCATATTTCCCTTGCTGCATTTTGTATGTGTATTGGATTG
This sequence comes from Lathyrus aphaca, assembly GCA_963966055.1. NCBI lineage: Eukaryota > Viridiplantae > Streptophyta > Magnoliopsida > Fabales > Fabaceae > Lathyrus > Lathyrus aphaca. The sequence continues at coordinate 188,073,393 of OZ014521.1, read as the reverse complement.
AGCTTGTTCATCCTTGTTCATCTTACCTTCTTTCTTCAAGCAACTTGTCTTCTTAAGTGAAGCAAGTTGTTTTGCTTCTCTTTGCTCCTCTCATCTGCATCTCTCCTTGGTGGTTCCTTGAAAATTTCCTTCTTAAGCCTCACAAAACCTAGGAATGACCAAGCATGATAACAATTAGGGTTTGATTAGTCCCCCACTTAGATTTTACCTTTGTGTCATCTTTGAGTCTTCTCTTCTCATCTCATAATCAAGGACTAAACCTTAAAGGTTTTAAGGCTTTGTGATTAAGCTTATGCCTGCATCCTTCTATTTAGGATGGAGTGTATAACTTTAATCCTAAGTGTTAAACCCTTAATGTGTTTAAATCCTTTAATCAATCCATCTAATAATCATCAAGACATCAAGCTTGTAACTTGGGCCTTGCATTAGGGTTCTAATTCTTCCTTAATTGGTTAAGAAGGACTAACCCTAGTGTTAATGGACAAGTCCCCCTCAAGTTGTCTTACAAACCATAAAAATCACTTCTTCATCTTATCATTAACTAAAATACACTTTAATAAAGGCTTGTTTTGTCATGAGGTTAATCCCTAATCATTGATTAAGTTGAGGAGTTTTCCTCAGCTTAAATGCTCTCATCTATTATCCTTCTATTAGGATGGTGTAATGAGTCCATTAAATCCCTGATTATGGCTTAATCTCATTACTTAACACTAAATAAAAACAACAAAAACATCTAAATAATCACAAGTAGGTTAATGATCTTAATCCTACATCATGGTGATTAAGTGTGAGATGCTGACTTCACACTTAAGGTATTCTCATTACCCCTAATCAGAGGGAGGATGTGATGAGTTTACCAAATCCATTGGTTTAGGCTTAAGCTCATTTTCTTATGACAAACCTCCAAAAGCAATAAAAGACTGAAAACACAAAAACAAACAATAATCGTCTCCTCCGGGATTCTTTTCTCACCTCATTCACTCATAAACGAGAACTTGCTTCTTCCGTCTAATGCAAGACAGTTTGCACCTGAGCCAGACAGGTCATACACTTGAGCATAGGCAAGCAAGCAGTTCACAAGTCAATTCATCTTTCAGTCTCTTTGGGTCGAACTACGATGTTATGACTTCCTCATTGCACGAGAAGATACGTAGGTATAACTTAACAGTTATCGAACAAAAGTCTCTGTATATTCCCCCTCCTTCTAGCATCATTCTTTTAGCCTCATATCCTTGAGCATTTCATTCTTGTTCTTACACTGACACTTCACTTATACACTTCACTTTTCTCTTACACTGACACTTGCATTCTTTCCAACTATGATACACAAATTGCACTGACACTACCCCTTTAAAACACAAATCTTTTAAGCGTGGATCCCGTCGAGTACGGCGGACAATCTGGGTGCTAATACCTTCCCAGGTTGTAACCAACCCCCTTTCTCAGTCTCTCTGGTTCGCGACCGTCTTATCTATCTTTTCTAGGTTTATGCAGCATTACCTTTCCTTTGGGATAAAAATGCCTAGCTGGCGACTCTCTTCTTTTCCCTTGAGTTCACTCCTGTGTGTTCTCATTCCCCTTTCGCCGACCGTTCACGTCTGTACCCCTTCTGACCTGGGTTGTCATTTGGTGGGAGCGACAAAGCTGAATCTGAAGAAGATTGAGAGGTTTCGGTTATTGTGTTCAGGTTGATGAAGTGGAGAGCACAGAGCTGTGAAGGTGATGAAGTCTTGGCAGTGTCAACGCGACTTCTACAGAATCCAGTTTCTGCTCTTGATTTTCCGAATCCAACTTCGACTTCCGCTGATTTCTCACCTTGATTCTGATGCATCTTATACAATGGTTTAATGCGAGAAAAGCCATCGGTAAGATTCCCCTCCTTTTTCTCTGCCATTGTACTGATATTGAACTTCTTCTCACTTCTTGCGATTCCGCATATCCGAAATTGTTGTTGGATGCTTCGATTTCTGGAATCAATTTCTGCAGATATTGAAAGATTGATGGTGAAGATGAACTTGCAGAGTTGATGAAGGCTTTGGAGTTTTGTTGAATTTCGCTGATGGATTAGAGAAGAAGGTGAAAACAGAAGAAGATTGGGATTGCTGAAAAGATGCAGAAGAGGGATTTTTGAGATTGATACTGAGATCTTTTTTTCTTACCATCTGTTGGATTTTTTTCTGTATATCTCTTTGTAACCGTTTTCTGTTTCTGTTATTTTTTCACTGATATATCAATTATGGAACTGATTTTTTCTTTGGTTTGTAACTAAATAGAAAACCTTCTTGTAACTGAATTACTGAATTTTAGTTCAATAACTAACTTTTTCCTCCTTTTCCAACTGAATTTATGATAAAAAGAAAATTTCGTTTTCCCTGAATCTCCCTTTCCAATTTCTGCTAAATGATGTCTTTTAACCAAGGAAATTTTTATTTATTTATTATTCTTTAATACTAAGAATAAAAAATAACATAAAAAAAAACTGATGGGCCTAGCAAGTAGGTGAATTGAGCCCAAATGAGAATTTGATAATAACCGGAAAAATAGTCAATGAGATAATATGCATTTTGGAATACGATTATTAATTGACTATAAAATTGGGCAAATGAAATCAATAGAACCGAGTATAAAATCGTACACCTAGTGGAGCTAGACTCTTGGATATTAGATTAAACAAATGGGCCTTGAAAAGGATTCAAAGTGGAGGTTAGAATGGAATTGCTTAACGTGGATAATGAACTAAAACAAAGTTTATGGGCTTAATTTGGATAGTGGACAAAAAGTGAATGTTAGCATGGAAACAGATTATTGAAACCCAAGTAATCCTTGCGACCAATCTCAACACATTTAATCCAACTTAAACCTCCAATCTAATTCAAACTCGAGTCTTTAATGAATCATCGATCTTCAGTCAACCTTCAAATCTAAATCCCATTGATCTGTATTACCAACAACGAACCATAAGGAGGGCCACAATGCCCTGATTATCATAAGAATCTGCCACTTGATCCCTCGTACCATAAACCAACATTCATTTGTCATGAAAACCCTAATAAGCCCTGCATGCACTATGATCTTCAATAAATTGTGTCTTGAGTGATAATGGAATCCCTTAAACGACAAGACCCCTTATGAACACATTTCGCAAGGAAACTTTGTCGGGTATCACTTAATTAGGGAAATAAACCCTAACTCATGATTTAAACGTCAAACACAAGTCATCTGCGAACCACCGATTATAGCGAAACTCACTTATGATTTTAATGAAACCCTAACACCTGTGATGCACAATACTAAGGAGCATTCTTGAGTGTAGTAGTCAGATAAATCACCTCCGAATAGGAAGAGTTATATCACCAGAAGAGGCTTTTGATTCCATGCCTTATGAGCCCATGAAATGAACGATTATGATGTTATGACCTAATGGGAAGATGCAGATGAAATGCGAAGCTACAAGCCAGTTAAGGAAACAAATATGAGGGCAAATTTTGAGGTATTACAATATCATTTCAAAGTTTTTCATTCCCCTTTCTTTTTTTAAGTTTCTATTCTTTTCCTTTCAATTTTCTACTTCTAATCTTTGTTCCGATTTCTACCTCTAATTTTAATTCATTCTTAAATTATAAACATAAATTTTTATGTCCATTTCATTTTCAAGATTTGTATTTCTAAATATAATTTTAATTGTAACTTTTGTTTTAGTTCACTTCATTTTCTTTTATTTTTTATTTCTAGTTTAATTTAATTTCTATTTTAATTTTTAATTAACTTAAGGAAAAAGAGAAAAAGTTTCTATTCCTATTTTAATTTTAACTTCCATTTTTTATTGTTCTTTTTAAGATTTTATTTCTAATTTAGTTTCAATTTCCAATTTTTATGCATCTTTAAGATTTAAACCCAAGTTCTTCTTATTTTTTCTCTCTCTTTTAAGTCTTAGCCTAATTTCAAGTCCAAAGCTTGTTTCCCAATTTCAAATTTTCAAATATGTTTCAAATTATATTTCAAGTTTATATTCCAAGTTTTAATTAAAGTTTCTATTTCATTTCTTATTCAACTTCAATTTCTAGAACCAATTATGATCTCATTTCTTTGTTAGTTCAAGATTTCATTCAAATTTTCCTATTTCAATTAGGCCATTTCAAGGCATGTTATTCTACTTCACATTTGTCCTAATAATGAGGCAATTCACTCATGTTAGTAATGCTCATTTCTTTTTTTGTGGTTCACTTTCAAGTTATGTTTCTTCATCTTTAGGCCAAATAATTCACATTCACTTGCATACAAAATTCTCATAAGTACATAAATTTACAAGTCCACGTCACTAATACTTATAAAACTACAATATAAATACATGATAATTAACTCAAAATCCACCAAAAATTCTTCCAAGTCTTTATTCCTTATGCTAGGTCATACTTCCAAGCTTTATGTTTCCTCCATTCTTGTGAGTTTCTCATGCACATGAAATTTGAAAAAAAAAAATAAAGTAGATTAGCATAAACCATGTCAATCCCTTTTAAGCCAAAGATCATGTCCCTAGTTTCGCATAATCCAACATATATTAATTTCAATCCAAGCATCAATCATAGATACATAATCATGAACATTTTTTTTAACTTCATTCAATCCATCATACACATTCTACTATCAATCCATCATACACATTCACATAATCCATCATATTCAAAGTTATCATATTTCAACTACAAAATTTCATTCCAAAATTCAAGCAAAGAATAGTCCAATCCAAATTTATCAAAAGCAGCCCCTAGTTCACATTTCAATTCACCTGTTACAAGCTATAAACCACACATTCATATCCATAACCTTCTATTCATTTTCTTTATCATATTACATTGCATGTTATATTAGTGTCACAAAGCCACCCCAAATGCATCAAGCCTAATTCTATAAGCATTTTTTTCATATTATTTTATCATGTATTAATGTTAAAAAAAACAGATTCTTATATATATACACAAGAAAAGCCAGAGAAAATCAATGAATTTATACCAAATAAAATGCAGGACAATGACAGCAGACCTGCTGCAATTTCAGGCCCTCCCTGCACCTTTGCCTGCACAAAAAAAACTTTCCCAAATCATGAATTAAGCCTACTGTCATCCCTACACCTTTGCCTATACAAGAAGTTTTCCAAAAGTATGAAAAGTCAGACCTACAACCTGATTTGTGTCATGGCCTAAGGGACTTCAGCAAGGTAGAGAGGTTTTGCATCAAACACTAAAGTAAATCCTGTGAGCATGTAAGCAAAAAGTATATCCTGTTCCATTCCATAAACCAACAAAAAGACCTGCCACCGAAAAAAAACCTCTCATCAGTATAAAACAAAAATTTTAATACCTTAAGCTGAGTCAACAAGTTTTCAACTCAAAAGTTCAAAATCTGAAACCCTAATCCTATTAGCATATAAAGAGGGGCTAGTTATCAGTACACCCGGGGGTGGGGGGGGGATTGTTTTGAAAAATCAAAAAAAAAATCGAAAAGCTTAAACCAAAAACTTAAAAATAGTTAGTTCAGCAACAAAAGGCTAACCTTTATAAGTCAAAAAACTCAATGTATAGCACCGTATCGGCGAGCAAGTCACCACCATTTGCCAACCATACTCTCTTCCATCCTCCATCAAACTTCATTCAACCGCGGACCACCCTCTCATCGTCATTGCCGATCACCGAAATCTCAAAATACCATCTCCAGAATATTGTAACCTCCTTTCACCTTCAAACATCCGCCAACCCCCAGCTCACCATATTCCCTTTCAATCTCAACCGCCATCACCTCCGCGGAGTCTTCAGGAACATCATTACAATCTCTGTCAACAACACCGCGCAGACTGAACGTTGCGAGTTGAGAGGGAGAAGCCGAGTGAGAGATACGAAATGGCGAAGCAAGATCGCGAAAGGGAGACGCCATTTAAACTGTTCACAACAAGGTGGATGTTTTCGATTTGCTTTTGAGGAGAAAGGTCGTGTTTTGAGAAGAGGTTTCGTTTCTTAAGGTTTGTTTTTTTTGTTTTGTGATATCACAGACACAGTGGGATGGGAGAAGATTCACGGCTGCACTTAGGGTTTTCTAACCCTTGCTGTTGTAAAGTCAAACCGGGTCGGAACCAAACCGCCCCAAGGACCCAACTGGTCCGCCTTGTATTGGCCCACCCCCCTTTCCCCATGACCTGTTTTCTCTCAACCCCCCCCCCCCTTCCCGGGTTTTCATGTTCTTTTTTTATTTTTTTTATTTTTTTTATTTATTATCATTAGTTCTAAGTTTTTTTATTTGCTATATTCCTAAAAAAGAAACAAATTCACAAAAATATTTCATAATAATTTATTTGTTATAAATGATCTTTATTTTTATGTTTAGTTAATTTATTAGATAATTTAATAATTCTATTTAATTGATTTAGTAATCTTGATTATCCTTCGATTGATTTTATTCGTATGATGCATGCTTACGCCCTCGTTCATTCTTTAGTTGTATGATTATGTGTTTGTCTTGTGAGGACTTGTATGGACTTATTCATCGCATTTCGACTTTTATTTTGTCAAGAAAATAATAATTAATTTGTTAAAAGAATAATATAGTAAATTGCTTGGTCCAACGCCAAGTTAGTAATATTTCTCGCCTACATTTGCACACACGTAAGCCGATCATTATGCGATCGCCATCTGCACGACTTATTGCACATCTTAAATAATTTAACAAGGAACGGAACTCCGGAGTCTCGCACTCCGCACGTTCTAGAACGAACCGCAATTGGGCTAGCCCCACGTGTAATGTTTCGTTCACTCCTTCGTTATTAATTATATCAATTCTAAAACGTCTAAAAAACAATTATTCAACTTATTAAAAAATTTAAATACTGAAATAGAGCTCCGGAGTCTAGCACTTCGCACGTTCTGGAATGGATCGCTCCTGGGCTAGCCCCACGCGACGTGGTCCATTCGCCTTCTGTATTTCGAAATATCTAATCGCACAAATTAACATACGAAAACAGAGCTCCGGAGTCTAGCACTCCGCACGTTCTGGATTGGATCATTCCTGGGCTAGCTCCACGCGATGTGATTCAATCACCATTCATATATCAAAATATCTCAATCTTTTTATAAATTCAAATACGAAAGAATAGAGCTCCGGAGTCTAGCATTCCGCATGTTCTAGAATGAATCGTTCCTGGGCTAGCCCCACGCGACGTGGTTCATTCACTCTTCCATATCTTAAAACAACTTAAAACTTACCGACCAATTTAAATCATTTTCATAATTAATCAGCGAAAGACGGAACTCCGGAGTCTAGCACTCCGCACGTTCTGGAATGCAATTACTCCTGGGCTAGTCCCGCGTGACGTGGATTCTCCCTTTCGTTTAAAACATCTTAACAAAAGTCAAACACTTTTCTCAAAACGAACATTGTTTAAATCTTTCTATCTCGCAAACAAGCTAGCGCTTCAGCCTCCACCGCGAGTATAAGCCAACGCTTAGCAGTAGAATGCGTTTTAAACAATCGTTCAATTTAAAAACCACAAATCGTAGTAGCACAAACTACGAAGCTCTGAATTTCCCATTGCACAAGGGAATACGTAGGCACGGGGATTTTAATCCTTCGCGAGCACCCTAATAAAAAACTTTAATCATTTCTCCGTCATAATAATAATTTAAAACTTTAACAAACATTTAGAAGACAAAGATTAAGATCAAACATTTAATCGCATAATTAGCTAAGAGGTTCCCGTTGAGTACAACGGACGTGAGGGGTGCTAATACCTTCCCCTTGCGTAACCGACTCCCGAACTTAGAATTTGGTTTCGTGAACCATTTCTTATCCTTTATTAGGTTGTGTCTATATCTCCCTTTTCTCTCGTAGGATAAATAGAATTAGGTGGCGGCTCTGTTGTTTGTTTTAGGATTGTATTTTTCGAGGTACGACAGCCTTCAGTGTGTCCACCACTTTCTTTTCCTTCGACATCAAAAGATGTGTCCATTGCCTTAACTAGCCTGCTTGATTGGCCAACAAGGTCTTTTCCATAAAGAATCTCACACGTATGCCCTGAGTCATCAGTATGAGACTGCTGATTAGAAGTTTTAGCAAGAGAGTGTGGAACGGCTTCAATTGTTTGAGGATGGACAACTTCCATAAGCATGGGCTGGTTAACCTCACTAAACGAACTATAACCAGAACCAAAATCAGAATTTGGGTGATAAGAGTCATTAAGCCACCTCAAAGACTTGGGTATGCAGATGTTATAGCTTATGCCTTAATTTCTACAAATGAGGTTCCTGACGAAGAACCTAGAGACTATAAGGAATTTATGAGGATTCGAAATAAGACTAAATGGATGAAGGCCATGGATGATGAGATGAAGTCTCTTCATGATAACAACACATGGGAATTGATTGAGAAACCTGTTGGAGCCAGGTTAGTCAGTTGTAAATGGATTTTCAAAGTTAAGGAAGGAATCGAAAGAGTGGCATCAAAGAGATACAAGGCAAGGTTGGTTGCAATGGGGTTCACTCAGAAAGAGGGTGTCGACTTCATTGATGTGTTCTCTCATGTTGTGAAACATAGGTCCATTTGAATATTGCTTTCCATGGTGTCGTACCCCAAAAAATACGACCTTACGCAATCTAAAAGAGAAGAGCCGCGCGCTGGACAGACATGAGAGTCGCCTCCTAATTCTAATTTATTCCCAAGAGGGGAAAGGGAAGATATAGATAAAACCCGTCGAAAAGGAGGATGAAGACAAAAGTCTCGCAACCATTGCCTGGGTTCGGAAGTCGGTTATGCAGGGGGAAGGTATTACCACCCCCTACATCCATCGTACTCGATGGGAACCATCTAATTTGTCACGCGTGAAAGGATGTCTATGCTTAATGAGTTACTTGCTAAGGGAAAAAAAGTTTATGTCATAAGTTTGATTGATCCTAGGTGCTCGACAAGGATTGAGATCCTTGTGCCTACGTACTCCCGTGTGCAATGGGAAAGTCAGAGCCTCGTAGTTCGGCCTACTACAGGTGGTTGGTTGTTAATTTTATTACCTTTCTTCGATGAAAGGATTTAGGAATCAAATTGCACTAAAGACTATGGGTAGGGGTGATCATTCCGAACCAACAAGACGAGCGTCTTGCGACGGAGATAATCGGAGCGAGTAACGAAAGCTCGTAATCCTCCTTCCTATCGCTTAAGGCTCGTGGCGTACAATTCTTCTCGTATTATCAATGTGTTTTATTAACCTACGACCGTTTGACGTTGGATCAAGGGTTTGGATCTGATCGAAACATTTTGGTTTTTTGAGGTTATGGGGTGAATGCAAATGGAGGTTTATTTTGTAGTTTGTTAGCGAGGCACAATACGCTCGGCTCGCAAGGTGAAGTGGATCATAGAAAACAGAACAAAAATTGAAAAATAAAGTGCAGGTGTGCAAGTACAACCGCTTGGCGTTGGACCAAGGGTTCGTGAACGAAATAATAATCGATAAAATGCGGAAAATAAAATGCGTACAAAATAATGGGAGAGGGATACATGTAAGTTACACGGGATTGCGGTAAATAAAGGGTATCATTGTAGTTTGCCCAAGAGAAAGCGTGTGTGCAGTGTTTTCGAACTGTTTGGAGGCGTTCGGCCTTTTTATTCGGAGGCAACTATTCTGAGGCATTGGACCTTTTCGGATGCGTCGAAATTTGGTTCGTTAACTACCTTAGAACTGATTTAATGTTAAAATTGTTCTATGAGGAGTCGAATCGTTTTATGTATTAAAAAGCGATAAATTTAATAAACTAAATAAAGTGCCAATCGATAAATAAATAAAAATAATGAATTAAATTAATTTGTGAAATAACAATAAATTGGAGTAAAATGGAAAAAATAAGAACTTAAATTACATAGGCCTCATATTGATCGAGTATCACCGATTTAACGAAATCGGGCGAAACGTCGACCTTTTGTTATATCATTGGCCCATAAAATATATAAAATTAAATACAAATGGAATAATATATATTAAAAAACTATGAAATTAGGTTTAAAAACAATAGAAAAGATTTTAAGTAAACAAAAATAAATTAAATAACAAATGGGGGGTGCAGGCCAGATTTGAAGGTGTTGACAGAAATTCATATGGGGCTGGCCCATCAGTCAACAAAAGCAATTTAGATAAAAATAAATAAATAAATAAAATACAGTGTGGTGTAATGTTCAATCAGGATTTGTGAATAGAAATAGAGGATCTGGGTGAGCCCATAGCGCATAAAATAGTCTATGAAAACAAAACTTAATAATTTAAAATAAAAAATAAAAAAGATGTATGTGGTATTGATAGCAACATGATGCATTAAAACAGAATCAAACAGAAATAAATAGGCGACATAAAAGAATCGTGGGATAGGGATTTTCAGGAAAAAACGTTCACTGAGTCAAAAAAGAAAAAATCACAACCTCACACGCGGATCGACGACGGCGTTTGGTGGTGAATGTTCGGCGAGGATGATTTTCAGATCAGTTTCGGGTTATCTTAACGGTGGTGGTTTCGGTTTGATGTTTGGTTAAGGTTTGAGGTTGAATCAATGATGGTGGCTGAGTGTTGGACGCGATAGTGTTTTGTGTTATTTGTGTTTCGGCAATTTCACGGCGGTTTGTTGGTATTAACGAGTTCGACGGTGGCTGCGTGAGTTGGTTCAAGCCAGTTTGCGTTTCAATGCGTATTTGGTTTGATGGGTTTGAATAAAAGGTTTGTTTGTGAGTTTGTAGAAGGTTTTGAAGAAACGGATGAAGGGTTCGGTGATAATGGAATCACAGACTGCGGTGAGTTGTTTTTGTATTGGTTTTGTGTGATTTCCTGGTTTGGATAGAAGCAGGGCGGTGGTTTGAAGTGGTCGGCTTTGGGTTTTATTTGGTTGTTCTGTGTTGGGTTGAATGGATTATTGAATGGTTGAGTGATTTGGTGATTGTTTCTGGATTGTGAAGATTATGTGGTTATGGAAGGTGAATATGGAAGGTTTGCGGTTTGTTTCATCAGTATCATGCATTTCTTTTTTTGTTTTTTTGTTGAAGCTTGTATGATTTTTTTTTGCAGTGATCTGAGTTTTTTCAAGCTTTTTCTTTTTGAGAAGAATGAGAGATTGTTTTATAGAGGGATTAGAGGGCAAAAGAGGGAGTCTTGTGACAAAAGATTTGGAGGAATAAAATTGAGTATATGCTGCTAAAATTTTGTTGCTGAGTAGTGCGTGGGTAATGGAATTTGAGTTGCAAGCTGGAAAACAAAAAAGTTGTTGCTAGTCCGCGTACGGAAAGCCCGGTTTGGAATATTGCTGAAAACAAACTTTTCCATTTCATTCACTGTGGAACCAGTTCTATTTGAAAATATCTCGTGTGTGTTGCATTGGAAGAAACTGGTGTGGATACTGATGGAGTGTTAGGGATGTTGTGAATTAATTGGTGAGGAAAATTAAAAGAAATGCTATATGAAAATAAAATGAAGTTTAGGAAAAATAAGAAGAAATAAATAATAAAAATGATAAAAATAATACTAATAAAAATGATTATGTTTTAATATATTTTATTATGGATTAGAAAATAAAATAAAAGAAAAGTGATGTATGATAAAATTTGGATAAAATAATGGTTTAATTAATAATAATAATGATAATGGAAATAAAAATAATGAACTTTAAAAATAGTAGTAATAATAATAGTATGCTATAAAAATAGTAATAAAAGTAAAAGTAATAATAATAGTAATAATAGTAAAAGTACTAATAAAAATAAAAGTACTAATAATAATAATAAAAATAAAAATAATAATAAAATGATGATAGTAATAAAAAATGATAATATTAACAATACAAAATGAAAAATAATAAAAGGAAAGTTTGGTTTTTATAAAAGACTATAAATGGATTTTTTTTGTAGAATTTTCATTATGCAAGAAAATGATTTATGATTAAAATGATTTAGGGAAAATGAGAGTAATAATCACATAAAAGACCTCCACATAACACACTCCACACACATGCACTCGACAATCTCAAAATGAACTCTGATTTTTGCACAAATCCCGAACTTGGACAATAAAAAGAAAAGACATATTTTTGGATTTTTGAATAATGGTTAGACAGTAAAATAAAACGATAAAGGTAGGACAAATTTGGGGTATGACACATGGTGGCACAGTTCGACCTTGAACTGGAACAGATGGATGTAAAAACTGTGTTCTTGTATGGTGATCTTGATGAAACAATCCTAATGAGGCAACCTGAAGGGTATGTCGAAGAGGGGAAAGAAGAGTATGTGTGCAAACTGAAGATATCTTTATATGGGATGAAACAATCTCCTCGACAGTGGAATAGGAGATTCGACAAGTTCATGGCACACATAAGTTTCATCAGAAGTCAGTTTGACCAATGTGTTTACTTTAGATTTTGACCTGGTAATTCATTTGTTATTTTGTTACTTTATGTGGATGATATTCTAATAGCAAGCAACAATGTCAAAGATGTAATGAGGGTGAAGGTTGAATTCAATAAGGAGTTCGATATGAAGAATCTGAGAGTTGCGTCCAGGATTCTTGGGATTAACATCCAGAGAGATAGAAAGCAATCGAGATTATGCTTATCTCAAGAGGCATACCTGAGGAAGATTCTCGATAAGTTTGGTATGTCGAATTCAAAGCCTGTTGTGACTCCGACAAATCCTCAATTCAAGTTGAGTATAGATCAGTGTCCCAGTACTGATATCGAAAGAACTTATATGGATAGCATTCCATATGCTAATATAGTAGGTTCTTTGATGTATGTTATGGTTTGTACTAGACCTGATATAGCATATGCAGTAAGTCTTGTAAGCAGGTACATGGCGAATCTTGGAAAGGCTCACTGACAAGCATTGAAGTGGATTCTAAGGTACATAAATGGGTCTCTGAATAGATTCCTAATTTATGGTGGAGCCTTGGGTGAAAATAGTAAAGCAGAAATCGAAGGATATGTCGACTTTGATTATGCAAGTTGTATGGATTCAAGAAAATCTATTTCTGGATATGTTTTCACTATGTTTGGCACATCAATTAGTTGAAAAGCAACACTTTAGAAGTTTGTTGCCTTATCAACCACTGAAGCATGATATATCGCCATAACTGAAGCTGTAAAGGATGCATTATGGCTTGAAGATTTTACAAAGGAGCTGAAACTTAAAGGCCGAGGTATCATTGTTAAATGTCATAGTCAGAGTGCAATGCACCTATCGAAGAACTCAGCCTATCATGAGCGAACCAAGAACATTGATGTGAGGCTGCATTTCGTCAGAGGGGTAATCGAGCATGGAGAAGTCCAAGTGCTAAAGGTTTCGACATATTATAATGATGCTGATATAATCACAAAGACGTTGCCCAGTTGCAAGTTTTTCCACTATATGCAGTTGATAAAGTTGCATGAAGAAAGCTAGTTTTGTTTTCTTGTTGTTATAGAGTTTGTTCCAAGGTGGAGATTTGTGAGATATTGGAACAAATTTTAGGGTTAGCATGTCGTCGAAGTCCACTCACATGCTACTGTTTAATTGGGTCTTGTGTTATGGATCCAATTGTTTAAGTTAACTTGTACCCTAAGTTAGTTTGTAATGGGTAATTGTTAAAAAGCCCATTAGGTTAGTGTGTTAGGTTTCTTATAAATAGCATATTAGTCTCTCATATTTTAATAAGGGAAAATAGGAAGATAAAACCCTAATTCAATAGTGAGAGAGGTTATTTGTTATTCGTGTATACTTGTAATTTGTAATCTTGTTGAAAGAGAAAGGAAAGAATAACAGTTTATAACCAATCCTTGTTGTTATCTTTGGTTACCTTAAACCCTAACCCTTGTAGGTTTAACTGATCAAGGAACCAATTATACTTTGTTTCTAAGGTATTTGATTCACAACATGACCCTTACTTTTTATTTGTATGTTTGTTGTTTTTTATTGTCTTTTTTCCTTTTCAGCATCTTTGAAATCTAAAATTCAGAAGAATAAATTATAATTTTGTTGTACCTCTTCATTTTGAGATGATGTACAAGTTTCAACTCTTTCGCGGTGATACTATCTTGATCAAGGTATTGTTTATTTTTGAATTATTGTCTCAATTTCTATGATTGCAACAATCTTCTTTGTACTGCATAATTGCACAGCCATTTTAATTTGATTATGATTGCAACAATCATCTTTGTACTACATCTATGCACAACCATTTCAATTTGAATATGATTACAACAATCTTCTTTGTACTACATCGATGCACAACCATTTCAATTTGAATATGATTGCAACAATCTACTTTGTACCGCATCGATGCAAAAAATCAATAGAAGATTTCAGAGGGTATAAATAGTTTCACAAATTTTGAAATAAACATGTTGAGTTATAATCTCCGATATTAATTTTTGAATAAAAATGACAGGGCATCTCTAGAGTATCTCGGTCCTGTAAGATTTCTCATTTTGATATGAACATGGAAAGTTCTAATTAATTTTTTATATGAACTTCAAATGATTTTATTTTATTTTTGCATTTTTCTTTCTTCCAGATGGAAAGGTTTGCTTATGAAGTTGTCGTCAAGGACAAAAAGTTCTTTTACAAGCAATCAAGAGAGCTTCTTCATACTAATGCAGAAGATTCACGTGCAAAATGGATTTATGTTCTAAGTCACTTTATGTTGACAAAAAGAATAAAGGGTCATTTCGGCATTCTAGCTTCTTGGCTGGAGGTGCTACATCTTCTGCTGGAAGATTGGTGATTGAAAATGGTGTCTTGAAGGTATAAAACTAACAAAAAAGAATTTATTTTGATGAATCCATATGTGCTTATTTATGAATGAATTTATTGTTTGTTGTCGCGCATGTATATGTGGTCAGATTTATTCATCATAAAGAGATTAAATTAACCTCACTTAATTAATGTGCATCGACTTCTCATAATCAACATTATGTTACCAGCAAAGTTTATGGACGACGCATAAATGCCTTTTTGATTAGTTTTCATTATCATTATTTGGTGTTATAAACTTCAACAATGAGATTTATATATTTATTTATATGTATAATGTTGGATTGTGGTTATTATAATGAGATTCTTTTATTATGTACTATCTCATACTTAAGTAACTAAGATTCCATACTTTTGTTCTGAAGGTTAGTTGATTGAAGATAGAAAACTACTTTTTATTCCTACACTGTCGTTCCTTATAAAAGTAACATTTCTTGATTCTAAAGAACTCAACCTGTTGCCTACATGAGTTCATTCAACGATGTTATTGAGTTAACATATCTATTCAATAAACAATTTGTTGTCTATAAAATATCATGATTTTGTTGGTCTTTTACTTATAGCCCATGATTATCTACGAATAGCTTTAGTTTGAGCATTGAATATTAAGACTATTTCAAATGTTTATCATTTTCAGACTTCTTAATTTTAGAGAGGGTAGATAAACATTTATGAGGTGAGGGATGTCTCCTACATATAAACTCAATTGGGGCCATATATCGATACTCATATATTATATCTTTTGGATTATAATAACATGTTTAAGCAACAAATTGGTGATTAAATTACATACATTCACAATGTATCCCTTGGGGTCTTTGACTATTTTAGAGGCATGAGGCTTGCTATTTAATGGCAGCAAAGTAAAATTATAATTTTAGATGTAGAATTATCGAAAATCAATGTAAAAGTTTCTCTTAGAGCTTCATATTAGGTGTTTCAATAGATCATTGTTTCTTTTATTATTTTCTCAGTGGCATTTTTCCTATCATTAGAAAAACAACACATTGCTTTTATTTCTAAGCATTAAACACTGATACGCGGGATTTTTTTATTGAGCTAATTGCAATCAGTTCATTACCTTGGAGATTGCTAAAATGGCAGCAATTCCAAATTTAGCAGAGTTTGGATTGGAAAACGAGTTACAAATGAACGTGTTGGACCGAAAAAAGAGACACACATGGTTAATTTGTTTGTTTTTGTTTTTCAGGAATTGCTCATTTCAGTGGGTTCCATTCCATTCTCCTCCGGCAGAGTGTAAACACCCCAAATTTGCCCTCACCCATTCACACCATGGCTTGTGATCATTCTCATATGCATAAGTACAATCATGTTATCTCACATCTCATTTTTTATCCACTGCATAACTTTCAAGGCATCTGCACCTAGGGTTTGTGATCTGAGCAATCCCAAAGCATCTTGAGCCATTCCAAAGGCAACCAATCAACTCAAAGGGGTCCATGTGTGTTCTTATATCATATTCCATCTCCTCAAAGTCAAAAATGCAGAGGAATCACAAGAGCTAGGTTTTGAGTGGATGCAGAGCCAGGTTGAACTGCACAGTTGACTGAAAATTAGGGTTTTGGTTTCAGAAGCCATAACTCCAAATTTTTTGGTCATTCTTGTTTTCATTGACCTCTATATGGTATAGGGAGTATACATATCAATTTTCATGAAGAAATTCCATGGGGAAGTCATCTGATCAAGAGTTGACTTTCTAGACAAGTCAGTGCAAAATCAGGGCATCTGAGGCCCCCAATGACCCAACCAATGGGTGATCTTCATCATTTTGAGTGTATATGATATTTATTTGATCATGGAAGAAGGTTGAAGTTCATAGAAATCAAGAATTTAGGGTTTTGCAAAGGTTGACTTTTTGGGCATAGTTGACTTTTCAAGAATGCATCATTTTAGGTCATTTTTCAAGCTTTGATTCTTGGTCCAAAAAGGCTTCAAATGGAAAAACTTTGGTCATGAAAGTTGTAGATCTCATCTTTCCCTTTTCAAAAAGTACAAGAACATGATCAAACTCTTCTTGGATCAAAAGTTATAGCAATGCAAAGTTGGCAAAAATCATTAATTTCTAAGGCATGCTTCAAATGGAAAATTTGCAAAACCTTGAACCAATGCATCATGTGACCTCTAATTCATTTCAAACCATTACACAAACATTCCCTAAGTCCTAAAAATCAGAATTGGATCAAGTTTGCTCATGGCTTGGTTTGTGTAACAAGACTTTATCACATGTGAACCAAAGTTGCCACAAGTTGCAAAACACTCATTTCACTCCCTACCACTTGCAGCCTTGGATGCTGAACCAAGCTAGGCTCATACACACATCATGCTGCGCAGCCCCATGCTTTGTACTTGGCTAGAAGTTGCCCATGCCCTATCTTACAAGAAGTTGACATTTTTGCAAAAGTGGCTACACCTATCCATAAAGCACATGTCAAATCAACTGGCCAATGAGAGAGAGTCATATGGACAATTTGCAAGCTAGCCATAACAAGAAGCAAGGCTGAAACCATCACACTACACACATTCACAAAAACACTCCAAGTTGCAACTTCCTTCGATTTCCCCTCCACAGCAAGCAAACACTAAAACCTTTTCCTCCATTCAACTCACCATGTATCATTGAGTAGAAATCACCCAAAGCATAAGCCTGAAACAGCCAAAGCACCCCACTGCCATTCTTCACCCTCATTCTGCAGATTCATTCGAATCTCCCTCCCTAGCCCATAAACAGCCAAACAAACCTTGCAAAGCTTCTCCATACATCATCTGGACCATAAACCATCATTCACAGTGGCCTGAATCAGTCAGAATCACCATAGCCATTGTTGACTGAGCTTGAAGCAGGAGCTTTCGAAACTCATCAACCAGCCTACATAAATTGTTCTAAGGCATTCAAACATCATCAAGGGGTCCTAAGGAGTGGTTTGCACATAAAGAGAAGGCCAGAAAGTCCTCAAGTGGAAAGCTTCAAATCTCAGGTAGCCTGAAATTTATTTTTTCCAGAAATGATTTTGCTTGTTACAAACTTGTTCTATTTGTTTCACTGATCATTCTGGTACCATTGGTTTTGAAAATGGTTGTGATTTGAGCATTTAATTTGTTTCTGAAGCTTGCGTGACCTAGAACTTTTTCTCTTCGATTCAGTTGATTTAGGAAATATAAATTTGTTTTGAGAGAGGGGTTTGGTTCGTGAGAGGATGAGGATCATTTCCATGTTCTTGGTTTTCATTTTTGGTAAGTTTTGAGAGGTTTGGAGATTTTTCAGGTGAGAGTTGGCCGGAGAAGACGACCGGAAGTCTTCTCCGGCCACCTGAGAGTCATTTGTGCCCTAATCACATAATTAATGCTAGTTTGAATTTGGACCATTGATTGCCATTGACTTGTTGACTGCGCGCGCAAGGGAAAGGCCAGGATCTCTTTGATTAGCCCTAATTTTATTATTAGTTTTAATTAAATGTAATTAACTCAGAACCAATCCACACCACAAGATCACGCGCCAGTCAACCAATTCAAAACCTAGGCTCATCCTGGCCCTCCATCCCTCTGACTTTTATTTATTTTGATTTTTAATTCATTTTCTTTCATTTTAAATTGCATAATTAATTTAAAATAGCAAAAAAAATCTTAAAAATTATGAAACTTTTTCCTTAAGGTTTTATTAATTTTTATGACCTAAAAATATTTTTATTTTATTTTTCATCATTAAAAAAGTATTTTTAAATGTTTAAAAGATTATTTTTAATTGATTAATGGGGATTAATTAATTAAAAATACTTTTAGGTATTTAAAAATTACAAAAAAATTCATGAAATGTTCTAAGACATTTAGAAACATTGTCCAACCTTCAAACCAAATTTCTTTTTTGATCTTGATGCATTTTAAGAATTTTTCATTGAATTAAATCATTTTTTATGCATTATTTTGATCATGGATTCAAAAATTCATTTCTGCCTATTGGGGAAGGTTGAGACATTGATTCTTTTTGCTTTGTCTTGTGTTTAACATGTATTTTCAAGGATAAAAAGGCCATGAATTGTTCTTGCATTTTCAAATTGTTTGGCATTTGTTTTGTTAAGAACCCTAAAAAACCCTAATAACTTGTAAAATTCATATCTTGAGTTTGGTTAAGATTTGAGAGTTCCCCTTTGGGAAGGGGTTCATCATAGGCCTAGGGTTTCTTTGGGTGCCATTTTCCATTTTTTATCATGAGGTTTGCTTCTGTTTTTGGGTTTTTGTTTGATGTTTGATCCATGAACCCTAATTTGGGCTTTCTTTTGCATCCTTCTTGCATTCCCTTGCATAACATGACTTGTCTTTGCATTTTGTGCATTCTTGTGATTCATTTGGCATCTTAAGACATGTAGGAAACATGTTTGATCATTGCATTACATGTTTGCCATGTCATTTGTCTTGTATGATTCATAACTTTCCATGTTTGTTCATGCTCTTTAGCTTACATCATTTGCATTCATAATCTTGTATGAACATCCCCATTGTCTTGCCTCATGTTTGCAGCACCTCATAACATCATAATCATCATCAACATGCTTCTGGTTTGGTATAGCATCATGTCATTTCATTTCATTTAGCATTGCATTGCATTTCTTTCTAACATTTCAGGTGGTAAGTAAACTTGAGAAGTGGATTTGCCTTCACTTCTCATACCTTTTCTTTTCATCTCTCTTGCATCCATTGCTGCATTTCTATTTGTGTTTGAGATTGAGCTTGCTCATTCTTCTTCCTCCCACTTTCTTTCTTCAAGTGACTTGACTTCTTGAATGAAGCAAGTCACTTTGCTTCTCTTGATCTTGTTCATCTGCTTCCTGGTGGCTCCTCTGAAGATTGTTCTTGGAAACCTCACAAACCTTAGGATCATCCAAACATGATAATGAATTAGGGTTTTGATTAGTATCCCCTCTTAGTTTTACCTTTGTGTCTCTCTTTGAGTCCTCTCTTCTTACCTCATAATCAGGGACTAAACCCTAAAGGCTTTAAGACTTTGTGATTAAGCTTATGCCTGCATCCTTCTCTTAGGATGGAGTGTATAACTTTAATCCTAAGTCTTGAACCCTTTATGTGTTTAAATCTCTTAATCAATCCATCTAATAATTATCAAGACATCACTTGTAACTTGGGCCTTGCATTAGGGTTCTAATTCTTCCTTAAGTGGTTAAGAAGGACTAACCCTGGTGTTAATGGACAAGTCCCCCTCAAGTTGTCTTACAAATCATAAAATTCACTTCATCACCATATCATTAAATAAAATCCACTTAATCAAAGGCCTGTTTTGTCATGAGTTTAATCTCTAATCATGGATTAAGTTGAGGAGCTTTCCTCAGCTTAAACACTTTCATCTATTATCCTTCTATTAGGATGGTGTAATGAGTCTGTTTAATCCTTGATTATGGCTTAACCTCATTGCTCAACACTAAACAAAAACATAAAAACATTTAAATAATCACAAGTAGGTTAATGATCTTAATCCTACACCAAAGGTGATTAAGTGTGAGAATCTGACTTCACACTTAAGGCATTCTCATTACCCCTAATCAGAGGGAAGATGTGATGAGTTTACTAACCCATTGGTTTAGGCTTAAGCTCATTATCCTATGACAAACTCCAAAAAGTAATAAAAGACTGAAAACTCAAAAACAAACAATAAGCGTCTCCTCCGGGATTCTTTTCTCATCACCTTCACTCACAAACGAGAACTCGCTTCTTCCGTCTAATGCAAGACAGTTAGCACCTGAGCCAGACAGGTCATACACTTGAGCATAGGCAAGCAAGCAGTTCACAAGTCAATTCATTTTTCAGTCTCTTTGGGTCGAACTACGGTGTTCTGACTTCCTCATTGCACGAGAGGATACGTAGGCATAACTTAACAGTTATCGAACAAAAGTCTCTGTATATTCCCCCTCCTTCTAGCTTCATTTTTTAGCCTCATGATCTTGAGCATTTCACTCCGTTCTTACACTGACACTTTCATACTTCACATCACTTATACACTTTACACTGACACCTGTACATCTTTTCCAGCTATTTTATACACAAATTGCACTGACACTACCCCTTTAAAACACAAATCTTTTGAGCGTGGATCCCGTCGAGTACGACGGACAATCTGGGTGCTAATACCTTCCCAGGTTGTAACCAACCCCCTTTCTCAGTCTCTCTGGTTCGCAACCGTCTTATCCATCTTTTTCCAGGCCTATGCAGCATTGCCTTTCCTCCGGGATAAAAATGCCTAGCTGGCGACTCTTTTCATCTCCAGTGAGTTCACGGCTGTGTGTTCTCATTGTCCCTCTCGCCGACCGTTCGCGTCTGTACCCTTATCTGACCTTGTTTCATTTATCGGGAGCGACAGCTTGGCGACTCTGCTGGGGATCCTTATATTGCAACCAGGGCTTCTGGTTCTTTTTGTGGGTTCCTCCTAGCGCTTGTTCGATTTGTGTTTACTGGGGTGTTATGTGCTTGTTTGTGCTTGTATTTACTTTTGTTTATTGCTTTATGTACAGTTACTTTACTGCTTTCTTTATTGTATTTATTTATATCATATTGTCATTGCTGCTGGCTGGATCTGGTTGTTTGCCTTGGTGGGTGGGTGATTCATTGAGAGTTAAGGTCCTATACCTGGGACCTGAGTGACACCTAGGCTAGAGTGAATCATATTCTTTCCCATTCCATTTCGGTCTGGTGCGGGAATATGAAACACGGTTCAGATATGGGTTTCTTCTTGAGAACTCTGTGTTGCAGATTTCCTGCAATGCTAGGGCTATCTGGGAAGCCTGCTAAGTCTGGATGACCTTTTAGTACTGACCTTCAGAAACTAAGGTGAATTAGAGGAGGAATTGTTATGGTTATTGTAAACACTGTACCTCCGGGTTAGAAGTGTTTACACTTCTCATAACTGATCCAAGTCTGAGGATCCTTGTTCTAGATCACCACCTGTGAGGGGGTTGGGCTGTTTACAGGTTTGCAGGTACCTTGACCTCAGAACACCCTGTTACTTTGACTTTGTTAAGAATGCTCCATGTTGGATAGTTCTTGTGATTCTAAAACCCTGGACATGTGGCTCTTTATTTGAGTCCCCCACCCTGGTTATTGGATTTATAGACCTCCACCTGGATTTCTTGAACACACATGGACCTATACCAAGGCAGTTAATCAGATCCAGCTCGGTCACAAACCCTTGCATTTCATTTGCATACATGCTCATTGCATCATATTAACATTTGCTTATTTGTGTTTCAGGGTATCCATATTCATCTGGTTTTGGTTTTGACCCCATCTGCTATATTGACCTATCTCCACCAGCACTTGCTTCAGCTTGTCAGCCATATACTTCAGTTACTTGCACTAGCCAGCCAGTGGCCCACTTCTCAACCTCTTCATCAACACTTATTCTACCCAGTCTCAGCATCATGGCTCCAAAGAAAAGTAACATCACCTATCATTTCTTCCAACCAGACTTATCAGACATCAGGAGGATCCAAACCCTGATCACTCCAGAGCACATACCTTTGTTCAGGGAGCATTATGGGGATATACTTGACTTGGTCATGGATCTGGACCCATCTCAAAGGAGTTTGATCCACACCTGCATTCAGTTCTATGACCCCCCATTGAGGTGCTTCACCTTTCAAGACTTTCAGTTGGGACCTCTTTTAGAAGAATACTCATCTTTGGTTGGATTGCCTATCAAGAGGGAAATCCCTTTCAACCCTGAAATGGTCTTTCCCAGCAATGGAGAGATAGCAAAAGCTTTACACCTGGAGCCTGCTCTGATTGAGCAGCACATGACCTCTAAAGCTGGAATCCCTGGTCTTCATCTTGATTTCCTGATTTCTCAAGCTAGTCTAAAGGCCCCCCTGGGGGATTGGAAAGCTGTTTGTGCTTTGTTGGCTTTAAGTGTATATGGAATTGTGTTGTTTGCAGATGAGCCTCGATTCATCAGCAAGAATGCAATCCATTTGTTCATCCTGAAGAACCCAGTGCCAACCTTGTTAGGAGATCTCTATTACTCAGTGCATCAGAGGAATGAGAAACAGAGGGGTAAGTTAGTGAGGTGTTGTGCTCCATTATTCCATGCTTGGCTTCTCAGGCATCTACCCAGGACAGATGCATTTCTAAATCCTCATCAGCAAAGCAACTGGGCTAAAAGACTCACTGTCCTAACTTCAGCAGATATCAGATGGTGTACTCAAAGCACCAAGGGCAGAGATATAATCACCAGCTGTGGGCACTTTCCCAATGTGCCTTTGGTAGGAGTTAAAGGGAGTATTAACTACAATCCTCTGCTGTTCAAGAGGCAATTGGGCTATGCACTGGTCCATGCTCCTAGGGTACAGGATTTGGTTGAGACCCTCTACTGTGAGAACAAGATTAGTCTGGCAACTGTTAGGCAGGCTGCCTGGGCCTGGGATCATGTTCAAACCAAGGGAATCACCATTCTGGGGAAGTGCAATAATGTGGCATCAGCCCAATATCATGAGTGGTCCTATGCCAGGGCCCAATTCTCTGGATTACCCTTCACCATAGAAGACATGCCTGAGTCATCTTCAGCACCACCCCCTGCCACTATCAGTTTGAAAGAGTTTGAAAGCTTGAAGGAAAGGAATGAGAAGTTAACTCAAGCCCTGCAGAAGACCCTCCGGGAGAGGAGTGAAGGTGTGAGGGAGATTGAAAGATTGGAGAAATTGAGGGTGGAACACTTGACTAAGATTGAGAAGTCTGGAGATTATATCAACAAGTCCAAAGCTGGTGAGCAGATTTTGAAGAATGCTTGTAAAGAAGCCCAGTTCCAGAGAGCAAGGACAGACTTGTATTTGAAAGAGAGTCAGGCCAGGTGGGTCCGGATCACTGAGGCCCGTACTCTAGAAGACAAGAGAGTTCAGGACAAGATGGAGCAGATGGAAAAAGCCCTGGCAGCAGCCCAGGAGGAAATATCAGAGCTGAAAATCAAAGCAGGAGTGAAGAGGTCTAAAGACCAAAGTCAGAACAAGAAGTTGACTACAGCTGTTGCAACAAGGAACCTTCTCATCAGAAGTCTCACGGAGCATCCGGCTGATCCTGTGACCGAAGCACTTCTCAAGGAAGTTCGTGAGGATGAGTTTGGCCTTGGGGTTTGATCATTTGCTTGTTGTTGTTCCTATTTCATGTATTTTTGCTTTTTGTGATGTATTTTGACCCCTTTGAGGGCTTGTGTTGTAAAAAGAACAAAATTGTGTCATTTCACCTTTGTAATATATTTGTGTTGGTTTCTATCTGGGTTCACATCAAAAGCAACTTCAACAGCAGCATCTTCAAGGGTCTGGAAGGGTCAAAACTGAAGGCCAAACCGGATACCTTGAGAACAAATAAGCATAACTGCATTGCATGCTAACCCTTTTGTTTGTTTTGTAGGTTTTTGTTTTGTTGTTGCTAACCTCTGTTGTGATGTTCAGGAATTATTGCTCGCCGCCGGGTATTTCCCCTCAACAGGCCACACAGGTACCCAACTAGAAACAACCTTCCGGGAATTCAGATGGATCAGATGCAGCAAGACCTTACGGAGGTCAGAAACCAGATGGCAAACGAAAGGCTGGAGATGAGAACCCAGATAACGCAGTTCATGGAAGTGATGAACAACTTAGCTCAAAGCCAAGAGAGGCTCAGAACTTTGGTAGAAGGGAGGAATCAAGATGAGCCCCATGTGGGGACTGCTGGCACAAGTAACAACGAGAGGGTCCAACCTCATGTCAATCCCCCAGTTTTTGGACCCCATCTCCATCCAGAGGCCAACATCCCAGTCAATATACAAGGGACTGCCACAGCAGGGAGAGTACTTCAAGAAGATCCTCAGGAGGACCAATTTACTGTAATGGGTGCTGGAGAAGAGACTTATGATAGACGATTGGAAGAAATAGCTGAGAAGTTAAGGTCCTTAGAATCTCAAAATTCTTTGGGTTTCGACGTCATGGACATGGGTTTGGTAGACGGGGTCAGGATCCCCCATAAGTTCAAACCTCCTTGTTTCGAAAAGTATAATGGGACTTCATGCCCCCGGACTCATTTGCAATCATTTCTGGGAAGGCTGAAGGCCTATACAATGGATGAGAAACTTTGGATGTTCTACTTCGAAGATAGCTTGACTGGAGCTTCTAGGGAATGGTATTCCCATTTGACAAGGGCAACTGTGAGATGCTGGAAGGACCTGGCAGAAGCCTTCATCCGACAGTATCAATACAATTTAGACATGGCACCCAACAGGACTCTCCTAATGGGAATGTCGCAGTCGTCAAGGGAAAGTTTCCGAGAGTATGCCCAAAGGTGGAGGCAACTGGCTGCTGCTGTTCAACCACCAATGTCTGAGAGAGAAATGGCAGACATGTTTATGAACACTCTCCAGGGAACGTATATTGACAGGTTAGCTGCTTTCTCTTCCACCAGCTTCGCAGATGTTGTCATAGCTGGGGAGAGAATTGAAAGCCTGTTGAAAATGGGTAAGATCTCTGATAATGGTGCCAGTTCGTCCAGTGGTACAAGAAAGCCTTTTGCAGGCCCGAGAAGAACTGGCGAGACCAATGCTACCCACACCAACAGGGGTAGGCCCCAATATGTTCAGAGATCAATAGCAGCAGTCACTATCCCTGCTCCAGTTCATCCGCAGCCAGTCTATCAACCTCCTCAACAAAACTTCCAACAACAACCTCAGTATCATCAGAATCAGTATCCTCCAAGAAACTACAACAACAACAACTCCAACAACAACAGTCAACAAAGGCCATTCCAACAGAGGCCATCCCAAGCTAACAGAGTGATCGACCCGATCCCAATGCCGTATGCTGCCTTGCTGCCACAACTTCTGAAACTCAACCTAGTTGAGCTAAGAACGTTGGCACCTCCGGATCCCAACAGTCTACCAAGAAACTATGACTCCAATGCTAGGTGTGCTTTCCATTCAAACGCACCTGGTCACAGTACAGAAAAGTGCAGAGCTCTGCATATGAAGGTACAAGACTTGGTAGACTCCAAGGCTCTGAATTTTGCACCTCCGCCCAATGTCAATAAAAATCCAATGCCAAACCATGGTGGTCCCCGAATTAATGCTATTGAAGAAGACCAACCGTCTTATTTAATAACCAGTGTGGATCAGATCAGGACACCATTGGTGGAAATCAAAGCTCAACTCCGCGAAAACCAAATATTTCCGGGGTGTGAACTAGGGTGTCCCTACTGCAATATTTCATGGAATGGGTGCGAGGACCTGAGGAATGGCATTGACAGCCTTATTCAGAGTGGCCTGCTACAGATCACTACATCATTTCCGACAAATTCAGCAACTTCATCAACAACGGTTCCAGAACCTCCTACAACTGCAGCAACTATTGTTCCCGACAATTCATCAGCACCATCAACAAGTACTTCGTCTGTCCTTCCAAATGATCAGTTTCCAACAGTTTCTCCTGCTACAACTTCAGCTTCATTCCATTTCGAATCTCCATCAACAACAACAACAGTCCTTTCAACAGTACCTCCTACAACACCAGCAATCAATCATGAAGATGTCTCCACTGTCACCATATTCTACGATCCTGAGAATAATTCCGCCTACCATTCAGAAGGTGCTACTCCTGCCAGAGCACCAGTTACAATCTTTTATGATCCACAAACAATAACAGTCCCTTCAGCAGCAGCAATCAGTCCGGTCACTGTCACGGTGCCTGGACCAGTACCATATGAAAGCAATAGGGCCATCCCTTGGCACTATGGCTCTGACGTGTACTGTGAGGGGAGAAGAATCACTCTTGAAACATCAGCACCTGCACCACAAGTAGATAATGTGGGGGGAGGCGGAGGCTTCACTCGAAGCGGACGTCTCTTTGCTTCACAAGTTCAAAGACCTACTGCCGAAGCAGAAGCTGCTGCTAAGGCAAAGGGAAAAGGCCCGGTGCAGGAAGATCCAGCTGCCAAAGAAGCCCTGAAAACTCCATTTGATCAGGAAGTTGATGAGTTTATGCGGATCATCAAAAAGAGTGATTATAAAATTGTGGATCAGCTTCACCAGACGCCATCCAAAATCTCTATCCTCTCACTGCTTATGTGCTCCGAAGCCCATCGGAATGCACTACTTAAAGTCCTGCACGCAGCTTACGTGCCTGAGGAGATTACTGTCAACCAGTTGGAAACCGTGGTTGGAAATGTTACTGCTAGCAATGGGCTAGGGTTTACCAATTCTGACTTGACAGCGGATGGCCGCAATCACAACAAAGCCTTGCACATAACCGTGGAATGCAAAGGAGCTGTCCTTTCTCACGTGCTGGTGGACACAGGTTCATCCCTGAATGTCTTACCAAAGAAGGCTCTGGTGAAGCTTGAATATGATGGATTGGCATTGAGACCCAGCAACCTGGTGGTACGAGCCTTTGATGGTTCGAAGAGATCGGTTCTGGGAGAGATTGAGCTGCCCGTGACAATTGGCCCGCAGACTTTTAAAACTATCTTTTATGTGATGGACATTCAGCCCGCCTACAGCTGTTTGTTGGGTAGGCCCTGGATTCACGCCGCCGGCGCAGTAACGTCTACCCTTCACCAAAAGTTAAAATTTGAGTGGGAAGGTCAAGTTGTCACAATCTGTGGGGAAGAGGATATATTTGTTAGCCATCTGGCTACTTACAAATACATTGAGATGGATGGGGAGATCCATGAGACAATGAGCCAAGGCTTTGAAGCCTTGAATGTCAATGAAGCATCTGCTGTGTCGGGGATCTCCATGTCGTCTTATCAACAAGCCCGGAAGGTTGTTGAAGAAAGAACTGCCCTAGGCTGGGGCAAGGTCTTAGCGGTGGAGGAGAAGAAGGACAAGTTTGGGTTGGGTTACAAACCAACTCAACATCAAGCAAAGGCTACTGCAGAGCCAGGTTTTGTCAGTGGGGGAATGCTTACCCCCGATGCTATCAACTGTCTGGAAGACGAGCTGGAAGAGGAGCGCAATCTGGAGAATTGGATTCGTCCAAAGATCCCGGGGAGCAGTGTCTCGAACTGGTCTTCCCAGGAAATTATAAGAGTTACTCGTGCAGAGTAATTATTATTTCCTGTATTTTTATAGCATGCATCCAAGTCTTGCATCTTGCCCAAGATGACAAGACTCATTTTGTAATCAGGGCCATCTGTACTTTTGTGCAAACAAGATTAAATTAATGAAATATCAGACATCTTTTTGCAAACAAGTCTTTTTCTTTTATGCTCACTGTTTTTCCATTTTTCTTTTTGTACAAAAATAAATGGCGGTGTTTTCAAAATGATAACTTCATTTCACTTTTTTCTAAAGCAAGATTAAAATCAATCACTAAAATGAACCAAACTTAACCCTTGCAGAGAGTGCCTTCCTGACAGCACCGACAACAGCACGGCTATGACATCGTATGACTTTGACAATCCAATCAATCAAGCTGATGAAGGGGTTGATGAAGAATATGAGCTTCCTGAAGAGCTAGCCAGGTTGTTAAGACAGGAGGAAAAAGTTATTACTCCTCACCAGGAGGAGGTTGAAGTAATCAATCTTGGTACAGATGAAGACGTGAAAGAGGTCAAAATCGGGGCCTGCCTGCAAAACTCAGTGAAGAGACAACTGATAGATCTGCTTCAAGAGTATGTTGATGTGTTTGCTTGGTCGTACCAAGACATGCCAGGGTTGGATACCGACATTGTTGTGCACAAGCTGCCTTTGAGAGAAGAATGCCCTCCAGTCAAACAGAAACTGCGCCGTACTCGTCCAGACATGGCTATGAAAATCAAGGAGGAGGTACAAAAGCAATGGGACGCCGGGTTCCTTGCTGTAACTAGCTACCCGCCGTGGGTTGCTAATATAGTACCTGTGCCTAAGAAGGACGGCAAAGTAAGAATGTGTGTTGATTACCGGGATCTGAACAGAGCCAGCCCGAAAGATGATTTCCCTCTACCTCACATTGATGTATTGGTGGATAATACGGCTCAGTTCTCGGTATTCTCCTTCATGGATGGATTTTCAGGATACAATCAGATTAAAATGTCACCTGAAGACATGGAGAAGACAACATTCATCACACCCTGGGCACGTTCTGCTACAAGGTAATGCCATTTGGGCTCAAGAATGCCGGTGCAACGTATCAACGGGCTATGGTAACATTATTCCACGATATGATCCACAAAGAGATAGAATGTTATGTGGATGATATGATTGCCAAGTCCCTTACTGAAGAAGATCATCTGGTGAATCTGCTCAAGTTGTTCAAGCGTCTGAGAAAGTACCAACTGAAGTTGAACCCCAACAAATGCACATTCGGGGTGCGATCCGGTAAGCTGCTGGGCTTTATTGTAAGCGAGAAAGGGATTGAAGTCGACCCTGATAAAGTCAAAGCTATTCAAGAGATGCCTGCACCAAGAACTGAGAAAGAAGTTCGAGGGTTCTTAGGTCGATTGAACTACATTTCAAGGTTCATATCTCACCTTACAGCAACCTGTGAACCCTTGTTCAAGCTGTTAAGAAAGGAACAGACGGTCAGGTGGAATGAAGACTGCCAAAAGGCTTTTGACAAGATCAAAGAATACTTGCAAGAACCTCCAATCCTTATGCCTCCAGTAGAAGGAAGACCTCTGATTATGTACTTGACAGTGTTAGAAGAGTCGATGGGGTGTGTGTTGGGCCAGCATGACGAGTCTGGTCGAAAAGAGTATGCGATATACTACCTAAGCAAAAAGTTTACCGACTGTGAACAGCGTTATTCACTGCTCGAGAAAACTTGCTGTGCTTTAGCGTGGGCTGCTCGCCGACTGAGACAGTATATGTTGACCCACACTACCTTATTAATCTCAAAAATGGATCCAGTTAAGTACATTTTCGAGAAGCCAGCTCTTACCGGTCGGGTTGCAAGATGGCAGATGATTCTCACAGAATACGACATACAGTACACTTCTCAGAAAGCCATCAAGGGCAGTGTATTATCTGAATATCTTGCTGAGCAACCCATTGATGATTACCAGCCAATGAGGTTTGACTTCCCTGATGAAGACATCATGTTCATTAAAGCAAAAGATAATGAAGAGCCTATTCACACTGAAGGGCCTGACCCGGAGGAAGAATGGACTATGATGTTTGATGGGGCCGTTAACATGAATGGTCGTGGTGTTGGTGCAGTACTCATTACACCTAAAGGAGTTCACATGCCTTTCTCGGCAAAACTCACTTTCAACTACACTAACAACGAAGCTGAATACGAAGCTTGCATTATGGGTCTTGAGGAAGCCATCGACCTCAGGATCAAAACATTGACCGTATTCGGAGATTCAGCTTTGGTAGTCAATCAAACCAATGGGAAATGGTACACCCACCAAGATCATCTGATACCTTACAGGGATTATACGAGAAGGTTACTGACTTTCTTCACAACAGTCAAGCTTGAGTATATCCCTCGAGATGAGAATCAGTTTGCAGATGCTCTTGCTACCATTTCATCCATGATCAAAGTTCAAACGGCTAACTTTGTACCCCAGATTTCAGTGTCTAGACTCGATAGACCAGCATATGTGTTTGCAGCAGATGTTGTCAAAGATGATAAGCCTTGGTTCCACGACATTAAGTGCTTCTTGGAGGATCAGACATACCCACCTGGGGCATCTTCCAATGATAAGAAGACTTTAAGAAGGCTTGCTGGCAGTTTCTTTCTGAACACTGATGGGTCTTTATACAAGAGGAACTTTGACATGGTACTCCTCAGATGTGTTGACAAGACAGAAGCAGATTTGCTGATGCATGAAGTGCACGAAGGATCTTTTGGTACCCATGCAGGAGGGCATGCCATGGCTAAGAAGTTGTTAAGATCAGGCTATTATTGGATCACAATGGATGCAGACTGTTGTGCCTACGCCAGAAAATGTCATAAATGCCAGATTTACGCAGATAAGGTGCATGTGCCTCCCAATCCTTTGAACATCATGTCTTCACCTTGGCCCTTTGCTATGTGGGGAATTGATATGATTGGCAAGATTGAGCCAACTGCTTCAAATGGCCACAGATTCATCCTGGTTGCCATTGATTATTTCACCAAGTGGGTTGAAGCAGCCTCATATGCAAACGTTACAAGACAAGTGGTAGCCAGATTTCTGAAGAGAGATATCATCTGTCGATATGGAGTGCCCGAGCGAATCATTACTGATAATGGTTCCAATTTAAACAACAAAATGATGGCAGAACTGTGCCGGGACTTCAAGATCCAACATCACAATTCTTCTCCTTACAGGCCAAAGATGAATGGTGCTGTTGAGGCGGCAAATAAGAATATCAAGAAGATTGTGCAAAAGATGGTAGTCACCTACAAAGACTGGCATGAAATGCTACCGTTTGCCTTGCATGGGTACCGCACGTCAATCAGAACGTCCACTGGGGCAACACCTTATCAGCTTGTATATGGTATGGAAGCGGTCCTACCTGTTGAAGTTGAACTACCCTCGTTACGGGTATTAATGGATGTTAAACTGAGTGAAGCAGAATGGGTACGGTCCCGATTCGAACAATTGAGTCTGATCGAAGAGAAGAGATTGGCTGCAATCTGCCATGGGCAGTTATATCAGAAGAGAATGAAGAGGGCCTTCGATCAGAAAGTCAGGCACCGAGAGTACCAAGTGGGAGATCTTGTGCTGAAAAGAATCCTCCCTCCTCATACAGACTACAGGGGAAAATGGACTCCAAATTATGAAGGACCATTCGTTGTAAAGAAAGTTTTCTCTGGTGGAGCACTGATGCTCAGCACCATGGATGGTGAAGATTTCCCGTCCCCTGTGAATTCAGATGCAGTTAAAAAATACTTCGCATAAAATGACCCGCTGGACATAAAAACAGAATGTAAGTCCAGGCAAAAATAGGGCATCCCGGCGAGTCAGAAACAGAATAAAAGACTCGGGCAAAAAATAAGGGAAATAAATGAAAAATGTACACCCGCTGAGTTGAAAAGCCGCATTGGACAGCTCAGGCAAAAATGGGTATCCCGATGGATTGAAAACCCG
Organism: Lathyrus aphaca; assembly: GCA_963966055.1. Lineage (NCBI taxonomy): Eukaryota > Viridiplantae > Streptophyta > Magnoliopsida > Fabales > Fabaceae > Lathyrus > Lathyrus aphaca. The sequence continues at coordinate 188,041,563 of OZ014521.1, read as the reverse complement.
AAAGGGCGATCCATGCAAAACAAGGGAATAAGCGAACAACTGCATTCTGAATTCGTCTGTATTATATACAACTTGGTAAGCTTCCAAAGGATCAAGCTTCAATCAGAATCAACTCTCTCCAGAAAGCAAGACGAGAAGAACGTCATTGTCATACGAGTCATAGCAGAAGAGGAAGCTCCTTGAAAGCCTCGTCAACACCGCCAGCACTTTATTTCTCAATTTGTAACAATCTCCTCATTTCAGGAAATATGTTTCTTCGACTGTATCTTGCCAATTCAGGGCACATGAATTAATAAAATCAGATTTTCGGTCATGTCTCGTTTTTACATTTATGTTTTGCAAAGAGTTGTCTGATATCTCTAATAATACAATTGCATAAGTACAGATGCCTTTCTCTAAAAATAAAAAGAAAAAAAAAACACATGCTTACAGGGAATGTGATTATTCTCGAAAGTACTTAACTCCTATGACGGAATCCAGTGAGGGATACCTCGGGACCTTTTGTACGTTTCCTTACCTATTGCAGGATTGCAGGTATCCAGAACGCAACCTGGGGCATGCAGGTTATGTCTCAGCAAGTAGGTGAATCATTATCAACTCGGTCTATCTTCCACGTGGCACTGGAAGGCGCCCATTTCCCCAGCGAAGTTGCCAAAATCAACATGCACTCAATCTTAGCATCTGAAATGCTCTATCCCCAGCTGAGTTGCCTCTCGCAATTCCCCAGCCGAGTTGCCATTCATCCTCAGTTGAGTACAGGAGTCAGGGAACCATCTCCCCACAGAATCTTCAGCCTCTATCCAGAAGAGCAGCGCATAGGAGATCACAACAGAGTACAGAAAGCTTCTGCAAACCCCAGCTGGGTTCCATATTATAAGGATATGTCAATCAGTGACCTGTATCCCCAAGCAGATACATCATTAGATCTACCAGTGATCTCATCCCCAGCTGGGCATGTCCGTTTCAAGCAGATCAGCCAGAGATCTTCGCAACAACGGGATTCGGGTCCCGAATCTTCGCCTCTTTGCATAATCATGGCATTCGCATCATATCATACCCTCAGAGCGTAGCATTCCGTCTAATACGGAGCATTACGGCAAAAATCAAATACACAGCATAATCATAAGTCATGTTGTGAATTGAATGCTTGTGATTAGTAACCATTCATCAGAACGCAGATTACTTCCCCCCAGAGTCCCAACAAAAGCAGCTGCCTCTCCAATCACAAACACCAGTATATACACCTTTTGGCACCCGTCCGTGCCATCTTTCCCCAGTAAAGTCGCCTGAACACCCTTTACAAACAAATCACCCTTATTACAGATACGTCCTGACACCCGTCCGCGTCATATCCCAGCAGAAAGCCAAAGAGGTCCTCTTTGCACTCACATATACCTATACATACACTTTTCTTGACACCCGTCCGTGTCATATCCCCAGTGCGGTCACTTACACTTTCATCAACTCATATTCTTGTTAATATTATACTTTTCTCTTTTGACACCCGTCCGTGTCACTCTCCCCAGCTGATAAACACTCATCTATACACCACTCGCTCTTATACAGATACTCGTCCGTACCTTGTATACATCATCACTCATATCCCCGCAGATTCGACAGTAGTCCTTGTTCTTTGTTAACCAGTTGGTACTCGTCCGTACCATCATCTCAGAACATTGCGTCTAGTGTTTGTTTCTACATGATACTCGTCCGTATCATAGTCTTAGGGATGCTCGTCCGCATCTTTAATCAATGCACCGTGTCAAACATTTATGTCTTCTTGGATATAGATACTCGTCCGTGTCTACTATTCCCCAGAAGAGTCCTTTCAGATGCAACACTTGTCCGTGTTCGTTGTTAACCCGTTGATACTCGTCCGTATCATCATCTCCGAACACGTGTCAGTTTTCGTTTTTACATGATACTCGTCCGTATCATAGTCTAAGGATGCTCGTCCGCATCTTTAATCTATACACAATACCAAAACACTTATACCTTTTGTTTTCTTGGATGTAAACGCTCGTCCGTGTTTACATTATCCCCAGTAGACCACCAACAATTTTCTTTTTATCTAACACTCGTCCTGTGTTATGATACCTTTGAGAGCAGCCGTCCCCTGCTGAGTGGTCGTCCTCCACTTCTTGATGGTCGTCCTCCATCATGCTCATCCGATGGCCGTCCCCATCGTTGATTTTTAGCAGCCGTCCCCTGCTAGGTGGTCGTCCTCCACCTTTTGATGATCGTCCTTCATCAACTTTATCCAATGGCCGTCCCCATTGTTGATTTTGGTTGTCTGACACTCGTCCTGTGTTACGATAAACCTCGAGAGCAGCCGTCCCCTGCTGAGTGGTCGTCCTCCACTTCTTGATGGTCGTCCTCCATCATGCTCGTCCGATGGCCGTCCCCATCGTTGACCTTTCCTATCCGATGGCCGTCCCCATCGTTGATATTTTCGGCAGCCGTACCCTGCCAGGTGGTCGTCCTCCACCTTTGATGGTCGTCCCCATCATATTTCTTTTATCCCCAACAGAGCAGCCGTCCCCTGCTAGGTGATCGTCCTTCACCTTTGATGGCCGTACCCCATCATCTGTTTATTTTCATTTATTCTTTAACCCGATGGCCGTCCCCGTCGTGGTCCCTTTTCCTTTTCCTTTTAGCCCGATGGCCGTCCCCATCGTAGGTTGCTTTACCTTTATGAACTTGATGGTCGTCCCCGTCATGTTTCATTAATTCCCAGAGAACTTTGCATTTTTATCTTGATGGCCGTCCCCATCATAATATCTCACTTTCCCCAGCTAGTCGGCCGTCCCCGTCTTAGCTTTACCTTTTATCCCCAGCATGTCGGCCGTCCCCGTCATCGCTTTACTTCGCATTTACCCCAGCATGTCGGTCGTCCCCGTCATTGCTCTTTACCCAGCAGTCGTCCTCTGCTCGACGGTCGTCCTCCGTCGCCCACACTTTACAATATACTTTATTTTCCTTTTACAATCTATATCCCTTTTCTTCTTCATCCTGTGAGTGCAAATTTTGGACTGTCTTTGGTATTCAACCACAAGTTATCTTGTTTGTCTGTTAAGCCGTTGCTTACATCCTGCACAGCTAACTCATGTTTGAATAGGGGCAGCTGTAAACACCCCAAATTTGCCCTCACCCATTCACACCATGGCTTGTGATCATTCTCATATGCATAAGTACAATCATGTCATCTCACATCTCATTTTTTATCCACTGCATAGCTTTCAAGGCATCTGCACCTAGGGTTTGTGATCTGAGCAATCCCAAAGCATCTTGAGCCATTCCAAAGGCAACCAATCAACTCAAAGGGGTCCATGTGTGTTCTTATATCATATTCCATCTCCTCAAAGTCAAAAATGCAGAGGAATCACAAGAGCTAGGTTTTGAGTGGATGCAGAGCCAGGTTGAACTGCACAGTTGACTGAAAATTAGGGTTTTGGTTTCAGAAGCCATAACTCCAAATTTTTTGGTCATTCTTGTTTTCATTGACCTCTATATGGTATAGGGAGTATACATATCAATTTTCATGAAGAAATTCCATGGGGAAGTCATCTGATCAAGAGTTGACTTTCTAGACAAGTCAGTGCAAAATCAGGGCATCTGAGGCCCCCAATGACCCAACCAATGGGTGATCTTCATCATTTTGAGTGTATATGATCTTTATTTGATCATGGAAGAAGGTTGAAGTTCATAGAAATCAAGAATTTAGGGTTTTGCAAAGGTTGACTTTTTGGGCATAGTTGACTTTTCAAGAATGCATCATTTTAGGTCATTTTTCAAGCTTTGATTCTTGGTCCAAAAAGGCTTCAAATGGAAAAACTTTGGTCATGAAAGTTGTAGATCTCATCTTTCCCTTTTCAAAAAGTACAAGAACATGATCAAACTCTTCTTGGATCAAAAGTTATAGCAATGCAAAGTTGGCAAAAATCATTAATTTCTAAGGCATGCTTCAAATGGAAATTTTGCAAAACCTTGAACCAATGCATCATGTGACCTCTAATTCATTTCAAACCATTACACAAACATTCCCTAAGTCCTAAAAATCAGAATTGGATCAAGTTTGCTCATGGCTTGGTTTGTGTAACAAGACTTTATCACATGTGAACCAAAGTTGCCACAAGTTGCAAAACACTCATTTCACTCCCTACCACTTGCAGCCTTGGATCCTGAACCAAGCTAGGCTCATACACACATCATGCTGCGCAGCCCCATGCTTTGTACTTGGCTAGAAGTTGCCCATGCCCTATCTTACAAGAAGTTGACATTTTTGCAAAAGTGGCTACACCTATCCATAAAGCACATGTCAAATCAACTGGCCAATGAGAGAGAGTCATATGGACAATTTGCAAGCTAGCCATAACAAGAAGCAAGGCTGAAACCATCACACTACACACATTCACAAAAACACTCCAAGTTGCAACTTCCTTCGATTTCCCCTCCACAGCAAGCAAACACTAAAACCTTTTCCTCCATTCAACTCACCATGTATCATTGAGTAGAAATCACCCAAAGCATAAGCCTGAAACAGCCAAAGCACCCCACTGCCATTCTTCACCCTCATTCTGCAGATTCATTCGAATCTCCCTCCCTAGCCCATAAACAGCCAAACAAACCTTGCAAAGCTTCTCCATACATCATCTGGACCATAAACCATCATTCACAGTGGCCTGAATCAGTCAGAATCACCATAGCCATTGTTGACTGAGCTTGAAGCAGGAGCTTTCGAAACTCATCAACCAGCCTACATAAATTGTTCTAAGGCATTCAAACATCATCAAGGGGTCCTAAGGAGTGGTTTGCACATAAAGAGAAGGCCAGAAAGTCCTCAAGTGGAAAGCTTCAAATCTCAGGTAGCCTGAAATTTATTTTTTCCAGAAATGATTTTGCTTGTTACAAACTTGTTCTATTTGTTTCACTGATCATTCTGGTACCATTGGTTTTGAAAATGGTTGTGATTTGAGCATTTAATTTGTTTCTGAAGCTTGCGTGACCTAGAACTTTTTCTCTTCGATTCAGTTGATTTAGGAAATATAAATTTGTTTTGAGAGAGGGGTTTGGTTCGTGAGAGGATGAGGATCATTTCCATGTTCTTGGTTTTCATTTTTGGTACGTTTTGAGAGGTTTGGAGATTTTTCAGGTGAGAGCTGGCCGGAGAAGACGACCGGAAGTCTTCTCCGGCCACCTGAGAGTCATTTGTGCCCTAATCACATAATTAATGCTAGTTTGAATTTGGACCATTGATTGCCATTGACTTGTTGACTGCGCGCGCAAGGGAAAGGCCAGGATCTCTTTGATTAGCCCTAATTTTATTATTAGTTTTAATTAAATGTAATTAACTCAGAACCAATCCACACCACAAGATCACGCGCCAGTCAACCAATTCAAAACCTAGGCTCATCCTGGCCCTCCATCCCTCTGACTTTTATTTATTTTGATTTTTAATTCATTTTCTTTCATTTTAAATTGCATAATTAATTTAAAATAGCAAAAAAAATCTTAAAAATTATGAAACTTTTTCCTTAAGGTTTTATTAATTTTTATGACCTAAAAATATTTTTATTTTATTTTTCATCATTAAAAAAGTATTTTTAAATGTTTAAAAGATTATTTTTAATTGATTAATGGGGATTAATTAATTAAAAATACTTTTAGGTATTTAAAAATTACAAAAAAATTCATGAAATGTTCTAAGACATTTAGAAACATTGTCCAACCTTCAAACCAAATTTCTTTTTTGATCTTGATGCATTTTAAGAATTTTTCATTGAATTAAATCATTTTTTATGCATTATTTTGATCATGGATTCAAAAATTCATTTCTGCCTATTGGGGAAGGTTGAGACATTGATTCTTTTTGCTTTGTCTTGTGTTTAACATGTATTTTCAAGGATAAAAAGGCCATGAATTGTTCTTGCATTTTCAAATTGTTTGGCATTTGTTTTGTTAAGAACCCTAAAAAACCCTAATAACTTGTAAAATTCATATCTTGAGTTTGGTTAAGATTTGAGAGTTCCCCTTTGGGCAGGGGTTCATCATAGGCCTAGGGTTTCTTTGGGTGCCATTTTCCATTTTTTATCATGAGGTTTGCTTCTGTTTTTGGGTTTTTGTTTGATGTTTGATCCATGAACCCTAATTTGGGCTTTCTTTTGCATCCTTCTTGCATTCCCTTGCATAACATGACTTGTCTTTGCATTTTGTGCATTCTTGTGATTCATTTGGCATCTTAAGACATGTAGGAAACATGTTTGATCATTGCATTACATGTTTGCCATGTCATTTGTCTTGTATGATTCATAACTTTCCATGTTTGTTCATGCTCTTTAGCTTACATCATTTGCATTCATAATCTTGTATGAACATCCCCATTGTCTTGCCTCATGTTTGCAGCACCTCATAACATCATAATCATCATCAACATGCTTCTGGTTTGGTATAGCATCATGTCATTTCATTTCATTTAGCATTGCATTGCATTTCTTTCTAACATTTCAGGTGGTAAGTAAACTTGAGAAGTGGATTTGCCTTCACTTCTCATACCTTTTCTTTTCATCTCTCTTGCATCCATTGCTGCATTTCTATTTGTGTTTGAGATTGAGCTTGCTCATTCTTCTTCCTCCCACTTTCTTTCTTCAAGTGACTTGACTTCTTGAATGAAGCAAGTCATTTTGCTTCTCTTGATCTTGTTCATCTGCTTCCTGGTGGCTCCTCTGAAGATTGTTCTTGGAAACCTCACAAACCTTAGGATCATCCAAACATGATAATGAATTAGGGTTTTGATTAGTATCCCCTCTTAGTTTTACCTTTGTGTCTCTCTTTGAGTCCTCTCTTCTTACCTCATAATCAGGGACTAAACCCTAAAGGCTTTAAGACTTTGTGATTAAGCTTATGCCTGCATCCTTCTCTTAGGATGGAGTGTATAACTTTAATCCTAAGTCTTGAACCCTTTATGTGTTTAAATCTCTTAATCAATCCATCTAATAATTATCAAGACATCACTTGTAACTTGGGCCTTGCATTAGGGTTCTAATTCTTCCTTAAGTGGTTAAGAAGGACTAACCCTGGTGTTAATGGACAAGTCCCCCTCAAGTTGTCTTACAAATCATAAAATTCACTTCATCACCATATCATTAAATAAAATCCACTTAATCAAAGGCCTGTTTTGTCATGAGTTTAATCTCTAATCATGGATTAAGTTGAGGAGCTTTCCTCAGCTTAAACACTCTCATCTATTATCCTTCTATTAGGATGGTGTAATGAGTCTGTTTAATCCTTGATTATGGCTTAACCTCATTGCTCAACACTAAACAAAAACACAAAAACATTTAAATAATCACAAGTAGGTTAATGATCTTAATCCTACACCAAAGGTGATTAAGTGTGAGAATCTGACTTCACACTTAAGGCATTCTCATTACCCCTAATCAGAGGGAAGATGTGATGAGTTTACTAACCCATTGGTTTAGGCTTAAGCTCATTATCCTATGACAAACTCCAAAAAGTAATAAAAGACTGAAAACTCAAAAACAAACAATAAGCGTCTCCTCCGGGATTCTTTTCTCATCACCTTCACTCACAAACGAGAACTCGCTTCTTCCGTCTAATGCAAGACAGTTAGCACCTGAGCCAGACAGGTCATACACTTGAGCATAGGCAAGCAAGCAGTTCACAAGTCAATTCATTTTTCAGTCTCTTTGGGTCGAACTACGGTGTTCTGACTTCCTCATTGCACGAGAGGATACGTAGGCATAACTTAACAATTATCGAACAAAAGTCTCTGTATATTCCCCCTCCTTCTAGCTTCATTTTTTAGCCTCATGATCTTGAGCATTTCACTCCGTTCTTACACTGACACTTTCATACTTCACATCACTTATACACTTTACACTGACACCTGTACATCTTTTCCAGCTATTTTATACACAAATTGCACTGACACTACCCCTTTAAAACACAAATCTTTTGAGCGTGGATCCCGTCGAGTACGACGGACAATCTGGGTGCTAATACCTTCCCAGGTTGTAACCAACCCCCTTTCTCAGTCTCTCTGGTTCGCAACCGTCTTATCCATCTTTTTCCAGGCCTATGCAGCATTGCCTTTCCTCCGGGATAAAAATGCCTACCTGGCGACTCTTTTCATCTCCAGTGAGTTCACGGCTGTGTGTTCTCATTGTCCCTCTCGCCGACCGTTCGCGTATGTACCCTTATCTGACCCTGTTTCATTTATCGGGAGCGACACAGAGCAGTTTGGAGATGTAAGTTTCACGCATCTGATATTCCTGCAAAAATAGCAAGTGAGATGGTTTAACCGGACATAAAGAGACAGTTGTCATAATAGAAAGTCCTAGCATTCTGCTAATTTAATAAAACATGGCATTTTTGCAAAGTATTAGGCTTATAAAAGTTCAATACCTTCTACATATTATCAAGCTCTGCTTTGCCAACACTGTTGATATAGAATTTATATGATGAGCCCCCTTTGAGTTTCCACGATTTCGAGTCAGTATTATGCATTGATGCAGCAGACCCACATTTGGTCTGAAATTATATATAAAATAAAAAAAATATGGAATTAGTTACTTTTTTTTTTCACTTTAACTTCATTTTTTTAAAGGGACAAAGTAAGAAGACTCTCTTTACCTTTATTCTAGAGAATGATAGGTTGCAATCATCCGTTTGATGTGTGCGTAACAGAGTAGCCATGCAATGCAAAGTTTCGAATTCTCGATTAGGACATTGCAATTTCGAAGATTCATCAATCTCAATGCGGAATGTATCAAGAAGTTTAAACTTCAATGTATCCTCAGACATTGAATGGAGGTAGTTGAAACTTAGAAGGTGAGCAGCTTCAACTTCTACCAAACATCTGAAATTGTTGCAAAACAAATTCAATTTAACAAGCTGGGGAGCAGATATTATCAACTTTTCAGTAGCCAGGTTCTTATTCAAGATGTTACAACTATTAAAATGCACTTCACTCAATTGCAGGTTCTTCAAATTGAAACAACTACCAAAAGGATCCAAGCATTGCGTGTTCGCGAACTCCATTTTACAATTATTTATAGTTAAACTCTTCAAGCTTGTAAAACCGAAAAGTTGATCCAAATTTGCCAAAGGATTTGCACCAATGGGACTCAAACACCTACTACTAGTATAGGTCCGGATAAGGATATCTTCCAGGTGTAGTATATCTAAGTCTTCAAAACCTTTTTTTGTTGCGGGATATATACATCCCACAGTTGATGGAGTGCATTCTCTAAATTCAATCCTTTTCAATGTTTCGCAATTGAAAATAGCAGGACGAAAATGAAATGGGTGATCGGAAATCCTCCTGGCCTAGTCAATATTATCTCTTCAATCCCATGTGCAGCCACATATTCAATAACCATTTGCAGTAAACCCAACTCTTTCTCAAAATTTTGAGGAATGACGTAGATAAGACGTTTGACCGAAGGTTCCGTGGTGCGGCTGTGAGCATGTAAAACCGACTGTACAAATTTCACGAAAGCACCGAATCTTTTGAATGACCTACTATCGAAATGGAAAAATTCGACTTTTCTACAAAGTTCTTTCCAGCTTTTCGATACAGCCACTTTCTGAAAAAGAGACCTGGTGTCCATAAAAGAGATAATGTAATGCACAAGCTCAATGGGCAGATCATCTAGCGTTGTTGTATTGCGCACACCACCGATCCTTGTTCTTTTGCACACATCACTCCTTGTTCTTTTTATTAGCGACTGTTTTATAGCCGCACCACGGAACCTTCGGTCAAACGTCTTATCTACGTCATTCCTCAAAATTTTGAGAGAGAGTTGGGTTTACTGCAAATGGTTATTGAATATGTGGCTGCACATGGGATTGAAGAGATAATATTGACTAGGCCAGGAGGATTTCCCGATCACCCATTTCATTTTCGTCCTGCTATTTTCAATTGCGAAACATTGAAAAGGATTAGAGAATGCACTCCATCAACTGTGGGATGTATATATCCCGCAACAAAAAAAGGTTTTGAAGACTTAGATATACTACACCTGGAAGATATCCTTAAGGAAATAAATAAAGCATTCAATGAAATCGTTGTTAATGTTAATATCAGCAAAAATGTTAAGTATGGATTGACTCAAGTGTTAAACATGTCTATATAATAGGATGTATGCACCGTTCAAGATTTCATACAACATTACCATTGCCAAAGTATTCTGTTATGAATTTGAAACCCGAAGCTCACACCACTGATCCTTGTTCTTTTGTGCACATCACTCCTTGTTCTTTTCCGCACATCACCACTTGTCTTTTTCTTTTTCTCCATTTTTCCCTGTTCCTAAAGGAAAAAAATAAACCATTCAATGAAGTGGTTGTTAATATTATTAATTACCAGTTAATATCAGCAAAAATGTTAAGTATGGATTGACTCAAGTGTTAAGCATGTCTATATAATAGGATTTCATACAAGATTACCATTGCCAAGATTTCATACACTAATGGTAATGAATTTGAAACCCGAAGCTTCCATGATTTCATACAGGATTACCATTGCCAAGGTATTCTACAACAATGGTTATGAATTTGAAACCCGAAACTTTCATGATTTCATGAAGTATTATTACTATTACAAGATGAACAAATAAAGAAATACAGGTAAAGTATTATCACTAGTCATAAAGATATAGTATACATATTCACAACAACATTTCAAAAAAGAAGAGAAAAAAATGGAAGATTGTCCTAAAGAATACCTGTAATGAGTGTGCGTTTTTGTTTCTGACGTGAAAATGCAAAATTTTCAAGAAACAGAATGATAAACAGTTTGAAAAACAGATCCTTCAGAAACGATAATGGTGAAATCAAAATTAAGTCCTAAATTCTTGAATTTACTGGGTTGAGATGTGAATTTGGGGATTTAGGTTTAAAATCGGAATGAATGAACATAGATGAAATGAGAGAATGAGAATCGAATGAAATGTGAATTTGGGGATTAGGTTTCTGGAATCAGAATGAATGAACTGAAGATGAAGATGAGATGAGATGAGAGGATGAAGTTGGAACGATGAACTGAAGAGAGAGAATAGAACGAAAAAATGAATTTTCTACGGTGAATAAAATGATATAAGTGATTTAAATGAACGGTGTAGATGGATCGTAAAACAATATCAATGGGTTAGATGTAAAGTGAATTTTAGAATGTTGTTTTAGTTTTAATAAAATAGTTTTTAAATTTTGGAAAATAGATTTTGTAAAATTGTTTTTCAAAATATTATAAGTTTTTTTATATTTATTTTTGGGTTAAGTAAGTTTTTGGTCTCTCTAAATATCTCAAATTTTGTTTTTAGTCCTTTTAAAATTTTCCTTCAAAGAATCCTTCTAAAAATTTTAATTTTAACTTTTGATCTCTCCTGCAATTTAGCGACGGTTTTTACGATTTAGTGACAGTTTTAGCGACTGTTTTAGCGACGGTTTTTATTTAGCGACGGAATTAGAGACCATTTTAGCTACGATTTTGTCACGAGGAACCAAAAGTTAAATTTTAAATTTTCAGGAGGATCATTCTTTAAAGAAAAATTTTAGAGGGACTAAAAACGAAATCGAGATATTTAGAGGGACCAAAAACATATTTAACCCTTTATTTTTTCTAAATTGCAAGACCAATTTTGATATCGTAATATATATATATATATATATATATATATATATATATATATATATATATATATATATATATATATATATATATATATATATATATATATATATATATATATATATATATATATATATATATATTATTGAAGATCAAAATATAGGCGAACTCATAATTTTTGAAAAAGTTTTATCTCAAAAATGATTTTTATGAAAATTTATGAAGAGTGTGTTGAAAATAGGGAAATTCGTAATTGCTTGCGGCTAGTTTGGGAAGGCGTTCTCGCTCGTAATCGATTTAGCATGAAGATAGTGTAAGAGAATTTGATGGCAGGAGAAAGAGTTCAGTGGAGAGGTTTACTTAGAAATAATTGTGCTACACCGCGGGCGATTCATACGACGTGGTTAACGTGCCATGGGCGACTAGGTACGAAGGATAGGTTGATCAAATTCGGAATGATTACTGACCGTATGTGCAATATGTGTCATGTGGTTGGTGAAACACTTGACTACCTTCTTTTTTATTGTAGAATATCGCAGAATATTTGGATGAGAGTTCTAAAATGGATTGAAATTGATCATGATTCGGGTAAGTGGCAAGTGAAAAGAGTTTGGTTGCAAAAAATGACAGAGAGGAAAGGGTGGAGAGCTAATCTCTTAAAGCTTTCAGTTAGTGAGACCATATATGGAATATGGATGTATAGAAATGGAAAATATTTTGGACAAGATACATGTTCTGGGCAGGCCCAACTCCCAGAATTGGACCAAACAAATCAGCTTTGTGGCACGCTCGACGTCGAGCAACGTTAAGAATGATGGTCCTTGTCGGGCGGAATCCACGTACGTCTTGAATAACCTCACCGGTTGCTTAAAGGACACCCAGTTGTGACGCCCTCGAAGACCGGACCGTTGCAGGTGAAAAATATGGAAAAAGAGGGGCAGAGTGCACCCGACGCCGAGGAAACGACAAACTAATTCGAATGCCCGCATGAAAGCAATGGTGTTGGGGTGCAATTGCGACGGCGCCAGCCGAAGCCACTTAAAGATCGACATTTGAAACGAGTTGAAGGGCAGCCTGACCCTCGCCTCTTGAAAGGCGAACTCGTACATGGCAAACTGTTTCCCCGGGAAGCGATGACATATTCGGTCCGCCTCTTGAGGAGCATGACACTGCCAATTCCCAGACTCCTCGGGACCAAGGTCTTCCACCACGGCGTAGGCGTGGGTCGTCTCATCGCAAAAATAAGATTCTTCTTCCAAGGGTTCGTCCGCAACCCAGGATAGGTCGTTTTGTCCAGACGAGGAAACGTGCTCGGTGTCCTCCCCGGCGTTTCCCTCCTCGACATTTAAGCGCACGACCTCTTCTTCATCTATGGGTCGCGGTTCGGCATCTTCTCCCCTGGCTTGAAGATGCCCAGTCGTACCTGAAACGCAGACAGGAAAAGTGAATTCGACATCGCATCAAATCCACCCTTCCACCGCAAGTCAAGTGAAAGGGCGTAAAACTAAAATCGCACGCCCCAAAACCTGACTACTGGTCTAAGACCGATGAAGGGGCAACCTTCGCGAGTGTACAAGCATGTGAAGTCCTGACCCGCGAAGTCACGCTGACGAAGACTCTACGCCCGCGGACCACTAGGCCTCACTTAGGAATATTCATACACACATGAACTACACGCTCGAAGCATGTTAAACATGCCTGTGACATTCATGTGCGTATGAATTTTACGCCCGGGACATTCATACACGCATAAATTTTTCGCCCGTGGCATGCTCTAAACGCCCGGCTTATTCAAACGCGTATGAATTTTTTGCCCGGGACATCCTAACCCTACCGGAAAATTTTATACCTATGATCTAACAAGCTATCCCCAGACTAATTCTACCTACTTTACGCAAATAAATCATGCAAATCCCTAGCTACCAGACGCAAAAACACAGAAAACAGGGTATCAGAAGTGATACCTGGATTATTTGAAGCAGAGGAAGGAACGGTGGCGCGCGAGCAGAGACGGCGTTTCAGGTGGCGGAGACGGGCGGAAAAAGGTGTTTTCTTCAGGGCTTCCGGTGAACGTCAGAGCGAAAAAGTCCAAATGAAGTGGTTTATCCCCTTTATATAGTCATAAGCACGTGGACGGACGCGCTAAGTCATCATTGCCTAGTGCCTACGCCTACGTTTGCACATGAAACGAAGCGACGCACCATTAATGCTGAGACACGTCAATCCATATGAATCCTGAACGACGTCGGGCAACTGTTCATCTGTCCGACTCTATGAAACGTCCTCGACTCTGTTAAACGTCACATGTCCGACGAAAACTGTTGAACATCACACGCCCGACGAAAAAGAGTGCAACGGTTGGTTCTGTTAACACCACGCTCGACTCAGCTATGCGCCCGCTGCTTTATCCAACGCGCTTACGCCCGACTATATTACAATTCATCACTCCGACTCGGAGACTCGACTTGGGGGGCTCCTGTTCCGGATTGGGCCTCAAAACTAAATTGGGCTATGGCCCAGCATGCCGAGCAGAGGCCCATGTACTCGAGCAGGGACACCTAGCAGACGGGCAGAAACATCTAACGGTCGGGCAAGTTTATCATACTATGGGCATACATTCAGGACGGGCGAAGAGCAAGTCTATCAGGTCACTTGCCACGTCACCCAACTGTCCCTTATTATCTCCTGAAAGATAGAGGCAGTTGGACCAAGGACCAGATCTCCTAGCTAGGTCTTCACGCTTCTCACGCGTTCCTTGGGCCTAGCTGATCCAACCCAAAGAAGGACCTTGGCCCAGCGCTGAGGGCTCACTATAAATACCCTTTTTCACTAAAGGGTCAGGTATTCTGATTCACTCTATAATTTACCTATTTTCATTGTACCTCAACTCACTTAAGCATTGGAGTGCCTTGCATGTACACCCGCCTTCTCTCCCATCCTTTGGCCGTTACACCAAATCGTTGGAAGGTCCTCCTGATCAGGTAAGATCACCTACCCTGTGGGATACTTTCGATACAAGTAAGTCGGTCCATTTCTCAAATCAAAGGCTCATAATACCATTTGTTGGGGAGATTTTTCATCAGGGAGCATTGATCATTGTGGGACTTCATTTCTTGAGCAACACCTTTGTGAGAGACACACCACATATCCACAAAAAACCCTAAGGTAATAGGTGGGTGTGTTAAATGCTCAAGTCACCACATTCATATCCAATATGGGACTATTATCCACACATACTCACACTTGATACATTCTCAACACTGGATCACTGGTTTATTGGTTGAACCATTGGGTCACTTGTCGAACCGCATGATCAAATCAGATTAAACGGGATAACTCGGTTAAATAGACCGATCTTTATAGAAAAACTATATAGATATAAAACTTGTGGAACCGGATGATTCAGTTTCTACAAAATATAACTAACACTTAAATTTTTATAAAATATCATATCATAAATTCACAAGTTCATAATCTAAATTCAAAATTTAAACAATGGTATTATACATAACAAAATAATATAAAATTACAAAGTCTAATTGCAAAAAAAGTCTAATTGCAACATAATTTAATTAAATAGTTTATAACAAAATAACTTCAAAGTTTATCAAATTTAATTCAAATGAGGGAAAATTGTTTCAATGTTGAGATCTCCTTCTTTAATATTAAAATAATTTGCAGTGAAATCAACCACATCCGCAACAGTTTACTCGTCAAAGATATCATTACGTTGTTTTATTTTTTATTTTTTATTTCATTTTATATTCTAATTTTATTTTTAACTTTTATTTCATTTTTTAATTAATTAAAAAAATGTAATTAAACCGCCGATTTTTCCGATTTTCTCGATATACACCGGTTCAATGACATAAGCGATCTAACATTTGAACTAGATCGGTTCCGATTCGACCGGTCCGACCGGCCGGTCCGGTTTTTAAAACACTGATTATTAGAATTATATACGTGTCATCACGAGATTAATGTCTCACGAAATTTTTTTTGAAAAAATTTACATTTATGTTGATGTTCAATTTTTTTATTATTATCGATTTCAACGGTAGTGTTTGATATTTATCCAACATTGACTATCAATGATAAAAAAAATAGAGAAATGATATTCTTACACAATTTTCTACACTTACACCGTATTTCACTATTCACCGTATTGGTCAACAGTGAAATATTATAATAATATATATATTTTTTAAAAATAATATAAAAATTTATTATTTTATTATTTATTTTATATTTTTTTATTACATGAACGTTTATTAACCAATTTCATTACTGCATTAACCAAGTTTTTGCAATGCATTAACCAACTTTGATGATTATTAAAAATTATTTTTAATATCTGAACGCTTATTAACCAACTTCGTTACTGCATTAACCAAGTTTTTACACTGCATTAACCAACTTTGGTGACTGATAAAAATTATTTTTAATACATGAGCGTTTATTAACCAACTTTATTACTGCATTAACCAAATTTTTATACTGTATTAACCAATTTTGTTTAACTACATTAAAATTAATGTTTATGTTAATGTTCATGCACACTGTACATGCACTAATCATAGTACTACTTACGTACACTGTTCATGTGTATTGTTCATTAAAAATATTATTTTATTTAAAAAATATTATTCACCATATAAATACGATGAATAATGTACTGGTGTAAGTATTTGGTGTAAAATGTGGTGTAGAAATAGCATGTCTGAAAAAAAATGAGAAATGATATTCTTACACCATTTTCTACACTTACATCGTATTTCACTGTTCACCAATACGGTGAACAGTGAAATATTATAATAATATATATATATTTATTAAAAATAATATAAAAAACTTATTATTTTATTATTTATTTTATATTTTTTATTACATGAACGTTTATTAATCAATTTCATTACTGCATTAACCAAGTTTTTACAATGCATTAACCAACTTTGATGACTATTAAAAATTATTTTTAATTTCTGAACGTTCATTAACCAACTCCATTACTGCATTAACCAAGTTTTTACATTGCATTAACCAACTTTGGTGACTAATAAAAATTATTTTTAATACCTGAGCATTTATTAACCAACTTTATTACTGCATTAACCAAGTTTTTACACTGTATTAACCAATTTTGTTTCACTACTATAAATTTCATGTTTATGTTACTGTTCATGCGCACTGTACACGCACTATTCATAGTATTATTTACGTACACTATTCATGTGTATTGTTCATTAAAAATATTATTTTATTTAAAAAACACTATTCACCGTATAAATACGGTGAATAGTGTATTGGTGTAAGTATTTGGTGTAAAATATGGTGTAGAAATAACATATCTGCAATTTTAATTATAATTAAGGGTGTGCAAAAGATCTGGTTGTGTGCAAAATTTTAATTGAAATCTTATTATGTAAGCAACATTATTTTAATAGTAAATATAACTTATACTCCTTCTTATAATTAACTAAGTACTAAATCATAATATATATATATATATATATATATATATATATATATATATATATATATATATATATATATATATATATATATATACTTGAAAAATAATTAAATATTTTGAAAAAAAATTAAATTTGTATTTTTGTTACGGGTTTGGGTTTAGGTGGAAAAACCTGAACCCAACGGGTGTGGGTGCGGGTGTTATTTTGTCACCCGAATAATCTTTGGGTTCAAATTTGGGTGTTGATTTCGGATACGAGTTTGGGTAGTGCGAAACCCGCACCCGACCCGGCCCGTTGTCATCCCTACCAAGGACATTCAATCCTTTACGATTGCAAACAAACGCCACCAGGAACAACACGACCCAAAGACTATAGGCTGTCCTCCACCCTCTATCCGATAATAAATAATGTATTTAAATGCCATTGATGTAGGTTACACCCCAAGTTATACTACTTCCTCTCAGCCAATTCCATGATATCCTTTGAACACTATCGATGATCTGGTCGACAGAGGCTACTTTGTTGTCGAAAATGCAAACTATTCCTTTCCAAATGCTCCATATGCACGCGAACCACACCACCCTGACACTTCTTATTACCTTACTACTGAACCTAACTATTGTTTCAAACTGCTTAAGGTGATCCTAACACTTTCTTTGAAAAGCAGTGCACACGCCCATTCAGCAGGTGATCCCAACACTTTCTTTGAAAAGCAGTGCACACGCCCATTCAGCTGGAAACACGTTGCCAAGTACCTGAAAAATTAGGACACTCAAAGAAAATGTGAGGTGATCCCAACATTTTCTTTGAAAAGCAGTGCACATGCCCATTCAGCTGGAAACACGTTGCCAAGTACCTGAAAAATTAGGACACTCAAAGAAAATGTGAGATGTCGTTTCCTTCTCGACACACCCGCTCACACACAGATAGACATAAATCTATTAAAGGTTCACCTCATCCAATCCAAAGTACTTCAAATGAATTTTGCATCATAATGTTTTACTCATTTTGATTACGTGTGTTGAAAATGAAAATGAACAAAGGATACTACAAATGCAGTAGTATGAGAGGGTATCCAGTAAGAAAACATGTAGAGAGAGCAGCGGTTGATGATGCATCTATGTTGGTGGTAACCTATGAAAGAGAACACAATCACTCACTTTTTACAACAAATGCAACTAATCTCACTTAATTTAACGTTGTTTACCGCATTTTAAAAATGAAAAATTAATGGTTATTGTTTAGGATATTAACATGTTATCTTTTGAAGTTTATAATAACTGCATACTATTGAATATTTCATTCATATTACCTTTGTTTTTTAATGTACTGCTTAGATAAAAGAATCATTTATTGGTTTATGTTTATAATTCACTAAATGTTACCTATCAAAAAATATGAATTCAAAATTAACAAAACCTAATATGAATTCAGACTCAGACGAAAACCCGTGTTGTATATAACAAGTTTGTTACTAGTCATAAAATGATATTTGTCACCCCATTTACAAGCATAACACAACTTACAATATAATAGTTTATGGATCTCCACAACAGCATTGCAATTGCAACACAGTCTCATCGGCTGCATTTTTTGGCATTTTACCGCAAGATAAAGGTTCACATGGTAACCGCAGTCTCAATCAAAATAGAAACATTTGGTATACCAGGAAGCATATAGGTATTAGTCTAAAGTGCTTTTTACTTTAGAGAATAGTTGTAATGTATTCATATCAACTTCAAACCTTATTTGCTGGTGCAAATACCAATCTTGGACATTTTAAATTACATATCTTTCTAGGATAAGAAAAACAACATAGAAGACAGTTTTAACTAAAGTCTGAGTAAGTCAGTATTCACCGGAGTAAGCAAAGCAAAAGGTGTTAATATTATTATCAATAATAACAAGAAAAATAAAAACCAGAATAACTAACATGCCTTTGAGTGTTTCCAAATATATAAATAAAAGTACTACATATGTAGTATACCAGGAAAATTAGCTATGCCGGAGTAGTTGACAAAGAAACTAGTGTGTTAGTGTGAAGCCATGCTTCATGGTAGTGGTCCTCGTCAATTTCCTCGATCTTTGTAAATAGTCTGGTCTTCAGATTGTAAGCAAAATCTCTGTATTGAATTCTTTTTGATAATTCAACCATTGATAATTTAACCATAAAGATAATTTGATCATTGATCCACAGTCGGAACCTTAGATCCTCAACAAGATTATGACCACAAGCAGCAGTATGATCAAATGGTTCCATCTCATGATAAAGCGACCATTTTCCAGAATCAAAATCCAGAATGTGGATTTCATATGCTTTGTGAGTACGTTTAGTCACAATGCAAGAAATGTGATTACCGGTCCATAAATAAACTATTTTCGATCTAAAACAAGACGGGTAAAGTGGATATTCTCGTACAATAATTTCCTTGTCAACATTGATCACAATAATTCCCCGCAATGTTATCCAATAGAGATCATTGCCTCCACTATAAAGTGGTTTCCATGGTACATGGGAATAAAGGGGAGATTCTTTTCTGGCTATCTCTTTCCATGAGTTATCTATTCCAACTCTTAACACATAGAAAACATATGAAGGAGTACCCGAAACCATAACAAGGTCTTGAAAGAACAACTTGAATTTGGCAGTACGAGGAACACATGCTATAGTACATTGATTCTTAATATATATAGATGTTTGAGAGAAGGGAAAAGGAAGTCTAAGCCAGCACTTGAGGATGGGGTTTGCAAGGTAAATGTATCCATCGTGAGCCGAAAGCATCAAAATGCCATGACATGTACCGATTACAAATCCCATATTTGGAGGTTTAGGTAAATAAATGGTTTCAAATCTGCCATTCACATCATCTTTGAATTCCAAGAAATATGAATTGCCTGTGGAATAGGGGTTTTCAATGAAAATACCAAGTGTAGAAGGCAGACAGCGTGGGTCGAGTTGATTAAAAGAGGCAGCCCAATGTTTGGAAACATACCTTGCAGAGTCGATAAGGCAATAAATTGGAACCAAATGAAATATATGAAGCATTAAATCTTCAGGAAGTAACAGCTTTGACATCACTTTACAAGTATTTGAGTTTTCATTCATATTCTTGTCGTCGGTATGATGATGCGATTTAGAATCAGAATCCATTAAAACAATAAAATAATGTTAACAACAGGCTTCAACCACTGCCCCAACAAATCAGTAATTAGCAGTTTGAAACTAAAATAAAAGAAAGAGGGATTGATATTTCCTGTATTGGATTAATGGTAAAATACAACAGTGGTGATAAAAATTGAGAGAGAATGAATCTAAAATCAACCAACAAGATGCGATTTAAACGAATTCCACCCACGAGATGCGATCCGTAAAAACCATAAGCGACTTAATCCTGATATTGGTTTTTCTGTGTTGCGGTTTTTATATCTAGGTTAGAGAAGGAGTAGGAGGATTGGGCTCTTCAATCCACAAGCCCATTCCTTCTTTTATTTTTTATTTTTATCATAACCTATAATTAATAATTTAATTTATAAAACCCAAATTTAATAATTATATACTAGTATTTCAAATCAACTTTATTTAAATTATTCAAATAATATTAAATTTTAAACGAATTTAATTGGAATGCATCGAGAGACAGCGTAAAGCAGTGAATGGTAACCGTCAGATCCAAAATTATAGTTGATTTTTATTTTAATTATATTTAAAATAATGGTTGTGATGAATTGATGATGCAAATATTTTTTACACTGATAGTTCATAACAATTAATTTCATATCAAAATCACTTTTAATTTGATATATCCAAACACAAATAATTTCATATTTAATTTACTTTTAATCATTTTCCGTTAAATGTTATCGTTAAAGGTTGAACAAGAATAAATGTTTAAGATGAAATAATTATTCTAAAAGATTATTGTTATTTTTTAATTAAAAAATTGTTTTTTAGTGAAAACAAATCTGATAATAACTTAGTTATGAAATGTAAGAAAAAATAATATTCATTCATAAAATTTAAAAAACACAACATAATATAATTTAAAATATATTTAAAAAAACATAAGAAATAATGTGGACATATTCGAAGATATAAAAATAAAACATTATTGAAAATATTAGATAAAATCAAATTATGAACGTAGAAAACATCCTTCGGGACATCAAATTGTGATTGTCTTTTTAGAGAAATATGTGTATGTCATCTATCCCCACAATGATATTTATCCATGGTCATAACAACCAAGTTCAAGGAATGGGAGATTGAGAAATTTCCACCGACATACTGTATTGGAACGCATTCGAGAGATTTTGTCTCGATCCCGAAGACTCGAAGTCTTTCAAAAAGTCATTAGTCGGTGTAAACACCCCAAATTTGTCCTCACTAATATCACACCATGGCTTGTGATCTTTCATTTTTTCATAAACATAAGCATACCACCTCATATTGCATATTTGCTTCATCTGCATAGTTCAAGTTCATCTGCATCTAGGGTTTGTGATCTGAGCAATCCAAGATTCCATTTGAGCCACCCCAAAGGTATTAAAGCATTCCAAGAGGCTCCATGTGTGTTCTATCATCATATTATGCTCCTCAAGGTTCATGGAAGTCAAGAAATCACAAGAACTGGCAAAGGCATGGAAGCAGAGCTAGGGTTTCACTACACAGATGACCAAAATTAGGGTTTTGGTTTCAGAGGCCTTAACTCCAAATTTTTGGGTCATTATTGTTTCTAATGTTCTTAATATGTCATAAGGATCATATGTACCAAGTTTGATGAAGAAACTCATTGTGGAAGTCATTTGTTCACTGGGTATATTCCTGAGCAAGTTAAGTCAAAATTAGGGCATCTGAGACCCCCAACAATGGAACCAAAGGGGTATTTTCATCAAATTGAAGTTCTATGATATTTATTTGATCATTGAAGTGCTTGTAAGTTCACAAAATTGAAGAAATTTGAGCTAAACCAAAAGTTGCCAAAAATGGAAATGACTTGTAATGGAAACTTTCCATTTTGGGAAAGTTTTTCAACCTCCTCTTTCTCATCTAAAAATGCTTCAAATGAAAAATTCTTGGTCATTAAAGTTGTAGATTAGGTCTTTCCCTTTTCAAAAAGTACAAGAACATGTTCTAATTCATTATGGAACTCAAGTTATGATCCTTCAAAGTTGGCAAAAATCACATAATTTTCACATTCATGCCAAAGAGGGATTTTTGAAAATTCACTTGCCAAGGCTTCTAATGACTTCTAACATGTTCAAATATGACATAACATGATCAAACAACTTCAAAATATCAGAATTGGCCCAAGAATTATGCATTTCTATGACTTGAACTTCAAAAAATTCCAAAAGGGCCAAAACTCCTCAAAATTGCAAAATGGTGCAAATCTTTCTATCCACTTGTGCCATCTCATAAAATCTGCTTCCATGGTCCTCCTTGAACTCAGCCGAGGCCAGACACCCCTTGCAACCAGGCCTTCCATGACCCATACCTCAAGTACAACCAAACTTGACTTTTTGCATTTCACACCATACCAATCAGCATAGCCCACAACAACTCTTCTGACTTATCACAACTTCACATACATGCCCTAAGGATCACATTTCATAACATCTTGGAGCTAGAATCATCCCACACATTCAGATTCACAAAATCCTCAAGAAACTTTATTTCTTCGAAACTCAAAAACCAGCCATCAAAACTTCAAGCAAACTTCACCAATCATATCCACGCACCCTTCAAATCATTTCCCAACCATTAAACAAGCCTGAAACCTCAAGAATCAAAAACATGATTTCACCCCCCCTCTGAACTGAAACTTCAAAACAGCCCAAATAAATTCATTCCAAGCATCAAAGCATCCTCAGGAGGTCCATTGGAGTTGATTGGCACCAAGGAGAGGCCCATATATCTCAGATTGAGAAAGCTCAAGCTCAGGTATCATCAAGAACAAATTTTACAGAACTTTTATTTTTTGTTACAGAAATGTTCTTCATGCTTCACTGATCACACTGCACCTTTTACTTTGGAAAATGGTTGAATTTTGAGCTTGTATTGTGCTTCTGAAATTTTTGTCGTTTTTATGTTTTGATTCATATCTGGATTTTGATGCATGAGAAATGTTTTTTGATGATTGAATCTTGTTTAGAATGAGTAGGAGAGTGAATCTGGAAAGTTAGAGCTCCTAATTTGGCCTAGGGAAGAAGTTGGGATTTTGGTCTTGCCGGAGAAGATGACCGGAGCTTGCTCCGGTCACCTGAAAGTCATTAGGGTTTGTAATTAGGGTTTAGTTGCCCAGTTTGAATTCTGGCCGTAGGATGGTGATTAGCGCGTAAATGTGTGGCCTGGATCATTCCAGTTAACCTTAATTTTCAATTAATTAAATTAATTAAGTAATTAAGGTCAGTTTGAATGTGGACCTTTGGATCTGGCGCGCAGTCAATTCCCTCCCTTTTCCCTTTGAATCTCATCCATCAGATGCGTTGACTTCCTCTTTTATTCATTTTTATTTCATTTTTATACATTTTTCTTGCATATTTATTTTAAAATACTTAGAAAAATCCCAAAAATATTTCCTTTTACATTTTTGTTTCAAATATTTTTCTTAATCAGAAAATGATTTTTATTTTATTTTTTTCTCATAAAAAGTATTTTTAAAATATTTAAATGTTTATTTTAATTAATTAATGGAAATTAATTAATTAAAATAGCATTTAGGTTTCTAAAAATCACCAAAAAATTCATGTTGCATCTTAACACATTTAGAAACATTTTCAAACCCCTCATACAAATTTATTTTTGGTTTTGATCATCATTTGACAATTTTCTTTGAATTTAGGGTTCATAAAATCACATTTTTAAACCATAACATTTGAAAAATCTTTTCTGCCTAACCATGAAGGGTTTGAAGTTGTTTATTTTTGCATTGTTTTACACATATCATGTAGTATCTAGGATATTTTTGGCATGAATTTATCTTTCATTTTCAATTTGTTTGGCATTTTCCATTGAGGATCACCCAAAAAACCCTAGAAACTTAGGAAATTCATAACTCCTTCTAGGTTTAACTTCTGACCTCCCCCTTTGGATGGAAACCTAGTATAGGTTTAGGGTTCCTTTGAGTGCATTTTCAATTTTTTATAATGTCATTTGCCTCTGTCTTTGCCATTTGCATCTCATCCTTTCATGTAACCCTAATTTTGCATCTTTACTTGCATCTTACATTGCATTGCATGAACATATGAACTTGCCATGTCATTCTAAGCATTTGTATGCCATCTTAGACATCTTAAGACATTGCTTGAACATTGCTTGATCATTTATTCATGCATTTGCTATGCTTTGTATCCATTTCATTTCATAAACATCCATGTGTTTACATGCTTCCTACATGTTTCATTTGTATTCATTCTCTTGTATGATCACACATATGCATCTTGTATGTCTTTGTATCATAGCATAACATCATTTACATCATGTGTATGCTTCTGGTCTTGGTCTTTTCCCTTGCATATGCATTGTTTCATTTCATTTCGTTCCTTATGCATCTTGTGCTAACTTTTCAGGATAATGGTAAGTTTGTTCGGGAGGTGGATTTGCCTTCACCTCCCACTTCTTCCCATCCTCTCATATTGCATACTTGCTGCATTTTTGTTTGTCTTTGAGTGAACTTGTTCACTTGGGCTCATCTCTCACTTTCTTTCTCCAAGTTACTTATCTTCTTCAATGAAGTAAGTAACTTATTTCTTCTGCTTCTTCCTCTTTTCATCTGCTTCTCCCATTGGTGGCTTCCTTGAAGATCTTTCTCAAGCCTTATAAACCATAGGAACATCCAAGCATGATAATAATTAGGGTTGTGATTATTTCCCCTTAGTTTTTTCCTTTGAGTCTCCCTTCTCATCTTCATAATCAGAGACTAAACTCTTAAAGTTTTAGGACTTTGGTATTAGGGTTATGCCTGCATTCTTCTCTTAGGATGGAGTGTATAACTTTAATCCCAAGTGTTAAACCTTTAATTTGTTTAAACCTCTTAATTAAACCATCTTAATAATCACTAAGACTTTATCTTGTAACTTGGGCCTTACATTATGGTTCTAATTCTTCCTTTATGGTTAAGAAGGACTAACCCTAGTGTTTAATGGACAAGTCCTCCTCAAGTTGTCTTACAAACCCTAAAACTCACTTCTTAATCTCACCTTTAATTAAAATCCACTTAATAAAGGCTTTGTTATATAATGAATTTAATCCTTAACCATGGATTAAGTTGAGGTATCTTCCTCAGCTTAAGTGTTCTCATCTATTATCCTTCTATTAGGATGGTGTAATGAGCCCACTAATATGTGATTAGAGATTAAACTCATTACTTAACACTAAACAAAAACCCAAAAACATCTAATTAATCACAAGTTGGTTTATGATCTTAATCCTACATCATCATGGTAATTAAGTTTAGGTGCTTATCTCATACTTAAGTGTGCTCATTATCCCTAATCAGGGAGGATATAATGAGTTTACAACCTTTGATTTAGGCTTAAGCTCATTAACTTATGATAAACTCCAAAAACAATAAAAAAACTCAAAACACCAAAAACAAACAATAATCGTCTCCTCCGGGATTATTTTCTCATCACACTCATTCACAAACGAGAACTTATTTCTTCCGTCTAATGCAAGACAGTTAGCACTCGAGCCAGACGAGTCATACACTTGAGCATAGGAAAGCAAGCAGTTCATAGTTATTTCTTTCAGTCTCTTCGAGTCGAACTACGGTGTTCTGACTTCCTCATTGCACGAGAGGATACGTAGGCATAACTTAACTGTTATCGAACAAAAGTCTTTGTGTCTTCCCCCTCTTTCAGCATCCTCTTTTAAAGCCTCAATTCCTGAGCAATCCACCCTTTTTGCACTGACACTTGTATATTCTTTTCTAGATTTTGCACACAGATAACACATACACCTACCCCTTTAAACACAATCTTTTAAGCATGGATCCCGTCGAGTACGACAGACAATCTGGGTGCTAATACCTTCCCTGGTTGTAACCAACCCCCTTTCTCAGTTTCTCTGGTTCTCGACCGTCTTATCCATATATTTCTAGGTTTTTGCAGCATTACCTTTCCTTCGGGATAAAAATGCCTAGCTGGCGACTCTATTCATCTTCACCTTCATTTCTCCTTTCGCCGACCGTTCGCGTCTGTACCCTATCTGACTAGGTGTCTTTCTGGGGAGCGACAGCTTGGCGACTCTGCTGGGGAGACTTATATTGCAACCAGGGCTTCTGGTTCTTTTTGTGGGTTCCTCCTAGCGCTTGTTTGATTTGTGTTTACGGGGGTGTTATGTGCTACTTGTGCTTATTTGTTTATTTCTTTCTGTACAACTTTATTTATTGCTTTCTTTTACAGTTTTATGCATTTCATAATGTTATCATATCACTGGTGCTGGATCTCTTGTCTGTTTTGGTGGGTGGGGATCATTGAGTGATTAAGGTTCCATACCGGGGACCTGAGTGACACCTAGGCTAGAGTGGCTTCATATTCTTTCCCATTCCATTTCGGTCTGGTGCGGGAATATGAAACACGGTTCAGACATGGGTTTCTTCTTGAGAACTCTGTGCTACAGATTTCCTGTAGTACTAGGGCTATCTGGGAAGTCTGCTAAGTTTGGATGACCTTTTATGACCTTCAGCATCTGAGGTGAATTAGAGGAGGATCTTTTATGGTTATCGGGTTAGAAGTGTTTACACTTCTCATAACTAATCCAAGTCTGAGGATCCTTGTTCTAGAACAATACATGTGAGGGGGTTGGGATGTTTACAGGTTTGCAGGAACCCTTGGCCTCATCATACCTTTGTTACTAGATTTGTTAAGGTTGTATTATTTTGGGACAGTTCTTGTGAAACCCTGGATTTGTGACTCTTTATTTGAGTCCCCCACCTGGTTACTGGTTTTCTAAGCCTCCATCCGGACTTATGAACATATATGGACCCTATCAAGGCAGATAACAGATCCAGCACTTGATCACAAACCCTTTGCATATCATTCTGCATACATCATTTTTGAATCATTTAACATTTGCCTATTTGTTTTACAGGTTATCCACCTTATTATCTTTTCTTTGGTTTTGACCTGTTTTGCTGCTCAGGCTTCCTCAGTTATCTGCACCAGCATCTTCACTAGAGCTATCTCCAGCACCTTCATCATCTTGTACTCATCAGAGACCCTTCTCCAATTGTCTTCATCAGGGACCTTCTTCAGCACCTTCTTCAGTTATCTTCATCAGTTTTCAGCAGTCACTTTCATTAGGGTTTCTCCTCAGTTTCCTCACCAGCATCCATTGTTAACATGGACACTTCCAGGAAGAGCAATATCACATACCACTTCTTTGAGCCTACCCTGACAGGCATCAAACAGATCCAGTCTCTCATCACTCCTGATCATGTCTCATTATTCAGGGAACATTATAGAGGCATATTGGACATGATCATGGACCTGGATGCATCCCAGAGGAGCATGATTCACACTTGCTTGCAGTTTTATGATCCTCCTCTTAGATGCTTCACATTCCCTGATTTTTAGTTGGGACCTTTGCTGGAAGAATTCTCCATGTTGTTGGGTGTCCCCATCAGGAGGGGAATTCCCTTCAACCCTGAGATGGTTGCTCCCAAGAATGAAGATATAGCTAAGGCCTTGCACTTGGAGCCTACTCTCATTGATCAGAGCATGACCACCAAGGTTGGGGTTCCAGGTCTACACTTGGATTTCTTGATCTCCCAGGCCACCCTGCATGCTGCAGCAGGGAAGTGGGATGTTGTTTGTGCACTCTGGGCACTCAACATATATGGAGTTATCTTGTTTGCAGACGAGCCAAAGTTTGTAAGCAAGAATGCTATTCACCTGTTCTTACTGAGGAACTCCGTTCCTACCTTGCTTGGAGACTTCTACTATTCAGTGCACCAGAGGAATGAGAAGCAAAGAGGAAGATTGGTCAGATGATGTGCTCCCCTCTATTACTGTTGGCTATTAAGACACTTGCCAAAGTCAAACACTTTCCTGAACCCTCATCAGCCAAGGAACTGGGCTAAGAGATTGATTGCCCTTACATCAGAAGACATCAGATGGTGCACTCAGAGCGCCAAGGGCAAAGACATCATTACTAGCTGTGGGCAATATCCTAATGTGCCTTTGATTGGAGTAAAAGGTTGCATCAACTACAAGCCTTTGCTTTTTAAGAGACAATTAGGGTATGCTTTAGTTCATCCCCCAAGAGGGCAAGACTTGACAGAGACCCTCTATTGTGACATCCAGCACAACTCAGCTATTGTCAGACAAGTTGCCTGGGCTTGGGACAATATTTAGACTAAGGGGACAACTATCCTTGGCAAATGCAACAATATAGATTCATCACATTATCTTGATTGGTCCCGTACCAGGGCACTGATCACCCGGATGCCATTTACTTTAGAGGATACACCTGGACCATCAGTAGTGCAGCCTGCAACTACTGTCATCTTAGAGGAGTTTGAGAAGCTAAAGGAAAGGAATACTCAGCTCTCTGAATCCTTGAAGAAGACTCTTTGGGAGAGGAATGATAGTCGTTTAGATAATGAGAGGTTAGAGAAGCTCCGGATTGAGCACTTGACCAAGATTGAGAAGACGAATGACTACATCAGAAAGGCTAGAGAATGGGAGTTAGTACTGAAGAATGCTTGCAAGGAAGCAAAGACTCAGAAGGCTAGGGCAGAGCACTACTTAGAGGAGAGCCAGGCTAGGTGGATCAGGATCACTGAGGCTCGTTGTTGCACCCCAAAATTTGCCCTCACAAGACAAGACTTTGTGTACTAAGAGGTTCACAAGGTTCACAAGGTTCACAAGACATCTCATGAGGTTCACAAGGTTCACAAAGTTCACAATTAGTCAAAAGATTTGACAATTCCATAAGACAATGCATCCTCCTAAGCAATGCATCCTAAACTAGGGTTTTGACATTAATCAGGCTAAATGGACTTACAAGACTTCAAGTGAGCGTCATAACATCTTATATGTGTTTAAGAATCCCCATGACAAGTTTCAAGACTTTTCTCAAAGGTTTGCTCAGTCAGATGATCAGATAGGTTAAAATCAGTTAAAGCAGTTAAAAAGTCAAACTGAGGTCAACTGTGGTCAAACCAAAGTCAAACTTCATGATTTTTTGCCAACATCAAGTATATGAAGTAAAATTCATCATTTGATCAAGGGTTGATCATGATTCATCAAGGAGATTTCAGATCATCAAGAATCAGGAGTTTCTAAATTAGGGTTTCCTCAGGAAAAGTCAACTGAACTTTGACCAGCCATAACTTTCACATGCTTCATCAATTTTTTCCCATCCAAAGCCCATTTTTAAGGAAATTGAATTCTCTACAACTTTGTGTATCACAAGCCAAGCCCAAAAATGCTTCATTTGGAAGGTATGAGCTAAGACATTATAGGTCCTTTTGAAAGTCAACAAAGAGTCAACAACTTCAAAAGAGCATAAATTAAGAATGGTAAAAGATATGGACATGAAACCAATGGGGTTGGTTAGAGGACTATTTAAGCTTTCCAAAATGTCCAAGAACACCCTCATAGGATTAAAATTGAAGGATTTGTGCCCTTGCAAAGTTGGGAAATTTTAGGGAAGTTTATGAAGCAAATAAGGCCTAAAATCAAATTTTTGCTAAATGAGCCCACCAAATTGCCATCCCATCTTTATGAAAACACCAAGCATGACCCAACCCACTTATATTCTGAATTTTTATTTTTTATTTTATATTTATTTGAATTTTATTCATTAAAATGTCATTTAAATTAAAATCAAATATGAAATCAAATATTTAAAAGGGGATATTGCTTCTAGAAAGTCATGAAAGTTGATTGGATCAGATTGATATGAGAATTATGGTGATTGTCCTAAAATAGAAATGCTATATCAAAGAATATTTGAATTTTAAGGCATGATCTTTTTCAATCTCAATTGATCCAAATATCCAAAGTGTGACATGATTTTTTGACCTAATTCAGTTCATATATATACAAGTAACTCATACAAACACAGGGAGACGAAAATTGCAGCCTCTAAGACATATTTCAAACTTCACAAAAATCACCAAAATTCAATTTTTCGGTTTCCATATTAGAAGAGGTTTCAAGGTATTTTAAGGACACCACAAGCTTCCTTAAGCTTCCCTGAATCGAAACCAACCCTTACATGCCTTTGATTCAAGCTCATATGCATAAACCGATTCTTAACTTTCATGGTTTTTTACATTTTCGAATCTGAATATTTGCTTGTGTTCAATGAATTTTGACTTGAATTTCTTGTTTGTGATAAGTTATAGACTGATTCTGGACAGGTTTCTTGAAGTTTCATGGACTAAACTGAAGTTCACCATTGTAGGGTTTTCGGCCTCATTTAGGGTTTCATTATTTAGCCAAGATAAATGAATTCTAAAGACATAGAATGATTGCAAATCTCATTAGGAATTCAATGGTATAATTAATTTTGTGAAATTTTGCTGTTTGGTTAGAGTTTGATATTCGCAGGAACAAAAAACGTAGGAACATTCGTGGTAAAATTCGTAGCAAATCTCGCAGGTTCAGAGGTAGAAGAAGACCATCAGCGCGCGAAGGAAATATTTGAATTATGTAAAAAGCTTAAAACGAATTCGTTTCATTCATATGTCACGATGAGCATGTAGCTCAGTTGGTTTTGGACGCGCGCATGAGGGCTTAGTACAGGGGTTCGATCCCTGGCTTGTGCATAATTTTTTTTTGCCAATATTCATCATTATTTTCAGGTTTAAAATATAATGATTCGTCCTCATTCCCTATCACCAAACGCACGCTGGCCTATTGGATGGTATGCTGGTCTTGGAGGATGCAATGCTTAGGGCCTGGATTCGAATCCCAGCCCCAGGTAAGTATTTTTTTCACTTTTTCTTATTTTATTTAATTTTGTCTATATTATGATTAATTTAATAAATTATGAATGTTAAAAAAATAAAATGTTTATATTATTCTCTTGTATATATTTCAAAACTTATACTTTCAAAAATTAAACTTTATTAATAAAATTAGTTAATATTTATTTTATTGTATATTATTAATATTATATGTTTTGTATAAATAATTTAATTATATTTATATTAAATACTTAACCCTAATATTTTCTAAATCCTAATTTTTTTATATAAACCCTAATTATATTATAAATCTTAATTTATTTGTTTGTAAATTTTAATTATGTATATTTATTTTATAATTTGTTTATATTTGTATATAGTTTTTATATGTAAATAATTTAATTAAGTAATTAACCCTAATTTACTTTTTCTAAACAATTAAAAAACCTAACTTTATTTTGTGAGTTTAATTTCTAATTTTTTGTTATATGGTTATTTAATTATAATTGGCAAATATTTTTATAATATGTATATAAAATTAAATAATTAGACTATTAATCATATTTTATTAGTATATAGTATTTATTATTTATTTCTTTAATTAAAAATCTTAAAAATAATTATTTATTTAAAATTGAACTTTTAATTTATTATTTATTATTATACTAACCATCTTATACTTATTTATTTTGTTTATTATTACTAACCCCTTTATTTATTTATTATGTGATTATTTATCTAATTTATTTTATTATTATAGTTATTATTATGTAATTGTGCAATTTATGTAATACTTGTAGTATTATTTTTATTATTTATTTTTAATTGCTATGGTTAGTAATATAGGGAGTGTAAAACATGTTTGTATTTAAAATTGAATTTAGATCATTAATCTCAAGATAAATATTTGAACTTGTACACGCACACACGTAAGTCGATCTTGGATCGCCATCTCACTTCTTAAGGGTTACCTCTCATGTTGCCTAAACAAAAGGTCAAGTAAGGTGTAAAGCAAAGTCCCTTCACTCATATCATCTAGTCCCTTAACAGATAAAAAGATCAAGTCCCTTCATGGTTGTCTTCGTAATGATCTTGTCCCTTTCGAATAAAGATGATAAGTCCCTTCAAAATTGCTAAATACACCTTACAGTTGCCTAAATAACAGTTGTCCCTTCACTTGTCCCTCACACATCCAAGGTAATGACTACCTATTCCTTAATAATAGGGATAGTCTTACCATTGAAAGAACATTCAAGAACAGTAAAGATTTAAACATAGGGTAGGTTCCTCTTAAGTACTTGCTCACTTCTTCAAAAATATTTCATTACACTTCATATTTTCAAACAGTTTTCAAAACAAAGTCTTTATATATATCCATACAAGGATCATTATAAAGTACTTAAGAAAATTTTTAATCACACACTACACTTCTCAAAACAATTTAAAGTGAGCTAAGTAACTAAGAGCCCATGGATAACCAAGGATGTAAAGGGTGCTAACACCTTCCCTTTACATAACCTACCCCCCGAACCCAAAAATCTTTTAAGGTCTTTCCTGTTCTTTTATGCCCTTTCCTTTTGGATAAAATAAAAGTCGGTGGCGACTCTTGCTATCCGCAACATAACTAAAGTCAGTTCTCCCACCGTGTTACAGAACTGGCGACTCTGTTGGGGACTTAATAAAAGAGGGGTACCCTTAGGAATTAGATCACTTTAAAATTGTTTGCCTTGTTTGATTTATACTTATCTGTTGGGTGCTCTTATGTGTGAAAGATCCTAACCCGGATCTAGTGTACCTTAGGTAAATGGCAATAGGCCAAGGAAACTGTACGGCGTATACCGATATGGTTGATCTGGTGGCCATAGTTAGTGTGACTTCTTGGTTGGTGCTTATGTTCCTTAAGTCAAGTTGAGGATAATATGAGGCTGCCATACGTTGTCAATGCACTAACTAACTTTTAGAACCCTAGTTATCCCATCTTAGCCTTTAGAAAGTAGTGAGATAACCGGCTTTGGTGAAGACTGACGCTGGTTGATACTCAATACTACGCTCATTGAGATTCTAAACTTGGAGGGTTTTGGTTGGCAAGTAAGTTGCCTACTGAACAACCACCCTTGTGAAGGATCAATGATATTGAGATCCCTTAGAACCTGGTTACTTTATAAGACAGGATGAACCAACTAACTTCAGGGGAGGGTACTTACCTTTAAACCTCATGCAAGCCTTCAAACCTAGGGCTATTGTGTGACTTGTTTGTGTGTGCCACATGTCTGTGATTGAGCATAACATCATAGCATCATCATGCATCATAAGCATAGCATTTTTACTAACCATTTCAAGGACCAAAGGATTTATCTTTGTTCTTTGCTGCAGGTCATGGCTTCTGCTCGTAGGAATACTATCAGGATCAACTTTGTAGGGATACCTCCTAAGCTTAAAGAATTGGTTTCCCAAGTTTCTGAAAACTCTCAGTTCATCAAGAGACATGGTCACCTACTGGATCTAGTCACTTCAGGGTTCAATGAAGACATGATGAGTGTCCTGTTTCAGTTCTTTGATCCTAAACATCATTGTTTCACATTCCCCGATTATCAACTGGTTCCTACAATGGAAGAGTTCTCCAAACTTCTGGGTATACCTGTACTTGATCAGAAACCATTCACAGGCTTGGAAAAAGAGCCTAAACCTGAGGTTATTGCTGCAGCTCTACATCTGAAGAAGTCAGACATTGTTCTAGAAACGAGAAGCGGAGTTAAGGGTATTCTTGCTAAGGTGTTGATAGAGAAGGCTCAAGTGTTCTTGAGGGCTATGAGCTATGATGCTTTTGAGGAAATCTTAGCCTTGTTGATTTATGGCTTAGTGTTGTTCCCCAATCTTGATCAGTTCATAGATGTTCATGCCATCAACATATTCCTGAGTCACAATCCAGTGTCTACATTGCTTGGAGACATCTTACACTCTCTTCATACTCGTACTACGAAGGTACGAGGAACTCTGATGTGTTGCATACCTTTGCTATCTAGGCTGTTTATTTCTCACCTTCCTCGATCAGTGATGAAGAATGAACAAGGGTTCAGGTGGTCCAAGAGGATTATGTCACTCTCTCATTCAGATATCCATTGGTGCTCCAGATCTATGGAGGATGTCACTATCATTGACCGTTGTGGGGAGTTTCCTAATGTGCCACTCCTTGGCATAAGAGGGGGAATTACTTACAACCTTTCCTTAGCTTTACGACAGTTTGGTTACGCTCGGAGTGATGGTTCACATGACATGTTGATTCAGGGCATAGTGTTTGACTACGACAATGATCTGCAAGGTTACCGTCAGAGGTTCATACGAGCATGGCGCAAAGTGAACAAGGTTGACAGTAAGACTCTGGAGCCCAAGTACACTATTCCTATGGAAGCTTATCTCAGATGGGTGCGATCTCGTGCTCAAACTCTTATGATGCCATATCTTGCCATCTTGCCAGTTACTATGGAGCCTATTGCTGAAGGAGATACTTCTTATACCATCCTTCACCCAGACATGCCCACTGACATGGAATACTTACAGAGGTCCTGGATCCATTTGAAGGAGCAAAAGGATACTTTCGAGACTCATTACAAAGCAAGTCAAGAAAGAATCCTGGAGCTAACAAAGCAACTTCACGAGGAGCGGAATCTCAACTCATACCTCAACACAAAGAGGAAACGTCCATGGGAGACTTAAAACCCCATCTTTTGTATTTATTTCATTTCATTACTATTGTAAGCCCAATGGGCAAACAAATTTATTACTAATAAAAGTTTACTTTCTTGATTGTTTAAGCAAATTTAAATCCTGCGGTCCTTGAAAACATTGCATACGCATTTGCATACCATATCATTGCATCATAGGTTTATTGTGCACAGGTTTCTTATCTTCTCGTTGTTTATTTCAGCAATGGCTCTTGAACAAACAGTTAAAGATCTCTAGGCACAAAATGCACAGTTCCAAGAGCTGATCCTGAACTTGTCCAAAGGACAGGATGAATTGAAGACACTGCTGGCCAAGAAGACCAAGAAGACTAGAAGGTCAGGAGGCCTGATCAACATGGGAAGAAGGTTCAGAGGTCCTGTCAAGACCAAAGAACAGGTTGAAGATTATGAGTCTGAAGAGTCTGAGAAAGAGGGAGGCAGTCTCCATAATACAATGGGGGATTCTGATTCTGAAGCTAACTACTATCATGAGCCTAATGAAGATAAGTTCAAGATGCTGGTGGATAGAATGGATGCTATGGAATTGCAAAAGTCTTCTAGGTTGGATTTTGAAGACCTGAGTTTGATATCTGGGGTGGTCATACCCATTGGTTTCAAGGTTCCTACTTTCGTAGTTTATGATGGTGTCTCTTGTCCTAAGCTGCATCTGAGGTCTTATGTCCGGAGGATCCAACCCCATACTGCTGATAAGAAGTTGTGGATCCATTTCTTCCAAGAGAGCTTATCTGGAGCCTTCTATAAGCAATATCAATACAATGCTGACTTAGCCCCTACTCGCATGCAACTACAAAGCATGTCTATGGGTGCTAAAGAAAATTTCAAGGAGTATGCCCAGAAGTGGAGAGATTTGGCCGGTAGAGTACAACCTCCTCTAACTGACAGGGAGTTAGTTGATATGTTCATGTGTACGTTGAATGGTCCTTTTTACAGTCATCTTATTGGAAGCTCATCATCTGGCTTCACTGAGTTGATAATGACAGGAGAGCGCGTAGAAAGTGGTATAAGGAGTGGCAAGATCCAAGTGGGTGCTTCTTCATCCAGTACTACAAAGAAGCCCCTAGTGGGAAGAAAGAGTCAAATGTTGTTTATGGTCAATCTGATCGTAATAGGAGGCATCAATCTGTGAGTGCAGTTCATATCTCCAATCCTACTCCTGCAACACCAGAGCCACCACAGGGCAATCAACAGAGGCCTAGAAGGCAGTTCACTAAGCTCAATATGTCACTGGCCCAAGCCTTGCAACACTTGTTGAAGGGTGAACTCATCACTTTGAGGGACCCTCCTCAGAATCCCAATGTTACCTCTCCCAGGTACAATCCTAATGCACGATGTGCATATCATTCTAATTGCCAGGGACATGATACCAATAGTTGCTGGATATTGAAAAATAAGATTCAGGATATGATTGATGCGGGAGAGATTGAGTTTGATCCTCCGGGTACTCCAAATGTGATTACTGCTCCCATGCCAAATCATGAAAAGACTGTCAATGCCATTGATGAAGTTTCACATATTTCCTCAGTTGCAGATGTGACCACACCATTATCTGTTATAAAGAAGAAGTTGGTACAAGCTGGGTTTTTTCCAGGTTGTCGTGAAGATTGTTTATATTGTGCTTATAAGCCGGATAGTTGCTGGAGATTGAAGGACGGAATTCAACGCCTCATGGACAATTACACAATATTGTTTGAGAGGACACCACCTTCTGTGGAGAGCATGGTTGAGCATATAACTAAAGGTGCGAAGGTTGAAGAGGTGGATATGGTTGATAAAGTGCCGGTAAGGATTACTTCCAAGGTTCCTGTCAAAATCACTCGTAAGGGTCCAATTAAAATTACTGCTGAAGGCCCTGTGAAGATTGTTGCTGAAGCTAGAGTGGCTCCTATGATCATTACCACTCCGGGTCCTATCCCATATACTTCTGATAAAGTTGTGCCTTGGCATTATGGTTCCGATGTTTATATCCATGGTGTTAAGCAGGAATCCTTGGCTAATGCACCTGTTGTTGATGAAAATCTGAATGTTGATAATATTGCTGGGTCTAGTAAGATCACACGAAGCGGAAGAATTTTCTCTCCTCCGGTTACCTCCAAGAATATATCTACTCCAGCTACTACCTCCACTGCTGATGCTCGGGGCAAAGGTCCTGTTATTGAACCTGTGCAAACGGATGTACCAGCTGCTGATGATCTTTCTAAGCAGATGGAAGAAGTATTGAAGATCATTCGCAAGAGTGATTATGACATTGTTGACCAATTGGGGCATACCCCCTCCAAGATTTCTATGTTGTCTTTATTGTTGTGTTCCGAGGCTCATGCCAAAGCCTTGATTAAATTTTTGAAGACCGCTCACGTACCAAATGAGATTTCTGTAGACCATTTTGAAAATTGTGTTGCACACTTGACCTCTGATAATGGGTTAGGTTTCTCCGATGCTGATTTGACTCCTGCCAAGAGAGATCATAATAGGGCTCTACATATCTCTATTGAATGCAGGGGCACTACCCTGTCACATGTGTTAATAGACAATGGTTCCTCGCTAAATGTGTTGTCCAAAGAAGTTCTGAATAAGCTTAGTCCTGAAGATGCTGTGTTGAAACCCAGTAATATAGTGGTGAAGGCTTTTGACGGTTCAAGAAGAGTGGTGCACGGAGAAATAGATATCCCAATCAAAGTGGGTTCTCAGGTCTTCAATGCTACATTTTATGTAATGGATATCCGTCCTTCGTATTCTTGTTTGCTTGGGCGTCCCTGGATCCATGGGGCAGGTGCTGTAACTTCTACCTTACATCAGAAGCTGAGATATCCAGTAGGAGGAAAAGTTGTCACTGTTTATGGAGAGGAAGGGTATATAGTTAGCCATGTGAACACATTTAAATATCTTGAAGTGGAAGGTGAATATGTGGAAACTCCATGTCAGACGTTTGAAGTAGTTCCTTGGGTTGTTAATAATTATGAAGCTCCTTCTGTTGTCAAGAAAGTTCATGTGGTCACCAGAGTACCTCCTACAATGGCCTCCCTCAAAGATGCTAGAGCTGTGGTGGATGAAGGTGGTTGTACTATTTGGGCAGCTTCCTGACATTCCTTACAAGTCTGACAAATTTGGTTTGGGTTTCACTGCAGAGTCCCAGAAGGCTGTTCGTCGTGCGCGTGCTGTTCGTATCACCAATCAGGGGATTATGAAAGATCAAATCAATGTTGTGGATGACTATGATGAAGACTACAACTTGGATGCTTGGATTTTTCCTACTGTGGGTGTTGGGCTCAATAATTGGAAAGCTGAAGATGTTATTCCCATCTCCTTTAGTCAGGAGTAAATACTATTAGTGTGTTGTTACTTTTAAAGATTGTAATTTTTGAACAATTAAACTCTTAAGCCTTGTGCCTTACCCGGGGCACAATGGTATGCTTGTTTCGGGGTGTCATTTCATTTGCATACTTCATTCAATAAAAATCAGTGGACGTTTCGTTTTCGTAAATATTGTGTTCCTTGTCTTTCTTTTCTTTATTTTTGTTTTATCAGCTATGTGTTCTTACACACACCCACATCACTAAAATGCAGATCCTTATCCACTCTGGATCCTGTTGATAACAGTTCTACTATTGCCAATTATAATTTCGAGAATCCGATCTATCAAGCTGAAGATGGAAACGAGGACGATTGTGAGGTACCTGTAGAGCTTGCTAGGTTGTTACAACAAGAAGAGAAAGCTTTACAGCCACATGAAAAGCCAATCGAAGTTGTGAATCTGGGAACTGAAGAAAACAGGAAAGAGGTCAAGATAGGGGCTGAATTAGAGGATGGTATCAAGAGCAGATTGATTCAGATGTTACATGACTATGGGAAGATCTTTGCTTGGTCCTACGAAGATATGTCAGGGTTGGATATAGACATTGTAGTTCACCGTCTACCGGTAAAAGAAGATTGTCGTCCAAAGAAGCAGAAGGTTCGTCGCATGCGTCCTGAAATGTCAGAGAAGATTAAGGCAGAGGTAATGAAACAGTTTGATGCAGGGTTCTTAGCTGTGACTTCTTATCCTCAATGGGTTGCAAATGTGGTACCGGTACTGTTGCACCCCAAAATTTGCCCTCACAATACAAGACTTTGTGTGCTAAGAGGTTCACAAGATTCACAAGACCTCTCATGAGGTTCATGAGGTTCACAAGGTTCACAAGACCTCTCATGAGGTTCATGAGATTCACAAGACACCTTATGAGGTTCACAAGGTTCACAAGACCTCTCATGAGGTTCATGAAGTTTACAAGACATCTTATGAGGTTCACAAGGTTCACAAGACATCTTATGAGGTTCACAAGGTTCACAAAGTTCACAATGGGTCAGAAGATTTGACAATTCCCTCAGACAATGCATCCTCCTAAGCAGTGCATCCAAAACTAGGGTTTTGACTTTAATCAGGCTAAATGGACTTCCAAGACTTAAAGTGAGCTTCATAACATCTTATATGTGTTTAAGAATCCCCATGACAAATTTCAGAACTTTTCTTAAAGGTTTGCTCAGTCAGATGATCAGATAGGTCAAAATCAGTCAAAGTAGTTAAAAAGTCAAACTGAGGTCAACTGTGGTCAAAACA
This sequence comes from Lathyrus aphaca, assembly GCA_963966055.1. Classification (NCBI taxonomy): domain Eukaryota; kingdom Viridiplantae; phylum Streptophyta; class Magnoliopsida; order Fabales; family Fabaceae; genus Lathyrus; species Lathyrus aphaca. The sequence continues at coordinate 188,002,183 of OZ014521.1, read as the reverse complement.
AAGTCAAACTTCATGATTTTTTGTCAACATCAAGTATATTAGGTAAAATTCATCATTTGATCAAAGGTTGATCATGATTCATCAAGGATATTTCAGATCATCAAGGATCACAGGTTTCTAAATTAGGGTTTCCTTAGAAAAAGTCAACTGAACTTTGACCAGCCATAACTTTCACATGCTTCATCAAATTTTTCCCATCCAAATCTCATTTTGAAGGAAATTGAATTCTCTACAACTTTGTGTCTCACAAGCCAAGCCCAAAAATGCTTCATTTGGAAGGTATGAGCTAAGACATTATAGGTCCTTTTGAAAGTCAATAAAAAGTCAACAACTTCAAAAGGTCATAACTTGAGAATGATAAATGATATAGACATGAAACCAATGGGGTTGGTTAGGGGACTCTTCAAGATTTCCAAAATGTCCAAGAACACCCTCATAGCATTAAAATTGAAGGATATGTGCCCTTGCAAAGTTGGGAAATTTTTGGGTGGTTTATGAAGAAAATAGGGTCTTAAAACCAAATTCTTCTAAATGGGCTGAACTTTTTGTGACCCAAGGTGTTCCATGACATCATGCACGAAATTTATTTGATATTTTCATAATTTTATTTTATTTATTTTATTTATTATGATTTCTTATGTTAAAAATCATTTTAAATTTAAATAAAATATCAAATATGAAAATTTAAAATATATTTTGGTTCTAGAAGGTCATTAACATGAATTGGATTAAATTGATATACAATTGATGATGATTGTCTTGAAATAGAAAGGTCTCATTCAAAAATATATGAAATTTAAGTCATAATCTTTTTCAATCTCCAAAAATCAAAAAGTCCAAACAATGATCCAATTTTTTGACCTAGCTTCATTCTACTATAAGTATACAAACTATCACAATGCATAGAGGACGAATCTTCTGCCTCAAGAGTAAGTTTTCACTTTCAAAAAAATCACCAAAAACCTGAATTCGGATTCCATCATTCAGGCTCTTTCAAGGCAATTTGAAGGTTGATACATGTTCTATGGACATCATTGAACCTATTCCAATCATTAAAAGCATCAAAAACATGACATAGTGCATAACCCGAATCAAACTTTTCATGTCTTGATGATTTTTTCGTTTTCTCATATTTGTGTATTATAAATAAGATTTGATCATTGTTTCATGTTTGTATTGAGTTGTTGATTGTTTCTGGATGGTTTAATTGAAGTTTCACTACAGGTTTAAGGAATTGCCATGGCTAGGGTTTCGGCCAAGCAATTAGGGTTTCACACTAAACCTAATATAAATGAATTTGGAAAACATAGGATGATTGTGTAAGTTGTGGGGATCACAACGCCCTAATTAATTGAAGAAAATTGTACTGTATGCTTGCTTGTTGAGTTTCGCAGGTCCTGTATGTGTTTGAAATCGCAGGAAATTTCATAGGGAAATTCGCAGCAAAAAACGCAAGGCCAGAGGAGGAAGACGAAGTTCTTGGCGCCATCTGGAAGATTCAAAATTGGGTTTAATATTTTTAGAGTTGTTTGTTGTTTTGTTTCAACTGATGCAGGTTAGCCCAGTGGTAAGGATTGCGCGTATGGATTGCATAAGGCCTTGGTTCGATCCTTGGATGCAACAATTTTTTTTCTTATTTTTCCATTTAATCACAGGACTTAATATATTATTGATTGTAGTGATTATATAATCAGTTGCGCCCTCCTGGCTGGATGGTAAGAGTGCTTGTTTGTTGTGTGAAGGTCCTGGGTTCGAAACCCTCCCCAGGCCTTTTTTGTGCTTTTGTTTGTTTTGTCATAATTTCCACATGATTTGAAACAAAGGACATTGGCTTCCATCCCATATCACCACGCGCACGATGGCCTGGTGGTTGTAGAGGCAGGACTCAAAGATGAAAGCAGAGGGACTGGGTTCAAATCCCAGTCCAGGTAAGTCTTTTTTTTCATTTTTCTTGTTTTTTCTATTTTATTTGTTTATATTATTGTTAAATAAATCTAAATAATAAAATAAGATGTTAATAACATTGTTTTCTTTTCTATAATTTAAAATTCATCTTTTCAAAATTAAAATCTTATTGGTAAAAAATTATTTAATATTTATTTTTGTATATTATTAATATTGTATAATTTTGTATAATTAATCCTAATTTATTTTTCTAAACATATAAACCCTAATATTTTCTAAAACCCTAAAATATTTTTATAAACCCTAATTGTAAATATTAATTTATTTGTTAATTATAACCTTCAATTTATTTATTTATAAATCTTAATTATATACATATTTTATAATTTAATTATTATTTAATATAATTCTTGCATGTAAATAATTTTAGATTATGCTTAAAATAATAAAAAACTCCTAATTTAATTTTGTAAATATAATTTACTTTTATAATATGTTTATTTAATCATAATTAACCATTATTTTTCATAATATGTATATAAATTTAAATCTTTATAATAATTAGTATATAATATGAATTGTTTATTTTTCTTCTTAAAAATCTAAAAAAATAATTATCTATTAAAAATTGAACTTTTAAGTTTATTATTCCTTATTATGTTAAATTCTTGATTTTATTCTTATTAATTTTTATTATTACTAACCCAATTATTTATTATTACTTATTTTGCTTATTTATTTAATTTGTTTTAATTATTATTATTATGTAATTGTATCTTTTATGTAATATTTTAGTAGTAATGTTTAATATTTATTTTTTAAATGCTATGGTTAGTAAAGTAGGGAGTGAAATATGTTTGTATTTAAAAATTGAATTTAGACCATTAATTTAAAGATAAATATTTAAACTTGTACACTCACACACGTAAGTCGGTCCTGGATCGCCGTCTCACTTCTTAAGGGTTACCTCTCATGTTGCCTAAACAAAAGGTCAAGTAGGGTGTATAAAGCAAAGTCCCTCATCTTATATCATCTAGTCCCTTAAACAGATAAAAAGATCAAGTCCCTTCGAATGTTGCCTTTGTAATGATCTCGTCCCTTTCGAATAAAGATGATAAGTCCCTTCGAATTGCTTATACACCCCACAGTTGCCTAAATAACAGATGTCCCTTCACTTGTCCCTCACAACATCCAAGGTAATGACTACCTATTCCTTAATAATAGGTATAGTCTTACCATTTAAAGGATTCAAGAACAGAAAAGACTTAATTTAGGGTAGGTTCCTCTTATATACTTGCTCACTCTTCAAAACATTTCAAACACTTCATACATTTCAAACAATTTTCAAAACAAAGGTTTTATATATATCCGTACATGGATCATTATAAAATACTTAAGAAAATTTCTAAGCACACACTTCACATTTCAAAAACAGTTTAAAGTGAGCTAAGTAACTAAGAGCCCATGGATAACCATGGATGTAAAGGGTGCTAACACCTTCCCTTTACATAACCTACCCCCCGGACCCAAAAATATTTTAAAAGGTCTTTCCTGTTCTTTTATGCCTTTCCTTTGGATAGAATAAAAGTCGGTGGCGACTCTTGCTATCCGCAACATCACTAAAGTCAGTTCTCCCACCGTGTTACAGAACTGGCGACTCTGCTGGGGATTTAATAAAAGAGGGGTACCCTTAGGAATTAGATCACTTTAAAATTGTTTGCCTTGTTTGCTTTATACTTATCTGTTGGATGTTCTTATGTGTGAAAGATCCTAACCCGGATCTAGTGTACCTTAGGTAAATGGCAATAGACCAAGGAAACTGTACGGCGTATACCGATATGGTTGATCTGGTGGCCATAGTTAGTGTGACTTCTTGGTTGGTGCTTATGTTCCTTAAGTCAAGTTGAGGATAATATGAGGCTGCCATATGTTGTCAATGCACTAGCTAACTTTTAGAACCCTAGTTATCCCATCTTGGCCTTTAGAAAAGTAGTGAGATAACCGGCTTTGGTGAAGACTGAAGTTGGTTGATACTCGATGCTACACTCATTGAGATTCTAAACTTGGAGGGTTTTGGTTGGCAAGTAAGTTGCCTACTGAACAACCACCCTTGTGAAGGATCAGTGATATTGAGATCCCTTAGAACCTGGTTACTTTATAGGACAGGATGAACCATCTCAACTTCAGGGGAGGGTACTTACCTTTAAACCTCATGCAAGCCTTCAAACCTAGGGCTATTGTGTGACTTGTTTGTGTGTGCCACATGTTTGTGATTGAGCATAACATCATAACATCATCATGCATCATAAGCATAGCATTTTCACTAACCATTTCAAGGACCAAAGGATTTATCTTTGTTCTTTGTTGCAGGTCATGGCTTCTGCTCGTAGAAACACTATCAGGATCAACTTTGTAGGAATACCTGCCAAGCTCAAAGAGTTGATTTCTCAAGTGTCTGATAACTCCCGGTTCATCAAGAGACATGGTCATCTATTGGATCTGGTCACCTCAGGGTTCAATGAAGACATGATGAGTGTTCTGTTTCAGTTCTTTGATCCTAAACACCATTGCTTCACATTCCCCGACTATCAGCTGGTTCCAACAATGGAAGAGTTCTCTAAACTTCTGGGTATACCTGTTCTTGATCAGAAACCATTCAGAGGCTTGGAAAAAGAGCCTAAACCTGAGGTTATTGCTACAGCTCTACATCTGAAGAAGTCTGACATTGTTCTAGAAATGAGAATCGGAGTTAAAGGTATTCTTGCTAAGGTGTTGATAGAGAAGGCTCAAGTGTTCTTGAAGGCTATGAGTTATGATGCTTTTGAGGAGATCTTAGCCTTGCTGATTTATGGCTTAGTGTTGTTCCCCAATCCAGGTCAGTTCATAGACGTTCATGCCATCAACATATTTCTGAGCCACAATCCAGTGCCTACACTACTTGGGGACATCCTGCACTCTCTTCATACTCGTACTACAAAAGCAAGAGGAACTCTGATGTGCTGCATACCTTTGCTATCTAAGTGGTTTATTTCTCACCTTCCTCGCTCAGTGATGAAGAATGAACAAGGGTTCAGGTGGTCTAAAAGGATCATGTCACTCTCTCATTCAGATATCCATTGGTGCTCCAAATCTATGGAGAATGTCACTATCATTGACCGTTGTGGGGAGTTCCCTAATGTGCCACTTCTAGGCATAAGAGGAGGCATTACCTACAATCCTTCCTTAGATCTACGACAATTTGGTTACGCTCGGAGTGACGGTCCATATGACATGTTGATTCAGGGTATTGTGTTTGATTACGACAACGATCTGCAAGGTTACCGTCAAAGGTTCATACGAGCATGGGGAAAAGTGAACAAGGTTGACAGCAAGACTCTGGAGCCTAAGTACACTATTCCTATGGAAGCTTATCTCAGATGGGTGCGATTGTTGGTGTAAGCCCTAGAGGCTAATACTTTTTGGTACTTGTATCGGATTATTCGTTTAATAATAAAAGGCATTTCTTTATTATGTTTGTCTTTCAGAATAATAAAGTCCCTAGAATAGTTAGTCTGTTTAATGAAATGTTAAGTGTGACTTAATCATGAGATCCCATTAAACATAAAGACATTATTCTTAAAATATCCATAGTCAAGCTTTATTGCAAAGTGGGATAACATTAAAGCATTGAGACTATTATGAAGATAGAATGATGATCACATCTCATGGATCATGGATAAAGAGTTATCAAGTCTTGACATAGGTATAAATATTAGGAGTAATATTTATACCGGATTGACCCGCTATGAGAATACTACATAGTATGTTATGCAAAGTGTCATAAGTTATTCTCATGGTGATAATGGTGTATTACCACCCTTCGACCTGAAACCACTATGGACCCTAGATGTAGAGTCGGGTGCTTTATTGCTGATCAAACATTATCCGTAACTGGATGATCATAAAGACAGTTGATGGGCACTCCACGAAGCATGCTGAGGGACATGAGTGTCCTAGATGGAATTTGCCAATCCTGCATAACAGGAGAAATGTCTAAGGGCCCAATATTGAACTGGACAAGGATGACACAGTGTATGCCTTGTGTTCAATATAGACATAGGGGCAAAAGGGTAATTGTACAAACATATATTATCACGAAAAAGGTTTTGTCAGATCACATGACATTTTCGTGACTTGGGTAGCAGTGATGTGTTGCTAGATACCGCTCACTGTTTATTATGTTAAATATATAATTTAATATAATTACCAATGTTACGAAATCCTACAGGGTCACACACATAAGGACAGTTTGATGAGAGATAGAGAAATCAAAGGAACACCGTAAGGTACGGTGCACTTAAGTGAAAAATAGAAATTCGGATAATATAATAATAATTATTGTTATTTTATAATGGTTATAAAATAATAATAAAATAAATATATTTATTATAATAATAGTTATTATAATAATATATAATATTATTATGGATCATGTGAATTGGGCTTTTAGCCCGCAGCCCACAAGAGAGTCTATAAAAGGAACCCTTGTGATGAAGTTTTTACTTGATGCAATTTCGTTTTTGATTCTCACTCAAATAATTCCGTTCGTAAGCAGCTAGCACTGTGACCGGAAGTTGTTCGTGTGGACTGAGTAGAGGCGTTGCACTTCATCAACGCTTGTGATCGTTGCATCAAAGATCTGAATCGCCACAAAGAGGTAACGATTCTATCACTGACCATGCTCATTCGTAAGGATCACTAAAGGAAAATTTTTGTTTTCCGCTGCGTTTAGATCGCAATTCTCCTTCAGCGATCTCGTGCTCAGACTCTTATGATGCCATATCCTGCTATCCTGCCAGTTACCATGGAACCTGTTGCTGAAGGAGATACTTCTTATACCATCCTTCACCCAGACATGCCTACTGACATGGAAGATTTACAAAGGTCCTGGATCCAGTTGAAGGAGCAAAAGGATACCTTCGAGGCTCATTACAAAGCAAGCCAAGAAAGAATCCTGGAATTAACAAAGCAACTTCACGAGGAACGAAATCTCAACTCATACCTCAACATAAAGAGGAAACGTCCATGGGAGACTTAAAACCCCATCTCTTGTATTTATTTCATTTCATTTCCTGTAAGCCCAAGAGGCAAAACAAATTTATTACTAATAAAAGTTTACCTTCTTGTTTGTTTAAGCAAATTTAAATCCCGCGGTCCTTGAAAACATTGCATATACATTCACATATCATATCATTGCATCACAGGTTTATTGTGAACAGGTTTCTCATCTTCTCGCTGTTTATTTCAGCAATGGCTCTTGAACAAACAGTTAAGGATCTCCAGGCACAAAATGCACAGTTCCAAGAGCTGATCCTGAACTTGTCCAAGGGGCAGGATGAATTGAAGACACTGCTGGCCAAGAAGACTAAGAAGACTAGAAGGTCAGGAGGCCTGATCAACATGGGAAGAATGTTCAGAGGTCCTGTCAAGACCAAAGAACAGGTTGAAGATTATGAGTCTGAAGAGTCTGATAAAGAGGGAGCCAGTCTCCACAATACAATGGGGGACTCTGATTCTGAAGCTAACTACTATCATGAGCCTAATGAAGATAAGTTCAAGATGATGGTGGATAGAATGGATGCTATAGAATTGCAAAAGTCTTCTGGGCTGGATTTTGAAGACCTGAGTTTGATATCTGGGGTGGTTATACCCATTGGTTTCAAGGTTCCTACTTTCGTTGTTTATGATGGTGTCTCTTGTCCCAAGCTGCATCTGAGGTCTTATGTCCGGAGAATCCAACCCCATACTGCTGATAAAAAGTTGTGGATCCATTTCTTCTAAGAGAGCTTATCTAGAGCTCAATTGGAACGGTACTATCAGTTGGAGAGTGTCAACATCCGTGATTGGAATGATCTTGCTGAAGCCTTCTATAAGCAATATCAATACAATGCTGATTTAGCCCCTACTCGCATGCAACTTCAAAGAATGTCTATGGGTGTTAAAGAGAGTTTCAAAGAGTATGCTCAGAAATGGAGAGACTTGGCTGGAAGAGTGCAACCACCTCTAACTGACAGGGAGTTAGTTGATATGTTCATGTGTACGTTGAATGGTCCTTTTTACAGTCATCTCATTGGAAGCTCATCATCTAGTTTCATTGAGTTGATAATGACAGGAGAACGCGTAGAAAGTGGTATAAGGAGTGGCAAGATTCAAGTGGGTGTTTCTTCATCAGGTGCTGCAAAGAAGCCTCTCAGTGGGAAGAAAGAGTCAAATGCTGTTTATGGTCAACCTGATCGTAATAGAAGGCATCAGTCTATGAGTGCAGTTCATATCTCCAATCCAACTGCTGCAACAATAGAGCAGCCACAGGGAAATCAACAGAGGGCTAGAAGGCAGTTCACTAAGATCAATATGTCAATGGCCCAAGCCTTGCAACACTTGTTGAAGGCTGAACTTATCACTCTGAAAGATCCTCCTCAGAATCCTAATGTTACCTCTCCCAGGTATAATCCTAATGCACGATGTGCATATCATTCAAATTGTTAGGGACATGATACCAATAGTTGCTGGGTGTTGAAGAATAAAATTCAGGATATGATTGATGCTGGAGAGATTGAGTTTGACCCTCCGGGTACTCCAAATGTGATTACTGCTCCCATGCCAAATCATGAGAAGACTGTCAATGCCATTGATGAAGATTCACATATTTTCTCAGTTGCAGAGTTGACTACACCATTGTCTGTTATTAAGAAGAAGTTAGTACAAGCTGGGTTCTTTCCAGGTTGTCGAGAAGATTGTTTATATTGTACCTATAAGCCGGATAGCTGCTGGAGGTTGAAGGACGAAATTCAACGCCTCATGAATAATTACACCATAGTGTTTGAGAGGACCCCACCTTCTGTGGAATGTATGGTGGATCATATAACTAAAAGTGCGAAGGTTGAAGAGGTAGATATGGTTGATAAAGTGCCGGTAAGGATCACTTCCAAGGGACCTGTACAAATCACTCATAAGGGTCCAATTAAGATTACTGCTGAAGGCCCTGTGAATATTGTTGCTGAAGCTAGAGTGGCTCCTATGATCATTACCACTCCTGGTCCTATTCCGTATACTTCTGATAAAGTTGTGCCTTGGCATTATGGGTCCGATGTTTATATCCATGGTGTTAAGCAGGAACCCTTAGCTGATACGCCTGTTGTTGATGCGAACCTTGATGTTGATAATATTGCTGGATCTAGTAAGATCACGAGAAGTGGAAGAGTTTTCTCTCTTCCAGTTACCTCCAAGAATACAGTTACTCCAGCTACTACCTCTACCACTGATGCTCGGGGCAAAGGTCCTGTTATTGAACCTATACCAACTGATGTGCCAGCTGCTGATGATCTTGCTAAGCAGATGGAAGAAGTATTGAAGATCATTCGCAAGAGTGATTATGACATTGTTGACCAATTGGGGCATACTCCCTCCAAGATTTCTATGTTGTCTTTATTGTTGTGTTCTGAGGCTCATGCCAAGGCCCTGATTAAATTTCTGAAGACTGCTCATGTACCAAATGAAATTTCTGTTGACCAGTTTGAAAATTGTGTTGCACACTTGACCTATGATAATGGGTTAAGTTTCTCCGATGCTGATTTGACTCCGGCCAAGAGAGATCATAATAGGGCTCTACATATCTCTATTGAATGCAGGGGCACTACCCTGTCACATGTATTGATAGACAATGGTTCCTCTCTGAATGTGTTGCCCAAAGAAGTCCTGAATAAGCTTAGTCCTGAAGATGCTGTGTTGAAACCCAGTAATATAGTGGTGAAAGCTTTTGATGGCTCGAGAAGGGTGGTGCATGGAGAAATTGATCTCCCAATCAAAGTAGGTTCTCAGGTCTTCAATGCTACTTTTTATGTAATGGATATTCGTCCTTCATATTCTTGTTTGCTTGGGCGTCCTTGGATCCATGGGGCAGGTGCTGTAACCTCTACATTACATCAAAAGCTGAGGTATCCAGTAGAGGGGAAGGTTGTTACTGTTTACGGAGAGGAAGGGTATATGATTAGCCATGTGAACACCTTTAAATATCTTGAAGTGGAAGGAGAATATGTTGAAACTCCGTGTCAGACATTTGAAGTGGTTCCTTGGATTGTTAATGATTATGAAGCTCCTCCTGTTGTCAAGAAAGTTCCTGTGGTCACCAGAGTACCTCCTACAATGGCCTCCCTTAAAGATGCTAGAGCTGTGGTGGATGAAGGTGGTTGTACTATTTGGGGTCAGCTTCCTGACATTCCTTACAAGTCTGACAAATTTGGTTTGGGTTTCACTGCAGAGTCCCAGAAGGCTGTTCGTCGTGCTCGTGCTGTTCGTATCACCAATCAGGGGATTATGAAGAATCAGATCAATGCTGTGGGTGACTATGATGAATACTACAACTTGGATGCTTGGATTTTTCCTACTGTGGGTGCTGGGCTCAATAATTGGAAAGCTGAAGATGTTATTCCTATCTCCTTTAGTCAGGAGTAAATACTATTACTGTGTTGTTACTTTTAAGTTTGTAATTTCTTGAACAATTAAACTCTTAATCCTTGTGCCTTACCCGGGGCACAATGGTGTGCTTGTTACAGGATGTCATTTCATTTGCATACTTCATTCAATAAAAATCAGTGGACGTTTCGTTTTCGTAAATATTGTGTTCCTTGTCTTTCTTTTCTTTTATTTTTGCTTTATCAGCTATGCGTTCTTACACACACCCACATCACTAAAATGCAGATCCTCATCCACTCTGGATCCTGTTGATAACTGTTCTACTATTGCCAATTATAATTTCGAGAATCCGATCTATCAAGCTGAAGATGGAAATGAGGACGATTGTGAAGTACCTGTAGAGCTTGCTAGGTTGTTACAACAAGAAGAGAAAGCTATACAGCCACATGAAGAGTCAATCGAAGTTGTGAATCTGGGAACTGATGAAAATAGGAAAGAAGTCAAGATAGGGGCTGATTTAGAGGATAGTGTCAAGAGCAGATTGATTCAGATGTTACGTGACTATGTGGAGATCTTTGCTTGGTCTTATGAAGATATGCCAGGGTTGGATACAGACATTGTGGTTCACCGTTTACCAGTGAAAGAAGATTGTCGTCCAAAGAAGAAGAAGGTTCGTCGAATGCGTCCTGAAATGTCAGAGAAGATTAAGGCAGAGGTAATGAAACAGTTTGATGCAGGGTTCTTAGCAGTGACTTCTTATCCTCAGTGGGTTGCAAATGTGGTACCAGCACCTAAGAAAGATGGCAAGGTACGTATGTGTGTGGACTACAGGGATTTGAACAAGGCCAGCCCCAAAGATGACTTTCCACTTCCTCATATTGACGTTCTGGTAGACAACACTGCTCAGCATAAGGTATTCTCATTTATGGATGGTATCCTTGGATGCAACAATTTTTTTTCTTATTTTTCCATTTAATCACATGACTTAATATATTATTGATTGTAGTGATTATATAATCAGTTGCGCCCTCCTGGCTGGATGGTAAGAGTGCTTGTTTGTTGTGTGAAGGTCCTGGGTTCGAAACCCTCCCCATGCCTTTTTTGTGCTTTTGTTTGTTTTGTCATAATTTCCACAGGATTTGAAACAAAGGACATTGGCTTCCATTCCATATCACCACGCGCACGCTGGCCTGGTGGTTGTAGAGGCAGGACTCAAAGATGAAAGCAGAGGGACTGGGTTCAAATCCCAGTCCAGGTAAGTCTTCTTTTTTCATTTTTCTTGTTTTTTCTATTTTATTTGTTTATATTATTGTTAAATAAATCTAAATAATAAAATAAGATGTTAATAACATTGTTTTCTTTTCTATAATTTAAAATTCATCTTTTCAAAATTAAAATCTTATTGGTAAAAAATTATTTAATATTTATTTATGTATATTATTAATATTGTATAATTTTGTATAATTAATCCTAATTTATTTTTCTAAACATATAAACCCTAATATTTTCTAAAACCCTAAAATATTTTTATAAACTCTAATTGTAAATATTAATTTATTTGTTAATTATAACCTTCAATTTATTTATTTATAAATCTTAATTATATACATATTTTATAATTTAATTATTATTTAATATAATTCTTGCATGTAAATAATTTTAGATTATGCTTAAAATAATAAAAAACTCCTAATTTAATTTTGTAAATATAATTTACTTTTATAATATGTTTATTTAATCATAATTAACCATTATTTTTCATAATATGTATATAAATTTAAATCTTTATAATAATTAGTATATAATATGAATTGTTTATTTTTCTTCTTAAAAATCTAAAAAAATAATTATCTATTAAAAATTGCACTTTTAAGTTTATTATTCGTTATTATGTTAAATTCTTGATTTTATTCTTATTAATTTTTATTATTACTAACCCAATTATTTATTATTACTTATTTTGCTTATTTATTTAATTTGTTTTAATTATTATTATTATGTAATTGTATCTTTTATGTAATATTTTAGTAGTAATGTTTAATATTTATTTTTTAAATGCTATGGTTAGTAAAGTAGATAGTGAAATATGTTTGTATTTAAAATTTAATTTAGACCATTAATTTAAAGATAAATATTTAAACTTGTACACTCACACACGTAAGTCGGTCCTGGATCGCCGTCTCACTTCTTAAGGGTTACCTCTCATGTTGCCTAAACAAAAGGTCAAGTAGGGTGTATAAAGCAAAGTCCCTCATCTTATATCATCTAGTCCCTTAAACAGATAAAAAGATCAAGTCCCTTCGAATGTTGCCTTTGTAATGATCTCGTCCCTTTCGAATAAAGATGATAAGTCCCTTCGAATTGCTTATACACCCCACAGTTGCCTAAATAACAGATGTCCCTTCACTTGTCCCTCACAACATCCAAGGTAATGACTACCTATTCCTTAATAATAGGGATAGTCTTACCATTTAAAGGATTCAAGAACAGAAAAGACTTAATTTAGGGTAGGTTCCTCTTATATACTTGCTCACTCTTCAAAACATTTCAAACACTTCATACATTTCAAACAATTTTCAAAACAAAGGTTTTATATATATCCGTACATGGATCATTATAAAATACTTAAGAAAATTTCTAAACACACACTTCACATTTCAAAAACAGTTTAAAGTGAGCTAAGTAACTAAGAGCCCATGGATAACCATGGATGTAAAGGGTGCTAACACCTTCCCTTTACATAACCTACCCCCCGGACCCAAAAATCTTTTAAAAGGTCTTTCCTGTTCTTTTATGCCTTTCCTTTGGATAAAATAAAAGTCGGTGGCGACTCTTGCTATCCGCAACATCACTAAAGTCAGTTCTCCCACCGTGTTACAGGTACCTAAGAAAGATGGTAAGGTACGTATGTGTGTAGACTACAGGGATTTGAACAAGGCCAGCCCCAAAGATGACTTTCCACTTCCTCATATTGATGTTCTGGTAGACAACACTGCTCAGCATAAAGTATTCTCCTTCATGGATGGTTTTTCTGGCTACAATCAAATCAAGATGGCACCCGAAGATATGGAGAAGACTACATTTGTTACACAGTGGGGCACTTTTTGCTATAAGGTGATGCCATTTGGTTTGAAGAATGCAGGGGCAACATATCAGCGTGCTATGGTGGCTTTGTTTCATGATATGATTCATCATGAGATAGAGGTGTATGTGGATGATATGATAGCCAGGTCCCAGAATGAAGAACAACATCTTGATCATCTGCATAAGTTGTTTGGGAGATTGAAGAAGTATAAGTTGAGATTGAACCCGAACAAATGTACTTTTGGAGTTAGATCTGGTAAGCTCCTGGGTTTCATTGTCAGTGGAAAAGGTATTGAAGTGGATCCTGCAAAAGTGAAAGCCATACAAGAGATGCCAGCTCCCCGTACTGAGAAGGAAGTTAGAGGTTTCTTAGGACGATTGAACTACATTGCAAGTTATATTTTCCAATTAACTGCCACCTGTGAGCCAATCTTCAAGTTGTTGAAGAAAGATCAGGTAATGGAATGGAATGATGAGTGCCAGACTGCCTTTCATGAAATCAAGAAATATCTGCTAGAACCTCCAATTTTGATGCCACCAGTTGATGGAAGACCTTTGATTATGTACTTAACATTATTAGACAACTCAATGGGGTGTGTGTTGGGGCAACATGACGAGTCTGGTCGAAAAGAGCAGGCAATATACTACCTTAGCAAAAAGTTTACCGACTGTGAAACAAGATACTCACTGCTCGAGAAAACTTGTTGCGCTTTGGCATGGGCTGCTTGCCGACTAAGACAGTATATGTTGACCCATACTACCTTATTGATTTCGAAGATGGATCCAATTAAGTACATATTCGAGAAACCTGCTCTCTCCGGAAGAATTTCAAGATGGCAAATGATCTTGACAGAATATGACATACAATATACTACTCAGAAAGCCATCAAAGGAAGTGTTGTAGCTGATCATTTGGCTCATCAAGCAATGGATGATTATCAGTCGATGAGTTTTGAGTTCCCTGATGAAGACATTACGATTATTACCAAAGAACCCGAACAATATGACGGACCTGAACAAGGATCCCGATGGACTATGGTTTTTGATGGAGCTTCTAATGCGCTTGGTAATGGTGTTGGTGTTGTGATTAGTTCCCCTGAAGGCTGTCATACCCCGATTACTGCCAGACTTTGTTTCTATTGTACTAATAACATGGCTGAGTATGAGGCATGTATCCTGGGTATCAAAGTTGCCATTGGTATGAAGATTCAGTTCCTTGATGTGTATGGGGATTCAGCCCTGGTAGTAAGTCAAATTAAAGGAGATTGGGATACCAAACATGATAATCTCATTCCTTACAGAGAACATGTATTGTCTTTGATCCCATATTTCAAAGAGATTACCTTTGGACATATTCCACGAAGAGAGAATCAGTTGGCAGATGCTTTAGCCACCATGGCATCCATGTTTGAGATCAGCTGGGATGATGAAGCTCCCAAGATTACTATTGATAGATTTGAGAAGCCTGCATACTGCAATGAGATTGGCACTGAAGAAGCAGAAGAGAAGCCTTGGTTCTATGAAGTGAAAAGATATCTTGAAGCCCAGGAGTTCCCTAAAGGGGCATCTGTCAAAGATTGGAAGTTTCTGAGAAGGTTTTCTGCTAAGTTCTTTTTGAGTAATGGAATTTTGTACAAGCGCAATCATGATTCAACTTTGCTTCGTTGTGTGGATAAGAAGGAAGCAACAGAGATTATGGAAGATATGCATGATGGGATCTTTGGCACTCATTCTAGTGGTCATACCATGGCAAAGAAGATATTGAGAGCAGGTTACTATTGGTCCACCATGGAAGCTGACTGCTATCAACATTCCAGAATATGTCACAAGTGTCAAATCTATGCTGATAAAGTACATATACCTCCATCACCATTGAATGTGTTGACTGCTCCTTGGCCTTTTGCCATGTGGGGCATTGATATGATTGGTGAGATCAAGCCTACTGCTTCTAATGGGCATCGTTTCATCTTGGTTGCTATTGATTACTTTACAAAGTGGGTAGAGGCAGCTTCATTTGCATCTGTTACTAAGAATGTGGTGGCTCGATTCATTAAGAATAATCTCATATGTAGGTATGACATCCCTGAAAGGATTATTACTGACAATGGCTCTAATCTGAACAACACTATGATTACTAATCTCTGCACGCAGTTCAAGATTAAGCATCACAACTCTTCTTCGTATCGTCCGAAGATGAATGGGGCAGTTGAAGCTGCTAATAAGAACATTAAGAAGATTCTACAGAAGATGACTATCACTTACAAGGATTGGCATGAGATGTTACCATTTTCTCTTCATGGTTATCGTACTACAATACGCACTTCAACAGGGGCAACCCCATTCTCCTTAGTCTATGGTATGGAAGCAGTTCTGCCCATTGAAGTTCAGATACCCTCCTTAAGAATTATGAAGGATGCAGGCTTGGATGAAGATGAGTGGATTCAGACTCGACTTGACGAGATAAATTTGATTGATGAGAAGAGGTTAGCAGCAATTTGTCATGGCCAGATGTACCAGAAACGGATGATCAAAGCTTTTAATAAGAAGGTTAAGCCAAAGGTATATCAGGCTGGTGATCTGGTAATCAAGCGTATCATATTACCACAGGGTGATCCTAGGGGCAAGTGGACTCCAACATATGAAGGACCATTTGTGGTCAAAACAGTATTCTCAGGAGGTGCCATGATACTTACTACTATGGATGGAAAAGATTTCCCATAGCCTGTAAACGCAGACATAGTTAAAAAATACTACGCATAAAAAGAGACCCGCTAGGTTGACTGGCCTAGGCAAAAATAAGGGCATCCCGGCGAGCCAAAAGGGTTCGGGCAAAAGTTAGGGATATATATATAAAAAAATGTACACCCGGCAAGTCGAAAACCTGAAAAGGCGACTTGGGCAAAAAAAGGGTATCCCGGTGGATTGAAAACCTGAAAGGGCAATCCAGGCAAAAGTTAGGGATTAAAGCGTATGACTATGTCTCGTTTGGATCACCCATGAAACTACAACCAGTTGTGCTACTTACTCAAGCTCGAACAGATAAAGCTCAATCCAATCGTTTCCGTCTCGACAGCAGAAGATGAGATACTTGAAGATAATGGCAATAGTAGAATTGAAACTCAATAGGATTATTTCCCACATAGCTGATTTTCCTTGTTTTGTAAAAATTGTTATGACGAATTCCTCTTACTAGGATTTCTGTCTCCTTGTACAAACTTGCATGTGTATAGGTTACTTTGTGATATAAATAAAATTTCCTATTTGAATCCAGATTTACTGTTACCCTATTTACATAAGCGAAACGTCCATTGGTTGTGTTTGAATGTATGTATGCTTTTGAATATGATTGATGTTTACCAGAAATGCATAAATGCTTAATATGATTGATGTTTACCAGAAATGCATGAAAATGCAGTAATAGTATTTACTAAGGACGAACGAGGGAAGGAATTCAACGAAGCTTCGCCGGTTCATCCCCACCAGACAGCTACAAGTCCCCCAGTAGGGCAAATCCATCTTCATAAATACTTCGAGTCACATCTCCCCTGGAATTTATATCCATCTCTTTTATCCTCAGACGAATAGTTGGGAATTTATTCTTTCAATAGGAGTACGACGAACGAAGACGGGAGGTTATGGATACCTTACTATCAAACGAAGACGGGAGGTTATGGATACCATACTATCGAACAAAGACGGGAGGTTTATGAACACTATATTATCAAACAAGATGGGAACGAGTTCCTCATATTCTTCAGCAACAAATCGAGATTTATTTTCCCTGGCCAGCAGTTGTTATACGAAGATATCCAAGCGCTTCAGACTGCACGATTCATACATACATCATCTACATCATACCATAACATACATACCATAAATGCATAATACATCTTAGGTGTATCATACTATGCATGCATACATAATGCATAAACTAATATTCTCTTTGCAGGATAGTTATATGCAGGTAAAACAATATCAACAACTCACAACAGGTCAAAAATGATCCATATACTACTCAAGATGTCCTCAAATAGCAGGCAAACGATCTGTAAAAAGATCCATTCCCTGGTTCAAGACGTCTTTCAGAAGAACTAATCCTGACGTTCTTTTGACCCTAAAGAGCAAATCCTGACGCTCTTTTGGCCTCTTGTTCAAGACATTTTTCAGAAGAACTAATCCTGACGTTCTTTTGACCCTTAAGAGCAAATCATGACGCTCTTTTGGCCTCTTGTTCAAGACATTTTTCAGAAGAACTAATCCTGACGTTCTTTTGACCCTTAAGAGCAAATCCTGACGCTCTTTTGGCCTCTTGTTCAAGACATTTTTTAGAAGAACTAATCCTGACGTTCTTTTGACCCTTAAGAACAAATCCTGACGTTCTTTTGGCCCCTTGTTCAAGACTTTTTCAGAAGAACAAATCTTGACGTTCTTTTGACCCTTAAGAGAAAATCCTGACGCTCTTTTGGCCTCTTGTTCAAGACTTTTTTAGAAGAACTAATCCTGACGTTCTTTTGACCCTTAAGAGCAAATCCTGACGCTCTTTTGGCCCCTTGTTCAAGACATTTTTCAGAAGAACTAATCCTGACGTTCTTTTGACCCTTAAGAGAAAATCCTGACGCTCTTTTGGCCCCTTGTTCAAGACATTTTTCAGAAGAACAAATCCTGACGTTCTTTTGACCCTTAAGAACAAATCCTGACGTTCTTTCGGTCCTTGGAGAATAGGCAAACGGTCTGTAAAAAGATCCATTCCCTAATCCAAAATATTTCCAGAAGAGATAATCATCACAAGATTTATTTCTACTAGTCCATTCAACAATTCAAATCATGTTGCATAAATGATTCAGAGACGGTTTATGCGAAGACCTAATACTGACATCCAGTATCAACATAAAGACATCATCACATCCAGATACTTTAGATGGCATCTCTAAGCCCATCTCCAGTTCATCCTGATGGCATCTCTAAGCCCATCTCCAATTCTTCCAAGTGGCATCTTCAAGCCCACTCAAGCATATACAGCTAATCATCAGTATTACTCTACGCACCGGTGAGTGCAAATTTTTGGGCTTTTGTGTTCAATCCCCTTCAACCTTCCAGGTCACGAATGGCACATATACCAATCTAACCCCTCAGGTTTCAGAAAATTGAACAGGGGCAGCTGTTGCACCCCAAAATTTGCCCTCACAAGACAAGACTTTGTATACTAAGAGGTTCACAAGGTTCACAAGGTTCACAATACATCTCATGAGGTTCACAAGGTTCACAAAGTTCACAATTAGTCAGAAGATTTGACAATTCCCTAAGACAATGCATCCTCCTAAGCAATGCATCCTAAACTAGGGTTTTGACTTTAATCAGGCTAAATGGACTTCCAAGACTTCAAGTGAGCTTCATAACATATTATATGTGTTTAAGAATCCCCATGACAAGTTTCAAGACTTTTCTCAAAGGTTTGCTCAGTCAGATGATCAGATAGGTTAAAATCAGTTAAAGCAGTTAAAAAGTCAAACTGAGGTCAACTGTGGTCAAACCAAAGTCAAACTTCATGCTTTTTTGCCAACATCAAGTATATGAAGTAAAATTCATCATTTGATCAAGGGTTGATCATGATTCATCAAGGAGATTTCAGATCATCAAGAATCAGGAGTTTCTAAATTAGGGTTTCCTCAGGAAAAGTCAACTGAACTTTGACCAGCCATAACTTTCACATGATTCATCAATTTTTTCCCATACAAAGCCCATTTTGAAGGAAATTTAATTCTATACAACTTTGTGTCTCACAAGCCAAGCCCAAAAATGCTTCATTTGGAAGGTATGAGCTAAGACATTATAGGTCCTTTTGAAAGTCAACAAAAAGTCAACAACTTCAAAAGAGCATAACTTGAGAATGGTAAAAGATATGGACATGAAACCAATGGGGTTGGTTAGAGGACTCTTTAAGCTTTCCAAAATGTCCAAGAAAACCCTCATATAATTAAAATTGAAGGATTTGTGCCCTTGCAAAGTTGGGAAATTTTAGGGAAGTTTATGAAGCAAATAAGGCCTAAAATCAAATTTTTGCTAAATGAGCCCACCAAATTGCCATCCCATCATTATGAAAACACCAAGCACGACCCAACCCAATTATATTCTGAATTTTTATTTTTTATTTTATATTTATTTGAATTTTATTCATTAAAATGTCATTTAAATTAAAATCAAATATGAAATCAAATATTTAAAAGGGGACATTGCTTCTAGAAAGTCATGAAAGTTGATTGGATCAGATTGATATGAGAATTATGGTGATTGTCCTAAAATAGCAATGCTATATCAAAGAATATTTGAATTTTAAGGCTTGATCTTTTTCAATCTCAATTGATCCAAATATCCAAAGTGTGACATGATTTTTTGACCTAATTCAGTTCATATATATACAAGTAACTCATACAAACACAGGGAGACGAAAATTGCAGCCTCTAAGACATATTTCAAACTTCACAAAAATCACCAAAATTCAATTTTTCGGTTTCCATATTAGAAGAGGTTTCAAGGTATTTTAAGGACACCACAAGCTTCCTTAAGCTTCCCTGAATCGAAACCAACCCTTACATGCCTTTGATTCAAGCTCATATGCATAAACCGATTCTTAACTTTCATGGTTTTTTACATTTTCGATTCTGAATATTTGCTTGTGTTCAATGAATTTTGACTTGAATTTCTTGTTTGTGATAAGTTATAGACTGATTCTGGACAGGTTTCTTGAAGTTTCATGGACTAAACTGAAGTTCACCATTGTAGGGTTTTCGGCCTCATTTAGGGTTTCATTATTTAGCCAAGATAAATGAATTCTAAAGACATAGAATGATTGCAAATCTCATTAGGAATTCAATGGTATAATTAATTTTGTGAAATTTTGCTGTTTGGTTAGAGTTTGATATTCGCAGGAACAAAAATCGTAGGAACATTCATGGTAAAATTCGTAGCAAATCTCGCAGGTTCAGAGGTAGAAGAAGACCATCAGCGCGCGAAGGAAATATTTGAATTATGTAAAAAGCTTAAAACGAATTCGTTTCATTCATATGTCACGATGAACATGTAGCTCAGTTGGTTTTGGACGCGCGCATGAGGGCTTAGTACAGGGGTTCGATCCCTGGCTTGTGCATAATTTTTTTTGCCAATATTCATCATTATTTTCAGGTTTAAAATATAATGATTCGTCCTCATTCCCTATCACCAAACGCACGTTGGCCTAGTGGATGATATGCTGGTCTTGGAGGATGCAATGCTTAGGGCCTGGGTTCGAATCCTAGCCCCAGGTAAGTATTTTTTTCACTTTTTCTTATTTTATTTAATTTTGTTTATATTATGATTAATTTAATAAATTATGAATGTTAAAAAAATAAAATGTTTATATTATTCTCTTGTATATATTTCAAAACTTATACTTTCAAAAATTAAACTTTATTAATAAAATTAGTTAATATTTATTTTATTGTATATTATTAATATTATATGTTTTGTATAAATAATTTAATTATATTTATATTAAATACTTAACCCTAATATTTTCTAAACCCTAATTTTTTTATATAAACCCTAATTATATTATAAATCTTAATTTATTTTTTTGTAAATTTTAATTTTGTATATTTATTTTATAATTTGTTTATATTTGTATATAGTTTTTATATGTAAATAATTTAATTAAGTAATTAACCCTAATTTACTTTTTCTAAACAATTAAAAAACCTAACTTTATTTTGTGAGTTTAATTTCTAATTTTTTGTTATATGGTTATTTAATTATAATTGGAAAATATTTTTATAATATGTAAATAAAATTAAATAATTAGACTATTAATCATATTTTATTAGTATATAGTATTTATTATTTATTTCTTTAATTAAAAATCTTAAAAATAATTATTTATTTAAAAATTGAACTTTTAATTTATTATTTATTATTATACTAACCATCTTATACTTATTTATTTTGTTTATTATTACTAACCCCTTTATTTATTTATTATGTGATTATTTATCTAATTTATTTTATTATTATAGTTATTATTATGTAATTGTGCAATTTATGTAATAGTTGTAGTATTATTTTTATTATTTATTTTTAATTGCTATGGTTAGTAAGATAGGGAGTGTAAAACATGTTTGTATTTAAAATTGAATTTAGATCATTAATCTCAAGATAAATATTTGAACTTGTACACGCACACACGTAAGTCGATCTTGGATCGCCATCTCACTTCTTAAGGGTTACCTCTCATGTTGCCTAAACAAAAGGTCAAGTAAGGTGTAAAGCAAAGTCCCTTCACTCATATCATCTAGTCCCTTAACAGATAAAAAGATCAAGTCCCTTCATGGTTGCCTTCGTAATGATCTTGTCCCTTTCGAATAAAGATGATAAGTCCCTTCAAAATTGCTAAATACACCTTACAGTTGCCTAAATAACAGTTGTCCCTTCACTTGTCCCTCACACATCCAAGGTAATGACTACCTATTCCTTAATAATAGGGATAGTCTTACCATTGAAAGAACATTCAAGAACAGTAAAGATTTAAACATAGGGTAGGTTCCTCTTAAGTACTTGCTCACTTCTTCAAAAATATTTCATTACACTTCATATTTTCAAACAATTTTCAAAACAAAGTCTTTATATATATCCATACAAGGATCATTATAAAGTACTTAAGAAAATTTTTAATCACACACTACACTTCTCAAAACAATTTAAAGTGAGCTAAGTAACTAAGAGCCCATGGATAACCATGGATGTAAAGGGTGATAACACCTTCCCTTTACATAACCTACCCCCCGAACCCAAAAATATTTTAAGGTCTTTCCTGTTCTTTTATGCCCTTTCCTTTTGGATAAAATAAAAGTCGGTGGCGACTCTTGCTATCCGCAACATAACTAAAGTCAGTTCTCCCACCGTGTTACACTCGTGCACAAGAAGATCAGAGAACTCAAGCTAAGATAGAGCAACTAGAGGCTAGTGAGAAGAAGAATCAGGCAGCTCTGATAGTGGCACAGAAGGAGATCTCTGAGTTGAAACTCCGAGCGGGGTTGAAGAGGTCAAAGGATCAGGATAAGCACAAGAAATTGACCAATGCCATTGCCACCAGGAACCTCCTCATCAGGACTATCACAGAGCACCCAGTAGGTCCAGTGACTGAGGCCCTCCTGAAGGAATTCAAAGAAGATGACTTTGGATTGGATGTTTGACTCTTTTTGTTTGTACTTAATTTTGATTGTATTTTCCTTTTGTTGATGCATTTTGACCCGCCATGGGAATGTTATTGTAATCAAACTATGTATCTTCACTCTTTGTAATATATATTGTTTGTATTATTTTTGTGAGCTTTATCTCTCTCTGCAACATCATCAGCATTTCCTCGAGGTCTGGAAAGGTCAAAACCAAAGAACCAAACTGGATACCCTTGGAAGACAAATAGGCATCCTGCATTGCATACTAACATTTTCTCTTTGTTTTGTAGGTTTTTGTTTTGTTGTGGTTTCTCACTTTGTTGTGGTTTCAGGAAACATTGCTCGCAGAAGAGTGTTCCCTGTCAACAGAATACACCGGTACCCGACAAGAAACAACCTTCAGGGACTACAGATGGATCAAGTTCAACAAGACTTGACTGAAGTGAGGGCCCAAATGGCCAATGAAAGGACATAGATGAGGGCCCAAATGAACCAATTTATGACAGTGATGACTGGTTTAGCTCAGAGCCAGGAGAGACTGAGGGAGTTGGTTGAGCGACAAACTCCCGAGGAACACCATCCAGGTACAGGGGGTACCAGTAACAACGATCACGTGTAGCCTCGCACTGATCCACCAGAGTTTGGACCTCATATGAACCCAGACATCAATGCCATAAGAAATACCCAGGGTAACACTACTAGAGGAAGGGTCTTGCAGGAGGATCCTCAAGAAGAGCAGTTTACTGTGGTCGGGGATGGAGACGAAGTTTACAACCGTCAGTTGGATGAAATTGCAGAGAAGTTAAGGTCTCTTGAATCCCAAAACTCTCTAGGTTTTGATGTCATGGACATGGGATTGGTGGAAGGGGTGAGAATTCCTCACAAGTTCAAACCCCCGTGTTTTGAAAGATACAATGACACATCCTGCCCATGTACCCATCTTCAGTCTTTCTTGGGGAGATTGAAAGCCTACACCATGGATGAGAAGCTGTGGATGTTTTACTTTGAGGATAGCCTGACAGGGGCATCCCGGGAATGGTATTCTCACTTGACCAGAGCCACAGTAAGAAATTGGAAAGACTTGGCTGAAGCTTTCATCCGTCAATATCAGTATAATCTTGACATGGCTCCATACAGAACCCTCCTGGTGGGAATGTCACAATCTTCCCGTGAAAGCTTTAGAGAGTATGCCCAAAGGTGGAGGCAACTAGCTGCTGTCGTTCAACCCCCAATGTCAGAAAGGGAGATGGCAGACATGTTCATGAATACTCTCCAGGGTACCTATATTGACAGATTGGCTGCATTTTCTTCCACCAGCTTTGCAGACCTGGTGATAGCTGGGGAAAGAATTGAGAGCTTACTGAAGATGGGAAAGATCTCCGACAACGGTGCCAGTTCAAGCAGTGCAAGGAAGCCATTTGCTGGGCCCCGTAGATCTGGTGAAACAAATTCTGTACATGTGGGAAGAGGAAGACCCCAATATCTACCCAGGTCAATTGCTGCCGTCACTATTCCCGCTCCACCTCCTCAGTATACTCAACAACCACAACACTTTCCTCAACAACCACAATTTCCTCAACAAAGGTCATACAACAACAATCAACAACAACGCCCTTTCCAACAGCGGCCATCTCAGATCAACAGAGTGATTGACCCTATTCCAATGCCATATGCCACACTACTGCCAAAACTCCTAAAGCTCAATCTTGTTGAGTTGAGGACATTAGCTCCACCTGATCCTCAGAACCTTCCAAGAAATTACGATATCAACGCTAGGTGTGCTTTTCATTCTAACGCACCTGGTCACTCCACAGAAAAATGTAGGGCTCTACATATGAAGGTCCAGGATCTGGTAGATTCAAAGGCCCTGAACTTTGCACCACCTCCCAACGTCATGAAAAATCCTATGCCAAGCCACAGTGGGCCAAGGATTAATGCTATAGAGGAAGGCTCACCCATGAGCTTAATAGAAGATATTGCAAGTATTCAGACACCTCTGGAAGAGGTTAAAGCCCAACTTTTGAAATGCCAAGTGTTTCTAGGTTGTAAGGCCCATTGTGAATCCTGCAAGGTTTCCGTGAATAGGTGTGCAAGCTTGAGGAATGGCATCAATGGCTTGATCAAAGAAGGCGTTCTGCAAATAACCACAACTGCTTCTACAACACCAGCAACTCTTTTGTCGACAACGAGTGATTCTTCTATAACTGCAACAACCATTGTTCCTACTGATTCATATACAACTTCAACAACCATTTCTTCCTTCACTTCAACAAACAAAAGTTCCATTTCATCTCCTTCTACAACTTCAGCAACCACCAACAACGACGTCTCCACAGTTACTATTTATTATGACCCTACAACGGTCCCAAACTCCAGCAACTTTCAACAATCTCAACAACAGTTTCAATCAAGCTTCAATTCACCACCACCAACATCCATCAGAAGTCCTGTCACAATCTTTTATGATCCACAAACAATAACAGTTCCAACCTCTGCTGCAGTAAGCCCAGTCACCATCACGGTGCCAGGGTCTATTCCATATGATAAAGACAGTGTTGTACCATGACATTATGGTGCTGACCTTTACTGCAACGGAGAAAAAGTCCTTCTTGATTCTTCTGTTCACACTCCCCAAGTGGATAATGTCGGGGGAGGTGGAGGCTTCACCCGAAGCGGACGCCTCTTCGCGTCACAAGCTCCAAGAACCAACACTGAGGCAGAGGCTGCTGCCAAAGCCAAAGGGAAAAGTGTGATACCTGAAGAACCTGCACCAAAAGAGACTCATAAATCATCCTTTGATCAGGATGTGGATGAATTTATGAGGATAATTAAGAGAATTGACTACAAAGTTGTGGATCAGCTCCACCAGACTTCTTCTAAGATCTCTATACTATCCCTGTTGTTGTGTTCCGAAGCCCATCGGGATGCACTACTCAAAGTTCTGCATGCTGCCTACGTACCAGAAGAGATCACAGTAAATCAGCTTGAAACAATGGTGTCTAATGTCAATACTAGCCATGGGCTAGGTTTCACTGATGCTGATTTAACAACGGAAGGACGTCACCACAACAAAGCTTTGCACATAACTCTGTAGTGCAAAGGAGCTGTACTATCTCATGTTCTTGTAGACACT
Source organism: Lathyrus aphaca (assembly GCA_963966055.1). Classification (NCBI taxonomy): domain Eukaryota; kingdom Viridiplantae; phylum Streptophyta; class Magnoliopsida; order Fabales; family Fabaceae; genus Lathyrus; species Lathyrus aphaca. The sequence continues at coordinate 187,976,407 of OZ014521.1, read as the reverse complement.
GGATCCTCACTCATTGTCTTACCAAAGAAAGCTCTTGTCAAGCTCGAATATGATGGAATAGCTCTCCGACCAAGCAATCTGGTGGTCAGGGATTTTGATGGATCCAAGAGGTCTGTTCTTGGAGAGGTGGAGCTGCCAGTGATAATTGGTCTATAGGTCTTTAAGACTACTTTCTATGTGATGGACATTCAGCCTGCCTACAGCTGTTTGTTGGGTCGACCATGGATTCACGCCGCTGGCGCAGTAACGTCGACCCTTCACCAGAAATTGAAATATGAGTGGGAAGGACAGATTATCACCATCTGTGGTGAGGAGGACATATTTGTTAGCCATCTGGCTACATATAAATACATTGAGATGGATGGTGAAATCCATGAAACTATGAGCCAAGGGTTTGAGGCCCTGAATGTCAATGAGGAGACGACTGAAGTATTTGCTGCATCCCAGGAGGATAGGATGGGTACTTCAATTGTCTCCTATCAGCAAGCCCGGAAGGTTGTTGAAGATGGTAATGCCCAAGGCTGGGGCAAGCTGCTGCCAGCGGAGAAGAAGGAGGACATATTCGGTTTGGGTTACAGACCATTCCAACAAGATCAATTAGAGACTGCAAAGGAGTCCAAGTTCATCAGTGGGGGGATGCTCACCCCAGATGCTGTTAACAACCTGGAAGACGAGGCGGAAAGTGAGCGCAACCTGGAAAACTGGATACGTCCAAGGATCCCGGGGCACCAAGTCCTTAACTGGTCTTCCCAGGAAATTATAAGGGTTACTCCTACAGAGTAATTATTATTTCCTGTCTTTTTAGCATGCATCAAGTCCTGCATCTTGCCCAAGGTGTCAGGACTCATTTTGTAATAGGGCCATATTGTAATTTTGTGCAAATGAATTATCAATGAATATCAGACATCTTTTGCAAACAAGTCTCTTTTTCGCTCACTGTCTTTTCATTTTTCACTTTTGTACAAAACAATAAAATGGAAATGTTTTCAAAATAAAAAAAACTTCATTTTTCACTTTTTCTAAACAAGATTAAAATTGATCACTAAAACGAACAAATCTCAACCCTTACAGAGATTATCCTCCATATTGCACCGACAACGACACTGCTATGACCTTGTATGACTTCGACAATCCAATTAATCAAGCCGATGAAGGGGTTGAAGAAGACTATGAGTTACCTGAAGAATTAGTCAGGTTGTTGAAATAAGAAGAGAAAGTGATCACTCCTCATCAGGAGGAGGTTGAAACAGTTAATCTTGGTACCGAAGAGGATTTTAAAGAAGTGAATATTGGGGCCAGTCTGCAGGCTTCAGTAAAAGAACAACTCATTGGCATGCTTCGAGAATACGTTGACGTCTTTGCCTGGTCCTATCAAGAAATGCCAGGTCTAGATACGGATATTGTTATGCACAAGCTGACTTTGAAATAAGATTGTCATCCAGTAAAGCAAAATCTACGTCGTACTCGCCCATATATGGCCATGAAGATTAAAGAAGAAGTACAGAAACAGTGGGATGCCGGTTTCCTTGCTGTAACTAGTTACCCGCCGTGGGTCGCTAATATTGTACCAGTGCCTAAGAAGGATGACAAAGTACGAATGTGTGTGGATTACCGGGATCTGAACAGAGCTAGCCCAAACGATGATTTCCCATTACCTCACATTGATGTACTGGTCGACAACACAACTCAGTTCTCGGTGTTTTCCTTCATGGATGGTTTTTCTGGGTATAATCAGATCAGAATGTCACCCGAAGACATGGAGAAAACTACCTTCATTACACCTTGGGGCACATTTTGTTACAAGGTAATGCCATTTGGACTGAAGAATGCCGGCGCAACCTATCAACGGGCTATGTGTAACACGGTGGGAGAACTGACTTTAGTGATGTTGCGGATAGCAAGAGTCGCCACCGACTTTTATTTTATCCAAAGGAAAGGCATAAAAGAACAGGAAAGACCTTTTAAAAGATTTTTGGGTCTGGGGGGTAGGTTATGTAAAGGGAAGGTGTTAGCACCCTTTACATCCATGGTTATCCATGGGCTCTTAGTTACTTAGCTCACTTTAAACTATTTTTTTGAAATGTGAAGTGTGTGTTTAGAAATTTTCTTAAGTATTTTATAATGATCCATGTACGGATATATATAAAACCTTTGTTTTGAAAATTGTTTGAAATGTATGAAGTGTTTGAAATGTTTTGAAGAGTGAGCAAGTATATAAGAGGAACCTACCCTAAATTAAGTCTTTTCTGTTCTTGAATCCTTTAAATGGTAAGACTATCCCTATTATTAAGGAATAGGTAGTCATTACCTTGGATGTTAGGGACAAGTGAAGGGACATCTGTTATTTAGGCAACTGTGGGGTGTATAAGCAATTCGAAGGGACTTATCATCTTTATTCGAAAGGGACAAGATCATTACGAAGGCAACATTCGAAGGGACTTGATCTTTTCATCTGTTTAGGGACTAGATGATGTGAGAGGAGGGACTTTTGCTTTATACACCCTACTTGACCTTTTGTTTAGGCAACATGAGAGGTAACCTTAGAAAGTGTAGGATGACGATCAAGGATCGACTTACGTGTGTGAGTGTACAATTTTAAATGTTTATCTTTAAGTTAATGATCTAAATTCAATTTTTAAATACAAACATATTTCACTCCCTACTTTACTAACCATAGCATTTAAAAAATAAATATTAAACATTACTACTAAAATATTACATAAAAGATACAATTACATAATAATAATAATTAAAACAAATTAAATAAATAAGCAAAATAAGTAATAATAAATAATTGGGTTAGTAATAATAATAATAGAAATAATATATAAATAAATAGGGGTTAGTAATAATAAAAATTAATAAGAATAAAATCAAGAATTTAACATAATAAGGAATAATAAACTTAAAAGTGCAATTCTTAATAGATAATTATTTTTTAGATTTTTAAGAAGAAAAATAAACAATTCATATTATATACTAATTATTATAAAGATTTAAATTTATATACATATTATGAAAAATAATGGTTAATTATGATCAAATAAACATATTATAAAAGTAAATTATATTTACAAAATTAAATTAGGAGTTTTTTATTATTTTAAGCATAATCTAAAATTATTTACATGCAAGAATTATATTAAATAATAATTAAATTATAAAATATGTACATAATTAAGATTTATAAATAAATAAATTGAAGGTTATAATTAACAAATAAATTAATATTTACAATTAGGGTTTATATGTTTAGAAAAATAAATTAGGATTAATTAATAATTATACAACATTATACAATATTAATAGTATACAAAAATAAATATTAAATAATTTTTTTAATAAGATTTAGTTTTAAAAAAAAAGATGAATTCTAAATTGTAGTAAAGAAAATAATAATATAAACATTCTATTTTTATTATTTAAATTTATTTAACTATAATATATAAACTAATTAAATAAGAAAACAAAAAAAAGAATGAAAACAAAACTTACCTGGGCTGGGATTCGAACCCAGTCCCTGGTCAATGCAACCTCCAAGACCAGCAAGCCAGCCACTGGGCTGCACGCGCGCCAGTGATATGGAAGACACTCCATTTGGTTTTGTTTCAAATCCTGTGAAAACCATGACAAAAACAAAAAAAAATAGCACAAAAGGGCCTGGGGGGATTCGAACCCAGGACCCTCACACAACAAGCAAACACTCTTACCATCCAGCCAGAAGGGCGCAACTGATATCCAATCCACAACAATGAATAATATATTAAGTCTTGTGATTATATGGGAAAATAAGAAAAAGATTGCTGCATCCAAGGATCGAACCAAGGCCTTAAGCAATCCATACGCGCAATCCTTACCACTGGGCTAACCTGCATCAGTTGAAACAAAACAACAAACAACTCTAAAAATATTAAACTCAATTTTGAATCTTCCAGATGGCGCCAAGAACTTCGTCTTCCTCCTCAGGCCTTGCGTTTTTTGCTGCGAATTTCCCTATGAAATTTCCTGCGATTTCAAACACATACAGGACCTGCGAAACTCAACGAGCAAGCAAACAGTACAATTTTCTTCAATTAATTAGGGCGTTGTGATCCCCAGAGCTTACACAATCATCCTATGTTTTCCAAATTCATTTATATTAGGTTTAGTGTGAAGCCCTAATTGCTTGGCCGAAACCCTAGCCATGGCAATTCCTTAAACCTGTAGTGAAACTCCAATTAAACCATCCAGAAACAATCAACAACTCAATACAAACATGAAATAATGATAAAATCTTATTTATAATACACCTATATAAGAAAACGAAAAAATCATCAAGACATGAAAAGTTTGATTCGGGTTATGCACTATGTTATGTTTTTTATGCTTCTAATGATTGGAATAGGTTCAATGATGTCCATAGAACATGTATCAACCTTCAAATTGCCTTGAAAGAGCCTGAATTGTGAAATCCGAATTGTGTTTTTGGTGAGTTTTGGAAAATTGAACACTTACTCTTGAGGCAGAAAATTTGTCCCTTATGCATTGTGATAGTTTGTATACTTATAGTAGAGTGAAGCTAGGTCAAAAAATTGGATCATTGTTTGGACTTTTTGATTTTTGGAGATTGAAAAAGATTATGACTTAAATTTCATATATTTTTGAATGAGACCTTTCTATTTCAAGACAATCATCATCAATTGTATATCAATTTAATCCAATTCATGTTAATGACCTTCTAGAACCAAAATATATTTTAAATTTTCATATTTGATATTTTATTTAAATTTAAAATGATTTTTAATATAAAAAATCATAATAAATAAAATAAATAAAATAAAATTATGAAAATATCAAATAAATTTCGTGCATGATGTCATGGAACACCTTGGGTCACAAAAAGTTCAGCCCATTTAGAAGAATTTGGTTTTAAGACCCTATTTTCTTCATAAACCACCCAAAAATTTCCCAACTTTGCAAGGGCACATATCCTTCAATTTTAATGTTATGAGGGTGTTCTTGGACATTTTGGAAAGCTTGAAGAGTCCTCTAACCAACCCCATTGGTTTCATGTCCATATCTTTTACCATTCTCAAGTTATGCTCTTTTGAAGTTGTTGACTTTTTGTTGACTTTCAAAAGGACCTATAATGTCTTAGCTCATACCTTCCAAATGAAGCATTTTTGGGCTTGGCTTGTGAGACACCAAGTTTTAGAGAATTCAATTTCCTTCAAAATGAGATTTGGATGGGAAAATTTTGATGAAGCATGTGAAAGTTATGGCTGGTCAAAGTTCAGTTGACTTTTCCTGAGGAAACCCTAATTTAGAAACCTCTGATTCTTGATGATCTGAAATATCCTTGATGAATCATGATCAACCTTTGATAAAATGATGAATTTTACCTCATATACTTGATGTTGACAAAAAATCATGAAGTTTGACCACAGTTGACCTCAGTTTGACTTTTTAACTACTTTGACTGATTTTGACCTATCTGATCATCTGACTGAGCAAACCTTTGAGAAAAGTTCTGAAATTTGTCATGGGGATTCTTAAACACATATAAGATGTTATGAAGCTCACTTGAAGTCTTGGAAGTCCATTTAGCCTGATTAAAGTCTAAACCCTAGTTTTGGATGCACTGCTTAGGAGGATGCATTGTCTGAGGGAATTGTCAAATCTTCTGACCCATTGTGAACTTTGTGAACCTTGTGAACCTCATAAGATGTCTTGTGAACCTTGTGAACCTCATAAGATGTCTTGTAAACTTCATGAACCTCATGAGAGGTCTTGTGAACCTTGTGAACCTCATAAGGTGTCTTGTGAATCTTGTGAACCTCATGAGAGGTCTTGTGAACCTTGTGAACCTCATAAGGTGTCTTGTGAATCTTGTGAACCTTGTGAACCTCTTAGCACACAAAGTCTTGTATTGTGAGGGCAAATTTTGGGGTGCAACAGCTGCCCCTGTTCAATTTTCTGAAACCTGAGGGGTTAGATTGGTATATTTGCCAGTCGTGACCTGGAAGGTTGAAGGGGATTGAACACAAAAGCCCAAAAATTTGCACTCACCGGTGCGTAGAGTGATACTGATGACTTGTTGTATATGCTTTGAGTGGGCTTAAAGATGCCACTTGGAGAAAAGTTCTTCAAATATATCTCTTGGAGGATAAAGCAGTCCAAAATATGAAGATATAGCTTTTTGGGAAGATAAGCAACGGCCCAATAGTTATGATATAGCTTTTGAGAAGATAAACGACGTCTCAAAATAGCCTTCGGGAAGATAAACGACGTCCCATGATAATGAGGTAACCTTTGGGAAGATAAACAATGGCCCAAGGTCATGATAGCTTTCAGGAGGATAAACAACGTCCTAAGGTATAAGTATAACTTTTGGGAGGATAAACAACGGCCCAATAGTCATGATAGCTTTCAGGAGGATAAACAACGTCCTGAGGTATAAGAAGCTTTCAGGAGGATAAACAACGTCCTGAGGTATAAGAAGCTTTCAGGAGGATAAACAACGTCCTGAGGTATAAGAAGCTTTCAGGAGGATAAACAACGTCCTGAGGTATAAGTATAACTTTTGGGAAGATAAACAACGGCCCAAAGTCATGATAGCTTTCAGGAGGATAAACAACGTCCTGAGGTATGAAGTAACCTTTGGGAAGATAAATAACGGCCCAAGGTCACAAGTTGTTGATGAAGTCTGTCTGCTGGAGAATTAATCTGAAAAACAAGATTATAACATTCTGTATAATAATATTAGCTTATGCATTATGTATGCATGTATAATATGATGCACTTAAGTAATGTATTATGTATCTATGTATATGTATGATATGATGTAAATGATGTATGTATGAATCATGCAGCCTGGAGTATTTGGATATCTTCGCATAACAACTACTGACCAGGGAAAATAAATCCCGATTTGTTGCTGAAGAATCTGAGGAACTCGTTCCCCTTTAATAATGTAGTACTCATAACCTCCCATCTTCGTTTGATAGTAAGGTATACATAACCTCCCGTCTTCGTTTGATAGTAGGGTATCCATAACCTCCCGTCTTCGTTCGTCGTACTCCCATTGGAAGAATAAATTCCCGACTATCCGTATGAGGATAAAAGAGATGGATATAAATTCCAGGGGAGATGTAACTCGAAGTATTTATGAAGATGGATTTGCCCTACTGGGGGACTTGTAGCTGTCTGGTGGGGATGAACCGGCGAAGCTTCGTTGAATTCCTTACCTTGTTCGTCTTTAGTAAATACTATTACTGCATTTTCATGCATTTCTGGTAAACATCAATCATATTAAGCATTTTATGCATTTCTGGTAAACATCAATCATATTCAAAAGCATACATACATTCAAACACAACCAATGGACGTTTCGCTTATGTAAATAGGGTAAAAGTAAATCTGGATTCAAAGATGGAATTTTATTTATATCACAAAATGACCTATACATAGGCAAGTTTGTACAAGGAGACAGAAATCCTAGTAAGAGGAATTCGTCGTAAAATTTTACAAAGAAAATCAGCTATGTGAGAAATAATCCTATTAAGCTTCAATCCTACTATTGCCATTATCTTCAAGTATCTCATCTTCTGTTGTTGAGACGGAAATGATTGGATTGAGCTTTATCTGTTCGAGCTTGAGTAAGTAGCACAACTGGTTGTAGTTTCATGAGTGATCCAAACGAGACATAGTCATACGCTTTAATCTCTAACTTTTGCCTGGATTGCCCTTTCAGGTTTTCAATCCACTAGGATACCCTTTTTTGCCCAAGCCGCCTTTTCAGGTTTTCGACTTGCCGGGTGTACATTTTATATATATCTATATATCCCTAATTTTTGCCCGAACCCTTTTGGTTCGTCGGGATGCCCTTATTTTTGCCTAGGCCAGTCAACCTAGCGGGTCTCTTTTTACGCATAGTATTTTTTAACTATGTCTGCGTTTACAGGTTGCGGGAAATCTTCACCATCCATAGTAGTAAGTATCATGGCACCTCCTGAAAACACTGTTTTGACCACAAATGGTCCTTCATATGTTGGAGTCCACTTGCCCCTAGGATCACCCGGTGGTAATATGATACGCTTGATTACCAAATCACCAGCCTGATATACCTTTGGCTTAACCTTCTTGTTGAAAGCCTTGATCATTCGTTTCTGGTACATCTGGCCATGGCAAACAGCTGCTAGCCTCTTCTAATCAATCAAATTTATTTGGTCAGGTCGGGTCTGAATCCACTCATCTTCATCCAAGCCTGCATCCTTCATAATTCTTAAGGAGGGAATCTGAACTTCAATGGGCAGAACTGCTTCCATACCATAAACCAAGGAGAATGGGGTTGCCCATGTTGAAGTACGTATTGTAGTACGATATCCATGAAGAGAAAATGGTAACATCTCATGCCAATCCTTGTAAGTAACAGTCATCTTCTGTATAATCTTCTTAATGTTCTTATTAGCAGCTTCTACTGCCCCATTCATCTTCAGACGATACGGAGAAGAGTTGTGATGCTTAATCTTGAACTGCGTGCAGAGATCAGTAATCATAGTGTTGTTTAGATTAGAGCCATTGTCAGTAATAATCCTTTCAGGGATGCCATACCTACATATGAGATTATTCTTAATGAATCGAGCCACAACATTCTTGGTAACAGATGCAAATAAAGCTGCCTCTACCCACTTCGTGAAGTAATCAATAGCAACCAGGATGAAACGATGCCCATTAGAAGCAGTAGGCTTGATCTCACCAATCATATCAATGCCCCACATGGCAAAAGGCCAAGGAGCAGTCAACACCTTCAATGGTGATGGAGGTATATGGACTTTATCAGCATAAATTTGACACTTATGACATGTTCTGGAATGTTGATAGCAGTCTGCTTCCATAGTAGACCAATAGTAACCTGCTCTCAATATCTTCTTTGCCATGGTATGGCCACTAGAATGAGTGCCAAAGATCCCATCATGCATGTCTTCCATAATCTCTGTTGCTTCCTTCTTATCCACACAACGAAGCAAAGTTGAATCATGATTGCGTTTGTACAAAATTCCATTACTCAAAAAGAACTTAGCAGAAAACCTTCTTAGAAACTTCCTATCTTTGACAGATGCCCCTTCAGGGAACTCCTGAGCTTCAAGATATCTTTTTACTTCATAGAACCAAGGCTTCTCTTCTGCTTCTTCAGTGTCAATCTCATTGTAGTATGCAGGCTTCTCAAATCTGTCAATAGTAATCTTGGGAGCTTCATCATCCCAACTGATCTCAAACATGGATGCCATGGTGGCTAAGGCATCTGCCAACTGATTCTCTCTTCATGGAATATGTCCAAAGGTAATCTCTTTGAAATGTGGGATCAAAGACAACACATGCTCTCTGTAAGGAATGAGATTATCATGCTTGGTATCCCAATCTCCTTTGATCTGACTTACTACCAGGGCTGAATCTCCATACACGTCAAGGAACTGAATCTTCATATCAATGGCAGCTTTGATACCCAGGATACATGCCTCATACTCAGCCATGTTATTAGTACAATAGAAACAAAGTCTGGCAGTAATCGGGGTATGACAACCTTCAGGGGAACTAATCACAACACCAACACCATTACCATGTGCATTAGAAGCTCCATCAAAACCATAGTCCATCGGGATCCTTGTTCAGGTCCGTCATATTGTCCAGGTTCTTTGGTAATAATCATAATGTCTTCATCAGGGAACTCAAAACTCATTGACTGATAATCATCCACTGCTTGATGAGCCAAATGATCAGCCACAACACTTCCTTTAATGGCCTTCTGAGTAGTGTATTGTATGTCATATTCTGTCAAGATCATTTGCCATCTTGCTATTCTTCCGGAGAGAGCAGGTTTCTCGAATATGTACTTGATTGGATCCATCTTCGAAATCAACAAGGTAGTATGGGTCAACATATACTGTCTTAGTCGGCGAGCAGCCCATGCCAAAGCGCAGCAAGTTTTCTCGAGCAGTGAGTATCTTGTTTCACAGTCGGTAAACTTTTTGCTAAGGTAGTATATTGCCTGCTCTTTTCGACCAGACTCGTCATGTTGCCCCAATACACACCCCATTGAGTTGTCTAACACTGTTAAGTACATAATCAAGGGTCTTCCATCAACTGGTGGCATCAAAATTGGAGGTTCTAGCAGATATTTCTTGATTTCATCAAAGGCAGTCTGGCACTCATCATTCCATTCCATTACCTGATCTTTCTTCAACAACTTGAAGATTGGCTCACAGGTAGCAGTCAATTGGGAAATAAATCTTGCAATGTAATTCAATCGTCCCAAGAAACCTCTAACCTCCTTCTCAGTGCGGGGCGCTGGCATTTCTTGTATAGCTTTCACCTTCGCAGGATCTACTTCAATACCTTTTCCACTGACAATGAAACCCAGGAGCTTACCAGATCTAACTCCAAAAGTACACTTATTTGGGTTCAATCTCAACTTGTATTTCTTCAACATCTCAAACAACTTATGCAGATGATCAAGATGTTGTTCTTCATTCTGGGACCTGGCTATCATATCATCCACATACACCTCTATCTCATGATGAATCATATCATGAAACAAAGCTACCATAACACGCTGATATGTTGCCCATGCATTCTTCAAACCAAATGGCATCACCTTATAGCAAAAGGTGCCCCACTGTGTAAAAAATGTTGTCTTCTCCATATCTTCAGGTGCCATCTTGATTTGCTTGTAACCAGAGAAACCATCCATAAATGAGAATACCTTATGCTGAGCAGTGTTGTCTACCAGAACGTCAATATGAGGAAGTGGAAAGTCATCTTTGGGGCTGGCCTTGTTCAAATCCCTGTAGTCCACACACATACGTACCTTGCCATCTTTCTTAGGTGATGGTACCACATTTGCAACCCACTGAGGATAAGAAGTCACTGCTAAGAACCCTGCATCAAACTGTTTCATTACCTCTGCCTTAATCTTCTCTGACATTTCAGGACGCATTCGACGAACCTTCTGCTTCTTTGGACGACAATCTTCTTTCACTGGTAAACGGTGAACCACAATGTTCGTATCCAACCCTGGCATATCTTCATAAGACCAAGCAAAGATCTCCACATAGTCACGTAGCATCTGAATCAATCTGCTCTTGACACTATCCTCTAAATCAGCCCCTATCTTGACTTCTTTCCTATTTTCATCAGTTCCCAGATTCAAAACTTCGATTGGCTCTTCATGTGGCTGTATAGCTTTCTCTTCTTGTAGTAACAACCTAGCAAGCTCTACAGGTACTTCACAATCGTCCTCATTTCCATCTTCAGTTTGATAGATCGGATTCTCGAAATTATAATTGGCAATAGTAGAACTGTTATCAACAGGATCCAGAGTGGATGAGGATCTGCATTTTAGTGATGTGGGTGTGTGTAAGAACACATAGCTGATAAAACAAAAATAAAAGAAAAGAAAGACAAGGAACACAATATTTACTAAAACGAAACGTCCACTGATTTTTATTGAATGAAGTATGCAAATGAAATGACAGCCCGTAACAAGCACACCATTGTGCCCCGGGTAAGGCACAAGGCTTGAGAGTTTAATTGTTCAAACATTACAAATTTTAAAAAGCAACAACACAGTAATAGTATTTACTCCTGACTAAAGGAGATAGGAATAACATCTTCAGCCTTCCAATTATTAAGCCCAGCACCCACAGTAGGAAAAATCCAAGCATCCAAGTTGTAGTCTTCATCATAGTCACCCACAACATTGATCTGATTCTTCATAATCCCCTGATTGGTGATACAAACAGCACGAGCACGACAAACAGCCTTCTGGGACTCTGCAGTGAAACCCAAACCAAATTTGTCAGACTTGTAAGGAATGTCAGGAAGCTGACCCCAAATAGTACAACCACCTTCATCCACCACAGCTCTAGCATCTTTGAGGGAGGCCATTGTAGGAGGCACTCTGGTGACCACAGGAACTTTCTTGACAACATGGGGAGCTTCATAATTATTAACAACCCAAGGAACCACTTCGAACGTCTGGCACGGAGTTTCAACATATTCACCTTCCACTTCAAGATATTTAAAGGTGTTCACATGGCTAACTATATATCCTTCCTCTCCGTAAACAGTGACAACTTTTCCTTCTACCGGATATCTCAGTTTCTGGTGTAAAGTGGAGGTTACAGCACCTGCCCCATGGATCCATGGACGCCCAAGCAAACAAGAATATGAAGGACGAATATCCATCACGTAAAAAGTAGCATTGAAGACCTGAGAACCTACTTTGATTGGGAGATCAATTTCTCCATGCACCACTCTTCTCGAGCCATCAAAAGCCTTCACCACTATATTACTGGGCTTCAACACAGCATCTTCAGGACTAAGCTTATTCAGGACTTCTTTGGGTAACACATTCAGCGAGGAACCATTGTCTATTAGCACATGTGACAGGGTAGTTCCCCTGCATTCAATTGAGATATGTAGAGCCCTGTTATGATCCCTCTTGGCAGGAGTCAAATCAGCATCGGAGAAACCTAACCCATTATCATAGGTCAAGTGGGCAACACAATTTTCAAACTGGTCTACAGAGATCTCATTTGCTACATGAGCAGTCTTCAGAAACTTGATCAAGGCTTTGGCATGAGCCTCAGAGCACAACAATAAAGACAGCATAAAGATCTTGGAGGGAGTATGCCCCAATTGATCAACAATGTCATAATCACTCTTGCGAATGATCTTCAATACTTCTTCCATCTGCTTAGCAAGATCATCAGCAGCTGGCACATCAGTTGGTATGAGTTCAATAACAGGACCTTTTCCCCGAGCATCAGTATTAGAGGTAGAAATTGGAGTAACTGTATTCTTGGAAACAGTCGGAGAAGAGAAAACTCTTCCACTTCGTGTGATCTTACTAGATCCAGCAATATTGTCAACATCAAGGTTTTTATCAGTAACAAATGGCTCAGATAAGGGTTCCTGCTTAACACCATGGATATAAACATCGGACCCATAATGCCAAGGCACAGCTTTATCAGAAGTATATGGAATAGGACCAGGAGTGGTAATAATCATAGGAGCCACTCTAGCTTCGGCAACAATCTTCACAGGGCCTTCAGCAGTAATCTTAATTGGACCCTTATGAGTGATTTTGACAGGACCCTTGGAAGTAATCCTCACCGGCACTTTATCAACCATATCCACCTCTTCAACCTTCATACCTTTAGTTATATGATCCACCATACTTTCCACAGAAAGTGGAGCCCTCTCAAACACTATGGTGTAATTATTCATGAGGCATTGAATTCCATCCTTCAACCTCCAGCAGCTATCCGGCTTATAGGTACAATATAAACAATCTTCACGACAACCTGGAAAGAATCCAGCTTGTACCAACTTCTTCTTGATAACATACAATGGTGTAGTCAAATCTGCAACTGAGGAAATATGTGAATCTTCATCAATGGCATTGACAGTCTTCTCATGATTTGGCATGGGAGCAGTAATCACATTTGGAGTACCCGGAGGGTCAAACTCAATCTCTCCAGCATCAATCATATCCTGAATTTTGTTCTTCAATACCCAACAACTATTGGTATCATGTCCCTGACAATTCGAATGATATGCACATCGTGCATTAGGATTGTACCTAGGAGAGGAACATTAGGATTCTGAGGAGGATCTTTCAGAGTGATAAGTTCATCCTTCAACAAGTGTTGCAAGGCTTGGGCCATTGACATGTTGATCTTAGTGATCTGCCTTCTAGTCCTCTGTTGATTTCCCTATGGCTGCTCTGGTGTTGCAGGAGTTGGATTGGAGATATGAACCGCACTCACAGACTGATGCCTCCTATTACGATCAAGTTGACCATAAACAACATTTGCCTCTTTCTTCCCACTGGGAGGCTTCTTTGCAGAATTGGATGAAGAAGCACCCACTTGGATTTTGCCACTCCTTATACCACTTTCTATGCGCTCTTCTGTCATTATCAACTCAGTGAAGCCAGATGATGAGCTTCCAATGAGATGACTGTAAAAAGGATCATTCAACGTACACATGAACATATCAACTAACTCCCTGTCAGTTAGAGGTGGTTTCACTCTACCAGCCAAGTCTCTCCACTTCTGAGCATACTCCTTGAAGCTCTCTTTAGCACCCATAGACATGCTCTGAAGTTGCATGCGAGTAGGGGCTAAATCAGCATTGTATTGATATTGCTTATAGAAGGCTTCAGCAAGATCATTCCAATCACGGATGTTGACACTCTCCAACTGATAGTACCATTCCAATTGAGCTCTAGATAAGCTCTCTTAGAAGAAATGGATCCACAACTTTTTATCAGCAGTATGGGGTTGGATTCTCCGGACATAAGACCTCAGATGCAGCTTGGGACAAGAGACACCATCATAAACAACGAAAGTAGGAACCTTGAAACCAATGGGTATAACCACCCCAGATATCAAACTCAGGTCTTCAAAATCCAGCCCAGAAGACTTTTGCAATTCCATAGCATCCATTCTATCCACCAGCATCTTGAACTTATCTTCATTAGGCTCATGATAGTAGTTAGCTTCAGAATCAGAGTCCCCCATTGTATTGTGGAGACTGCCTCCCTCTTTATCAGACTCTTCAGACTCATAATCTTCAACCTGTTCTTTGGTCTTGACAGAACCTCTGAACATTCTTCCCATGTTGATCAGGCCTCCTGACCTTCTAGTCTTCTTAGTCTTCTTGGCCAGCAGTGTCTTCAATTCATCCTGCCCCTTGGACAAGTTCAGGACCAGCTCTTGGAACTGTGCATTGTGTGCCTGGAGATCCTTAACTGTTTGTGTAATTCTGTAATCAGGTATGAGATGTCATATGAGATGTTCCAACACTTGACAGATTTAACCAAAACTTAAAGTGCAAGAAAATTAAACAACACAGTAGTTTGTTAACCCAGTTCAGTGTATAACCACACTTACATCTGGAGGCTACCAAGCCAGGAGGAAATCCACTATAAGTAATATTAATTCTAGACTTAAACAACCCAGTTTAATCTTTCACTTAATATCTACCCAATGCAATTTCTACCTAAGACACAACTTAGATATGAGTACCAACTCACTCCCCCTCAATCACACAGTGATCTTGTTTACAAGTTTAATAAAATTGAAGACATTCTTCAAACAATACAGCTTGATCTTACTTCACAGTTTCAATCAAGTCACAAATGCACTTATGCTTAAAAGCTCATAAAGTGGTACAATTAAAAACAACCTGTTATTGAAACACAACACCCTATTTTGTCTTCTGAAATTCGTACTCAATTCTGTGAGTTTCTGTTGATTAAATAGGTGTTTGTAATTTGGGCTTTCTGTAGGTTAATCCAGTCCTAAAACACATGCAACTTCCACCTTGAATTAGGGTTTGTTACTTCCTAGATTCTAGGTGATTTAGTTCTTCTGATTAATCTGAAGCCTCATAATAAAACTTCCTACAGATGCGCCTTGTTCTGTTTTTATCCATCCATAATTAATTCCAGATAACTTTCCTTAAATATCTCAGATCAGTTAGTCATTAATTAATTCTGGTAGCAGGTTTGAGATGTCTCAACATCTGTTGGGACATCCTGAAAAACTGAACTTAAATCATTTACACAATGTCCCAACATCTGGTGTGACATCCTGAAATAAGTTCTTATACTCTGTTTGATAATGTCCCAACATCTGATAGGACATTCTGAACTGAATTCAATATTTCTTGTTGGTCAAAAATTCTGCCAATTCTAAACATCTACAAACTCCCCCTTTGGCTAATTTTTGGCTAACATCTTTTCTGGTTATCAGAGTGCAGCAGAAGTTCTTTTTATCAGAGTGTAGATTTCCTTTTCTGTTAAGTCATGAGTGACTTTACTCCCCCTCAGACATACATGTATTCAGATTTGTTGCAACAGAAATTTCTATTAAAAACACACTGATTCAGTTCAGAAACAAACAGTAGTTTTTCATTCATAGCTAAACAGCATCATACATTGTTGTTGTTGTTGTTCTCCCCCTTGTTAGACACAAATTTGGGGCCAAAGTCACTAATTCTAAATTACAATGCAGCTGTCATACATTTGTCCTCACATACAAATAATCACTCAGATTCCTCACAGTCAGTTTCTTCATCATCCTCAGTTTCCTCATCAGAAGAAGCAGCTTTCTGATCACCTTCACTCTCCAGCCTTTGGATAATCTCCTCAAGCTTCTGCTTCCTTGCTTCAAGTTCTTTGCAAGTGCTCTTCAGTTCAGCAATCAATGCAGCCTTGGAGATTGGAGACTTTGCATTTGAAGGACCTGAAGATGTCCCAGAGGGTGCTTCAACATCTGCTGCATGATGACTCAGGAACAGCTTGTAGTGAAAGGCCAGAGGGCTTTCTCTTTTGCAAACTGTGTCCTTCTCTGTGAGGATCCCAGGGTACTGACTCAGCACTATTCCACACAGCAAGGAAGGGAAAGCTATTGGCAGCTTTGTTGCAGATGAGCTAGCATGCTTCAAAGTCTGATCAAAGATGTAGGCTCCATAATCCAGCTTAGTTTGAGTGCCCACAACATAAATAAACCTGCCCAAGCCAGTGGATATTGAAGATGTGTGATTGGTAGGCACCCAGTTTGCTGTACCAATCCTGTTCAGCATGGCATATTTCCTTGTCAGCATGCTCACTGAGAGCTTTCCTTTAACTGGCCAAGCTTTGACCTGGTTAGCAGTGATAACCTTGCAGACCTGGTTATCAGTCTTCCCTAGCTCATTTGGACCATCTGATTCTCTTCCAAGGTATTGGTTGATGATCTGAGGAGAGAACTCTACACACCTGCCTCTAACAAAGACTTTTCTAAATTCAGCAGACTTACCATTGGCACAATCTTCCTGAAGATTGACTATGAATTCCTTGACAAGTAGCTCATAGCAGGGAGAGAGGTTGGAGACTGTTTTGAAGAGACCAGCAGCAGATATGAGATCAATTAACTCTGTGCACTCAAGTGCATTACTGCTCAGCTCTCTTTCAAGTGCTACCCTTCTTTGATAGACAAACTTCCATCTGTTCACACTTGAAACATGATGAAAGGAGATGTTGTCCAAGGGAGCTTCTGGAACAGCAGTTGATGCCCTTGAGGGTGCTGGTTTCTTCTTTGGAGGAGATGTTGGGACATCTGCTTCAACATCTGAATCTGGAGGAGTGACAACTTTCCTCTTTTGTGTTTGCACCTTGCTCCATTGTTTGGTAGGACCAAATACAACTTTAGCTTTGTCCTTCTTTGGGGTAGCTTGCTTCTTCTCAGGAATTGCATGTCCTGCTTGCATCTTTTCTTTCCTAGTCCTGAGCCTTTTGGCTATGCTAGGTCTTACAGAGGCAATGATTTCTGTATTAGAATCATGCTCTAGGTCCACAATAGGAGGAGATTGAGCAGTCTCCTCTTCAGCTGGTTGATCAGCAGAGATATGCTCTTCAGTTGAGGCCTTGGTCTGATCCTCAGATTCTTCTTCATCACTATCATTTGAGGCCTTTTTCTGGTCCTCAGATGTTTCAACAGCAGCATCAGATGAGGCCTTTTGTTGATCTTCAGATGTTTCAACATCTATTGGGACATCCTGTTGAGCAGGAGTGTCCTTTGCAGCCTGAGGTTGTTGATCTTCTTGTGGAGCTGGCATGGTGCTCAAGGGAATAGAAATGCCACTAACCACTCTTTGTTCAGAAAGAATCCTGTTTACCAACTCCTTAATGGAATCATCCACATATTCAGAAGATTTTGGAGGCATGTTTGCTGGTGAAGGAATGCCTTTGGATTTGCTGCAAACTTGATCTTTTGTTCTTTTTGGAGTTCTTGGCTTTTTAGCATGAGGAACACTTCCTCTGATTTCGTCCATTGGGGTTGACTCCATGGGTACCACAGAAATGGGGGTTGCATGAACCACATCTTCCTTGTTGAGAATTTCTTCAGGAATGTTAGGGTTTTGAGACATTTTCAAAGAAGGTGGATGAAGAGTTTTAGGGTTGATGATTTCTGAAGAACAGTTAGAGAATGTAAGTCGTTTTTGAGAGTATGATGAGAATATGGATAGCTGGAAGCAAGCTGATATAATAAAAGTAGCCGTTACTTTGAGACTTTTTAGGAGAGGAATACTCAAGGTCCTTGACCAGACTGGTGTTGCCATCTGGTTCTTATGCCACACAATGTCATATGACATGTTGGCACATCTCCATAACTGCTAAATCTCACATAAGCATATTCCCAATTTGCCCCTTAAGTTCTCAAATTGAGTAGCATCCAATGCTTTGGTAAAGATATCAGCCAACTGCAGATTTGTAGCTACATGTTCCAATGAAATCACTTTTTCTTCTACAAGATCTCTGATGAAATGATGTCTGATATCAATATGCTTGGTCCTGCTATGTTGGATAGGATTCTTTGATATGTTAATAGCACTTAAGTTATCACAGTACAATGTCATGACATCTTGTGGGACATTGTACTCAGTGAGCATTTGCTTCATCCAAACCAACTGAGAACAACTGCTTCCAGCTGCTATATATTCAGCTTCAGCTGTAGATAAGGATACACAATTTTGTTTCTTACTGAACCAAGAAATCAAATTGTTTCCTAGAAAGAAGCATCCTCCTGAAGTGATTTTTCTGTCATCAGCACTTCCAGCCCAATCAGCATCACAGAAGCCAGTGAGAATTGGTTTACATCCATGAAAGTACATTATGCCATAGTCACAAGTACCATTAACATATTTCAGAATTCTCTTGACTTGATTAAGATGACTGACTTTTGGATCAGCTTGATATCTTGCACATACACCTACTGCAAATGCTATGTCTGGTCTGCTAGCAGTCAGATATAACAAGCTTCCAATCATACTTCTGTACATGCTTTGATCTACATTCTCACCCTTTTCATCTTTAGTCAGCTTTAAATGTGTGGGGGCAGGAGTTCTCTTATGAGTAGCACTGTCCATTCCAAATTTCTTGACTATGTTCTTAGCATACTTGCTTTGGGAAATGAACATGGAGTCCTCCATTTGTTTTATTTGCAGTCCAAGAAAGTAGGTTAATTCTCCTACTAGGCTCATTTCAAATTCAGATTCCATTTGGTTGACAAAATGTTTGACCATCCTGTCAGACATCCCACCAAAGACAATGTCATCTACATATATTTGAGCAATCATGACATTTCCTTCTTCATCTTTAACAAACAAGGTTTTGTCAATTCCTCCTTTCATGTACCCTTGCTTGACAAGAAAAGTAGTCAGCCTTTCATACCATGCTCTTGGAGCTTGCTTCAGACCATAAAGAGCCTTCTTTAGTTTGTATACATGATTTGGACAGCTTGGATCAACAAATCCTTTAGGCTGTTCTACATATACCTCTTCATTAAGATAACCATTTAAAAAGGCACTTTTCACATCCATTTGAAATAGCTTGAACTTTAAGATACAAGCAATTCCCAAAAGTAGTCTGATTGATTCAAGCCTTGCTACTGGTGCAAAGGTTTCATCAAAGTCCACTCCTTCAATTTGTGTGTATCCTTGAGCTACAAGTCTAGCTTTGTTCTTTGTAACAACTCCTTGTTCATTTGACTTGTTCTTATACACCCATTTTGTTCCAATCACATTTATGTCATCAGGTCTAGGAACAAGGTTCCACACTTCATTCCTTGTGAATTGACCTAATTCCTCTTGCATAGCACAAATCCAGTATTCATCAGTAAGAGCTTCCTTGATGTTTTTAGGTTCTATTTTAGAAACAAAACAGGAACCTGAAATCACTTCTCTTGATCTAGTGCTTACACCTCTGTTGGGATCACCAATTATCAAATCTTTGGGATGATCCTTCTGTATTCTGATGGAGGGAGGTTTGCTGGATTGTTCTGTCCTTGCATCAGTTTGAGTGAAGTCATAATGATCACTCTTTTCTTCAGCTTCAATCTTGATATCAGCAGATGTTCCAACATCTTCTGGGACATCTGTAGGAGCATCATCAATTATCACATTTATGGACTCCATGATAACCTTGGTTCTAGAATTAAATACTCTATATGCTCTGCTGTTTATAGAGTATCCAAGAAAAATCCCTTCATCACTTTTAGGATCCATTTTTCTTCTTTGCTCCCTATCTTCCAGAATATAACAGTTACTTCCAAATACATGGAAGTACTTAACTGTGGGTTTTCTGCCATTCCAGACTTCATAGATTGTGGACAAAGTTCCTTTCCTTAGAGTAACTCTGTTGTGGATGTAACAAGCTGTGTTCATAGCTTCAGCCCAGAAGTGCAAAGGTAACTTTTTAGCATGGATCATAGCTCTTGCTGATTCTTGGATAGTTCTATTCTTCCTCTCAACAATCCCATTCTGTTGAGGAGTGATTGGTGAAGAATATTCATGATTGATTCCTTCTGAAGAACAGAAATCTAAGAACTTTTGGTTCTCAAATTCTTTTCCATGATCACTTCTTATTCTGATCACACAGCTGGCTTTTTCCCTTTGTATTCTTTGGCATAAGTCTTTGAATACATCAAATACATCAGACTTTTCTTTGATGAAATTTATCCATGTATACCTTGAAAAGTCATCAACCACCACATAGGCATACCTCTTGCCACCAAGGCTTTCAACCTGCATAGGTCCCATAAGATCCATATGCAATAGTTCCAAAACTTTGGAAGTTGTCAGATGTTGGAGCTTTGGATGGGACATCTTGGTTTGCTTGCCTATTTGACATTCACCACATATTTTTCCATCATCAATCTTCAGTTTAGGAATACCTCTTACAGCATCCATAGATATTATCTTCTTTATGCCTCTGAAATGAAGATGACCTAGTCTTTGGTGCCATAGTTTCACTTCTTCTTCTTTAGCTAAAGAGCAAGTTGAAGTGAGACTGAAGTCTTGAGATTCCCACATGTAACAGTTGTCTTTAGATCTGGCTCCTCTCATGACAACCTCTTGTTCTTTGTTAGTCACTATGCATTCAGTTTTGGTAAAGTTTACACTGTACCCTTGATCATTAATTGACTTATGCTGATCAGGTTAGCAGTTAAACCTTTAACTAGCAGCACATCATCTAGTCTTGGAACATCTTGACAGTCCAAGGTCCCCACTCCCTTGATTTCTCCTTTAGCTCCATCTCCAAGGGTTACATATCTGTATGAATGTGACTTTAAGTCTACTAGCAGATTCTTCAATCCAGTCATGTGTCTTGAACATCCACTGTCAAAGTACCAGTCTTCTTTAGCTGATACTCTTAGTGATGTATGTGCTATATATGCAACACTTTTCTTTGACCATTTGAGTTGAGATTTCTTTTGATGCCTCTGCCCTGTGTATTGTTCATCAGTAGATTTCCAAGATTGATTGTTGATCTTGTTCTTGGTTATGTAGCTTTGATCAGCCTGAATGCTAGCTTTTGGTCTCCATACCTTCTTGATGACCTCTGTCTTCTGCTTAGGAGGTTGCTGATATCTTTGATGTCTATGCAGCACTTTCTTGGTAACTTCTATTTTCTGCTTAGAAGGTTGCTGATACATCTGATTTGGATATCCATGCAACTTATAGCAATGAGGTTTGATATGTCCAAATCTTCCACAATGATGACATCTCCATCTTTGATACTTCTTCTTCATTTTGTTCTTTTCAGAATGTTGAGACATCTGTTGGAACATTATGTTTGACTTTGTGTTCTTTTCATGATGTTGAAGCATCTGTTGGGACATCTTGTTTGACTGTATGGACTTTGAAGTAGTTTTGCTAGAGCTAGCTTCATCCTTATAAACTCTGTTAAATCCCAGTCCACTTTTATCCCCTGAATGCTTATTGTTGTTGAGAATAACATCCAGTGTACTTGAGCTGCTGTTCAGCATTCTAACAGATTTGGACATGTGTTCCAACTTGGAGTTGAGAAGACTTACTTCACTTTTCAAGGTGTCAATGATCTCTTGATCACTTGCTTTTTCATCTTCTAGTGCCTCATTCTGCTTCTTTAGCTTTATAACCTCACTGCATATTTCAGTGCTTCTTTTGTATAGATCTTTGTATGCTTGCTCAAGTTCTTCAAAAGTAAGCTCCCCATCACTGGATTCACTTTCAGATTCACATAATCCAGCTAGAGCAGTGATATGCTTAGCTGATTCTTCTTCTGAATCACCTCCTGAGTCTTCATCAGACCAGGTTACAGAGAGTCCTTTCTTTTGCCTTTTTAAGTAAGTAGGACATTCATTCCTGATGTGTCCATATCCTTCACATCCATGGCATTTAATTCCTTTTTCTTGACTGGTCTTTTCATCATAATTTGACCTTCTGTTAGCATCATAAGGTCTTTTGTTCTCAGAAGAGTTTGTGTATCTTCCACTGGGTTTGGATTTGCCTTCCATCCCTCTGAGAATTTTTTTGAATTGTCTTCCAAGCATAGCAATGTTGTCTGATAAGATTTCACCAGTTTCTGATTTATCATCTTCTTCTTCATCAGTATTTGTCACCAAGGCTATGCTTTCGTTCTTCTTTACATTTGTGTCATTCATTCCCATCTCAAATGTTTGAAGGGAACCAATGAGCTCTTCAACTTTCATTGTGCATATGTCTTGAGCTTCTTCTATTGCTGTGACTTTCATGTCAAATCTTTTTGGCAAAGATCTGAGAATCTTTCTTACAAGCTTTTCATCAGTCATCTTTTCTCCCAAGGCTCCAGAAGTATTGGCTATATCTAAGATGTTCATGTAGAATTCATGAATTGACTCATCTTCCTTCATTCTCAAGTTTTCAAACTTGGTGGTGAGAAGTTGAAGTCTTGACATTTTTACCTTTGATGTTCCTTCATGAGTTGTTTTGAGAGTGTCTCAAACATCTTTGGCCAGCTCACAGTGATGCACAAGTCTAAAGATGTTTCTATCAATGCCATTGAATAAAGCATTTAAGGCCTTGGAGTTGCCTAGTGCTGAATCTTCTTCCTCCTTACTCCATTCTTCTTCAGGTTTCAACACTTTTGATCCATCTTTGGTGTCTTGGACAGGATGTTCCCATCCAGTGTTGACTGCTCTCCAGGCCCTGTTGTCAAGTGATCTTAAGAATGCAATCATTCTTGGCTTCCAGTAGTCATAATTAGATCCATCCAGTATAGGTGGTCTATTTACTGATCCTATATCTCTGTCCATGTTTCCAGAATTTGTATTCCCTAGATCTCACCCAGTATAAACAGGCAGGGTGCCTGCTCTGATGCCAATTGTAATTCTGTAATCTGGTATGAGATGTCCTATGAGATGTTCCAACACTTGACATATTTAACCAAAACTTAAAGTGCAATAAAATTAAACAACACAGTAGTTTGTTAACCCAGTTCAGTGTATAACCACACTTACATCTGGAGGCTACCAAGCCAGGAGGAAATCCACTATAAGTAATATTAATTCTAGACTTAAACAACCCAGTTTAATCTTTCACTTAATATCTACCCAATGCAATTTCTACCTAAGACACAACTTAGATATGAGTACCAACTCACTCCCCCTCAATCACACAGTGATCTTGTTTACAAGTTTAATAAAATTGAAGACATTCTTCAAACAATACAGCTTGATCTTACTTCACAGTTTCAATCAAGTCACAAATGCACTTATGCTTAAAAGCTCATAAAGTGGTACAATTAAAAACAACCTGCTATTGAAACACAACACCCTATTTTGTCTTCTGAAATTCGTACTCAATTCTGTGAGTTTCTGTTGATTAAATAGGTGTTTGTAATTTGGGCTTTCTGTAGGTTAATCCAGTCCTAAAACACATGCAGCTTCCACCTTGAATTAGGGTTTGTTACTTCCTAGATTCTAGGTGATTTAGTTCTTCTGATTAATCTGAAGCCTCATAATAAAACTTCCTACAGATGCGCCTTGTTCTGTTTTTATCCATCCATAATTAATTCCAGATAACTTTCCTTAAATATCTCAGATTAGTTAGTCATTAATTAATTCTGGTAGCAGGTTTGAGATGTCTCAACATCTGTTGGGACATCCTGAAAAACTGAACTTAAATCATTTACACAATGTCCCAACATCTGGTGTGACATCCTGAAATAAGTTCTTATACTCTGTTTGATAATGTCCCAACATCTGATAGGACATTCTGAACTGAATTCAATATTTCTTGTTGGTCAAAAATTCTGCCAATTCTAAACATCTACAGTTTGTTCAAGAGCCATTGCTGAAATAAACAACGAGAAGATGAGAAACCTGTGCACAATAAACCTGTGATGCAATGATATGATATGTGAATGTATATGCAATGTTTTCAAGGACCGCAGGATTTAAATTTGCTTAAACAAACAAGAAGGTAAACTTTTATTAGTAATAAATTTGTTTTGCCTCTTGTGCTTACAGGAAATGAAATGAAATAAATACAAGAGATGGGGTTTTAAGTCTCCCATGGACGTTTCCTCTTTATGTTGAGGTATGAGTTGAGATTCCGTTCCTCGTGAAGTTGTTTTGTTAGTTCCAGGATTCTTTCTTGGCTTGCTTTGTAATGAGCCTCAAAGGTATCCTTTTTCTCCTTTAACTAGATCCAGGACCTTTGTAAATCTTCCATGTCAGTAGGCATGTCTGGGTGAAGGATGGTATAAGAAGTATCTCCTTCAGCAACAGGTTCCATGGTAACTGGCAGGATAGCAGGATATGGCATCATAAGAGTCTGAGCACGAGATCGCACCCATCTGAGATAAGCTTCCATAGGAATAGTGCACTTAGGCTCCAAAGTCTTGCTGTCAACCTTGTTCACTTTTCCCCATGCTCGTATGAACCTTTGACGGTAACCTTGCAGATCGTTGTCGTAATCAAACACAATACCTTGAATCAACATGTCATGTGGACCGTCACTCCGAGCGTAACCAAATTGTCGTAGAGCTAAGGAAGGATTGTAGGTAATGCCTCCTCTTATGCCTAGAAGTGGCACATTAGGGAACTCCCCACAACGGTCAATGATAGTGACATTCTCCATAGATCTGGAGCACCAATGGATATCTGAATGAGAGAGTGACATGATCCTTTTAGACCACCTGAACCCTTGTTCATTCTTCATCACTGAGCGAGGAAGGTGAGAAATAAACCACCTAGATAGCAAAGGTATGCAGCACATCAGAGTTCCTCTTGCTTTTGTAGTACGAGTATGAAGAGAGTGCAGGATGTCCCTAAGTAGTGTAGGCACTGGATTGTGGCTCAGAAATATGTTGATGGCATGAATGTCTATGAACTGATCTGGATTGGGGAACAACACTAAGCCATAAATCAGCAAGGCTAAGATCTCCTCAAAAGCATCATAACTCATAGCCTTCAAGAACACTTGAGCCTTCTCTATCAACACCTTAGCAAGAATACCTTTAACTCCGCTTCTCGTTCCTAGAACAATGTCAGACTTCTTCAGATGTAGAGCTGCAGCAATAACCTCAGGTTTAGGCTCTTTTTCCAAGCCTGTGAATGGTTTCTGATCAAGAACAGGTATACCCAGAAGTTTAGAGAACTCTTCCATTGTTGGAACCAACTGATAGTCGGGGAATGTAAAACAGTGATGTTTAGGATCAAAGAACTGAAACAGAGCACTCATCATGTATTCATTGAACCCTGAGGTGACCAGATCCAACAGGTGACCATGTCTCTTGATGAACCGGGAGTTATCAGACACTTGAGAAATCAACTCTTTAAGCTTAGCAGGTATCCCTACAAAGTTGATCCTGATAGTGTTTCTATGAGCAGAAGCCATGACCTGCAACAAAGAACAAAGATAAATCCTTTGGTCCTTGAAATGGTTAGTTAAAATGCTATGCTTATGATGCATGATGATGTCATGATGTTATGCTCAATCACAAACATGTGGCACACACAAACAAGTCACACAATAGCCCTAGGTTTAAAGGCTTGCATGAGGTTTAAAGGTAAGTACCCTCCCCTGAAGTTTAGTTGGTTCATCCTTTCCTATAAAGTAACCAGGTTCTAAGGGATCTCAATATCATTGATCCTTCACAAGGGTGGTTGTTCAGTAGGCAACTTACTTGCCAACCAAAACCCTCCAAGTTTAGGATCTCAATGAGTGTAGTATCGAGTATCAACCAACTTCAGTCTTCACCAAAGCCGGCTATCTCACTACTTTCTAAAGGCCAAGATGGGATAACTAGGGTTCTAAAAGTCAGTTAGTGTATTGACAACATATGGCAACCTCATATTATCCTCAACTTGACTTAAGGAACATAAGCACCAACCAAGAAGTCACACTAACTATGGCCACCATATCAACCATATCGGTATACGCCGTACAGTTTCCTTGGTCTATTGCCATTTACCTAAGGTACACTAGATCCGGGTTAGGATCTTTCACACATAAGAGCCCAACAAGTAAGTATAAAGCAAACAAGGCAAACAATTTTAAAGTGATCTAATTCCTAAGGGTACCCCTCTTTTATTAAATCCCCAGCAGAGTCGCCAGTTCTGTAACACGGTGGGAGAACTGACTTTAGTGATGTTGCGGATAGCAAGAGTCGCCACCGACTTTTATTTTATCCAAAGGAAAGGCATAAAAGAACAGGAAAGACCTTTTAAAAGATTTTTGGGTCCGGGGGGTAGGTTATGTAAAGGGAAGGTGTTAGCACCCTTTACATCCATGGTTATCCATGGGCTCTTAGTTACTTAGCTCACTTTAAATTGTTTTTTTGAAATGTGAAGTGTGTGTTTAGAAATTTTCTTAAGTATTTTATAATGATCCATGTACGGATATATATAAAACCTTTGTTTTGAAAATTGTTTGAAATGTATGAAGTGTTTGAAATGTTTTGAAGAGTGAGCAAGTATATAAGAGGAACCTACCCTAAATTAAGTTTTTTCTGTTCTTGAATCCTTTAAATGGTAAGACTATCCCTATTATTAAGGAATAGGTAGTCATTACCTTGGATGTTAGGGACAAGTGAAGGGACATCTGTTATTTAGGCAACTGTGGGGTGTATAAGCAATTCGAAGGGACTTATCATCTTTATTCGAAAGGGACAAGATCATTACGAAGGCAACATTCGAAGGGACTTGATCTTTTCATCTGTTTAGGGACTAGATGATGTGAGAGGAGGGACTTTTGCTTTATACACCCTACTTGACCTTTTGTTTAGGCAACATGAGAGGTAACCTTAGAAAGTGTAGGATGGCGATCAAGGATCGACTTACGTGTGTGAGTGTACAATTTTAAATGTTTATCTTTAAGTTAATGATCTAAATTCAATTTTTAAATACAAACATATTTCACTCCCTACTTTACTAACCATAGCATTTAAAAAATAAATATTAAACATTACTACTAAAATATTACATAAAAGATACAATTACATAATAATAATAATTAAAACAAATTAAATAAATAAGCAAAATAAGTAATAATAAATAATTGGGTTAGTAATAATAATAATAATAGAAATAATATATAAATAAATAGGGGTTAGTAATAATAAAAATTAATAAGAATAAAATCAAGAATTTAACATAATAAGGAATAATAAACTTAAAGGTGCAATTCTTAATAGATAATTATTTTTTAGATTTTTAAGAAGAAAAATAAACAATTCATATTATATACTAATTATTATAAAGATTTAAATTTATATACATATTATGAAAAATAATGGTTAATTATGATCAAATAAACATATTATAAAAGTAAATTATATTTACAAAATTAAATTAGGAGTTTTTTATTATTTTAAGCATAATCTAAAATTATTTACATGCAAGAATTATATTAAATAATAATTAAATTATAAAATATGTACATAATTAAGATTTATAAATAAATAAATTGAAGGTTATAATTAACAAATAAATTAATATTTACAATTAGGGTTTATATGTTTAGAAAAATAAATTAGGATTAATTAATAATTATACAACATTATACAATATTAATAGTATACAAAAATAAATATTAAATAATTTTTTTAATAAGATTTAGTTTTTAAAAAAAGATGAATTCTAAATTGTAGTAAAGAAAATAATAATATAAACATTCTATTTTTATTATTTAAATTTATTTAACTATAATATATAAACTAATTAAATAAGAAAACAAAAAAAAGAATGAAAACAAAACTTACCTGGGCTGGGATTCGAACCCAGTCCCTGGTCAATGCAACCTCCAAGACCAGCAAGCCAGCCACTGGGCTGCGCGCGCGCCAGTGATATGGAAGACACTCCATTTGGTTTTGTTTCAAATCCTGTGAAAACCATGACAAAAAACAAAAAAAAATAGCACAAAAGGGCCTGGGGGGGATTCGAACCCAGGACCCTCACACAACAAGCAAACACTCTTACCATCCAGCCAGAAGGGCGCAACTGATATCCAATCCACAATAATGAATAATATATTAAGTCTTGTGATTAAATGGGAAAATAAGAAAAAGATTGCTGCATCCAAGGATCGAACCAAGGCCTTAAGCAATCCATACACGCAATCCTTACCACTGGGCTAACCTGCATCAGTTGAAACAAAACAACAAACAACTCTAAAAATATTAAACTCAATTTTGAATCTTCCAGATGGCGCCAAGAACTTCGTCTTCCTCCTCTGGCCTTGCGTTTTTTGCTGCGAATTTCCCTATGAAATTTCCTGCGATTTCAAACACATACAGGACCTGCGAAACTCAACGAGCAAGCAAACAGTACAATTTTCTTCAATTAATTAGGGCGTTGTGATCCCCAGAGCTTACACAATCATCCTATATTTTCCAAATTCATTTATATTAGGTTTAGTGTGAAGCCCTAATTGCTTGGCCGAAACCCTAGCCATGGCAATTCCTTAAACCTGTAGTGAAACTCCAATTAAACCATCCAGAAACAATCAACAACTCAATACAAACATGAAACAATGATCAAATCTTATTTATAATACACCAATATAAGAAAACGAAAAAATCATCAAGACATGAAAAGTTTGATTCGGGTTATGCACTATGTTATGTTTTTGATGCTTCTAATGATTGGAATAGGTTCAATGATGTCCATAGAACATGTATCAACCTTCAAATTGCCTTGAAATAGCCTGAATTGTGAAATCTGAATTGTGTTTTTGGTGAGTTTTGGAAAATTGAACACTTACTCTTGAGGCAGAAAATTCGTCCCTTATGCATTGTGATAGTTTGTATACTTATAGTAGAGTGAAGCTAGGTCAATAAATTGGATCATTGTTTGGACTTTTTGATTTTTGGAGATTGAAAAAGATTATGACTTAAATTTCATATATTTTTGAATGAGACCTTTATATTTCAAGACAATCATCATCAATTGTATATCAATTTAATCCAATTCATGTTAATGACCTTCTAGAACCAAAATATATTTTAAATTTTCATATTTGATATTTTATTTAAATTTAAAATGATTTTTAATATAAAAAATCATAATAAATAAAATAAAATTATGAAAATATCAAATAAATTTCGTGCATGATGTCATGGAACACCTTGGGTCACAAAAAGTTCAGCCCATTTAGAAGAATTTGGTTTTAAGACCCTATTTTCTTCATAAACCACCCAAAAATTTCCCAACTTTGCAAGGGTACATATCCTTCAATTTTAATGATATGAGGGTGTTCTTGGACATTTTGGAAAGCTTGAAGAGTCCTCTAACCAACCCCATTGGTTTCATGTCCATATCTTTTACCATTCTCAAGTTATGCTCTTTTGAAGTTGTTGACTTTTTGTTGACTTTCAAAAGGACCTATAATGTCTTAGCTCATACCTTCCAAATGAAGCATTTTTGGGATTGGCTTGTGAGACACCAAGTTGTAGAGAATTCAATTTCCTTCAAAATGAGCTTTGGATGGGAAAATTTTGATGAAGCATGTGAAAGTTATGGCTGGTCAAAGTTCAGTTGACTTTTCCTGAGGAAACCCTAATTTAGAAACCTCTGATTCTTGATGATCTGAAATATCCTTGATGAATCATGATCAACCTTTGATCAAATGATGAATTTTACCTCATATACTTGATGTTGACAAAAAATCATGAAGTTTGACTTTGGTTTGACCAAAGTTGACCTCAGTTTGACTTTTTAACTACTTTGACTGATTTTGACCTATCTGATCATCTGACTGAGCAAACCTTTGAGAAAAGTTCTGAAATTTGTCATGGGGATTCTTAAAAACATATAAGATGTTATGAAGCTCACTTGAAGTCTTGGAAGTCCATTTAGCCTGATTAAAGTCAAAACCCTAGTTTTGGATGCACTGCTTAGGAGG
Organism: Lathyrus aphaca; assembly: GCA_963966055.1. Lineage (NCBI taxonomy): Eukaryota > Viridiplantae > Streptophyta > Magnoliopsida > Fabales > Fabaceae > Lathyrus > Lathyrus aphaca. The sequence continues at coordinate 187,946,167 of OZ014521.1, read as the reverse complement.
ATGCATTGTCTGAGGGAATTGTCAAATCTTCTGACCCATTGTGAACTTTGTGAACCTTGTGAACCTCATAAGATGTCTTGTGAACCTTGTGAACCTCATAAGATGTCTTGTAAACTTCATGAACCTCATGAGAGGTCTTGTGAACCTTGTGAACCTCATAAGGTGTCTTGTGAATCTTGTGAACCTCATGAGAGGTCTTGTGAACCTTGTGAACCTCATAATGTGTCTTGTGAATCTTGTGAACCTTGTGAACCTCTTAGCACACAAAGTCTTGTATTGTGAGGGCAAATTTTGGGGTGCAACACTATGGTAACATTATTCCACGACATGATCCACAAAGAAATTGAATGCTACGTGGATGACATGATTGCCAAGTCCCTCACCGAAGAAGATCATCTGGTAAATCTGCTGAAGTTGTTCAAGCGTCTGAGAAAGTATCAGCTGAAGTTAAACCCCGACAAATGCACATTTGGGGTACGTTCTGGTAAGCTGCTGGGATTTATCGTAAGTGGAAAGGGAATTGAAGTTGATCCTGACAAAGTCAAAGCCATTCAGGAGATGCCTGCACCTAGGACTGAAAAGGAAGTTAAGGGGTTCTTAGGTAGATTGAACTACATATCAAGGTTCATTTCTCACCTTACTGCAACTTGTGAGCCCCTGTTCAAATTGTTAAGAAAGGAACAAACGGTCAGGTGGAACGAAGATTGTCAGAAGGCTTTTGACAAGATCAAGGAGTACCTGCAAGAACCTCCAATCCTTATGCCTCCAGTTGAAGGAAGACCTCTAATAATGTACCTGACAGTATTAGAAGGGTCAATGGGGTGTGTGTTGGGCCAACATGACGAGTCTGGTCGAAAAGAGTATGCAATATACTACCTAAGCAAAAAGTTTACCGACTGTGAACAACGTTATTCACTGCTCGAGAAAACTTGTTGTGCTTTAGCGTGGGCTGCTCGCCGACTAAGACTGTATATTTTGACTCACACTACTTTGTTGATCTCAAAGATGGACCCCGTCAAGTACATATTTGAGAAGCCAGCACTTACCGAAAGGGTTGCAAGATGGAAAATGATTCTGACAGAGTATGACATTCAATACACATCTCAAAAGGCCATCAAAGGCAGTGTACTGTCTGACTATCTAGCTGAGCAACCCATTGATGATTACCAACCAATGCAATTTGACTTCCTTGATGAAGATATCATGTTCCTAAAAGCAAAAGATCATGAAGAGCCTGTTCACACTGAAGGGCCTGACCCAGAAGAAGAGTGGACAATGATGTTTGATGGGGCTGTCAATATGAATGGACGTGGAGTTGGTGCAGTGCTCATTACACCTAAAGGAGTTCATATGCCTTTCTCGGCAAAATCACCTTTTCCTACACTAACAACGAAGCAGAATACGAAGCATGTATCATGGGTCTTGAGGAAGCCATTGACCTCAGGATCAAGACATTAACTGTATTCAGAGATTCAGCTATGGTAATCAATCAGACCAACGGCAAATGGTACACTCACCAAGAGCACCTGATCCTATATCGTGACTATACGAGGAGATTATTAACTTTCTTCACAACAGTCAGAATTGAGTATATCCCTCGAGACGAAAATCAATTCGCCGATGCTTTAGCTACCATTTCCTCCATGATCAAGGTTCAGACTGCAAATTATGTGCCTTGGATTTCTGTATCCAGACTAGACCGACCAGCATACGTATTCTCTGTGGACATTGCTAAAGATGACAAGCCTTGGTTCCATGACATCAAAAGCTTCTTAGAGGATCAAACATACCCACCTGGGGCATCATCCAATGATAAGAAGACACTGAGAAGGATGGCCGATAGTTTCTTCCTTAATGCTGATGGTTCATTATACAAGCGAAACTTTGATATGGTTCTTCTCTGATGTGTTGACAAGAAAGAAGCAGACTTGCTGATGCACGAGGTGCATGAAGGATCTTTCGGTACCCATGCTGGAGGACATGCAATGGCTAAGAAATTATTAAAATCAGGTTACTAATGGATCACAATGGATGCAGACTGTTGTGCCTATGCCAGAAAATGCCATAAATGCCAAATTTATGCAGATAAGGTGCATGTGCCTCCAAATCATTTGAACGTGATGTCTTCACCTTGGCCCTTTGCCATGTGGGGCATTGACATGATTGGAAAGATCGAACCCACTGCTTCAAATGGCCACAGATTCATCCTGGTAGCCATTAATTACTTTACCAAATGGGTTGAAGCAGCTTCTTATGCCAACGTCACCAGACAAGTGGTAGCCAGATTTCTGAAAAGAGAAATCATCTATCGATATGGAGTGCCCGAGCGAATCATTACTGACAATGGTTCCAATTTGAACAACAAAATGATGGCAGAAATTTGCCGGGACTTCAAAATACAACATCACAACTCTTCTCCTTATAGGCCAAAGATGAATAGCGCTGTTGAGACAGCTAACAAAAACATCAAGAAGATTGTGCAAAAGATGGTGGTTACTTACAAAGACTGGCATGAGATGCTACCGTTTGCATTGCACGGGTATCAAACCTCAATCAAAACGTCACACGGGATCCTCAGATCCAATATTAAAACCGTCCTCGAATAGAAACACAATGGTATATCGGCCGCATGCGATAAACCTCAATAACAAAGACTGACCTCGGACAGACTTTGCGAAAGAGACAAACCGACCTCAATCAATAAGCTCAAAAAGTGGACTACCATCCTCGAATAATAGCCAGAACAAAACAAACCAGACCAACCGCAGAAGGACTTGAAGAAACGAAATTCCATCCTCGAATGACAATCCAAAAGATCCTCAGATCTAACACGAAACCATCCTCGAATGGAGACGCAAAGGTATACCAGCCTCGACTGATAAGCAAACACAAAGCTGACCTCAGACAGACTTTGCAAAAGAGACAAACTGACCTCGATCAATAAGCTCAAAAAGTGGACTACCATCCTCGAATAATAGCCACAACAAAACAAACAAGACCAACCGCAGAAGGACTTGAAGAAAAGAATTCCATCCTCGAATGACAATTCAAAAGATCCTCGGATCTAACACGAAACCATCCTCGAATGGAGACGCAAAGGTATACCAGCCTCGACTGATAACCAAACACAAAGCAGACCTCAGACAGACTTTGCAAAAGAGACAAACTGACCTCAATCAATAAGCTCAAAAAGTGGACTACCATCCTCGAATAATAGCCACAACAAAACAAACCAGACCAATCGCAGAAGGACTTGAAGAAAGGAAATGCCATCCTCGAATGACAATCCAAAAGATCCTTAGATCTAACACGAAACCATCCTCGAATGGAGACGTAAAGGTATACCAGCCTCGACTGATAACCAAACACAAAGCTGACCTCAGACAGACTTTGCAAAAGAGACAAACTGACCTCGATCAATAAGCTCAAAAAGTGGACTACCATCCTCGAATAATAGCCACAACAAAACAAACAAGACCAACCGCAGAAGGACTTGAAGAAAAGAATGCCATCCTCGAATGACAATTCAAAAGATCCTCGGATCTAACACGAAACCATCCTCGAATGGAGACGCAAAGGTATACCAGCCTCGACTGATAACCAAACACAAAGCTGACCTCAGACAGACTTTGCAAAAGAGACAAACTGATCTCAATCAATAAGCTCAAAAAGTGGACTACCATCCTCGAATAATAGCCACAACAAAACAAACAAGTCCAACCGCAGAAGGACTTGAAGAAAAGAATGTCATCCTCGAATGACAATTCAAAAGATCCTCGGATCTAACACGAAACCATCCTCGAATGGAGACGCAAAGGTATACCAGCCTCGACTAATAACCAAACACAAAGCTGACCTCAGACAGACTTTGCAAAAGAGACAAACTGACCTCGATCAATAAGCTCAAAAAGTGGACTACCATCCTCGAATAATAGCCACAACAAAACAAACAAGACCAACCGCAGAATGACTTGAAGAAAAGAATGCCCTCCTCGAATGACAATTCAAAAGATCCTCAGATCTAACACGAAACCATCCTCGAATGGAGACGCAAAGGTATACCAGACTCGACTGATAACCAAACACAAAGCTGACCTCAGACAGACTTTGCAAAAGAGACAAATTGACCTCGATCAATAAGCTCAAAAAGTGAACTACTATCTGTAACACGGTGGGAGAACTGACTTTAGTTATGTTGCGGATAGCAAGAGTCGCCACCGACTTTTATTTTATCCAAAGGAAAGGCATAAAAGAACAGGAAAGACCTTTTAAAAGATTTTTGGGTCCGGGGGGTAGGTTATGTAAAGGGAAGGTGTTAGCACCCTTTACATCCATGGTTATCCATGGGCTCTTAGTTACTTAGCTCACTTTAAAATGTTTTTGAAATGTGAAGTGTGTGAATAAAATTTTTCTTAAGAGTTTCATAATGATCCATGTACGGATGCGTAAAAAACCTTTGTTTTGAAAATTGTTTAAAATGTGTGAAGTGTTTGAAATGTTTTTGAAAAGTGAGCAAGTATCTAAGAGGAACCTACCCTAAGTTTAAGTCTTTTCTGTTCTTGAATCCTTTAAATGGTAAGACTATCCCTATTATTAAGGAATAGGTAGTCATTACCTTGGATGTGTGGGACAAGTGAAGGGACATCTGTTTATTTAGGCAACTGTGGGGTGTATAAGCAATTCGAAGGGACTTATCATCTTTATTCGAAAGGGACAAGATCATTACGAAGGCAACATTCGAAGGGACTTGATCTTTTTTATTTGTTTAGGGACTAGATGATGTGAGATTAGAGACTTTGCTTTATACACCCTACTTGACCTTTTGATTAGGCAACTTGAGAGGTATCCTTAAGGAAGTGAGATGGCGATCAAAGATCGACTTACGTGTGTGAGTGTACAGTTTAAATATTTATCTTTTAAATTAGTGATCTAAATTAATTTTTACATACAAACATGTTACACTCCCTATTTACTAACCATAGCATAAAATAAATATTAAATACTATTACAATATTGCATAAAGGAAGCAATTACATAATAATAATAATTTAAAGCAAATTAAATAAATAAATAAGAATAAATAATAATAATATAATTGGGTTAGTAAAAAAATAATAATAAAAATAATACAAAGTTAAATGGGGTTAGTAATAATATATGAAAATTAATAATAAAATAAACAAGAATATTAGCATAGTAATTAAGAATTCAATTTTTTTATATAAGCAATTATTATTTTAAGATTAAGAAAATATAAACAATTATATAAAATTTTAAGTTATATGCAAATTATAAAAATTAAACTAATTATAAACATGTTATGAAAATAAATTATAATTACAAGCTTTAATTATTTTTAAACATATATTAAAAATTATTTAAATTATAAACAATTTATAGAATATTTACATATTATGAAAATAGGATTAATTATAAATAAATAATCATATAATTAAAATTAAGTTAAGAATTCTAATTATTCTAAGCATATTCATATTCAAGAATTAAATTAAATAATAAAAATATGGACATAATTAATATTCACATGAAATAATTAGGGTTTAAGAAATTTGGGGTTTATCAAAAATTAATTAGGTTTTTTACAAAATATTTTAGGTTTTAGAAAATTAGGGTTAATTAAATTATTATACAAAATTTTACAATACTAAACATAAATAATTTTTCTCACAAGGTTTAATTAAAAAAAGAAATTTAGTTCTAAATAAAAAATATAAACATTCTAATTATTTTATTATTTGGATTTGTTTTAATAGAAAATTAATTAAATAACCAAAAATTAAAGAAAAGAATGAAAAAATAAAACCTGCTTGGGCTGGGATTTGAACCTAGTCCCTAAGCTTTCAAACTCCAGGACCAGCAATCCATCCACTAGGCCATGCGCGCGCTGGCGTTAGAAGCAGGGGACTAATCCCTTTTGTTCATAACCTGGAAAAAAATCATGAAAAAGAAAGCAAAACAAATACAAAAGGCCTGGGGGGGATTCGAGCCCAGGACCTTTAAACAATACACAAACGCATTTACCATTCCAGCCGGGAGGGCGCATCTGTTAGCATATTCATCACAATACATAATATATTAAGTTTAATAATTGAACTGGAAAAATAAGAAAAATTGTTGAGACCAGGATTCGATCCCTGGACCTTCAAGCAATATACGCGCACACTTCACCACTGGGCCAAGCAGCCTTAACTGAAATAATATGAAAACAAAATCAAAAAATATTATGTTAAACTTTCAAATTTCCAGACGCGCGAAAACTTCATCTTCTTCCTCAGGATTCCTGCGAACTTAGCTACGAATTTAGCTATGAAGTTTCCTGCGATTTTTTAAAACCAGAGACCTACGAAATTGGAAGATCATCAAAACAGTGAAATTTCTCAAAAATAATTGGTGCGTTATGATCCCCAAGGTTCACATGATTGTTCTATGTTCTTAGAATTTGTTTATGTTAGGTTTAAAGCAAAGCCCTAATCTCATGGCCGAAACCCTAGCCATGGTGAATCATGATACCTGCACGCAAAACTCAATTAAACCACCCAGAATCAATCCAGGGGTCATCACAAACATCATCCAGCAATCAAAAACAATTTAAATTCAGTTAATCAATGAAATCGAAATTTGAGAAATAAGCTTGAAGCCATGATTCGGTTTATGCAATTTAAGTCATGAAGATGCAATGTTATGATCCAAAATCACTCTATGAACATCCAGGAATAAGTTGCAACCTTCAAATTGCCTTGAAAGTGGCTGTAACTTGGAATCCGAATGTGACTTTTTGGTGATTTTTTTGATAATTTGAACTTACTCTTGGAGGCCAGGAATTCGTGTCTTGTGCATAGGGTTGTGTTGTATACTTATAGTGGATTGAATTAGGTCAAAAATAATGGATCATTGTGTGGATATTTTGGATCAATGAGATTGAAAAAGATTAAGGCTTAAAAATCAAATATTCTTGAATAAGACCTTTCTATTTCAAGCCAATCTTCATCAATGTTGTATCAATTCAATCCAAATTGCATTCATGACCTTCTAGAACAAAAAAATATTTTAAATCTTCACACTTGATATTTTATTTAAATTTAAAATGATTTTTAATATAAAAAATCATAATAAATAAATTAAATAAAATAAAATTATGAAAATGTCAAATAATTTTCGTGCATGATGTCATGGATCACTTTGGGTCACCAAAAGTTCAGCCCATTTAGCAAAATTTGGTTTTAAACCTCCATTTGCTTCATAAACTTCCCTAAAATTTCCCAACTTTGCAAGGGCACACATCCTTCAATTTTAATGGTATTAGGGTGTTCTTGGACATTTTGGAAAGCTTGAAGAGTCCTCTAACCAACCCCATTGGTTTCATGTCCATATCATTTACCATTCTCAAGTTATGCCCTTTTTAAGTTGTTGACTTTTTGTTGACTTTTAGAAGGACCTATAATGTCTTAGCTCATACCTTCCAAATGAAGCATTTTTGGGCTTGGCTTGTGAGACACAAAGTTGTAGAGAATTAAATTTCCTTCAAAATGAGCTTTGGATGGAAAAAATGTGATGAAGCATGTGAAAGTTATGGCTGGTCAAAGTTCAGTTGACTTTTCCTAAAGAAACCCTAATTTAGAAACCTCTGATTCTTGATGATCTGAAATATCCTTGATGAATCATGATCAACCCTTGATAAAATGATGAATTTTACTTCATATACTTGATGTTGGCCAAAAATCATGAAGTTTGACTTTGGTTTGACCACAGTTGACCTCAGTTTGACTTTTTAACTGCTTTGACTGATTTTCACTTATCTGATCATCTGACTGAGCAAACCTTTGAGAAAAAGTCTTGAAACTTGTCATGGGGATTCTTAAACACATATAAGATGTTATGAAGCTCACTTGAAGTCTTGGAAGTCCATTTAGCCTAATTAAAGTCAAAACCCTAGTTTTGGATGCACTGCTTAGGAGAATGCTTTGCCTGAGGGAATTGTCAAACTTCTGACCAATTGTGAACTTTGTGAACCTTGTGAACCATCATAAGTTGTCTTGTGAATCTTGTGAACCTCATGAAAGGTCTTGTGAACCTTGTGAACCTCATAAAGTGTCTTGTAAACTTCATGAACCTCATGAAAGGTCTTGTGAACCTTGTGAACCTCATAAAGTGTCTTGTAAACTTCATGAACCTCATGAAAGGTCTTGTGAACCTTGTGAACCTTCTTAGCACACAAAGTCTTGTATTGTAAGGGCAAATTTTGGGGTGCAACAGCTGCCCCTGTTCAATTTTCTGAAACCTGAGGGGTTAGATTGGTATATTTGCCAGTCGTGACCTGGAAGGTTGAAGGGGATTGAACATAAAAGCCCAAAAATTTGCACTCACCGGTGCGTAGAGTGATACTGATGACTAGTTGAATATGCTTGAGTGGGCTTAAAGATGCCACTTGGAGAAAAGTTCTTCAGATACATTTCTTGGAGGATAAAGCAGTCCAAAATATGAAGATATAATGATAGCTTTCAGGAGGATAAACAACGCCCTGAGGTAATGGTGATAGCTTTCAGGAAGATAAACAACGTCCCGAGGAAATGATATGCTTTCAGAAGGATAAACAACGTTCTGAGGGAATGATATGCTTTTAGGAGGATAAACAACGTCCTGAGGTATAAGAAGCTTTCAGGAGGATAAACAACGTCCTGAGGAAATGATGTAACCTTTGGGAAGATAAACAACGGCCCAATAGTCATGATATGCTTTCAGGAGGATAAACAACGTCTAGAGGTAATGGTGATAGCTTTCAGGAAGATAAACAACGTCCCGAGGAAATGATATGCTTTCAGAAGGATAAACAACGTTCTGAGGGAATGATATGCTTTCAGGAGGATAAACAACGTCCTGAGGTATAAGAAGCTTTCAGGAGGATAAACAACGTCCTGAGGAAATGATAACTTTTGGGAAGATAAACAACGACCCAATAGTCATGATATGCTTTCAGGAGGATAAACAATGTCCCGAGGTAATGGTGATAGCTTTCAGGAAGATAAACAACGTCCCGAGGAAATGATATGTTTTCAGAAGGATAAACAACGTTCTGAGGGAATGATATGCTTTCAGGAGGATAAACAACGTCCTGAGGTAATGAAGTATCCTTTGGGAAGATAAACAACGACCCAAGGTCATAATATGCTTTCAGGAGGATAAACAACGTCCTGAGGTATGAAGTAAGCTTTCAGGAGGATAAACAACGTCCTGAGGAAAAAGTAACCTTTGGGAAGATAAACAACGGCCCAAGGTCGTGATATGCTTTCAGGAGGATAAACAACGTCCTGAGGAAATGGTAAGCTTTCAGGAGGATAAACAACATCCTGAGGAAAAAGTAACCTTTGGGAAGATAAACAACGGCCCAAGGTCGTGATATGCTTTCAGGAGGATAAACAACGTCCTGAGGAAATGGTATGCTTTCAGGAGGATAAACGACGTCCTGAGGTATAAGTATAACTTTTGGGAGGATAAACAACGGCCCAAGGTCATGATATGCTTTCAGGAGGATAAACAACGTCCTGAGGAATAATGATGTAACCTTTGGGAAGATAAACAACGGCCCAAGGTCATGATATGCTTTCAGGAGGATAAACAATGTCCTGAGGTATAATGGTGTAGCCTTTGGGAAGATAAAGAACGGCCCAAAGTCATGATATGCTTTCAGGAGGATAAACAACGTCCTGAGGAAATGGTATGCTTTCAGGAGGATAAACAACGTCCTGAGGTATAATGATTGCTTTCAGGAAGATAAACAACGTCCTGAGGTATAAGTATAACTTTTGGGAGGATAAACAACGACCCAAAAGAAATGGTAGCTTTCAGGAGGATAAACAACGTCCTGAGGTGACGATATGCTTTCAGAAGGATAAACAACGTTCTGAGGTATAAGTATAACTTTTGGGAGGATAAACAACGGCCCAATAGTCATGATATGCTTTCAGGAGGATAAACAACGTCCTGAGGAAATGATGTAACCTTTGGGAAGATAAACAACGGCCCAAGGTCACAAGTTGTTGATGAAATTTGTCTGCTGGAGAATTAATCTGAAAAACAAGATTATAACATTCTGTAAGATAATATTAGTTTATGTATTATGTATGCATGTATAATATGATGAATTTAAGTAATGTATTATGTATTTATGGATATATGTTATGGTATGATGTAAATGATGTATGTATGCGTCATGCAGCCTGAAGCGCCTGGATATCTTCGTATGACAACTGCTGGCCAGGGAAAATAAATCCCGATTTGTTGCTGAAGAATATGAGGAACTTGTTCCCGTCTTGTTTGATAATATGGTATATATAACCTCCCGTCTTCGTTCGATAGTAAGTTATACATAACCTTCCGTCTTCGTTCGTCGTACTCCTATTGGAAAAATAAATTCCGGACTATCCGTATGAGGATAAAAGAGATGGATATAAATTCCAGGGGAGATGTGACCTGAAGTACTTATGAAGATGGAGTTGTCCTACTGGGGGACTTGTAGCTGTCTTGTGGGAATGAACCGGCGAAGCTTCGTTGAAATCCTTTCCTCGTTTGTCCTTAGTAAATACTATTACTGCATTTTCATGCATTTCTGGTAAACATCAATCATATTAAGCATCTATGTATTTCTGGTAAACATCAATCATATTTCACAAACATACATACATTCAAACACCTCCAATGGACGTTTCGCTTATGTAAATAGGGTAAAAGTAAATCTGGATTCAGAGGGAAAAGTAAAGCTGAACTTGAAAACAGAATCATTTCAATTTCGAGAGCGTATAACCAAATGGATTTAGAGCTCCTGAGATTCTTAACTTTCCTGAATACTTTCTCAGAAATCCTCATGGTTGGATCTGAAGATATGATACTGACACCATCTGATACTACTGGTGTAGACAATTAATTCCCACAATGGCTTCTGCTGAGAACTCCAAATCAAGGTAATATAACGAGAGGAATGTGTCTTCAAATTGTAATGGACCATATACGCTCCGGCTACTAGATTTGAAAAGAAAGCATTGCCCCTTGGTTGAGGATGAATTGTCCCAAAAGGGAAGTATCTGAATGTAGTTACCTCAGGAGAACTAAGCAGAATGCCCCATAATAATATGCCCTTGACATCATGAACTTTGCAGTGTTACCCTTGGTAATTCAAATATATGAGAAGAGCTGCCCCTGGCTATTAAGCACTGTTGAATCTGGAACTGATTGCCCCGAATGATTTGAATAGTAACTTGGTATGCCCCCTTGATTAGGAAACAATGATCATGCCCCTGGCATTATGAATTCTGTAATGTTACCCTTGGCACTTCAGATAGATGAGGAGATCTGCCTCTGGCTGCTTAAACATAGTTGAATCTTGTCCTGATTGCCCCCAATGAGTTAGGCAGTATCATGGCCTGCCCCCTTGATTGGGAGATAATGATTATACCCCTTTGTATACATGGACTTTGATCCAGGAAGCAACTTTGCTTATCGGAAGGACTTTGAACATTCATCCTGTAAGTTTTTCTGTTTATCAAACACTCAAGTATATGTAAACAAATATATTCAAAAATGCAATGCTTACGTCTGTCTTAAAGTTTTGAAAAAGAGTTATTTTAGAAAAACAGTTTTTGTGAAAACTGTGATATTAACTCAAGTTTTATAATAAGCCCTAAAGGAGTCAGGATACCTTTTTGTAGCAGTACGCTTTCGAACTAACCATGCTTCAGTTAGGACTTTTAAAGGGTTATAACATGGTCTGGTTCACGGTTTAAGAAACAAAGGATAAAGGCTCAAATTTATTTGTACCCAACCCATTCTTCATGATGTTCTTCAGTCCTATGTTCGGTTAACTTATGCATTGAGGTTCCAAAGTAGTTTGGAATTGTAACACTGACATTTGTGATGATTCAGGAATCAAAAAAATTATTTGAAAATTCAGTCATCTTTCTTTATTTAGGATCTATAGTGACCTCCTTTTTTCTTTTGACTTTGTTATCCCTTCTTTTTGCCTGAACTGTTTATTTCAAGGTTACAGTCAGCGGGATGTCTTGATTTTTTACTAAGTCTCCTTCATAGGTTTTGACTTAGTGAGATTTTATTTTGCTAGATATTGACTTGCAGACTTTAGTGATTATAGGGAAACATCATTAGTTGTGTACAACACAAACAATTGGCATAGTTGAGTTAACCGAGTAACTACCCTGCCCCAGGTTATGAATAAGGGCTTTAATTTGTGCGAGAATGAAAACTCCTACTTCATAGGGTCAAAAGGGTTGACTAGGGATTAACTTCCTTATATCTCCACTGTTTAGGAATTGAAACAATGCCTGTACATCGTCAACATAGTTTGTTCAAAAGCATACTGCCTAATATTATGGTATTGTTTTCATCATCCTCCCTCTACAGGCTTATAGCTTTATCAGGAGTTAAATATCACAAAATAGAAATATGAAGCATAGTTCAAAATATAGTGAAACGAATGGATTAATTCAAGACAAACATATGCAATGCATTAATGAAAACAAAAGTTTAACATAATAGTAAGTGTTTAAACAAACAAAAGAAATTACAAATGAAAATTCAAATGTTCTCAAAGCCTCTTCCTCTAAACCCGTCACTCCAGTTATCTGGAAACTTTGATGCTTGATGGACGATAGAAGAACTCAACCTGGCCTTCTGGAGTAACCTCGAGTATTCCTTCGTCAATTAGGTCTTGAATCTTATTCTTCAATGCCCAACAATTATTTGTGTCGTGTCCGGGACTGTCGGAGTGGTACATACACCTTGCTTTGGGATTATAGCGAGGAGAAGAGGTGTTAGGATTTTTAGGAGAATTTTCCATGGAAATCAACTTCATCTCCAACAAGCATTGCAAAACTTGTGACATTGGTGTGCTGAACCGGATGAACTGTCTTCTACATTCCTTGTATAGAAGTGGATTAACCTTACAAGGCCTTCTTTCTTCCATTGAAGGATGGTCAGTAGTAGCCTGTCTATTTCCTTCTCTTATCCTTACTTTCCTTTCAGCCAAGTCAGCTTGTTTCAACGGAGGTTGATTGATGATTAGATTCCCAACTCTGTTATGCCGAAGCTTATTGACAAAGCTTATCAGCTCTTCTTCCCCCTGGGCCAAACTCTGGATAAGATCCATTTGGCCATTCATCTGAATCCTCATATCTGCTATCTCAGCTTGTAGTTGTTTCAGCTGATCATCTTTGTTGTCCTCAGGATTCTTCTTCTTCATGTCCTTAGAGAGGAGTGCTTTCAACTCTTCTCGCCCATTGGACAAATTCAGAATCACTTCTTGAAACTGAGCATTCCGAGCTTGAAGATCTTTGACAGATTGTTCGAGAGCCATTTCTGCTGAAATAAACAACGAGAAGATAAGATACCTATACATAAGAAGCCTTTGATGCAATGATATGGTGTATAAATGCGTATGCAATGTTTTCAAGGACCGCAAGATTTAAATTTGTTTAAGCAACCAAAGAGTAAACTTTTATTAGTAATAAATTTGTTTGCCCCTTGGGCTTACAATACAAACGAAATGAATACAAAAGATGGGGTTTTAAGTCTCCCATGGACGTTTCCTCTTAGTGTTGAGGTACGAGTTGAGGTTCCGCTCCTCGTGAAGTTGTTTTGTTAGCTCCAAGATTCTTTCTTAACTTGCTTTGTAATGAGTCTCAAAAATATCTCTTTGCTCCTTCAACTGGATCCAGGACCTCTGTAGCTCTTCCATGTCAGTGGGCATGTCTGGATGAAGAATGATATAAGAAGTATCTCTATCAGCAACAGGTTCCATAGTAACTGGCAGGATGGCAGGATATGGCATCATAAGAGTCTGAGCACGAGATCGCACCCATCTGAGATAAGCTTCCATAGGAATAGTGTACTTGGGCTCCAGAGTCTTGCTGTCAACCTTGTTCACTTTACCCCATGCTCGTATAAACCGTTGACAGTAACCTTGCAGATCGTTGTCGTAATCAAACACAATACCCTGAATAAACATGTCATGAGGACCATCACTCCGAGCATAACCAAACTGACGTAAAGCTAAGAAAGGGTTGTAGGTAATGCCCCCTCTTATGCCAAGGAGTGGCACATTAGGGAACTCCCCACAATGGTCAATGATAGTAACATTCTCCATGGATCGAGAGCACCAATGAATATCTGAATGAGAGAGTGACATAATTCTTTTAGACCACCTGAACCCTTGTTCATTCTTCATCACTGATCGAGGAAGGTGAGAAATAAACCACCTAGATAGCAAAGGTATGCGGCACATCAGAGTTCCTCGTGCCTTTGTAGTACGGGTATGAAGAGAATGTAGGATGTCTCCAAGTAATGTAGGCACTGGGTTATGAGTCAGGAATATGTTGATGGCGTGAACGTCTATGAACTGATCTGGATTGGGGAATAACACTAAGCCATAAATCAACAAGGCTAAAATCTACTCAAAATCATCATAGCTCATAGCCTTCAAGAACACTTGAGCCTTCTCTATCAACACCTTAGCAAGAATACCCTTAACTCCACCCCTCGTTTCTAGGACAATGTCTGATTTCTTCAAATGTAGGGCTGCATCAATGACTTCAGGTTTATGCTCTTTCTTTAAGCCTGTGAAGGGTTTCTGATCAAGTATAGGTATACCCAGTAGTTTAGAGAACTCTTCCATTGTAGGAACCAACTGATAGTCGGGGAATGTGAAACAGTGATGTTTAGGATCAAAAAACTGAAACAGAACACTCATCATGTCTTCATTGAACCCTGAAGTAACCAGATCCAGTAGGTGACCATGCCTCTTGATAAACTGGGAGTTTTCAGAAACTTGAGAGACCAATTCCTTAAGCTTAGGAGGTATTACTACAAAGTTGATCCTGATAGTATTCCTACGAGCAGAAGCCATGACCTGCAACAAAGAACAAAGATAAATCATTTGGTCCTTGAAATGGTTAGTGAAAATGCTATGCTTATGATGCATGATGATGCTATGATGTTATGCTCAATCACAAACATGTGGCACACACAAACAAGTCACACAATAGCCCTAGGTTTGAAGGCTAGCATGAGGTTTAAAGGTAAGTACCCTCCCCTGAAGTTAGTTGGTTCATCCTGTCTTATAAAGTAACCAGGTTCTAAGGGATCTCAATATCATTGATCCTTCACAAGGGTGGTTGTTCAGTAGGCAACTTGCTTGCCAACCAAAACCCTCCAAGTTTAGGATCTCATTGAGCGTAGTATCGAGTATCAACCAACTTCAGTCTTCACCAAAGCCGGTTATCTCACTACTTTTCTAAAGGCCAAGATGGGATAACTAGGGTTCTAAAAGTTAGTTAGTGCATTTACAACATATGACAACCTCATATTATCCTCAACTTGACTTAAGGAACATAAGCACCAACCAAGAAGTCACACTAACTATGGCCACCAGATCAACCATATCGGTATACGCCGTACAGTTTCCTTGGTCTATTGCCATTTACCTAAGGTACACTAGATCCGGGTTAGGATCTTTCACACATAAGAGCACCCAACAGATAAGTATAAAGCAAACAAGGCAAACAATTTTAAAGTGGTCTAAATTCCTAAGGGTACCCCTCTTTTATTAAGTCCCCAGCATAGTCGCCAGTTCTGTAACACGGTGGGAGAACTGACTTTAGTTATGTTGCGGATAGCAAGAGTCGCCACCGACTTTTATTTTATCCAAAGGAAAGGCATAAAAGAACAGGAAAGACCTTTTAAAAGATTTTTGGGTCCGGGGGGTAGGTTATGTAAAGGGAAGGTGTTAGCACCCTTTACATCCATGGTTATCCATGGGCTCTTAGTTACTTAGCTCACTTTAAAATGTTTTTGAAATGTGAAGTGTGTGAATAAAAATTTTCTTAAGAGTTTCATAATGATCCATGTACGGATGCGTAAAAAACCTTTGTTTTGAAAATTGTTTAAAATGTGTGAAGTGTTTGAAATGTTTTTGAAAAGTGAGCAAGTATCTAAGAGGAACCTACCCTAAGTTTAAGTCTTTTCTGTTCTTGAATCCTTTAAATGGTAAGACTATCCCTATTATTAAGGAATAGGTAGTCATTACCTTGGATGTGTGGGACAAGTGAAGGGACATCTGTTTATTTAGGCAACTGTGGGGTGTATAAGCAATTCGAAGGGACTTATCATCTTTATTCGAAAGGGACAAGATCATTACGAAGGCAACATTCGAAGGGACTTGATCTTTTTTATTTGTTTAGGGACTAGATGATGTGAGATTAGAGACTTTGCTTTATACACCCTACTTGACCTTTTGATTAGGCAACTTGAGAGGTATCCTTAAGGAAGTGAGATGGCGATCAAAGATCGACTTACGTGTGTGAGTGTACAGTTTAAATATTTATCTTTTAAATTAGTGATCTAAATTAATTTTTACATACAAACATGTTACACTCCCTATTTACTAACCTTAGCATAAAATAAATATTAAATACTATTACAATATTACATA
Organism: Lathyrus aphaca; assembly: GCA_963966055.1. NCBI lineage: Eukaryota > Viridiplantae > Streptophyta > Magnoliopsida > Fabales > Fabaceae > Lathyrus > Lathyrus aphaca. The sequence goes on along the minus strand of OZ014521.1, from coordinate 187,929,654 downwards.
AAGGAAGCAATTACATAATAATAATAATTTAAAGCAAATTAAATAAATAAATAAGAATAAATAATAATAATATAATTGGGTTAGTAAAAAAATAATAATAAAAATAATACAAAGTTAAATGGGGTTAGTAATAATATAGGAAAATTAATAATAAAATAAACAAGAATATTAGCATAGTAATTAAGAATTCAATTTTATTTATATAAGCAATTATTATTTTAAGATTAAGAAAATATAAATAATTATATAAAATTTTAAGTTATATGCAAATTATAAATATTAAACTAATTATAAACATGTTATGAAAATAAATTATAATTACAAGCTTTAATTATTTTTAAACATATATTAAAAATTATTTAAATTATAAACAATTTATAGAATATTTACATATTATGAAAATAGGATGAATTATAAATAAATAATCATATAATTAAAATTAAGTTAAGAATTCTAATTATTCTAAGCATATTCATATTCAAGAATTAAATTAAATAATAAAAATATGGACATAATTAATATTCACATGAAATAATTAGGGTTTAAGAAATTTGGGGTTTATCAAAAATTAATTAGGTTTTTTACAAAATATTTTAGGTTTTAGAAAATTAGGGTTAATTAAATTATTATACAAAATTTTACAATACTAAACATAAATAATTTTTCTCACAAGTTTTAATTTAAAAAAAGAAATTGAGTTCTAAATAAAAAATATAAACATTCTAATTATTTTATTATTTGGATTTGTTTTAATAGAAAATTAATTAAATAACCAAAAATTAAAGAAAAGAATGAAAAAATAAAACCTGCTTGGGCTGGGATTTGAACCTAGTCCCTAAGCTTTCAAACTCCAGGACCAGCAATCCATCCACTAGGCCATGCGCGCGCTGGCGTTAGAAGCAGGGGACTAATCCCTTTTGTTCATAACCTGGAAAAAAAAATCATGAAAAAGAAAGCAAAACAAATACAAAAGGCCTGGGGGGGATTCGAGCCCAGGACCATTAAACAATACACAAACGCATTTACCATTCCAGCCGGGAGGGCGCATCTGTTAGCATATTCATCACAATACATAATATATTAAGTTTAATAATTGAACTGGAAAAATAAGAAAAATTGTTGAGACCAGGATTCGATCCCTGGACCTTCAAGCAATATACGCGCACACTTCACCACTGGGCCAAGCAGCCTTAACTGAAATAATATGAAAACAAAATCAAAAAATATTATGTTAAACTTTCAAATTTCCAGACGCGCGAAAACTTCATCTTCTTCCTCAGGATTCCTGCGAACTTAGCTACGAATTTAGCTATGAAGTTTCCTGCGATTTTTTAAAACCAGAGACCTACGAAATTGGAAGATCATCAAAACAGTGAAATTTCTCAAAAATAATTGGTGCGTTATGATCCCCAAGGTTCACATGATTGTTCTATGTTCTTAGAATTTGTTTATGTTAGGTTTAAAGCAAAACCCTAATCTCATGGCCGAAACCCTAGCCATGGTGAATCATGATACCTGCACGCAAAACTCAATTAAACCACCCAGAATCAATCCAGGGGTCATCACAAACATCATCCAGCAATCAAAAACAATTTAAATTCAGTTAATCAATGAAATCGAAATTTGAGAAATAAGCTTGAAGCCATGATTCGGTTTATGCAATTTAAGTCATGAAGATGCAATGTTATGATCCAAAATCACTCTATGAACATCCAGGAATAAGTTGCAACCTTCAAATTGCCTTGAAAGTGGCTGTAACTTGGAATCTGAATGTGACTTTTTGGTGATTTTTTTGATAATGTGAACTTACTCTTGGAGGCCAGGAATTCGTGTCTTGTGCATATGGTTGTGTTGTATACTTATAGTGGATTGAATTAGGTCAAAAATAATGGATCATTGTGTGGATATTTTGGATCAATGAGATTGAAAAAGATTAAGGCTTAAAAATCAAATATTCTTGAATAAGACCTTTCTATTTCAAGCCAATCTTCATCAATGTTGTATCAATTCAATCCAAATTGCATTCATGACCTTCTAGAACAAAAAAATATTTTAAATCTTCACACTTGATATTTTATTTAAATTTAAAATGATTTTTAATATAAAAAATCATAATAAATAATCTCCTCATTCCAGCATTTTGTTTCTCAATTTGTAACAATCTCCTCATTCCAGGGGATATGTTTCTTTGACTGTATCTTGCCAATTCAGGGCACATGAATTAATAAAATCAGATTTTCAGTCATGTCTCATCTCGTACAGTTTATTTTTATTTGCAAAAAATGTCTGATGTCTCTAAAGAATTTGATTGCATGAGTACAGATGTTTATCTTCAAAAATAAAAATACATGCTTGCAGGGAATATACTTACTCTCAGAAGTGTCTAACTCCTATGACGGAATCCGGTAAGGGATACCTCGGGATTACTTGTGCGTTTCTCTGTCTTTGCAGGATTGCAGATATTCAAAAGCGCATCATGGGGCATAAAAGCTTCATCCCCGCAAGCTGGCAAGTCAACACTCACTCAGTCTTAGCACCCAAGTGCTTACTCCCCATCTGAATTGCCACTTGTTACTTCCCCAGCCGAGTGCAAAAGCCAGGGAACCATCTCCCCACAGAGCCTCAGCCTCTATCCAGAAGAGCAGCGCACGAAAGAATCACAACAGAGTGACGAAGGCTTCTACAAACCCCAGTTGGGTCCCTCATTATCAGGAATAGATCAATCATTGATCCATCTCCCCAAGCAGAATCACTTTCATCAGATCTACCAATGATCTCATCCCCAGCTGGGATGCTCACTTCAAACAGATCGACTAGAGATCTTCACAGCAACGGGATCCGGATCCCGGTTTGGTATCTTTGCATAATCATGGCATTCGCATCATATTCACCCACAAAGCGTAGCATTCCGTCTAATACGGAGCATTACGGTAAAAAGTCAAACATATTGCATAATCATAAGCCATGTTTTGAATCGAACACTTGTAAATATTGACAATTCGCCAACAATATACAGAATACCCCCCAGATTCCCCAGCAAAAGTAGTTGCCTCACATTCACCAATACGAGAACACACTCCTTATGACACCCGTCCGTGTCATCATATCCCCAGCAGAAAGCCAAAGACATCCTCTTTGCACTCACATATACTTACATATATATATATATAAACACTTTGTATATCAGATACTTGTTTATACTCTTCTCCTTTCGACACTCGTCCGTGTCACTTCCCCAGCAAGTTGAACACTCATCTATACACCACTCATACTTATTTTACTTGTGCAGATACTCGTCCGTATCTTATATACACCATTTATATCCCCGCAGATTCAACACTAGTCCGTATTCTTTGTTAACCAGTTGGTACTCGTCCGTATCATCATCTCAGAACATGCGTCAGGCGTTTGTTTCTACATGATACTCGTCCGTATCATAGTCTTAAGGATGCTCGTCCGCATCTTTAATCCATACACTGTTTCAAACACTTACGTCTCCTTGAATATAGACACTCGTCTGTGTCTACTATTCCCCAGAAGAGTCCCTTCAGATTCAACACTCGTCCGTGTTCTTTGTTAACTAGTTGATACTCGTCCGTATCATCATCTCTGAGCACGTGTCAGTGTTTGTTCCTACCCGATACTCGTTCGTATCATAGTTTTAGGGATGCTCGTTCGCATCTTTAATCTATACACAAACATCTAAGCACTTATAACTTTTGTTTCTTGGATATAAACACTCGTCCATGTTTACTATTCCCCAGTAAAGCAATTTCTTTTTATCTGACATTCGTCCTATGTCATGATAAACCTCGAGAGCAGCCGTACCCTGCTAGGTGGTCGTCCTCCACCTCTTGATGGTCGTCCTCCATCATGCTCGTCTGATGGCCGTCCCCATCGTTGACCTTTTTATCCGACATTCGTCCTATGTCGTGATATTTTAGCAGCCGTCCCCTGCTAGGTGGTCGTCCTCCACCTCTTGATGATCGTCCTTCATCATTTTACCCAATGGCCGTCCCCATTGTTGATTTTTTTGGTTATCTGGCGTTCGTCCTACGTCATGATAAACCCTGAGAGCAACCGTCCCCTGCTAGGTGGTCGTCCTCCACCTCTTGATGGTCGTCCTCCATCATGCTCGTCCGATGGCCGTCCCCATCGTTGACCCTTTTATCCGGCATTCGTCCTATGTCGCGATATTTTCGGCAGCCGTACCCTGCCAGGTGGTCGTCCTCCACCTAAGATGACCGTCCCTCATCTTAACCCGACAGAGCAGCCGTCCCCTGCTAGGTGATCGTCCTTCACCTTTGATGACCATACCTCATCATCTGTTTATTTCATTTATTCTTTAACCCGATGGTCGTCCCCGTCGCGGTCCCTTTTCTTTTAGCCCGATGGCCGTCCCCATCGTTGCTTGCTTTACTTTATGAACTTGATGGCCGTCCCCGTCATGTTTCATTAATCCCCAGAGAATCTTAAAACTTTATTTTGATGGTCTTCCCCATCATAAATCCCCAGCATGTCGGCCGTCCCCGTCATTGCTTTGTTTTCCCGCACCTTTCCAGCATGTCGGCCGTCCCCGTCATTGCTCTTTACCCAGCAGTCGTCCTCTGCTCGACGGTCGTCCTCCGTCGCCCATACTTTACAATATACTTCATTTTCCTTTTACAATCTATATCCCTTTTCTTCTTCATTCTGTGAGTGCAAATTTTGGACTGTCTTTGGTATTCAACCACAAGTTATCTTGTTTGCCTGATAAGCCGTCGCTTACATCCTGCACAGCTAACTCATGTTTGAATAGGGGCAGCTGTAAACACCCTAAATTTGCCCTCACTCATTCACACCATGGCTTGTGATCATTGCATATGCATAAACACAATCATACCATCTCATATTACATTTTTGATACATTGCATTGGTTCAAAGTCATCTGCATCCAGGGATTGTGATCTGAGCAATCCAAGAGATTCTTGAGCCATTCCAAAGGTCATCAATCACTTCAAAGAGGTCCATGTGTGTTCAAACATCATATTATACCCTCTCAAAGTCAAGAATGCCAAAGAATCACAAGAACTGGGATTTGTATGGAAGCAGAGCCAGGCTTGACTGCACAGTTGACCTAAAATTAGGGTTTTGGTTTCAGAGGCCATAACCCCAAATTTTTTGGTCATTCTTGTTTCTATTGGTCTCTATATGGTATAGGGAGTATGCATATCAATTTTCATGAAGAAATTCCATGGGGAGGTCATCTGATCAAGAGTTGACTTTTCAGACAAGTCAGTGCAAAATCAGGGCATCTGAGGCCCCCAATGACCCAACCAAAGGGCATTCTTCATCATTTTGATTGTATATGACCTTTATTTGATCATAGAAGAGGTTGGAAGTTCACAAAATTGAAGAATTTGAAGTTTTTGCAAAGTTGACTTTTTGGACAAGTTTGACTTTTAATGGAAATGCCATTTTATTCAACATTTTCAACCTTTACTTTTTGATTCAAGAAAGCTTCAAATGGAAAAACTTTGGTCATGAAAGTTGTAGAATAGATCTTTCCCTTTTCAAGAAGTACAAGAACATGACCTAATTCATTTTGGATCAAAAGTTATGGTTCATCAAAGTTGGCAAAAATCACTAAAATTCAAGTTATGCACCAAATGGAAAACTTGCAAATTCTTGTACCAAGCATTCTATTGACTTTAAGATGACTTCAAAACTTCATCATATGATCATACATGACCTAAAAACAGAATTGGCCCAAGGGATTTTGCATTGTTTGCTTTGGTTTTCAAAGATCCTTAAGTCATTTTTCATTACAAGTGCAAAAGGGGGATCCTGGGCAAAATCATTTTCCAAAGAGTTATGTGATCACTAGCTGATTTCTATGCATTGCCATGACTAAATGAAGTTCTATGCACCAAAAATCAGCAAGAATCATATCACATACATGGCACAAAATCATGAGAAAACACCAAGTGGGCAAGTTGCAAAAGCTAGCATAGCTCATGATCCACATGTTGCAGTCACTCACAAGCAATCTAAGGGTCATCCTTGGCCCAAGCTGAAGCAGGACATGCCCTCAAACTGCTGCTGCCATAGCCCATGCTGCAAGTACAAGTCACCTTGACTTTTTGGCCAAAACCCCCATACTCATGGAACAGTAAGCAGCCACCCCTACTGACCTGCTCCACAGGCTATTCACACAACTTGGGAGGATTATAGCAAAGCATTGGCCCTTGAGACAAGCCAGAACACAGCATACCACAAAACCTGCCAAAACTTTCCTCTCTTCGAATCTCCTTACACAGTCATCAAACACTCATTCTATCTTCACCAATCAACCAGAAAACATTCATAGAACCAATACCACCCCTCACAATGATCTGAAACAGCCTACATAAGAACCCCATTTTCTGATACACCAGAACTGGACCTCTCAAAGTAGCCTGCTTAAACTCCATCTAAGCTTGCCATTAGCACCAGGGGGATCATAGGAGTGAGTTTGTACCCAAGGACAGCTCAGAAAGCCCAGAATCAGAAGCTTCCACCTCAGGTATGGCCATGAACTTTTTCTCACAGAGCTTGCATTTTATGTTATAAATTGATGGTGTATGTCTTGCTGGTCATGGGGATGTCTTTAGATTTGAAAATAGTGAAGAAATGAGGATTTACTGATGCTCTGAAATTTTGCCCGTGAATCTTGTTGGCTTCGATTCTCACTGATCTTGAGTGATAAATTTAGTTTGAGGGGTGTTTTGAATGGGGTTTGGGTAGAGGAACATTTCCCTGCTTTTAATTTGATGAATGGTGGCCTGAATCATGATCTAGGGTTTTCAACCTGCCGGAGAAGATGACCGGAGCTTCCCTCTGGTCACCTGAAAGTGCTTAACCCTAATCCCTGTAATTAAATGACATTTGAATCTGATGCGTTGGATCCTTTGACTTAGTTGACCTGGCGCGCGTTTGTGTGGCCCAGATGCATCCATTTTGCCCTAATCTCACTTAACCTAATTAATCCCAATTAATTAATTCGTAAAACCTGATTTAAGTCAGAGTCCATCCTGACCCTTGATTCACGCGCCAAGTCAACAGCTGACCCCCAACTTTGAATCTGATGCGTTGGATCAGATTACTTTTCATTTTTATTAATTTTACTTCATTTCTTTTATATTTAATTTGTGCATTTATTTAAAAATAGTAAAACTTATTCAAAAATTCTGAAATTTTTTATACAAGTTATTATTTAATTTCAGAACACAAAAATATTTTTATTTTTATTTTTTGCATTAAAAAAGTATTTTTAAATATTTAAAAGTTTATTTTTAATTAATTAATGAGAATTAATTAATAAAAAATGCTTTTAGGTATTTAAAAATCACCAAAAAATTCATGAAACATTTAAAAACATTTAGAAACATTGTCCAACCCTCAAACCAAATTTCTTTTTTGATCTTGATGCATTTTGAGAATTTTCCATGGAATTAAAATCATTTTAATGCATTATTTTGATCCAAACTTCCAAAAATCATTTTTGCCTAACCAATGAGAGTTGGACTTTGATTCTTTTTGCATTGCATTGTGTTTAGCATGTAGTTTGTGGGATTAAATGGCCATGATTTGATCTTTCATTTTCAATTTGTTTGGTAATTTTCTTGTTAAGGAACCCTAAAACCCTAGAAAACTTAGGAAAATCATAACTTGAATTGGGTTAAGAGTTGGAACTTCTCCTTTGGGCAGTGAGTTAGTATAGGATTAGGGATCCTTTGAGTGCATTTTCAATTTTTTATATTGATGTTTTCTTCTGATTTTGGTTTGTGTTTGATGCTTTGATCATAAACCCTAATTTGGGCTTCCATATGCATCCATCTTGCATTTGCATTCATACCTTGACTTGCCATAGCATTTTGAGTATCCATTTGATTCATTTAACATCTTAAGACATATTGAAAGCATGTTGGATCATTGCATCTTGCATTTGCCAGGTTGTATGCCATATGCATCTCATAACTTTTCATGTATGTTCATGTGTCTTAACTTGCTTCATTTGCATCCATGAGCTTATATGATCATCCCCATGTTTTGTGTCATGTTTGCATCATCTCATAGCATCATTATCATCTCATATATGCTTCTGGTTTTGGTTTGACTCATGCCATTTCATTTCATTTTGCATTGCATTGCATTTCTTTCACTAACTTTTCAGGTGGTAAGTTATCTTGAGAAGTGAATTTGCCTTCATTTCTCATAACTTCTCTTCATCTCTTTTTATGCATCCTTGCTGCATTTTTATTTGTGTTTGAGATTGAGCTTGCTCATTCTTTTTCTTCTTACTTTCTTTTCTCAAGTGACTTGTCTTCTTCAATGAAGCAAGTTGTTTTGCTTCTCCTGATCCTTTCATCTGCTTCCTGGTGGTTCCATTGAAGATTTCTCTTGTAAACCTCACAAACCTTAGGAACAACCAAGCATGACAATGATTAGGGTCTTGATTAGTCCCCCACTTAGTTTTACCTTTGTGTCTCATTGAGTCTTCTCTTCTCATCTCATAATCAGGGACTAAACCCTAAAGGTTTTAAGGCTTTGTGATTAAGCTTATGCCTGCATCCTTCTATTAGGATGGAGTGTATAATTTTAATCCATAGTGTTAAACCCTTAATGTGTTTAACTCCTTCAATTAATCCATCTAATAATCATCAAGACATCACACTTGTAACTTGGGCCTTGCATTAGGGTTCTAATTCTTCCTTGATTGGTTAAGAAGGACTAACCCTAGTGTTAATGGACAAGTCCCCCTCAAGTTGTCTTACAAACCTTAAAAATCACTTCATCATCATATCACTAAATAAAATCCACTTAACCAAAGGCTTGTTTTGTCATGAGTTTAATCCCTAATCATGGATTAAATTGAGGAGCCTTCCTCAGCTTAAACATTCTCATCTATTATCCTTCTATTAGGATGGTGTAATGAGTTTGTTTAATCCTTGATTATGGCTTAACCTCATTACTTAACACTAAACAAAAACCCCAAAAACATCTAAATAATCACAAATAGGTTAATAATCTTAATCCTATATCAAAGGTGATTAAGTGTGAGAATCTGACTTCACACTTAAGGTATTCTCATTACCCCTAATCAGAGGGAAGATGTGATGAGTTTACTAACCCATTGGTCTAGGCTTAAGCTCATTAACTTATGACAAACTTTCAAAAGCAATAAAAGACTGAAAACACAAAAACAAACAATAATCGTCTCCTCCGGGATTCTTCTCTCATCTCATTCACTCACAACCGAGAACTTTCTTCTTCCGTCTAATGCAAGACAGTTAGCACCTGAGCCAGACAGGTCATACACTTGAGCATAGACAAGTAAGCAGTTCACAAGTCAATTCATCTTTCAGTCTCTTTGGGTCGAACTACGATGTTCTGACTTCCTCATTGCACGAGAGGATACATAGGCATAACTTAACAGTTATCGAACAAAAGTCTCTGTATATTCCCCCTCTTTCAGCTCCATTCTTTTAGCCTCATGATCTTGAGCATTTCATCTTTGTTCTTACACTGACACTTCTCTTATACACTTCACTTTTCTTTTACACTGACACTTGCATTCTTTCCAGCTTTGATACACAGATTGCACTGACACTACCCCTTTAAAACACAAATCTTTTAAGCGTGGATCCCGTCGAGTACGGCGGACAATCTGGGTGCTAATACCTTCCCAGGTTGTAACCAACCCCCTTTCTCAATCTCTCTGGTTCGCAACCGTCTTATCCATATCTTTCTAGGTCTATGCAGCATTACCTTTCCTCCGGGATAAAAATGCCTAGCTGGCGACTCTATTCATTCCTTGTGAGTTCACTCCTGAGTGTTCTCCCATCCCCCCTTCACCGACCGTTCGCGTCTGTACCTTTATCTGGGACATTCCCCATTTATCGGGAGCGACAATGATCACTGCATTGATCTGGTTAATCTCCGTGAGAGGAAACAACTTTGCGGGGAACGTTGTTAACGATACACGGGCTCTGAACTGCCATTACTGCCAAAAATAAATTGGGCTTTAAGATTGGAGAACCAAGACCCTGCTGGAGATGGACTCATCTTGAACTTTGATGGGGATGACGGATGATGTCAATGATAAAGCTTCCCGCTGAAGGTAAGAGCTCAAGTTGCCACTTGCTGGGGATAAGAAATAAATCCTATCATGTTGGGAATTAGAGATGTAAGGCGTCTCATGCTGGGGATGAGAGACGATGATATCCTTATGCTCAAGAAGTAACCTTCCATTTGCCGCACTACTGGAGAAGGGATTGTCTAATGAGACTTGCTAAGGAATTTTGATCAATGAAGCTTGCTGATGAAATAACTCTTGAAGTACTGTGCTGACAATGGCTTTGCTTCCAGCCTCTAGGTTGATAGATCGCCAACTAACCATGATTGAATAATGGTTCTCTGAAATTTTCAACTCGCCTCAGACTAAGGTCCATCAGAAGAAAATGTCTCAAGAGGATTTTACAGAAAACATGACATACGAAATGCCTCAGTGTCTTCAAACTCTTGGAGAGATTTGTTGCATCTCAAAATAACTGCCCCAGACTGCATGGTCTGTGCAAGAATTTTCCTCGCGAGGATTCATGAAAAACCTCATATCACTGTGAGATACTCTGCCCCAGCATATTGAACTCTGGATAGGTGCTTCTGATAAACCGTCTTCGGGAGAGAGTATTTCTCATGCTCCTGGGATGGCCTGCCCCGGTACGAGCCTTGAAGTGATCACCTCTGACTGACTGTGCTTCGAAGAAAACACCCATACTACATACTCCTGGAGAGATTTGAATCTCGAAGTAAATGCCCCTCTTTGGTTGAAATTTGAATAACTGCCTCAGACTCATGGCTCTTTGAGAGGTTTGAATCTCGAAGTGATTGCCCCAGTTTGGTTGAATTTTGAAGAAATTGCTCGACGTGATTGCCCCAGATTAGTTGGCTCTTACCACGACTGTTGGGAAAGCCCCCACTCAATGGAGTTTCTTGGAAAATTGCATCTCGATATATTGTCCCTCGGAAGTTTCCGACTTCTCAACCTGGCAAGATTAAGCTTCTGGACTGAAGTTTCGTATGTGAATTTTTATGATGCCCAACAAATATATGCAAGCAGAAAATGTTTATTCTAAGAATGAAAATTCTAATGCAACACACATGTTAATTTTGAAGTTTTACTGTAAAAGATGTCGCAAACCTTTGTGAGCGAATCACTGGTTAAGATATGACATTAACTTTTGATAAACAAAAGCATGCACATGCAACACCAACATAGCATAACTCATAGGAGTCAGGAACACGGTCTCATGGCAGTACGCTCTCGAAATAACCCTGTTTCAGTTAGGACTTTTGAGGGTTGTATCGTGGCCTGGTTCACGGTTATAGAAACAAGGGATATAGGCTCGAAATTTATTTGTGCCCATCCCTCTTCGTGATGTTCTCCATTCCTATGTTCAGCTAGCTTTCACAAGTGCTCACCTCTCAAAAAGGGTTTTGTGATGGTTGAGGAACCAATTACACTAACGGTTTAAGCACCAATCAAGTTGTTGTTTGGAGTCAGTCGCCTCTTCGCCTTTCGTGTCTGTATCACACGACTTTGTTCTTATTCAAGGATCTTTCTTGTGTAATCCTTTTCTTCTTTCGCTTTTGCATTATTTTTCTTATCCCCAACTTTTGCCTGGACTGATTCTTGTGAATCTTTGATTATGGAGTCCAGCGGGATGCCTTAACTTTTGCCTAAGTCGCTTGTTTTCAAGTTTCGACTTAGCGGGCTTTTTTATTTCTATTTTTTTTTTCAAATCCTTTTTTTCCGAACAAATCGTGTGACACTGGTTGTCTTGATTGCTTTGAAAGGTTCATGACTGTCTCACTTCTTGGTTGATGAGTAATAACCCATGTGGTTTCCGGTCTTTGGACTCTTGATTGGGATAACCATTGTAGTTTCTGGTCTTTGGACCTCTTGATTTGGTACAACGAGAGGTAATGGATCCTCAGATTCGCACTCCTTTTGAAATTTGAACGCTCGGTTAAACTAACTGACGCCTACCCTGCCCCTGGATTAAATGCAAGGTTTTTTTTTTTATCATGCGAAAAGAAACTTCTACTTCAAGGCTCAAATGGGTTGGCGAGGGTCTATCTCCCTTATATCTCCGGTGTTTAGGATTTGAAACAATGCCTGTACATCGTCAACAAGGTCTTTCTCAAAATCACACAATTAGAGATTTTTGCGTTTTCATTTCGTCATCCTCCCTCATAGAGTTTAAACACAATAGTTGGTATTGCAATGCACATACACAAAATCATGAGTGAATATGAATGGATTACTTCAAGAAAAACATATGCGTTATATTATGATTAACATTCAAAAACAAATAACTTTCATGCATGCATACAATTGTTTAAACAAACAATATAAATTACAAATGAAAATGCAGAAAAGAAGCTGAACATTGCCGTCATTGAGGAGACTTGACTCTGTCTGGACTTATTGCTTCTGAAGATGCCCTTGCAAACTATAATGTCAATTTGATGAGGATATTTCAACATATGGGCAGACTTCCTGGCATGATGACCTTTGAGTCGATCAAAATTTGAACCTTGTGCTTGAACACATCACAGTTGTCAAATGGTATGCCTAAATTCCCCTGAGTGGTACTTGCATCTAGCATTTCCATCGTGGTTTCCATTATTGAGGAGGTATGACTCCATCTGGATTTGTTGCTCTCGGAGACTTTCAGCAGTCAGCAGTCTGGATGTTCATTCTATTACTGATTCGGTGCCATATTCCCACCTTTACCTGGTGCGAACACAATGGTCTTTGGAGTCAATCAAATTCGCGACCTTGTCTTTACCTCTGCCTCTGAAATACTCGCAATCTTCAATTAGATGGTTAGGTTCCCACAGAATGATAGTCATACTTGGCATTGAAACCCCAAAGGAAGCTTTGTCGGAGATGATCCTGATGTGACTAGAACACTAGCCTGAATCTGAGCAAATGAGGAACCCGTTGCGCGTACGACATCGAAATATGATCAAACTTCTTCTCAAGTTGTTCTGGCCTTTACCCTTATGCTCTGCCCGTAGGACTCTCTTGGGAAGCTGAAATTGGATGCCGACTAATGACGTCTGGAGGGAAGAGGTTGATAAATGAAGTTGATAAATAAGGTTGCTTGCAAAGATCTTGCACGATCTCCTGCCTACGTATCTCCATTGACTAATGGAGAATCAGAGCAGCGTAGTTCCCCTCAATAGGGATGAAAATAGCTTCATTTCCTTGACACCACATTCAAGATTTCCATAATCGGCTTATCCGAGTCTTCATCTGGTTGACTTCCTCTTTCAACAGCTTCTGATTCTGAAATAAGGTTTACACCTATGTCCTGAATGGCCTCAGCTGGGTCTTCCTTCGATTACCTCCGCCCGGAGTTGCTTCAAATATATACCTTGATGATTGTGATTCAAGTTGTCCATTCTGATGAGAAATCAAGCCAGGAAAAGAAATCTGTCTCTGAACACCTGTCAAGAATACAAGGATGTATGCAAATGCCATGTTCAATTATTTTTGAGGAATCTATCTGCTTTGATTCAAGTTTTGATACAGAAAAAGTCCAATGGCATGATTCAGATATGTGATCCTCGGAAATAACTGAACATGTGTGCTGGAATGCTATGATGTCATGTATGCAGCAGGCATGCGATCAATGGTCTGATGTTGGTGCCGGTGTCGAGCAATGAGTCAAGTGTCTGAATAGAACCATAATACCAGCACCATCTCTGTACAGAACCCCATAACTGAGAGCCCAATAACTGTAGAACTGGATCACATAATAGACCAGTCACTGATGGTGTTGAAGTTGAACAACGAACCAAGTGTCTGTGGAGAGCCATAATAACAGTCACAATATCAAGGTCACAATGGTAATCACAGTAACAATTTCTCTGAATAGAAATCCCGAATCTCAGAATCAGAGGATCATAGAACACTGAACAATACTGACAAAGTGGGTATGTTGAAGGTATTAGGGTTCCTGCAAACCTGTAAACCCCTCCCAATCTCACGGGTGTGCTACTCGGGTCAACATCACGGACTCTCAAAGCCGAATAGCAATAATACGTTCACCATTTCCGAGAAAAGGCTCATGACCAAATCAGGGAATCAGTTTGGCATTATGTACTACTCAAGGAGGCCTCAGCTGAGTCCAAGGAAACAAGCATCCCTCATCGGTCCCCAGCTTCAAGCACTGAATCGAGAAACAATAGTACATTCATCCTGAAGGGTACAATACTACCGTCATACGAACAGTTTGCCTTGACTGGATTCCTATGAGAGAACCAGGCCATCCTATGCGAGTTCCCAGTGGGCCCTCGGATGCGAGTGGGTTTGCCAACAAATGTGGTCTGCCACTGTCATCACTGGAGAGGGTTGTTTCCACTAAGGTTCTCAATGATCGGTCCCCAGCTGCACATAACCATCAAGGTCGTATCCCGAAGTGGGGCAAAACCCCCACACAAGATAGTTCCAAGAAGGTCGCAACCTGGGTGTGGAACACATCGCCACCCATCATGGTGAGATACCATGGGAGTACAATGTCTGTCCACGCTAATCCTATGGTGCACTCAAGCCGGGGATTTGGCTTATCTCACAGTAACTCCCATCCCACAGAAAAAATGAAAACCAGCACAACCCGACAGTCCAGTATAATATGATGCATGGAAGATAAATACTGAAAGCTGTAAATAAATGTTGTAAAGTAAAGCTGTAAAGTAAAACTGTAAATAAAAACAGTAAAGCTAAACTAAAGCACACAACAACAAACATATAAACACCCAAAGAAACAAAACCAAACAGGCACTAGGATTGACTCTACAAGGGAAACCAGAGACTCTAGGTTCGATCCCCAGCAGAGTCGCCAGCTGTCGCTCCCGGGATTTTTATCCTAGTACAAACGCGAAAGTGGCGTGGAAAAGGTAGAGTCGTCAGCCAGACATTTTTATCCCGAAAGAATGGGAAAGGTAATTCTACACAAACCCGAGGAAGAAGGAAAAGACAAGGTCCTGCGAACCAAAGATCTGGGTTCGGGAATCGGTTATGACCTGGGAAGGTATTAGCACCCCAGATCGTCCATCGTACCCGACGGGATCCACACTTGCTTGTTTTGTTTCAAAGGGTGAGAAATAAGATGCTGCTGTATAAAACTGCTGACTGGAATGGGAATGAGAAAGGAATAACAAGAGAACAAAAATAAAGAATGGGGAAAATGTAGGGAAAATAAAGAATGTGTTCGAACGGGCCCTACCCCACTGCCTACGTACCTCATCGGGATAATGAGGATCAGAGTCGACGTAGTTCGCCTAACTAACGCGGGAACTATTTGTTTGTGTTTTTTATGCTGGAACTGCGTATGTCTATGCTCAGGTGTTGCATGCTCGTCTGATACGAGTGCGTTTACCGTCTTGCATGCGAGACAAGTCGTCGCAAGTTCGCGTTGTGAGTGAATGAGATGAGAAGAGAAGTTCCCGCAGGATAGTCGCTTATTGTGTGTTTTTGTCCTTTATGAGAGGTGCTTTGAATTTGTTTGTGAACTGTCTTGTACTAAGACCTATCCATCGCGGGAAGTACTTACACCTCGCCCCGAAACAGGACGCGTATAAACACTCCGCAACAAAGTCTTGTGTCGTACAAGAATGTTCGGTTTATCCTTAGATGTTTTATTATTTTTCTTTATAAGGAGGGAAAGAATGACTCAAATTGGAAAAAGGGAAAATCTAATGGGAACTAAGACACACCCTAATTTTTATTGATTTATTTACAAGGGAAATCCTATGGTTTGTGGGGTTTTCTAAACCTAATGGAAAAACACCTAGAACTAATAGAATGCAACTTACTTCCTAAAGAAGATAAGTTGATTCTAAATCTAAGGGAAAACCTAAAGCAATTGAAATATTAATCAACATACAAAACATTAAAATTGAATGACAAAATAGAATTCAAAAACAATTCAATTAAAGGCATGAACTAAAATAGTCCTACTTTTTTATTCTAATTCTAATTAAAATGAATCCTAAGCCTAAATTCTAAACTAAGGTCATACCTAATATTTTCCTTCTAAAAAATCAGAATCTAAACTAGTCTAAGTCCATATTAAATTCTAAAATTAAATCTAAACTAAACTATTTTTATTGAATTTTAGTATCATGGCCTAAACTAATGGGAATCATATGTAACAAAGCCTAAGAATTAATATTCTAAAAAATATCAATACTTCTGGAAAAATTATGAAAATTAATCTATGGGGTCCTATGATTACCTATAACATTGTGTTAAAAGGGATCCTAAAAAATCATAATTTTGCTATGTCTAAAAATTGTTTATTTACACCTAAGAATTAACTACTATTTCCTAAGGATTAAGCCACTAAAACCTAAAATAAAATGATCTAAAAAATCCTCCAAAATTACCCTAAGTACTATTATGAGTCCTCTAACCACAGTAAAAAAAATGGGCAAAAAATGTTATAAGAGGTGGCATAAATAAATTGAACAAATTTATGTACAGTTAAAGGAAATTCACTAAAACTAATTACATGAAAAAATCAGAATTAATTCGGAAATAATGCAAATTCAGAAAAAAATAAAATGCCAAAAATTTCTAATGGGAATTATTAACCTACTTGATTTTTTGTGGAATTTTCTCATGATTTTTCCTATTTTTTATGGATTTGTTTCTAACCTACACTAAACAAAAAATTAAGAAGAAAATGGGTGCATTAAAGTGGCGAATCGAGATTACTTACTTGGTCGAAGTGCCGATTCTTCACATAAAAGAAATCCAAAAACTTCATCCAAGGTTTTGTAGTCTCCCATAAGCAAAATAAATGCTTATCATCCATATTCGCTTTGTGAA
This sequence comes from Lathyrus aphaca, assembly GCA_963966055.1. Lineage (NCBI taxonomy): Eukaryota > Viridiplantae > Streptophyta > Magnoliopsida > Fabales > Fabaceae > Lathyrus > Lathyrus aphaca. Next base: position 187,912,727 of record OZ014521.1, on the reverse strand, counting down.
GTTTTTCCGTAATCGAAATCGATGAATATCGATCAAAAAGACTCATGAACAAACTAATCCAAAATTAGTTCTAAACAATAATTAAATCATGATAAAAATTCTAATTAAAATTTTCAATAAATGGATCAAAATCCTAATATACAAAAAATTATCTAAAAGGAATTACTTAACAATTTTAAGAAATTAAAGAAAAAACAATTACAAGAAAATTAACTAATAAATTCTAAAAGAATATGGAGAATATGGGATGCAGTAGAAGTAATATGGTACAAATAATAAAAAATGGCCCAAGGCCCAGTCTCAACACTAGCGTAGGGGGAGGTGAGTCAGGAAAATGTTGGTGCTGATAAGAACTAACGGATCTGAGGCCCAATTTCCTCTTACCAACTTCGTACGGGGTGAATTAGGAAACAGAGGGTGTATGTGAGAAATCCCTGGAATAAAGGCCCAAATTAATTTCAGCAAAACCCTAAATAACCTTATCCTTTGGAAACCCTAAATGAAGAAGAGTGAACACGCCGCCAATTCCTATTCTTCTCTCTTCCATCTTCATTCATCGCCATATCTTCATCTTTTCTGGCTCCGTCCTCCTCAACCACCATAGCCGCCCAGACACAACCCTTCTTCCTCTTCATCAATCGTGACTCAATCTCTCATCTCGGCTTCTCATAAGACACGCCGAGAATCAAATTTCCGCCGTCAACCAACGACCCATCCCCATTAATCCATCACGGCCTTCGAACTGCGTCGTTTTCATCATCGTCAAAGCAAACCACTCCATTGAAGAACAAGGGAAACTCGTTGGCCATCGCGATTCACAACCTCGCCGTCTTCTCTTCAACTCTCACTGTTTTTTGTCTTCGACGTGTACTCATCAACAATCCTCGCCATCGATTACAATCATCAGCTATCGGAGACGATAAACTCCGCGTTTGTAAGGTATTCTCAGGCTTCATCGTCTTCGCGTCACTATCGTCTGCCTCTGTTGTTCTTTCGGTTCTTCGTCGTGGAGATTTCCGTTTTCGTCTCCGACGTCCTCACGCCCTAGATCGCCTGAAACAACATTCTACCTTTTTCGGAGCTCCACCGCAATGTCTTTGTATCCACCGTTTCAAACGAATCGTCTCAACTTCGATTCAACACGAATCAGTGTTGATTTCACGGGTAAAAGATCCGTTTCACTTCATCATCTTTGATTTTTTTTTTGAAATCAGTTTTTTGTGACAGATAATGAACTATTCTCCTCTTCGCTTCTTCCACTCAATTCCATGTTGTTGATGATTTGATGATTTTGCAGAAGAAGAGTAATGGAGATGCTGTGAAGCCTGAAGATCAAGATTGATGGATTTGCAAGTCCTTCAAGAACCCCGATCAAGATCGAACCTGATTCGATTATGCTTACGATCTTGGCTTCTCCTTGTTTCTACATTCGTTGCAGGTTTGGTGTTGATTGCGATTTGTTATTGTGAAGCATTGCAGTGCCGAAATTGAGTTGAAGCATGTAAACACCCCAAATTTGCTCTCACCCATTCACACCATGGCTTGTGATCTTTTCATTAGCATAAGTCCAATCATATCATCTCATAGTGCATTTTTCCTTCACTGCATTGGTTCAAAGTCATCTGCATCTAGGGTTTGTGATTTGAGCAATCTAAGAGACATTTGAGCCACTTCAAAGGTCTCCAATCACTTCAAAGGGGTACATTTATGTTCAAGCATCATATTGTATCCCCACAAAGTCAAGGAAGCCAAAGAATCACAAGAACTAAGATTGGCATGGAAGCAGAGCCAGGTTTAACTGCACAGATGACCTAGAATTAGGGTTTTGGCTTCAAAGGCCATAACTCCAATTTTTTTGGTCATTCTTGTTCCTATTGGTCTCTATATGTTATAAGTATCATGCATATCAAGTTTCATGAAGAAATTCCATGGGGAAGGCATCTAATCAAGAGTTGACTTCTTGAGCAAGTCAGTGCAAAATCAGGGCATCTGAGGCCCCCAATGACCCAACCAAAGGGTGTTCTTCATCATTTTGATTGTGTATGATCTTTATTTGATCATAGAAGATGTTAGAAGTTCACAAAATTGAAGAATTTCAAGCCATTTGCAAAGTTGACTTTTTGGGAAAATGACTTGTAATGGAAACTTGCCATTTTGGGAAACTTTTTCAACCCTTGCTTTTTGATTCAAAAATGCCTAAAATGGGAAAACTTTGGTCATGAAAGTTGTAGAATGGATCATTCCCTTTTCAAAAAGTACAAGAACTTGTCCTAATTCATTTTGGATCAAAAGTTATGGCTTGTCAAAGTTGGCAAAAATCACATAATTTCAAGTTTTCTACCAAAGAGGCAAAGTTGCAAAACCACTTGCCAAGACAAATTGTGCTATCAAATGGACTTCTAATCTTCATACAAACATGAACCAATGTCTAAAAGTCAGATTGCATCAAAAGTTTGCTCATTTTTATGACTTGTGGATCAAGAAACTTCAAAAGGGGCAAAGTGGAACAAAGTTGCAAAACCTCACTCAAACCCTAATCCATTTGCTGGCTGACTTCAAAATTGATCCTATGGTTCTCCTCACTTCTTGCTGCGCAGGACACCCCTCTTGTCCTTGGCTAGCCATGAGCCCATACCTCCCTTACACAAAGCTTGACTTTTTGGCAAAAGACACATACCAATCACAATAGGGCACACCAACTCCACAGACCTATCCATGAATGATAAGTGGACCAAAGGCAAGCCATAACACACAACAACTCATGCTGAAACACTCTCCAAGCCATAGTTATCAAAAATCCTCCAACTTGCAAAACCATTCGAAACTGACTCCACAAGCATCAAACACAAAAACAAACTTCACCATTGATCTCAAAATGTTCCACTGATCACAAACCAACCATTGAAACAGCCTGAAACCTCACATAAACCAAATACGATTTCTGCCCCTCTTTGAACAGAACTCAAGCAATCTCTCAAACTAGCCCAAATAAACTTCAAACAAGCTTTGCAAACACTTGAGGGAGGTCAGTAGAGTTGATTGGCAGCAAGGAACTGGTCCAGAAGCTCTTGGGTTGAAAGCTTCGATTCAGGTAGCCATGGAAATTCATTTTTCCAGAACTCTTATTTCTTGTTTCTAAAATGATCTACATGCTTCCCTGAATGCAACGAGCTTTGAATTTTTGAAAATAATGCAGAAATGAGGATGTATTGTTTGTCTGAAACTTTGCCCGTAAATTTGATTTCTGTTTGTTCTTCATGATTCATGAAAAAGAAATGAGTTTTGTTGTTGGATTGTTGTTTAGGATGTTTAGTTGAGTTGATCTGGAGGTTTTGGCATGATTTAGTGAAGTTTTGAGAGAGTTAGGTTGGAGGTCTGGCCGGAGAAGACGACCGGAAGTCTTCTCCGGCCACCTGAAACTCATTAACCCTAATCTGTGTAATTAATGAACTTTGAATGTGGACCTTTGATTCTGTGGACTTTGGTTGACTGGCGCGCAAACGTGTGGTCCAGATTCATCACTTAACCCTAATCCTAATTTATTAATTTAATTAATCAGGTTTAATTAAAATCCATTCAGTTTGAATTTCAACCCTTAGATCTGGCGCCAGTCAATTCCCGCGCCCTAGGTTCAAATCCCAGCCTTTGGATCAGTTGACTTCTCATTAATTCATTTTTATTTTCACTTTATTTGATTTATTTTGTAGATTTAATTTAAAATAGCAAAAAATGCTTAAAAATTATGAAAATTTTTGTCAAGATTTTCATTATTTTTCAGAACACAGAAATATTTTTATTTTTATTTTTTGCATTAAAAATTATTTTTAAATCATTTAAAAGTTTATTTTTAATTAATTAATGAAAATTAATTAATTAAAAATACTTTTAGGTATTTAAAAATCACAACAAAAAAATTCATATAGCATTTAGAAACATTTAGAAACATTGTCCAACTCTCAAACCAAATTTCTTTTTTGTTCTTGATCCCTTTTGATTATTTTCTTTGGAATTAAATTCATTTTAAGGCAATATTTTGGTTCAAACTTTGAAAATTCATTTCTGTCTAACCTTTAGGAGTTGGATCATGATTCTTTTTGCATTGCATCTTGCATAACATGTAGTTTATAGGATAAAATTGGCATGAATTGATCTTGCATTTTCAATTTGTTTTGCATTTTTCTTGACAAGGTACCTTAAAACCCTAGCAACCTTAGAAAATTCATAACTTTCAATAGGTTAAGAGTTGGATCCCCTCCTTTGGGCAGTGAGTTTGTATAGGCTTAGGGTTCCTTTGATTGCACTTTCAAATTTTTATCATGTCATTTGCTTCTGGTTTTGGATTTTGCTTTGTGTGTTGATCATGAACCCTAATTGATGCCTTCCTTTGCATCCATCTTCCATTTATTTGCATACCATGACTTGACATGACATTTTGTGCACCCATTTGATCCATGATACATCTTAAGACATATTAGAATCATGTTTGATCACTGCATCTTTCATTTGCCATGTTATATGTCTTTTGCACTCCATAGCTTTT